>JAJTUV010000447.1:1200000-1897500 GCA_021653895.1 Mastomys natalensis
TTTCTCTCCATAGTTCTGGCTGTCCTGGAACTAATTCTGTAGACTAGGTTGGCTTTGAACGCTCAGTGATCCACCTGCCCCTGCCTCCTGAGTGTTGGGATTAAAGGTGTGAGCTACCACACTGGGATATCTAATAATCAGTTTCCAGTTTCTGACTGATCCATGCATTGTGTATGTTAGTCTGTCATTTCTTTTTTATCTGGTCTGTATTTCATCAGACAGCTATGCTACAACCTGCTCACGCAACCCGTCCAACTGTAATCTAAGTTATTTCTACTGTTCGGTAATTACAAAGATGCTATCAGTGTCTATATGCAAATGTTTGCATTTGTGTTTTAACTTCACTTGGGTAAACACTGAAGAATGGAAAAAATGTGTGATTTTTATAATAGGTAGAACATTTTAAGAAATCACCAGACTTTCCCAAATGGGAAGTTTAAAAACAAGAGCATTGATCTCTCTCTCTCTCTCTCTCTCTCTCTCTCTCTCTCTCTCTCTTAACAAAGTTTTATATGATCTATTTATTTATGCATATGTGTGTAAGAGAGAAAGAACATATGTGTATATACATACCACAGTGTGTATGTGAGAGAGTATGTGTGCATGCGTGTGTGTCTGCATGTGTGCGTGTGTGTGTGTGTGTGTGTGTGTGTGTGTGTGTGCCACAGTGTGTATGTGGAGGTCAGAGGACAGCTTTCAAGAGTTAGTCTTCTTCACCACACAGATCCAAGGATGAAACCCAGGTTCTTATTCATTGAGCCAGCTGGCCAGCCTGAAGTATATACACATATGTATATACACGTATGAATTGCTTTCACAGCACACAATTTCACACAATGGAATTCTCTGGTATCTGATAAACAAACCTTATATTTTTCCCTCTATTCCAATTTGAGTAGCTCTTTTAATTATAGTTGGCATTTCAATATTTTCCCAACATCTGTTACAAATTCAATTACTTGTTTTTCATCCACAGACAATCCTCTGCTGGTTGTGAGGCCACCAGGTGAGTTTCTCGTCTTGAGGATTCTGACACTCTGTGAACATGAGATGTGAATAGTGGGTGTGAGATGTACAGTCACTATGGCGACCTACAAATAGAAATGGTGGAGAATTTTACATCTGCATGACTTTTTGTCCACCTTCCATTCTCTTTGTGGAAGAGAATGACTTGAAAATGCTTTAACATAGATGTTGATGGGAATAGCCAATTCCTGTAAAATAGGTACTTTGTTTAAATAGTCTCCATGAGCATCTTTTTTTGTTTGTTTGTTTGTTTTGAATTTTTGGTGATATTTTAATTCTTTTATATTTTATTTTATTTTTATTGGATATTTTATTAACATTTCCGATGTTATCCCTTACCCCATACCCCCTGCCCAGGAACCCCCATCCCATCCCCCTTCCTCCTGCTTCTATGAGGATGTGCACCCCCCACCCTCCCAACTCCCACCTCCCCACCCTCGAATTCCCCCACACTCAGCATCCAGCCTTCATGGGTCCAAGGATCTCCTCTCCCACCTATGCCCGACAAGGCCATCCTCCCCTACATATTCAGCTGGAGCCATGGGTCCCTCCCTATGTGCTCCCAGACAGGTGGATTTAGACCCTGGGAGCTCTGGTTTGTTGGTATTGTTGATCTCCCCATGGGACCGCTAACCCCTTCAGCTCCTTCAGTCTTCACTCTCACTCCTCCATTGGGAACCCCATGATCAGTTCAATGGTTAGCTGTCAGCATCCGCCTCTGTATATGTCAGGCTCTGGCAGACCTCTAAGGAGCTATATCAGGCTTCTGTCAGCATGCACTTCCTGGCATCTACATCAGCATCTGCCTTTGGTGACTACACATGGGATGGATACCCAGGTGGAATGGTCTCCAGACGGCCCCTCTTTCAGTTTCTGTCCTGAACTTTGTCTCCATATTTGCTCTTTTGAGTAGTTTGTTACTGCTTTTAAGAAGGACCGAAGCACCCCACTTGGTCTTCCTTCTTCATGAGCTTTATGTGGTCTGTGAGTTGAATCATGGATATTTCAAGCTTCTGGGCTAATATCCAATTATCAGTGAGTGAATACCATGTGTGTTCTTTTGTGATTGGGTTTCCTCACTCAGGATGATATTTTCTAGTTCCATCCATTTACCTAAGAATTTCTCGAATTCATTGTTTTTAATAGCTGAGTAATACTCCATTGTGTAAATGTACCACATTTTTTGTATCCATTCCTCTGTTGAAGGATATCTGGTTCTTTCCAGCTTCTGGCTATTATAAATAGGACTGCTATGAACATAGTGGAGCATGTGTCCTTGTTATATGTTGAAGCATCTTCTGGGTATATGCCCAGGAGTGATGTAGCTGAGTCCTCATGTAATACTATGTCCAGTTTTCTGAGAAACCACCAGACTGATTTCCATAGTGGTTGTACCATCTTGCAATCCCACCAACAATGGAAGAGTGTTCCTCTTTCTCCACATCCTTGCCAGCATCTACTATCACCTGAGTTTTTGATCTTGGCCATTCTGACTGGTGTGAGGTGGAATCTCAGGGTTGTTTTGATTTGCATTTCCCGATGACTAAGGATGCTGAACATTTCTTTAGGTGTTTCTCGGTCATTTGAGCTTCCTCAGTTGAGAATTCTTTGTTTAGCTCTGTACCCCATTTTTAATAGGGTTATTTGGTTTTCAAGAGTCTAATTTCTTGAGTTCTTTGTATATATTGGATATTAGCCCTCTGTCGGATGTGGATTGGTAAAAATCTTTCCCCAGTCTGTTGATTGATGTTTTGTCCTATTGACAGTGTCCTTTGCCTTACAGAAACTTTGCAATTTCATGAGATCCCATTTGTCAATTCTTGATCTTAGAGCATAAGCCATTGGTGTTCTGTTCAGGAACTTTTCCCCTGTTCCCAAGTATTTGAGGCTCTTCCCTACTTTCTCTTCTATTAGTTTTAGTGTATCTGGTTTTATGTGGAGGTCCTTTATCCAACTCAATTCTTCACAGAGTTAGAAAGAGAAATTCTCAAATTCATTTGGAATAACGAAAAACCCAGGATAGCAAAAACTATTCTCAACAACAAAGAACTTCTGGAGGAATCACCATACCTGACCTCAAGCTGTACTACAGAGCAATAGTGATAAAAACTGTATGGTATTGGTACAGGGACAGGCAGGAAGATCAGTGGAATAGAATTGAAGACCCAGAAATGAACCCACACACCTATGGTCACTTGATCTTTGACAAAGGAGCTAAAATTGTCCAGTGGAAAAAGGACAGCATTTTCAACAAATGGTGCTGGTTCAACTGGAGGTCAGCATGTAGAAGAATGCAAATCGATCCATTCTTATCTCCTTGTACAAAGCCCCATGAGCATGTTAAAGTGATGAAAAGTTGGCAATATGCAGCAAGTGTACTAGACATTTTACCTCCTTTCCCTTACCCTCCCCCAATGGCCTGAGCAAACTCTGTGTTTCAAGTTCAAGACAGGAATAAAGAGAGACTGAAAGAGCAAGATTCTAGGCTGAAGGACTTGGAGTACTGTGACATGTCCCAAAGGTCAAATGTGCCAATATAGCTGCTTTTCCTTAAGACTTTCATGAGCTTTGAAAAGTCCACTGTTAAATAAGATCTAAATACTCTAACATAAAAGAACCCTGCCCTTCAGATACTGTAGTTAGCTTTTGGATGCCTTGATGAAATAACTAAGAAAACTAGGTGGGGTGAGCTTATTTTGGCCTGTCCTTTCAGAGATTTCAGAGATAGCCACATGGCTTCCTTGCTCCTAAGCCTGAGGTGATGTAGAACATTCTGGCTGAAGGACAGGTGGAGCAAAGCTGTTCTCCATGGCAGGCAGGCAGTTGGAAGGGGAGGGAGATCCATTTGTAACCATTCTCTAGTTATCTGTTTCCTTTACAGGCCCCTCCTTGATTCAGGTATAATTTATCAGTGGGCTAACCCATGATGAAGTGAGAACCCTCTAATCCAGTAATCTCTCCACAGCCCATCAGAAGCAGACCAAACCTTTAAACACATGACCTGTTGGGGACATTTTAGGTCTAACCCAGATACCCTGGTGTACTTTAGTATTAAAAAGAGAAAGAAGAATGCACATTTGCTCAGATAAGCCCAGAGAAGAAGGAAGGCAGTTTTCTGATAGTTTGTATGGAACAGTAACCCATGTAACCCACTGTACCTCAGTGTATTTTTTTGTGTCGTCAAGGTGGTGAACCCATCTGGATCCCGTTTGCTTTCAAGCGTGACCCTAGTTACAGTGACTGCCATGGCCGGCAGTATGTGAAACGGACATGGTACAAAAAGTTTGTGGGAGTTGTTCTTTGTAATTCTCTAAGGTATAAGATCTACCTCAGTGACAATCTCAAAGGTAAGTCTTACACTTGGGTGGCTATGGTAAACTTGTGCCTGTTACTAACTCAAAAAGCAGATGCCTTAGGATATGTCTGAGATCCGGAGCTGGGAGGCTAGAAGATATTATAAATATTAATTATATATATAATAAGATATTCCCTGCATTTTAGAAATGAAATCCAAATCCAAAATCAACTGAACTAACAGTTTTTAACTTATTTATTTTTCTTGCTAGAAAAGATTCATTTATCAAAATCATGTCTTCCCTTCTATCCTTAACTCTGGAGATTTACCTGCCTCATCTCATTACTAGATACTGCTCTCCGTCTCCCTCCTCTCCCCCCCCTCTCCCCTCTCCCTCTCCCTCCTTTATTCCTTCCTCCCCTCTTTCTCTGCCCATCTTTATGTGTCTCTACCCATCTCTTTATGTATCTTCCACCCATTTTCTTTCCTTCAAACTATCTAAGAGAGATTGCACAATCATCTTCCAAACCCTGGCGTGGGAAACACAATGAGGTCCAGCTTGAGTTGTGCTTCAGCACCACGGACAGCACCTGGTGCCTTGAAACAGTGGAAATAGGTTCTAACTGCACAGACCTGCCTGACTTCCAGTCTCTTCGTGTGTGTGTGTGTGTGTGTGTGTGTGTGTGTGTGTGTGTGTGTGTGTGTGTGTGTTTAATTCTCTCTGGAAAGCTGATGGTTAAGAGGTCCATCATTTACACATCAGAGCTGGTTGTATTGCTCAAATCCCCTCCACTGAACATATGTTAAGTATTTAGTATACAGAATCTTGCTGGCTTCTTATAATGCTTAATGACATTTGTGCCATTATAAACATTTTTTAATATAGAAACTATGGAACACATAGCTTAAGTAATGTTCCTAATTTAAACAGTCTCCAAAGCTTGCTCTAACTCATAACCTAACAGTGACACTCTCTAGTAGTCAATGGCCTGTGATATTCCCTTATGCAGACACATTCTACAGCATTGGAGACAGCTGGGGAAGGGGTGAAGACCATTGTCAGTTTGTGGATTCACACCTGGATGGAAGAACAGGGCCTCAATCTTATATAGAAGCTCTCCCCACCATTCAAGGTAAGAACAGAGCTGCTATTTTATACTGGGTGAGATGGGTGGGAGAAAAATGACTATAATGAGAAAATATATGGCAGCTCTGCCTTTGACTTATAATTTAGAGATCCATGCTGGGATCACTTTGGATCATAAAGGGCAAGAATTAGTGAATCAAGGAATTAAAGCACCTCTATCATACACTGGCCTTGGGAGACTGGAAATACAAAGGCTTATAAGACCCCATCCCTGTGCTCAGAAACAAGCTCTGTCACCAGGAAGGGACAGTAACTGTGTGGAAGGTTCATGATAGTGGACACTGTGATGTGTAAATAACTGGTTGTGCCATGTGGTTGTCCTCTTGTCAAGGAATTGGATTCATTATGACCATATGAATCAAGGGAGGCAGACACCCAAGTCTGTCAAGGAAGGTTGTCAGGAAGGCAGTATGAGTTGAGTCTTACAATATGGATGAGCATAGACAGTGCATGAGTGCACGTCTTTCTATTAGGGCTTAGTCGTCACTTCTGTTAAGATTTTTACCTAATCAGGCGAGGTCATGTTGTAGAGATAATTCTGCTTAGTTTACTGATTTAAACCGTAACCTCATCTAACAATTCTTCACTGGGAAGATCTAGAGTCATGTATGGGTTAAATATGTAAGCCAGCTCAGTTCATCACAATAAATACACACGTCTACACAACCCATATATTTCCAGTTCTTGCAGTGTCCTGACTTCAGTTACAGTCCTGTGTTATCTGTCTTCATTGGTGTTTCTGTGCTAAGGTTGTAGAATTGACCGTGACTGGTTGCTGTGCTCACTGGTAGAGTGGTGGCTAGTCGTTATTTGTCAAGAGGGAAATAAGGCCAAAGTTGAGAGCAATAGAAGTCCCCAGACATTTTAAGGCTGTTGGAGCATTCTTCTATTATAAGAAGTCAGCAATGTGCAGATCTTTTTCTAGAACGTTCTACAAGTCTGCTCCAAGTTCTCAGGCTTAAACCTTGGAGTTGAGCAGTTCCAGGAGGTCGAAGCTCTGAACTCAGAATGGGGTTGAGTGATGTGTAGTTTCCCCAGACTAGGGTGCATTCCTCCATGGATTCTCTCTAGTGATGGCTGAAATCACATTCTTTTGTGATGACTGAAAGAGGATTATCACCCATGAAACATGGCTTGGGGATAGACCTACTTTTATTGTGACACATAAAACTGGTCCACTGTATTCACAAACAACATTCAGAAGTGTTCATCAAAACATTCTGTCTGAGTGCAGACTGCAAGGTGAGAAGCTTTCCTGTCAGTAACTCCGGCCTTTTCCCTCTCTTTCCCACTGCCTTCCAGGCTACCATCGCCAGTACCGCCAGGAACCTGTCAGCTTTGGACACATTGGTTTTGGAACCCCCTATTACTATGTGGGCTGGTATGAGTGTGGAGTCTCCATCCCAGGAAAGTGGTGACCACAGGATGGGCCTGCTGCAAGTTCATCTTCCCAGCCTATCTGACTAACCTGCGCTTGGGACTCTGGGCAAAAGAAAGACAGTGTTCCAAGCCTGCTGCCCTAGTGTATCAGGAGGCCACAGGGTAGACATGACATCTGGTCCTCTTCCTTGGAATCTGGCCACATTTCTTGGTCTGGACTATAAATATAATCCAGTTTTGCCGAACCTTCGCTTCTCTGCACTTTGTTCATTTGTAATCACACATTCCAGAGACATCAACCCTGCAGCAGATCCAGTGTGATTTCCAGACTCTTCAGGCACAAAACCTGGACACTCCAGGATCTCCAGGGATCAGCACTGGCATGCTCTGCTGGCTTCAAGAGTGCTCTCTGCTTCTCTCTTCTTCAAACCAGCCAACTTTAAGCTTCACACATCTTTGTATGAAATAGAATTGAATTACTACAATTACTGAAGGAAGTACACCGTCTTTGAGATTTATCCTAAAGACTATCCACCACTGGGCTAAGTGCATCAAATTTTATTTGTAAATTCTCAATTTTGATATATATGTGTGTGTATATATATGCATATACATAGTCATACTCATCAAGAATATTGATTAAACTTGCGCTAAATTTATAGTTGTTCTTTAGATGAATGCGTGTAAGACTTTGTGGACATAGGTTCTGTTTGTTAACATCTTTCTGAGATCTCCAGGGGATAGGTTCTTTGAAGAATATTGCTTCAGTTAAAAAGGTATGCATGCTTCCTGTAGGTGCTGCTTGACTCAAGCCATGATGACATTGAGGAGTGACATCATTACCAGCAAACCAAATGCCTTCTCCAGTCTTTTCATATAAGGGAGATGAATTTATTACCTTTGTTGAAGCATGCAGGGGGAGGGGAGACAGAGATAGACAATCATGGGCATGGGGCGCATTTTTGTGATTTTGTGTGTGTGTGTGTGTGTGTGTGTGTGTGTGTGTATGTGTGTGTGTGTAGATAGATGTATGCACAGAGGCAGAGATCAGCTCAGACATCAACCCTAGATTATTCTAGGCTGGCTGGCCAGTAAGTCCCAGGGATCTGACTGTCTCTGCCTCCCCTGTGTTGAGATCTCAAGGATGCTCCACCACACCCAGCTTCTTATCTGAGCCCTGGGTATCAGACTCAGGTTCCATGCTTGTATAGCAAGTCTTTTCCTGGCTGATCACCCCGCCCCCAGCCTCTGTATCTAATGTGTTACCAGATGAATGAATACTTTAGGCTCAAGTGATTTTAAAGTCATGCCTTTAAAAATTCTATTTTCCTTTCTTTCCCATCTTAACATCTTAAAATAAAAGGATCTTCCTCCCTGGACTGTAATGCAAGAGGGTGCATTTGGACCCTTCATTTCCACTGTTACAAAGGTATCTGTCTTCCTATATTCCCAAGACAGCACTATGAATAAATGGCTCATCTTCCTACATCCAAGTGTCAGCACCAGATGGAGATGAGGTGGGAGAAAGTGATGCTGAGTCTGAAGACCACTCCTGACAAAAGACAGCAAAGGACAGAGTGCAGTGCAGGCGAGTGGGGCTGCTGCAGGCGTGTGGGGCTGGCAGCATTAAGTCCCTGCACTGTGCTGAGGTGATGGAAGTTATCATAACCTTCAGAAGATAAGAAGCTAAAAACCAAAGCCAAAGCAGCCAAACAAGAACTACAGCATAGGTGATCAGTCAGGAGTGATCTCTAGGGTGAATAACCATGGATAGTCCATAGAAGATGGACTGACAGACAGACAGACGACAGACTAGAGAGAGGACTCAGCAGTTAAGAGCACTTGCTGCTTCTATAGAGGACAAAAGTTTAGTTCCCAGCACCCATATCTGGTGGCTCACAGCCAGCCTCCTTTAACTCTAGATCCAGGGAATCTGACACCCTCTCTGGCCTCTATGGGGACCTGCACACACATGAAACACACACAAAGAACACACATACAAATTTTAAAAGAGAGAGAGAGGATGGATGAATAGAAGATAGATATATGATAGATATAGATGATAGATAGGTAGACAGCAGTAGACAGACAGATAGATATAGATGATGTACAGAGATACGATAAGATTACATAGCTGCTATCAAAGGTCTTAACTGAAGCAATTGGCTCACATGGTTACAGAAGATGACAAGTCTCACAACAGTCTGACTGAAAGCTGGAGAGCCTAGCATTCTAGCAGTACAACTGGATTTAGGGCTGTAGAGCCTAGAACAAAGACATCACTGCCTGTCACTCTCAGGTCAAGACCAAAGGCCTGAGGGGCTGATCCAATGGCATCCAGAGATAGTGATTCTGGAATTTTCTTTATAGAAGAGCCTATCCCAGCTCTAGGAGCAGGAAAGCCTGCTGTCTTCCATCTGCTCTGTTTCCTGAGGCCTCAGCTGACTGAACATCATACACCCACAGTGTGGGTGGATATTCTACCTGACTAATGTGCCAGTTTCCACAGGGAACCCCATTGCAGACTGTCCTCTAGTGTCTCATTGCTTCTCTAGGCTCTAGTCAAGTTGGTAACAAAAATGAACCATCATGAGTAGTGCTATCAGCAACATCCCATTAAATTACAGAACACATCAAATAAATCTCTGGTAGTCATCTTGGATGTGACACTTTGGAAAGGCCATTGACAGCAGGATGACGTTGAAGACAGAAGAAGATATGAAAATATGACTTCTCACTATAATGATGCCCACAGATGCTCTACCTAAAGAAAAAAAAAAAGTCACCTCCCCAGAAGCTTGTGAGGAAAGAGTGCTTGCCAGCTCTAGACGTCAGAACACATAGATGCCCATCGGTTTACAGAAAAAGAAAACTGGCCCAGAGTGACAACTAATTTTAGAAGAGCCCTACCAAGAATGAGTGTCTTTCTAAATGGAGAGCTTCCCTTCCCCAGGGAAACCTGGAAACCCAACCCAGGATGCTGATCCCTCAGCCTGAGACCCACCTGCAGTATGTGACCTGTAAATCCAGAACTGTCTGTACAGTGTAGGCTCTGTAAAGGATACTAATGACAAAGACAAAAGCCAACAGCCTGGAACACCAACTATAAACGGTGTGTGAGGCCAGAAAACATTTATGATCTGGCCCCTTTAGGAAAGTCTAGTCATGTGCTTGAGTTTTCCATGTTTAAAATCCTAATTTTAAAGTAACATATAGTAGGCTGGGAAGAGATCTCAGTGCTTGCTGTGATTTGAGTTGGGTCCCACATTAAAACACAGACATATATTCACAGTACGTACATATATGCAACACGCACACAGACGACACACAGACACACACACAAACACACAAACACAAAAGCCCATGTGTCATGGCATGTAGTTTTAATCCCAGGCAGAGACAAGTGAGACCCAGGAGCACTGGGCAGCCAACCTTGGGAACTGGTAAGTTTCAGACCCTTTCTTGGAGGTAGGAGCCTGGGCAATAGCTCAGTTTTTGAAGTTCCTGATACTTAAGCATGAAGAAGTGAGTTGGATCCTAAGTCCTGTTATAAAACGCTGGGGTGGTGGCATGTACCTTTAACCCCAGCACTGGGGGGCCAACCAGCCTAATTGAACCAATGACCGATGAGCTTCTAGTTAAGGGAGAGCCCCCCCCACAAGTGTTCATACTAACACAAACAAGAATACCACACACTAACAGCACACATACCGACATGAATGGCTTCTAAGAAACAATACCCAAGCTTTATCTCTGGCCCCCATACACGCAGACACGCTTATAGACACCCTTGCACATATAGTAACACACACACACACAGTCGCATATATTATTTCATATATTTGTGTCTTTTGTCTTGAAATACGTTTATCTTCTGACCACCATCTCCCTGAGTTTTGTGCTTTATGGCTGGGCCCTGTGTTCCCACACTTCCTGCTTGGAAGGCCCTTCACTTGGGCTGTGATCTTGGGAGTCATTTATATCTTGTAGGCGGCTTCTGGCACATTTAGCATAGCTGTTTACTTAAGACATAACTTCAGCATTTTCCAAATGAGTCTTGACTTATTTTTTCCCTTTTGACCTATTCAAGCTACATATCTGGGTCAATTGGTGGTAGGGTGGGAATTTCAGAATGTGAGGAAAACACTTTTAGTCATTATGAGTAATTACAGAATAATCCTACTGTCAGAGTCAACCTCAGACCGTAAGAAAAAGACCATAGTTTTTCAATATTTTGCATTATTATTTTTATTTTATATGTATGGGTGTGTGTCTTTAGAGGGCACTGGATTCTGTAGAACTGAGTTACAATTATCAGCTGCCCTGTGGGTGCTGGAAATCGGACCTGGGTCCTCTGTAAGAGCAGCTAGTGTGTTTAACTGATGAGCACCTCTCTAGCTCCCAGACCTGTAACTTCATATACAGTACCTCCAACTATCTCTTTAAGATGTAACTGTTACTAGGTGGTGTTGGTGCACGCCTTTAACCCTAGCACTTGGGAGGCAGAGGCAGTGAATATCTGTGAGTTTGAGGCAAGCTTGGGCTACTGAGTGAGTTCCTGGACAGTTGGGGTGACACAGAGAAAGAAACTGTAGGCAGCCGTGTTTAAGATAGCACCTGGGACGGTTGCAAAGTCGTATGACTAGCACCTGACGAGTAGGCAGCTGGCTTCCAGCGTGGCCAGCTCAGCTAAACTGGTAAACAAGTTCTTTGTGCATGCGTTGGCCTCGTGCCCCTCCGAGTGGGCTTATGCTAATGAGGTATTGGCAGTCTAACCTATCCTGAGAGAACACGTCACCCAGCCCACCTTGGCAGTTATATAAGCAGCTCATTTCTGCTGCTGGGGGTCCCCCGTCCCCGTCCCAGTCCATAAGTCAAGATTCGTTCCTGCAATAAAGCTGACTGAGAAGGATCCAACCGTGTCTTAATTGCTGGTCAAGGGGACGCGACAGAAACACTGTCTTGAAAAACCACACACACACACACACACACACACACACACACAACACACACACACACACACAGAGTAACTATCTTGCGGAGGACTGGGTTCAATTCCCAGCACCTACATCTGTTGGTTCATAACTACCTGTAACTTCAATTCTAGAGGATCTGTCTCCATCTTTTGGCCTCTGCAGATACCTGCACACATCTGGTGCATATAAACTCATACACGCATACACCATACAATAAATAAATAAATAAATAAATAAATAAATAAATAAACTTAATATTTTTAAGGTGTCATGTGTGGATGATTTATTTAATGTAAAGTACCTTTCCAAACATCTCACTTAGATCCTAGATCATGCCCCAGTCTCAGATGAGGCTGAGCCAGGGGCTGCTGTGGGAAAACACAGCTCACTGTCTAGAGGGTAGCGAATGAGCCGAGTCTCAGGACAGGAGTTGTGTGTAACGTGCATCTAGGTCTCCTGGGCTCTTCCGGGTTCCTTGCTTGAATAACTCTTACTCTTGTTCTGTGTATGCATGCTCAGTTTTCTCTTAGAGACCAGCTTCTGCTGGATGCCTATTGCCTGAATGGCCACTATTTCCATTTACCCTTAAGGCACACCATGCCACCCCTAGATCATGACTGTTGGACCTCAGGAAGCTCAGCTGTTCTTAGACTCCTGCCCAGTATCTCAGATCCAGACTCAAAGGTGCTGAGCGAGGCTCTGACTATGTATGCTGATCCAATCAGCTGATTCTCAGCCTGACTAGGGAACAGAAGATAGGCCTGGCCTCTCCAGATGGACATGCAGTGAATGAGAAGTGAGAAAGGAAAGTGAGCTGTCTCGTTAGGACAGTGCTCATTGTAAAATGGCTTCCCTTTGGATGTGGTGAGACTCTTGGGTTTCTAGAAAAGACACCATAGATCTACTTCAAAGAGGAGCTGGAGAAGGAAGTTTGAGAAACACTCCTTAATCCATAATGAAATGACAGGCTAGCTTCAGTCTGCTGTACTTGTGTTTTTGAAGAAATTCTGCCTTCCTCTGTATCAAAGATGGGGTTGGGTGGGATGGGATGGGATGGGATGGAGGATGGGATGGATGGATGGGATGGGATGGGATGGATGGGATGGGATAGGATAGGATAGAAAGAATAGAATAGAATAGAATAGAATAGAATAGATAGAATAATAGAATAGATAGAATAGAATAGAATAGAATAGAATAGGATTCCTAGAAAGCACAGGATGGGTTAGGCAGAGATATACTCTTTCTGCCAGCACATGGGCCTCCACTCACCTTTTCCTAACCTGGGACAGACATCACTAATCAATCAAGCCTGTTCTTCCTCTGAATTTGCATTTGGCTTCATCCTCATCATAAACCCCAAGTGCAGAGCAATTTTCTTAAGTAATTCCAGGGCCAAGTTCAAGCTCACTTACCACCTCTGCTTGTCAATGCAAATGGCTTTCCATTTTGAGTTTTGACAAAAATGAACCTTCTACCCCAGACTCCATGGGTATCATGAATAAAACAGGATAGTGGCTAATATGAGTTAAAACAGCATTTCCCACCCAAGAGATTCCTGGTTTTGACATTTTTTTTTTTTTTACTTCCAGCAGATTCTAGTTCTTATTTAGTTAAATTTATCAAGTATTTGTTCAGCCTACATTATCTCCTCAGTAATGTCTAACTGTGTTTTCCTTAAAAAGTTTAATCAAGTTTAGGGGGGGAAGACACTCATGTCCACGTGAGTATGAAAATGCCCCACCCCAAATGCATATTTTGTCCCACCCTTTTGCATATTTACAGTTGGTTATTCCAGTTAACAGCATAGGAAAGCACAGGTGTGTCCACTCAATGCTATGCTTTCCACATTGGAACACTCTGCCCGCAGGAAGAGGAGACAAAGGATCAGATGTTCGCCCAGACGGAAGTGGCCACAATGGCTGTTGCCTGGAAGACCATCTACACCCCAAGAATGCATCTTCCGCCTCCTGTGACACCTCCCTTTCTCAGAAACTGAACTCTTTCTGAGCTATAAGTAAGGTTCTGCCATCGTCTCCCTCCTCAAAATTGAAACGCAAGTGGCTCCTGCACTTAGGCACATAATGAAACCTGCATATTCTTTTTCCTGTTGTTTGTATATTTGGTTGACTGAAACTATCAAACCCTCAGAAGGAAAGCCCTCAGACTTCCTTCACAGTTCTTCCCCAGTCTGAGAGAGCAAGATAACTCCAGCTTACCCATCCTCTGCAGCAACCTCCTCCTCCACCTTTCTCCTGGCCACAGACTAGATGTCAAAGCGTGTCATCCCCCCTGCAACCTCAAGCTGCCCACTTGGCTCTTGGCAAGCCTGGTTTGCATTCTGCCCTTTCACCCTCCCAAGGCGCCCACTCTCACCTGCTGGGAGGCTTGGGAAGGCTGAAATCTAGAGGGATTGGAGAGGGGAGCAGAATGCTGGGTGTTCAAAGCTTCACGTAAGCACTTCCCTACTGTAATGTGAGCCTCACTGGGGAATGCAGTTGTGGCTGAGGGTGTCCTGGGCACAGTGACAAAAGCAGCCTTTTCCTGGGACACAGGTCTCCCTGGCCCCAAGGTCACCTGCAGGGTGACGCAGACCCACTCATGCCCTGACATCTAGAACTTGTCAGGCTTCCTCTTTCTTTAGCATTTATCCATCCTGACTTTAATTCAGTCAACCCGGAAGTGCTATGTGTGCTAGCAGGGTGAGTGAGAGACACGTCCAGGCCAGCGCACAACCACTGTGTTTGATAAGCTGAACTACGACAACTGTAATGGCTTCTTTTTATCATGCTAGATTGGAAAATGAGAGCTAAATGTTAGACTTAAAAGAGTGTTTGTGAATGGCCATGTCCAGGGTCTAACTCTGTGGAAAGCACAGCTGTTTGACACTCTCTGAATTCCACTTAGAATGTTTTAGGGCTGCCTTATCATATAGGAAATACTTATTTTGTTGACTTGCAGGCTCTTTCCAGAAAGCGCCGTTTATCCTCTGGGAATGCTGTAGTTAATGGGAAATAAACTGATCTGAGAGGCACAGAACCTTGTTAGCCAGAGTAGAGGGTTTTCTTGGTCTTGCTTTATCTGTGGTCAGATTATTCCTGGACTAAATTATAGTCAAAAATGGTTTGGCCCTGGTTCACAGTTTGAAAATGACCAGGATAGTACTATTCATATATCTGCCCATGTATTGTTAACAGTACTTACTAAGTGCCAGCATCCCTGCTAAGCACACACACGTATCCCTTGTTTTATGGACTGGCTGGAAACTTACGCACCGTGAAATCCATCTTCTTTGGTGCACATTTCTGTAACTTTTAACAAATGCATGAGACCATGTAACCACAGCTCACAACAAAGCAATTCTGGCATCCTAAATAACCCCTTTTATCTACCTCCTGCCCTCAAACCACCAATTTATTCTCTATTCATGTTTTATAGGACACTGTAGACGAGAGATCATATACACAATGCGTCTGAGAGTCTTACATGATCTTCCAAACTCCAGGAATTTGCTCTTTTTAATTATGAATAAAATTGCTATAAGGATCCATGCACAAGATCTCGCTGTATAGAAGATAACATTAGGAAAATAAATAAAACATCCAAGCCATGAACTGGGAGAAAACACATCATAATCTGGCAATATATATATATTCATACCAACTCAATGATAAGAAAGCAAACAGCCAGTTAAAATTAGTGGGTAAAATATTTTTTAAACTTACTATTTTGTGTGTGTGCTTGTATGTGTGTGTGTATGTGTGTGTGTCCATGTGTGTGTGTGTTTGTATGTGTGTGTTGTCTGTCTGCATGTCACATTCATGCAGTAACCATTGAGGCAAGGAGAGTGAGTGGGATCTCCTGGGAATGAAGTTACAGAAAGTTGTGAGCTGTCATGTAGGTTCTGGGAATTGAACCCAGGTCCTCTGGAAGAGCAGCCCGTGCCTTTACTCACTGAGCCATGTCCCTAGGCCCTAAAATATTGTTTAAAACACATTGGTAATTTGGATAGCCAATAAACATATGAGCAGATACTGGATAAGGTTTCTTATTTTTAATTTAAGACTTGTTTTTATTTTATGCGTATGAGCATTTGACCAAGATGCCCTTTGGCAGTGTCATGACTCTGGTCTGTTATCAATTCTTTGTTTTGGGTGAGTAAAGTTGTTCACATCTCCCCAGAAATGGTGTCAGACAACAACATTCCAGGCTCACTGCTGAGCTGCACAGGACAGGATCAGAGCAGCAGAGTGAAGGTTTGGGAAACGGGTGTAAGATTCTAGCTGTTGCCTATGGACAAGGGAGAACCTGAACTCAATCTCAGCCTAACTAGGCTAGTGGACACAGTTCCTGAGAGAATGATAACAGGTCACTGTGGAATCGGCCAGTGGAGGCTACAGGTAGAAAGCTCTATCCCAGGCTGCACTGCTGTCTGCCCAGCTCCCACAAGAACAGACTCCAGTGCCCAGTGGCTTTTCCAGCCCAACATTCCAAACTCTTCCACAAAATAGCTCAAAAGCCTAAAAGGTAGGTCAGGTTTATCACAGCAGTGGTCCCACTACCTTGATACCAATTTATGTCCTAGTTCATTGTAATTATTGTGGCAAACCACCTCTGCCAAAAGCAACAAAGTGGACAAGGGATTTATTTAGCTCACGGTTCCATGGTACAGTCTGCAAGGAAGTCACGGCAAACAGGAGCTTGATACAGCAGCTTGCTTCACATCCACAGTCAACCACAGGAAGAAATAGACACACCCACATGTGCATTTACCTGCCTGCTTGACTTCCTTAGATGGATTTCTCCGCTTGTAAACAGTTTAGACCCGTTCTCATTTTTTGGGTGACTACCTCTTTGGAGGGGGAGGGGTCAAATGACCCTTTCACAGGAGTTGCCTAAGACCATCACAAAACACAGATACTTCAGACTCATAAAAGTAGTAAGATTATAGTTATGAAGTAGCAACAAAAAATAATTTAATGGTTGGAGGCCAACACAGCATAAGGAACTGTATTAAAGGGCCACAGCATTAGTGCGGTTGAGAACCACTGGCTTAGAGAGACTGGGGAGATGGCTCAGTGGTTAAGAGCATTAGATGCTGTTCTAGGGGGCCAGGGTTCGATGCCCAGCACCAACATGGAAGCTTACTCACCACTAGCTGTAACTCCAGCTCTGGGGGATCAGAAGCGACTTTCTGAAACCTCTGCCATAGCAGGAGCTGAATCCAGATGGCTTCCTGTGAGACCACCAGGTCAGCTGAGGAGGAGCCTGCAGAGCGTTCAGGAGTGTGTTTTCTGTATAGAAAGCATTCAATTAGTTGCAGAGGTTTTTACTCCAACAGTGTGTTCTTTGGTTTTCTAGGCTCTCAAGTCCACTCACATGTTTGCTTCACGTGCATTTTACCTCCCGTGTCTTGCATCATGGTGGCAGACATCCTGACAGTGTGAGGGACTCATTAGTCACTCAGAAGCTTTACTCCAAAGTTTGGATATAATGAAACCCCAGTTGTCTGTGCTGCCCCTGTTCCTCCATTTTGAATGTCAACCATATGTCAGTTGGAAATCTGACACTCTATTGACAAGCATCTTAAGTTCTCTTCAGTCACCTTTATCCATTCCAGCTGTTTCAGGGTGCTGGGGGGTTCAGATGGATGGATGTGACTGCCCATGCTTGTCATTCCAACATTTGGGGAGCAGAGGCAGGAAGATCACCATGAATTTGAGGCCAGCTGGAGCCCCATAATGAGTTCAAGGCCAACCAGGGTCACACACAGATAGACTCTGTCTTACTATACAAAACTGCCAAAGTCACTTTTTTTTTTTGAACATGGGAATAACAGGATTCAGTATGAATTTCTTTCTTTCTCTCTCTCTCTCTCTCTCTCTCTCTCTCTTTCTCTTTTGGCAGTAAAAATAGTATTCTATTTCTCCCCTCCCATGCCCACCCCTGGCAACCTCCAGGACACTTTTCCCCTCTCATTCCCATAGCAAGGCTACAATCAGAAAAAAATAAGTTTTGGGAGGCAGGAATAGGAGGGGGGGAGGGGAGATGGGTAAAAACAGTCAAATCACAACAGGAGTTTCTCCAAACAGCTTCATTCCCCTTAGTCATCCTCTTCACCCTCATCGTCTGGTTCTCATTTTTGCGTCTGACTTCCTTCTTTTTCACCAGCTTCTTCTTCATTTTCCTCATCATCCACTTCTCTGTCATTGTAACCTTCTTCATCCTCCTCCTCCTCTCCACTCACATCTTCTTCCTCCCCTTCTTTCTTCTCATCCTCTTCCTCTTCCACTAGCTGGGCATATTCTTTATACTCCTCATCCTCATCTTCCCGTCCTCCTCCTCCACACTGCCCTCAACATCAGAGCCAGGGGCCTCCTTGTTGTCCCTGTCATAGCCACCAAGGTACATGACCTGGGACAGGAACTGGAACACGTTTTCTCGGTAGGCATTCAGGTTAGTCACCTCACAGTTAAACAGGTCTAGGCTCTTGAGGTTGTCTAATTTCTTCAGCCGCTCTATTGTGCTAAGATCTTTTATTTTGTTGCCACTTAAATTTAGATGCTTAAGGTTCGGACATTTCTCTGCCAATACTTCCAGGTCCCCTGAGATTCTGTTTTCACTTAATTCAAACTTCTTGAGTTTGTTTAACTTTGGTAAGTTCAAAATGGAGGTGAGGTCTACGCTGTACTTAGAAATTCCAGTTCTTCAAACTCATCCGTGAGGCCTTTGATTCTGCCTTCAATTGACTTACAGTTATCCAGGACCAGCTAGTTCACATCAGAGGGCGTCCTTTTCTGCAGCTCTAAATAAATCTGTTTGTCCATCTCCATCTATCATGTGCTCTCTTTCTACAGAGGATCCTGTGCCAGTGGAATTCAATCAAACCAGTCTGAATTTCTAACCTCACTAATTTTTGGTGACTTGGGCCAATGGGAATGGTCCTTAGCTTACAAGTTGTCCATATGAGGAATTCTTCTTCCCTAGTTTCAGCTACAATAACTAGGCAAACAAATGTGGCCATCTCCCCTGAGAGGCCATCCATGTTCTCTAAGATTAACACATAAACAGATGTCATTCATACAAACTCTTTAAACTTCCTGGTTTCCTGCTATATAATTTCATAAAAATTTGACCTATTTTCCAAAATAAAATTTATGTATTTAAGACAGAAATCGCACAAACTTTTCTGTGTCTCTGTTGAAAAGCTGCATGGGTTGTTGAATGGCTTCTGGGGGCCCGGCTCTTCCTGGGTGCTGCTAATACAACGTTTTAGACAGTAAACATCTCTCAGATGTCCGAGAACTACGGTTGCTGTTTTAGGCATATCCATGCAGTGGTGCTTGCCTTTGCAGATGCATAAAAGCTGTTAAAGGACATGTAGACTGAGCCACCATGATTATTCATAGAACACTGTGCACAGTCTGCACAGTGAGCAAGAATGCAAACGAAAGCAAATAGACCTACTTTTAAAAGGAATTTTTGAGAGGAGTCCAGTCTCTTGTTTAGTGCTAATTAATAAACAAAACCTGTCACCAAATTTGAAATATAATTGAAGTGTCCATTTGTATATTTACTGGGAGATGAGAAGTACACTCATTTAACACCCCAAATTACACAAATGTCTCCACATCATCTACTGCACTTCTGCCCTGCTAAGCAGCTGGCAAGCAAGACCTACCAGCAGGAGCTCTAGACAGTATGTGGGCTGCTCCAAACCCGGGCATCATGAGGAAAACTGTAAGTCCTATCAGCTCTTGTCTTTCCTGTTTTGGAAGAAGAAAAAAAATAGATCTAACAGACCAGGAATCCGTTTAGAGACTGTGATGGTTTGTATACATTCAGCCCAGGGAGTGGCACTATTAGAAGGTATGGCCCTGCTGGAGTAGGTGTGTCACTGTGGGTGTGGGTTATAAGACTCATCCTAGCTGCCTGGAAGTCAGTATTCTGCTAGCAGCCTTCAGATGAAGATGTAGAACTCTCAGCTCCTCCTGCACCGTGTCTGCCTGGATGCTGCCATGTTCCTGCCTTGATGATAATGGACTGAACCTCTGAACCTGTAAGATAGCCCCAATTAAATGTTGTCCTTATGAGAGTTGCCTTGGTCATGGTGGCTGTTCGCAGCAGTAAAACCCGAACTAAGATATTGGAGACTGTAGGAGGTAAGAGAAAAATACAGTAGTTCTTGCCTCTGACATGCTGCCATTCCTTTTGTCTTGGGTTTCCAGCTGTAAAAGATGAGATGTAGGAAGGCCCATGGTGTCCAGAGCTCTCTCCTGTGACATCACTAGCTTCATCAATGAATGGACTCAGTGGTAACATTTCCAATTTTCTGATTATCTTTGTCATCAGAAATCAGGTGTGCTATCTCAAGGCACGATCAGCTGGTGTCCACGGAGGCATTCCCCACACTCCCTTTCCTGATGATGGGATTATGCATAAGTGTGGCAATAGGTCCTTCATTGCTCTGGCTTCTGGTGAGCTCAAAGAACAGATGTGCCTATCAGGTGTGTGTGTGTGTGTGTGTGTGTGTGTGTGTGTGTGTGTGTGTGTGTACCATCAGCATTCTCCACTTGCATCTGAGATGGATGAAGCTCCTCTATCCCTCAGCTCCTGTAGCTGTATAAAGAGCCAGGCACATGAGATATCTGTCCTTTGAGGATTCAGGATGCCAATAATTGCAGGGTACCAATGAGCACCTAGCCACGATTTATAAAGAAGTGTTATCTCTCCATCCAGGCTAGGCTGCAAGGCCATGTGTCTGATGCTCCTTGTGGAAACTAGAAGATACCAGAGCTTACACACACATAATAAAACATAGCCCATTATGTGAAGGTTCTAAAAAGCATAAGCTGAGCCCCTGGGCCCAGCCTACCCTGGGACAGTACACCACACAACATTACAATTAACTGAGTTCCTGGTAGCTATTGTGTGTACATTAGTCGTAAGTTGGCTTCTGAAACTTAATCTTGAAAAAAAAAAACTCTTAGAGAAGAATTCACAAGCCTCCTCATTTCTTAGGTGCTGCTTGTGACAGTGCTGTAAGAGAGGTGACATAGGTGGGAAGCCGTGAGTGACTTGGGAAGGAGGTAAGGATGACTGGGAGCCAGTGGTCAGCGGATTGAGGGTCAGGATCAGAATACTGAGGGGGAAGATGGGGTGGACAGAGGGTTTTGAGAAATGACTCTACAGTGTAGGGCTCTGTGTTTGGGTCTTCTCATCATCCCTCAAGAAAAGCCAGACAAGGATGGATGTCCCCCTAATTATACGTGGCTTTTAGGCTATGTCCTTGACTGTTTTTGTCTCTGGGCCACATGATTCTCTACACTTATAAATTTTATACTTGTTTGTAGAGCCCCGTGTTTGGGCTGCGTGAAGGGAAGCACTCTCCTCATCCTCACCTCAATTCCTCTGCTTGTATCATTTATTTTGACCTGAGAAGCCTTCGAGCCTGGCTGCCAACATTGTATCCTATGTATTCATATTACTAAGAAAACGCTGAAATACTCCTAGGAAGAGACTCACAAGAGACAGAAATGTCCAAGTTTTGAATATAGCTCTGTTCTTAACAAACCGAACGACAAACAATTCGTTTTCCCCCAGAAACTCCTTTTAGAAAGCATGAAAGTTGTATTTCACAACAAAATCTGTGCTGGACGAAGCTCTTTTGTTCTTGTTTGCTGTGATTGATTTGGGGAAATCTGGCCAGGTTTTGTATAGTCTAACAGACTGACAATGATTCACTCAGGCACCTCGGAGGCTTGGCGTGGAGCTAGCTGGAGGGGCTCTGTTCACCACTGCAGCTGGAGGAATTGTAGTTGTTGCTGCTGTCTCCTGTTGTTTTATAGTCCTGAACACAGAACACTTATTGTCTTATTTACTGTTCTATTGTTGTGATAAGACCATGACCAAAGCAATGTATAGAACAAAGAGTTTATTAGTGTCCTAGCCAACCCTGGGACATTATGCTACACAACATTACAATTAACTGAGAGTTCACACTACAGAGGGTGAGCCCATGACTGTCATGGCAGGCAACATGGCAGCAGACAGGCAGGCATGGTAATGGACCAATAGCTGAGAGCACAAATCCTTAGCCACAGGTAGGAGGCATGGAGAGAGAATTTGAGAATGGGACAGGCTTTTGAAACCTGAAAGCCCACCTCCCAGGAACACACCCCCTACAACAAGGCCACACCCTCCTAATCCTTCCCAAACAGTTTCCACCACCCGGACACCGAGTATTCAAATACATGAACCTAGGTGGCCATTCTCATTCAAACCCCCAAGCTTGTGTCCAGCAGACTTGTGATCAAATGAATACTAAAACAACTAGCCTAAATGGTACCTGTAAGATTTTCTTTTAAATGCATATCAGCTGAAGTTCCGTTCACAGAAGTCTCTCTGAAGAAGAGAGGGTCAAGCAATGGGCTGGGGGACCTCATTGATAGATTGACAGGTATCCTCATCTCCAGAGGGACAACGGCAACAGACAGTTCACGAGTCAGCGTGAAAGCTTTGCCAAAGCCAAGAAGGAAGCTAATGCCAAAGGTGTCTGAGAAATCTGGGTTCTCATTAAAGCAAATCTTTTAAGTTTAACAGAATCTTGGTTTTCAGGAAGGTTTTGGGAAAGGAAAGGTTTTTATAAATTGTGTCTTGGCAGAACCTAGGAAGGCCTGGAGGCCCCACAATCTCTTTGTGACCTGGGTAGTGCCTGCAGCTGCCTATCCTGTCAGGATTCAGTGATTCCAGGGTGGGAGTCAGTGAAGAGACCAACATACAATCGCAGCATATGTGAATCAGAGAGAGAAAGAGAGAGAGAGAGAGAGAGAGAGAGAGAGAGAGAGAGAGAGAGAGAGAGAATGAATCAGGAAGAACCTCGGTCTCTTCATAATATTTGAGCTTCTTCACCGTACTTAGAATGTTTTGCTATTACATTTCCTGCTGGTATGTGAAGGCTTCACTCTGTGCTCAGCCTGAATTCCTATTCCTAGCCAAGGTCTGAGACTCAGTGGGAACTAATATTTGTTGGCTAGACAAGTGACAGATTCCCACTTTCTGATTTGCCGGTAAGGAAGATGACATACAAGGGCTCACACCATCCAATTACTTATACTTAATACACAGATGTTTAGCATTCAGTTTTACTAGGTGTGATTAATGGTTTGTTTTTTGTTTTTTAATTTGACACAAGCTAGGGTCATCTGGGAAGAGAGAATCTCAATTGAGGTGATACTGTCATTAGATTGACCTGTAGGCAACTCTGTGGGAGGATTTTCTTGATGTTCATGAGAGACCAGGACACTGTGGGCAGTGCCACCCCAGGGCTGCTGGTTCTGAGTTAAAAGAAAGCAGGCTAAAGAAGTCATGGTGAGCAAGGCAGTGGACAGCATCCTTCGTGGCCTCAACTTCAGTTCCTTTTTCCAAGTTCCAGCTCCAACTTACCTCAATGATGGACTGTAATCTGGGAACTGTAAGATTAAGCAAACTCTTTCCTTGGCAAGTTGCTTCTGGTTATGGTGTCCATCACAGCAACAGACTCTGGGCTTACATCTCAGCAGACACGATAAGTGCTGTTCTGGGGAGGCCTTAATGAATGGTTTTAGTAGCGGAGCTTAAACTTGGCAGAATGTTATCTTTAAATTCAAGTCAAAGTATACATGGTGAAGGAGTATCAACTGACACCACAGGCATGGGATGGGAAGATAGAAACCATTCATATATCCACCTGAGCAGACCACACAGAGGCTCAGGTCCCCCCAGTCTCCCTCACACATGCATAGGACAGTGGACAACAATAGAGTCTTCCCATGAGTCCAGAGACAGTGAGAAAGAATCTAAACAACCAAGGCCTCTTCTATGGCACCAATGGAGCAGAGACATGGCATTCAAAGTTAGGTCTGTTTTCCTTCATGTAAGAGAATGAGAGTTACATGCACTGTGTACAAATAATTCTTTCCAGGGATCTAGACTTGATGACCATGCTGGAGAAGAGGAGAACAAACTCAATGCTCTTAGAAGTAAATACCCAGAAGGCTTAGCTTCCACCGATGCATGGCAGGTGACCAGGGAAGTGTCCCTTAGTCCCCTAGTGCTGACTTGGCTAAGACAAGAAGAATGGTGTCACACCTCAGCCTCAGTATCCATCCCTGTTACTGGCCTTTCCTCATCTCCTCTTCTAGGGTGCTTGGAAAGGGTTGGATCTTCAGCTATCCAGCAAGCCCTGTTCTCTCTCACCCAAGTCCCTCTGGCCTTCTCCACTTGGTGCTTCTGAGAACAGGAATCTAGAAGCAAAGCTATGAGCGAGATTCTAAAACTAGGAAGGCTAGTTTTTCTAAAAATGGTACCATCACTGGGACTGAAGAGGCTGCTCAGCAGTAAAGAGTTCACGCTGCTGTCATAGAGGGATTCCTCTTCAGTTCCCAGAACCTGAAATCAGGGGCTTACAACTGCTGGTAAGTTCAAGTCCATGGGATCTTGTGGGACTGTGAAAGGCAGCCTGGTTCCTGGTTGAGCTAAGGCTAGAAACCCTGGAGACCCTGAAGGAACAGTAGGCATTTCGCCTGGTTCCCAGGCAGTAGGCTCCTGTCACTAGCTGCAGACCCCCATAGATTTGTGGCCATCAGTCACATAAGGCAATGCCCCAAGCCCCTCCACAGGTAGAAGATGTGACCTGTGGTCACATTGGGTCAAGACAGATCTTCATTTTAATGAGGTACCTAAAGGCCTGGAAGGCTTAGTCAATAAGCTTTCCTTCCCAGACACTCATCCCCGCAAAGGTATTCAATCTCAGGCCTACTCTGAGAAGTGGGGTATGGTTTTACTGATCCACCTTCTGCCATGACAATAAATGCCCTAAAACCATGGACTTTTCATCAGGATTTGCTGTGAGGAGCCATGGAGAAGGCCTTCACCTAATCTCCCGTAGAAGGCCTCTCTGCACTCCCAGCCCTGACGGCCACCAAGCCAAGCCCAAGCCTACAGCCAACCAGTACAGATAAGTCAAGGAATTTCTGCCCCCCCCCCACTGGATCAGCCAGAGTTTAACCCCTCCTCACCCCTTCCCACCCCGCCCCTGGCTAGATCCAGCCCTTGGGCCCCAGTCTATTCTCAGCTCTTCCTCGGCTTCCAGCAGTGCCTGGGTGTCCAAGAGCTCGTGAACTAGACAGCTCCGGTCTCGGCACAGGCCCGGGGACCCCTGAGCCAGCTCGGTCCCACAGCTTCCCTATAGCCTGACACCCGCACGGGCAACACCATAGGGTAATCTGGGTCAAAAGGCGCGGCACCCCAATAACCCTACAGGATCTGATGGCCTCTTCTGGCTTCTGCAGACACTGCACACACATGCAAACACACACACACATACACACACACTTAAAATAAAAATTAAATATCTCAAGTATAAGTACAGTTATAAAACATAGCATTATGGAGACATTTCACACAGTCCCCTGATACATTCTAATCTCCATGGTTCTGCTTTTTGTCAGTAATTTCATTCACTTCCACCGTAATCCCCTTTCAGAGATGTCAGACCATCAATTTTCCCGCCATTTTCATTCCGTTCTTCCTGATGTCTGATGACATAGTAAACTGCATTTTATCTGTGTAGATTTGATTTTGTTCAGTGCTGTATGCTTCCATATCCTACAGAAAAAAAAAAAGATGTTTTGGAAACTGTGTCTCAATTCCAAAAATAAGTTTTTGGGAAACAGTCTCAGATTCAATCTGGAATAACTTTTTTTATTTTAAAGTATTGATGAAAATATTTTTGGCTTCTGAACAGGCATGCATTCTCTGCTGAGTATTTACTTGAATGTTCTTGTTTAAGTCAACATAATTACATTTTTATTTGGTTTACTTCGACTCAGCTATAAGATGTTATTCTACTAATAGCTGTTAGGACCCAGACCCGTGTATAGTAATCTGCTAGGCATTTCAGGCATGGTCTCTAGGTTTGAAAACTAGCAGCCTGACTGGGGAAAAAAATAGAGGAATTCTAAGCTAATTTGTGAGCCAAATGTATTATTCTGGGAAAGCCAGGGATAAGGCTGAGGCTGTTATACCATAACCCCTCCCACACTATGGCAGCCATTACCAGTCATTGCTGCATGATCTCTGTGGCCAGGGCGGTCCTGGATTCATTTTCATCAGTCACTACCAATTGATCAGGATCGGCATGCCAGCTAAGTCTCATAGCCACCTCTGGGATAGATTGCATAACTAACTTCTCAAAGGGCTTCCAAGTTGAAGAATTCTGTTTGGGTCTGTGCCGGCAGGCTTTGTGCTTAGAAACTAAAGTAGTTTGGTAATTACAAGATCTGTTACTTGAGAATGAATCCAAGCCACATGACTCTTCAGCGGATTTTTTTTTTTTCAATCAACTCACATCATGAATTCATATAGTACTGTGAAGAAGCATTTGGGAGATTAACCAGAAAGTTCTGAAATCTCTAATTTAGATAAATCTGTAAACTGAAGAGAGCCAGAAGAATAAGATTTCACTGTAGACTGCCACGATGTAAGGATGCGATCTTGGTCAGTCACCAGCTTCTTTGGGAATTTGAACTTCGTCATGAGGACAGGGAGAGAGAGTATAACATTTTAATAACAGTTTCCCATAATTATCCAAGCTATCAAACTAGTATCAATAATGGATGAAAGCACAATGGTTTTGCTTGCATTTGATGGTTGCAGTCTGATCCTGGACCCCTACCTCCGTCATGGGGAAAGTCCTGGAGTACCTGTAAGGATCATGTGACCAAAGGGCAAGGATCATGTGACCAAAGGGCAAGGATCATGTGACCAAAGGACCGAATCTGGAAACTGCCAGGAGGAGACACTTGTTGACTCTCCCCCAGCTGAACAGACACACAATAAAGAATGTGACTCAGTTGTATCTGACTCAACACAGTTGTGCTGGGCTCTGCTAAGACAAGAGTCTAGGGTGACGTGCAGCTCAGTGTTGGGTCTTAGTGTAGAGGAAGCATTGGATTCCGTGCCCAGTGCTGCCTTAATAAAGTAAAATAACATGCACTGCAAATTAGTTCTCTTGGGGGGATTTCGAAGCACAGAAAGCAAGGATGCTTTGTTACGGTTGAGACTTCCTGCTTCCCGCCCTCCGTGCAGCCCACAGGATTATTTTCACATTGCTTTGTCTTCAGTAGCACGGGACAGTGTGAGGTTGCTTCTGTGTATATACAACGAGGAATGAATAACTGTCTGATGAGCTTAGGGCCAGATTTTAAACTTCAGTCTGGTTTTAGTGTTTTGACGTTTTCTTCCCGACACCAGCTCAGTTACACATTAAGAGCTCTTCAAGGCCCGAGTTTATTGTTGCTGCCATGAGAATGGCTAGCAGGAACCTGCGCATTGTCAGTGAAACATCCAGCCACGAAGCTTACCATTTGGCTAACACAGATTTCAAACTGGTGCCTGTAAGGTGAGGTTGGTTTTGATCATGGAGACAGGGAGTATGGTGATGCCTGGCATCTGGACATCATATTGGGTCTGGAGTGATGTGTGCTGAGCTGTGCTGGGGAAGCCTGGGAGCCTTCACGTGGTCCTCACCCAGACAGCTTAGGGTTCCAGCCTGCTGGAGACATGCAAAGATAAAAGACAAGTGAAATCAGTTAGCACATCCCTACCTTGCGATGGCTTGCTCCTAGGTAACTATGGAATTCTGGAAAGTCCCTTCTGTGATCAATTTTCATAATGAGTTTTCTCAGCTCAAGGGCGTTAAAGGTTCTGGATCAGCTGTGGGTGATCTAGGCTTTATCATGGTACTGGTAAGAAGCAAAGGACCTTACAGATGAATAGACTTGGCCAAGTTAGGACAACACTGGAATCCATTATTGTCAACTTTAACCCAAGTTTTGTACAATGGAAAAACAGTTCTGGAGCCTGCAACATGCCTTCCTGAACCACCTTAGACTTGCACTTGAGAGACTGCAAGAGGGTCCTGGAGACTCACATGTGTTTCTTCCTGCTCCTGCTCCTGGGCCCCTGCTTGTCCTGAAGAGTCAAGTCAATCAACCCCTCTTCCCCCCTGCCCCTCCTCCTCCTCTCCCTTCCCCTCCTCTTTCTCCTCCTCCTCTCCCCCCTCTTTCTCCTCCCCTGCCTTTATGGCTTCAGGTGCTTTGCTGATTTCATTTATCCCCATGATTATTCATCTGTCTTCCCCTCAGAAACAAAAACAACTTGGGGAAGAAAGAATTTATTTGGTTTGATGAACCAACAGTATATCACCGAGGGAAGCCAGCAGAGGCATTCATAGCAGGAACTCGGATGGGAGAGCTGCAACAGAGACCATGGGGAATGCTGTCTGCTATCTTGCTCCCAGGATCAATTTAGCTAACTTTCACACACACACACACACACACACACACACACACACACACACAACACGTTTGACATGATGTGTGTGTGTGTTGTGTGTGTGTGTGTGTGTGTATTGTATGTATGTATGTATGTATGTATCCCAAGACCACCTGCCCAGGGATGGCACCATACACAGTGTGCTGGGTCATCCCATATCAATCAGCAATCAAAAGAAAAAAAATCACTACAACATACCCACAGGCCAATCTGATGGAGGCAATTCCTCCTCTTTCCGAGTTGGCTATCAAGATTAGCCATCGTACTATGGGATACACATTGTTGTGGTGTTGAAGTGAGTGGAGGAGAAGTGGGAATGGACTTTGCAATATGCATAAGACTATCCACTGCAGAGACTCAAGGCTATCCACTGCAGAGAGTCAAGGCTATCCATTACAATCCTTGGGATGATAACAGATATATAACGTGGCCATAGCCCACTAAGTACCACTTCCGATGGCATCTTACTCACTGAAGCCTGTCCTGAACTACGCTCACACAACATTGAAGCAGTTGGGCTGCTATGTAGCCATTTGGGCTAGTTGTTTTACACAGTTTAGAGCTCTAGGCTCAGTCATTCATCAGAACAGGTTCTTTCAACTCACCTCTTTGCTATGGTGTCCACAAATAACGTAATCCTGAGGCACTGGGAATGGTATAGCAAGTGGCCCTGGGCCAAGAGCTAGCTGGAATGAGGAGAAACGGGGGGGGGGGTGGTTCAGGCATGTCGTGGGAAAAGAGATCGTTTCTTTTAGACTCTCTGAGAGATCAGGAGGCTGAGACACAGCTGGACTTGCAGCTAAAAGTTGGAAGCAAGCTCCAATAAACGAAGTTGATACATAAGAATTTAGAGTCAGGTGACCAGATCTGCAGAGTGTTCACAAGCTTCAGTGAGCATGAGCCACCCCAGAGGTCAACCCAAGTTTAGAGTCAGCCAGCTACACTCCACAGGCATCTACAGAGCTACGCCATCGGTGACATCATCATTACCTGTGGCTGGATTCCAGACAGCAGTAAGAGAACTGTTGACATCTGTCCAAATGCAGACACTCGACATGTAGCCCTTGGTTCCACTCAGAACTCAACAACTGCTTTCTAAATGCCTGCCAAAGAGCGGGGACTATGCTTCCAACTCAAAGGAAAACACAGCTTTGTGCTTGTTCCTATGAGCTTTGAGAGCACAAAATGGTTCTTTACTAGGACAAATCTGTCTCCTGGGAACATCTGACAATCACTCCAGCTGTCATTTCTGAGAAAGTGCAAGCAAAGGGCATGTAGCTAGCAGAGGTCCAGAGTTCTGCTAAGTACCTTGCAAGCCTAGGAAAGCATCCCTAGCAAAGAAATATCTAGTCCCTATATTAGCAGTTATAGAGACTGAGAAATGGAATTCACATGTTTACATGTAGGGACAATTAAATGTTGTATATTATAGTATCAGACTTCTCAAGATGCTCTGGTGCTTCTGAGGTGAACTCCAGAGAGCACAGGGAAGGAGCCCAGGGAAGGCTTGAAGGCCAATGATGCAACAGTGGATAACAGTGAACCAAGGGCAGGGCATGGAATGTTGCAGCCTCCGAAGTCCTGGAAGGTTGTCTAGTGTTTAGTATATGGTTTTACTCAGTTACAATACCCATCCTTTGCATAACCACATAAAAAGATAACTATACATCAGCCTTGCCCACAAAGAGGTCACATTGTGAACGTTCAGTCCTACCTCCAGATCAAGACAATCTCTCTGGTCAAGGTCTTGCATGAACATGTTATTGAGAACATGTCAATAACAGCCATGCTCAATGTTAACTCCAAAGTTTCGTGTCTGGTTCTGAAGGGTTAAGATCAAGGGAAAGAAGTCAGCTTGTCCCCCCTGAGGTCCGAACTGAGTATAGGGAGGTTAAAATCCTACATGTCCTGTGTTCTTTTCAAGAGAAGCCTAAGGTGATGGAGCCTGTGAAGCACTCAGGCATTCAGCTGAAGGCCTTGCCTTTTCACACAGGTGTGTCACAGGCTGCTAACATTTCCTCTCACCCTGGGCCTGTTACTCAGAAGTGAGCTCAGCCAGCCAGGGAGTTAACAGCATTAACAAGAGGGTCACTGTTTGTGAACACAGGATAAAATGCACCAAGAGTTACTTAAAATTCTGGTTGGTATGGCAAAGCGATTTTCCCGAAACCCTGGTGTTCTAACCTCCTTCTATGGCATGAGACAGGGTTCCAAGGACATAATGTGCTTGGTAAAGGATCAAACCATCACAAAAACAACAACGTGAAAGCTCAGAGCCTCCGACAAGGCGGGCTTCTTGTCAGAGCACAGCTCTACTTGCGGAAGCGCTGATGTGCATTTTTGCAGAGTCCTATAAAATTGTGGCGAGAAAGGGAAATTTGTGTTGGGTGTCTTCCACTTGTCAGCTGAGTTTCCGTTACTCTGTTTGCCGGACTCTCTGGAGATCGGCTGGATGACTGTGGCAAGAGCTAAGCTGGGAACTCACATCCTAGTATGGAAGACTGCCAGGAAGGTGGCCAAGACAGGGGGCCTTGAAAGAGGACATCCATGTGACATGGCTCCAGTCACTGGATGCACCTGCAGAAGACATGACAGATGGGAGGGGTAACAGCAGAGACCACTCCTACCCCATCAGTTGAGAAGAAAACAAATCCATCTTAGGGCAGGAATGGCCAGCCACTCAGGACCAGGAGCCTCAGAATGTTTACACAGTAGAGCTTCTAGAGGATTCCCTAAGAAAGGAATTGCATATCCCCTGATGTAGTAGTGTGCTTGCCCCTGGAACCCGGTCATAAGCCTGAGATGAAAGGATGCTTATGTAAGACTGGAAAGTGTGTCGTGTCCCGTGATGAGGAAACATGGGGCTGTTATCTTTTAAGCGATGGCCTCAGCATTCTTTAACAATTAGCATCATTTTTAGTTTGTGGCCCATGTTCTAGGAAGAAAAGGAGAGAGGGGGAAGGGGAAGAAAAGGGGAGGGGGAGAGAGAGAGGGAGAGAGAGTTTGTAGGAGGGTCTTGGGAAGGGGGAGGAGTAAGGGGAGGGGGAGAGAGAGAGAGAAAGAGAGAAAGGAGAGAGAGAGAGAAAGAGAGAGAAGGAGAGAGAGAGAGGAGAGAGAGAGAGAGAGAGAGAGAGAGAGAGAGAGAGAGAGAGAATGTAGGAGGGTAGTTGATGCCCTGGGAAGATAATGTACTTGTAGACTTGATTCACATAATGTTTCAGGGTTCTGGTTCCCAGGATTAAACTGTCAGAAAGTCATTTCCTTTCTCTCCCATGTAGATGTAACAGTCTACTACACTGGGATACTTTCTGTCACATCCATGAGGACACTGCAATGTACCTGGATGGCCATTGTCTGCGTTCCTTCCCTGGCTGAATTCTTGAATCCCCAGGTTCCTGCAGTTGCTGGAAACTGTCTGAAATGCACACTGAACACGCATGGAGATGACAGAAGTCACTGGGGCCTGAGAGGTGAATCAAGAGTCACCAAGGGGAGGTGCCTGCCTGCTGTCAGCCTTGTGCACATGAGTGACCGGGTGTTGCTGTGTTTGTTTGTGTGTAAGTGGTGTGGTGTCTAGGTGGAGTCTGGGCAAGGCTGACAGCCACTGTGTCACAGTCAGCTGAGGGGCAAGTCATAACAACTCTGAGGAAGACACTGCAGCAGGAAGCAGTGTGCCTAAAAGAAGGGTACTGCTGTTGGGTCCTGGAGGGGCCAGGGATGCCGAGTGAAGGCGGAGCCCTGGACTTTTGTGTCCTGTTATGCTCAGTGCTGAGTGGGGCATCCCTTAACCCTCACACTCATGCCTGTTTCCCTTACAACCAGCAACTGGAACTCAGACACACCAGAAAAGGACTGCAAAGTGAGGGCAGAGGAGAGGGCTGCCCTTCAAGTCTGGGGAAGGCAGAGTGAGTCTGGACAGAAGCCTTGGGCTTTGGGTGGTGATGTCGAAGCTGTAGGAAGATTCCAAAAGTTAGGATCTTTTTTTATACAGTAAACTTTGTTAAAATCTTCTACATGACTGATTATTTCCATAGTGTTGTGTCTCTTCACACTTCACTACACGGTAAAAAGAACACTGAGTTTCGAGTCAGAAAAACATAATCAGGACCAAGCCCAAGTCTATGAGAACTCAAGGAAGGTCTTCTTAAACTTTTTTATCCTTTCTGCACTTCACTCATGGAATTCAAGGGGCCGAGTTCAGATGGTAAATAATCCTTCCAAATCTGACATTTTGGTTATTTTATAATGTAATACTAGTCTACTATGCAATGAAACTCTTTATCATGATGCTGTCCTCTTCTCTTTGGCCACTGTTTGTCCTGTGTATCCTTTGTTTGTATTATTTATCTTCTATATCCTATAGAAGTAATAATAACAATAATAATAATAATAAAAACAAGAGAAAACAAAACAGGATGTATCTCTTAATCTCCAGCATAGGTTCTGATTTCCTTCAGACCACAACCCTCATCAGTCTGACTTGTGGGTGTCTTTTCTCCTTCATAAAAACTCTATGAGCACATTGCTCGTTTGCTGATCTTACCAGGTACATGTTTACTATTATTTACACTGTGTGTACTAAAATAGAAGACTTAAAGGTACAGACTGTTAGCACTTCAATAAACCCAGTGTCCATTAGGTACGGCATACATATGGGAAGCGTTTGCTCTTTGATCACAAATAGCTATATAAATGACATGGCGAGTTTATAACGTTGCTCTAATTGCATAGCAAAAGGAATGTGAAGTAGCAAGGATCTTTTTAAATGCTGTCTAGGAAAAGCTAAAGGTCGATATTCAGTCCTGATTGCACCTAACAGGAAATAGTGGCTCTAAGAAGTTACCTGATTTACACTGCATCGCACAGTTACTCAGTGGCAGAGCAGGGGACTAGAACTTGTGTCTCCTGACCAGCAACAGGGCTTTTCTTCATCATTCTAGGCTACTGTTCTTCTAAACTATGCCAGACTCTCAGGAGTGCATTTCCTGCAGCTTCCACCAGCCTCAGCCCTGTGAACGGGACAACCATTTCCCCCTCCCCCACGGGTGTGTTATTTCTTTGTAAACTCCTATGTTCAGATTCCTGTAAAACATTCTTATATTGAAAATGAGGTGCTGAAATACAACAGGGTAAAGGCATGTTTTAACTCTGAAAAATATCTTTAATTGGCAAAACCCATATTATAGTAGAAATTCACATGCAGAAATATATAGTGGTGTGATCTACATACAAAGGGGATAATACTTGGGGGAAATGAGTTTCCTCTAGAAACACAACTAATGCTTATACTTAGTCTGAAATCCTAGCTGTTAGGTATTAGCAGTCAAAGAAAACCTGATTTCTTGTTGTTTGGTACACAAAGACTTGGGGTAGGGGTGCTACCAGATCCATGGCAACCAAGATGATGTAGTGAAAAGAAACATCTCCATTTCAAGAGTCATTTTCTCTTGAGTTTCAATTCAAGCAAGTTGGTCAGTGATTATAGAAAATTTAACTACACCTCAGACTCAACTTCACCCCAGGCTTGACTTGTGACAGCATCGATGCAACATAGGGTAGTCCTGTTCCTTCAAACACTGGACAATGGTTCTTTGATTGGAAGTGATAGAAGGGGGCCCATGGACCCATATGGGCAGTGAGCACTGCATATTATCTTCCCAAAATGTGTGTAGATGCTTGTGATGCCTAATATTGTCAACCTAATGAGATTTAGACTCACCATGGAGATGAATCTCTGGACATACCTGTGAGGAAATTTCTAGATTGGATTAATTTAGGTGAACATGAACACTAAGTGTGGCTGGCACTGTTCTTTGGGCTTGGATCCTAGTCTGTACAAAAAGGATAAAGGAGGAGTGAGCACAGCAACCTTCCCTCCTCCTCCTCTTCTCTCCTCCTCTTCCTCCTCCTCCTTCTTCCTCCTTCTTCTTCTTCTTTCTTCTTCTTCTTCTTCTTCTTCTTCTTCTTCTTCTTCTTCTCTTCTCTCTCTTCTTCTCTCTCTCTCTCTCTCTCTCTCTCTCTCTCTCTCCCCCCCCCTCCTAATTTCTTTTCTCTCTGCAGATACAGGGCGACCAACAGCCTCAAGCTCCTCACCCCAACTTCCCATCCATGACAGATTGTACCCTCAAACTGTGAGCCAAAATAAACCCTTCCTTCCTTAAGATGTTTTGTAAGCAATTTGCCACGGTAATAAAAAAAAATAACTACCATCATGCTGTTGGAGTGAATAAAACACAAATTGTATTCCTCTTGCAGTTGCCTTATTGCTGGCTCCATGGATATCAAGACAGTGGGAAATGGAGATACACAGACAGACATCCTTACAATGTATTGTGTGTTCTAATGTTGGGAATCACAGTAAAGCCCTCAACTCACGTCTATAAATCAAGTTACCTGTTCTTCTTAGTTCTCATTTTAAAACATATGGGGTCTTTCTTAGAGCTCTTTCCACTATGGAGAGAAAGAATCTCCAAATGGCTCACCCTTGTCAAACTTGTTTTGAAAGCATGCAGAATCTCACTATGTCTGTGTTTTATTCTAAATGGAGACTTTTGGATGATATAACTATCAGATTGTTTTGTTTGATGCTGATCTCTACTTTTTCCTGTCACCCACCCACATCCAGTTGCCTCAAATGTGCTCAAAAGAATGAGTACCAAACTGATAGCAAGGCAAATAAGAACTGGTATTAGTTAGGCCCAATCTCGGAATGTAATTCTATCTAATGGCATCCATTTATGTTTGTAGGGTTGGGTAAGATAAATATAAGAGGTTGTAGGTTAGTACAAACTCTTTTGCTGAGAACACTGGCCCTGCTGTGACTTTGGTCTTGAAGAGGATGTTAACCCATGAGTTGAGCCACTTCTACATATTGAAGTTAACCTTGATCATCAACTTGATTGGGCTGGGTAACATCTGGGAACTTAGTAAAGTACACTTTTTTGGGAATCTCTGAAGTCATTCTGAGAGCCAGTCAACGAGGGAGAAAGACCTGACTATGGCTGGTACCATCCAATAGGCTGAGATCCCAAACAGGACAAGAGGGATGCAGGAGGAAACTACAAGCGCAGGGATTCTATTCTGTTTCCAGGCTACTACGAGGTGCCAGTCTTAGCCATGTGTTCCTACCGACAGGATGCTCGCAAAGGAGCACAGGTACAAAGGAGCCTCTCCATCATGGGCAGTAACCCTTGAAACCATAAACCAAACTAAGTCTATCTTTGTTTTTCATTGTTTCTCTTAGAGTTGTGTCTGATTAGCACCGACATTAAGGAGCTAAAAGAGGATGGAAGGAGCGATACGTGGTTGCCGAGCAACAAGAAAGGGTAACTTAAATTGCTTGAGAAGAATCTAGCTTCCTGTGGCCAAAAGTCACCAGGAAGAACTAACAACAGAACACATGCCAATAAGAAACATCCCACAGAGTCCCAGGTATTTGAACACTTGGTCCCCAGTTGGGGTATCTGTTTAGGGGAAGGTCAGGTTTGGGGTATCTGTTTAGGGGAAGGTCAGGTGATGCAGCTATCCTAAAGGAAGGCCTGGAAGCAAGCTTTGAGATTTAAAGCCTCCTGCCATTCCCCTTACACTCACTACTTCATGCCTGGGGTCAAGATGTGAGCCCTCAACTTCCTGCTTCTGCTACCATGCCCACAATTTGCTGCTCTGCCTTTGCCTCACCAAGATGGATTTGTATCCCTCTGGAACCAGAAAGATAAATAATCCCTTCCATTTACGAGCTGCCCTGGTCATGGGGTTTTATCGCAGCAACAGAAAAGTAGCCAATACACGACCCCAAGCAGATTCTTTTTACTATGGTTTATTGCATTTGTTTATTGCTGAGGGAGGGACACACATGCTACATCATGGGGAGGCAGAGTGCAACTCGGTCGGATCACCTCTCTCCTGCAGGACTCTGGGTCCCAGAGATAAAACTCAGGTCACCAGGTTTGGTGACAGGTGCCTTGACATGCTGAGCCATCTCCTTAGGTCACAGATAATTTTTTTACCAAATGCTTCATGTCTACTTTAGTGTTTGAACTCACACTCATGGTGTTTATACTTAAAGATACAGCATTCTTCCAAAACACCGCTCGCTCCCTCTCTTTCTGGGAATGGCCACCAGGAACATCTGCTCCTGGACATAGATGTATTTTCAGGCATGGAAGGGAGGTTGTCTTGGATATCATTCAACAGCAGAAAAATAGAAAGTGGTCTCCTGCTGGGAGAATGCTTCTGTCCTCATGCAAGGACCTCCCTGAGGTCCTGCTCACCATTTGATCTTCTCTTTTATGTCAGGATTTTGGAAACGTGGTCCAGGTCAGCAGTATGAAAGTCATGCACTGTGGAAAGCCGAGTTGGAAGATGGTTGGGTCCTGGTGCCTTGTTAAATCAAACAAATGTTCTGAGCAGTTGAGCTACCCTTGGAGACCGTGTGTTTACATGTCTAACTTCCAACAACAAAGGAAATTGGAGCTCATTACGGTGGAAGTCCGTGCCACATGGCAGGCAACAGCTTAGATCCACGGCTTCCTGTTTCTTCCCACTTCCCTCAGCGTGGGCCCTCCTCATTTCCAATTTCCTGGACTCTGGTAGAGCTCGATCTTCCTGATGGCAATCTACCAGTGCCACCAGATGTTCCCCGGCCTCTCTAGTGAGATATGCTGTTTGTCACCTGACACCTCCAAAGCTTATCTCAGAGAAGAGCCATGTTCTCTTCTTCCAGCTGTAAAGCTGACCTCTAAGGCCCAACAGAATCACAGGACACATTTTACTTGAACAGGGATGAAAGAAAGGCAACAGGAAACCCAAGTTTTACTCCTCCTGGAGTCATTGGTTCAGTGTTTTTCTTATTTGAAGACTATCATTCTATATAGGCAACACTGACAATGCAGACGTGACCCCCACCCCCAATAGACTAAATCTTACTGTAAATGCCTCCCCCCACATCCATGTGTTATAGATTGGCCTCTGAGGTTGGAAGGCTAGACCCTTCGAGAAGTTGTATCCTAGACAGAGGTGTTAAAGTCATAGGAGGCATGCTTTTAAAGGGGACTGTGGGACCACAGTCCCCTGCTCTTCTCCAACACAGAAGCAGGTACTCTGAGCCCAGGCACACCCAGGCTTGAGCCTTAGAAAGGCCTGTTTACTCTTAAACAGGGTCAAGGCTTCTGAACGTCTAATGTCTAGACATCTTCTGGAAAAATTGGTAAGGCATTTGTTTCAGAACACAGAATAGAACAGCTTTTTGGCACAGGACAGGGTTAAAGCAGTCTGCATGTTCTCAGCAGCAGTGCTGCTCCTGGCACTGTGGGCAGAGTGGGGAAAAAACCTCTGACTTTGAAGGCAGCTAAGTGGTTCCAGGGTTGGTGCAGCTTCTCTTCAAACTTTTTTTTTCAGGGATCCAGGGAGGATCCCTTAGATGCGTGTTACCACAGCCTTCCTGTGAGCTCCAGTACTCACCCATGCTCAGCACAGCACAGCAGGTCCTCATCCAGCTCCAGCCACCTTGCCAAGGGCTTGCTCTGTGAATTCACACTTCTGGTGTGACTCAAACCAGCCCTCATCTGATGCCAGCTTCCTGCATGAACTTATCTAGCTCAGCCTTCCCCCAAACAAGCATGCTGTGTTAGCTAGTTATTTTGCCAACCTAACACAAGCTTGAGTCACCTGGTGCACTAGTCAGATTTCTCTAGAGTAATAGAGCTTAGAGAATGAATTTCTACACACACACACACACACACACACACACACACACCACACACATCCATTAATCCAAAAATAGCTGACTATGAATAGAAAGTTCAAGAACCTAGCAGTTGCTCCATCCACAAGGCTGGATATCTTAGCTGGTCTTCAGTACACACTGGAATCCCAAAGAAGTAGGCTCTAATGCCAATGAAGGAATGGACTTTCTAGCAAGGCAGTGATGAACAGGCAGAGTAAAAGCTTCCTTCTTCCATATTCTTATATAGGCTTCCAGCAAGAGGTATGGTCCAGATTGAAGGTGCCTCTTCCCACCTCAGGGTCAGGATTAAAGGTGTATGTATGTCTTCTTTCCAGCTTGAAAGATCTGGATTAAAGGTGTGTCTTTCTACTTCAAACATCCCGAGTTGAAGTGTATCTTTCCACTTTATATGAAGTAAAAATCCCTCACAGGTGTGCCCTTCATTTTGGGATTTTATTCCAGATGTAGCCAAGTTGACAATCAAGAATACTCACCACACATAGAGGTTTCTCATATATTACCAAGTTTGGCTACAGTCTTGTGATACAGCTTTGACCTCCTCCCTCCACTTTCACTGCAGCTTTTGTGGGCTGAATCTGAGGAAATAACTCCCAAAAGATTTCACCCCAGTGATGCTGGTCTCTTATTAATACAACGTATTATTTAGGTCCAGCTAATCGTCAACAACTGTCCCAGTAAAGCAAAGGTTTTACTGTCATCACTGCTGGTTCTTCAGCCCCAGCTGACCAGAAATCAATATTCTTAACTCAAATTATCATGATGTCTTAGTTAGGGTTTTACTGCTGTGAGCAGACACCATGACCAAGGTGACTCTTATAAGAACAATTTTTTAATTGGGGCTGGCTTATAGGTTCAGAGGTTCAGTCCATTATCATCAAGGCAGGAACATGGTAGCATCCAGGTAGTCATGGTGCAGGAGGAGCTGAGAGTTCTACATCTTCATCTGAAGGTTGCTAGGAGAAGACTGTCTTCCAGGCAACTAGGATGAGAGTCTTAAAGCCCATGCCCACAGTGACATACCTACTCCAATAGGGTCATACCTTCCAACAGTGCCACTCCCTGGGCTGAGTGTATACAAGCCATCACACATTAAATGGTCCCAACAGAGTCTTTGAGGGGCTTTCAAACTCTCTAGGTCTCTACTGTCTACATTTCTTTTAACACTCTTAACTTCCAAGCACTCACAAAACGGACTACTAAGCTTTGAGCACTCAATGATTTTCCCAGCCCCAAGTTCCAAACACTTCCAAATCCCTCCCCAAAACAACATGGTCAGGTTGTCACATCAATACCCCATTCCTGGTACCAATTTCTGCCCCTCCTCACTGACCAAATGGAATTTTGGGGGGACAGACTTTATTTGTCTTACAGATTAGAGTTATAATCAAGGGAAGCCAAGCCAGGAACTGGAGGCAGGAATCTGGAAGCAGAAACTAAAGCAGAGAACTCAGGGATGTTGCTCACTGGTCTGTTGTCTATGGCTTATTCAATAAGCTTGTTCAATTTGCTTTTTTCATATAATCTGTGACCACATCCCTGGAGCAGGACAATCCACAGTGGACTGGGGCCTCCTACACCAATCACTAATCAGGAAAATGTCCCCCAGACCTGCCTACAGACCAATCTCATGGAGGCATTTTCTTAACTGAGGTCTCCTCTTCCCAAATGACACTAGTCTGCATCGAGTTAATAAAAACTAACTAGCATATTGTAACCACAGGTTTTTCCACCCACTCTCCAAGTCCTGAATAACACTCAGAGGCTTATTATTTATTTAAAAATGCCTAGGCCATATGCTAGACTTGTTCCCAGTGGCTTGTAATTTATTTAACCGATATATACTATTCTATGTCTGCCTCATGGCTAGTTACCTCTCCTCAGTTTCAAACATTCAACTTCCTCTGAGTCTGCGTGGTGAATCTCCCCTCTGACTATTTCCCAGAGTTCCTCTCTCTTCCGGATGTTCCACCTTCTAATTCTCTCTCAGCTTATTGACAAGATTTTTATTGACAAGGTGATGCTTCCACACAATGCTTAAGAGATTGTCCCTACAGCATATTTTTCTAGAAACCTCTCCTTCATGAAGATGACAATCTCCCCTGCTGAGCCTTCCTGGTTTCTTGTTTCTAACTTCAAAGTCAGGACTCTCTCTTCCTCTTCATCATCTTCTTTCCAGCAACCAATGAGATTTACACTTTGTTTGTTCTCTTGTGTTTTTCCCCAAATTCTAATAAAATTGCCTTAAACTTACTTCCAATTCTATTTTTATTTTATTAGCAAGACTCAGAACCCAAAATCTGATACTCAGTTTCTCTGGCAATACTGCTCACTGTGGCCTGTCTCTTTCCTATACTGTAACTTTAATTTTTTCAAACATTATTTTTAATGATGGTTCTTAAACACTTTAACCTACATTTTAGCCCACACCCACCAGATAGTGGAAAAGAAAGGCTATAGGGGAAGTGAACCTGTTTAGAAAGGTTCATTGGAGCAACTCCCATCTGTTTTGTCTAGAAACTGGCAGTTGAGTTCACAGGTCAGCAATGGCAGCTCAATTCGCTCACAAAGACTTCACAGATATATCAGCAGTCCAATTTGGTAGAGTCAGGATAGCAAACACAAATCAGCAGAGGTAGCACTCCCTAGCAGAGACAGCCAGGCCTCAGCCTCAGCTCAAGTCAGCAAGAGGGACCCAGAGGAATGCCAGGAGAAGTTCTTGGCTGTGCCTCTCTCAGCAAAATTGAAGACTCAAGACCCACAAGCATTGCACAGCTAGCTGTATGAGCCAGCCTAGCTCAGCCTTCATCATTGTTCATAAAGTCTTATTTATACCCTTCAAACATCATTTGTCTTCCACAGATCTTGCCTCAGCACAAGCAGCTGACATCACTCTGCCAATCTTGAGGAAACAGCAAAAAGCCGCAGCACACACCAGAAGATTTTTTGGTGCATTTCTCTCTATGGAGTCCCGACAAATGCAGCTCAACTATGCAGTGTAAGACTGACCAATACATGTGTGTCGTTAACAAAGAATCCTTCATCACATGTCCTTTCATGTGCTTGCTTTAGCAGAACATCCTCTCTCCTGTGTCTGCTTCAGCTAAACATTCCTTCATGCGTGTGCCTTAGCCTTTCACCTGTGTCCACTGCAGCTAAACATTACTTCACGCGTTTGCCCCAGAAAAACACCATCCAACTGACTTTCCAAAGAACCCTTACGTTTTCACCTTGCTATACCATAGCTCCGTGATCTAGTCTGAGCTTCTGGGAGAATGAATATGAGTGAGGCCCAAGCTCAGCAGTTGTATATTATTACTTCCATTCAATAGATTCCTACTACAGACAAGTTTCCACACTGATTTTGCTGCTTTGATTCTAATTGTTATTTTTACATGTCTTTCTCCAGACACCTATGTACTGTTCCAAGTCTGCATCATGGTGCGTATGTCCATGTATCCTTCACTATGGATGTAGCATGAAAACTGACATGCTTAATGTGTATTGGATTTTTTAGTACGGAAATGGGTGTATCTTGATTTTCACCACACACTATAGTATAGTGCTAAATAGTTCAGTTAAAAGGAAAGCTAATTCCTCAAAGTCAGATTTTATCTCATTTTCCACGTTTAAATTCATACACTTCTCCCTCTGCTATTACGCTGTTAGTCTTTAGACATTACACAGGAAGAGGAATGATTTTGACAAGATTTTACAAGACACATGTACTTCCCCCCAGGCTGCAGTAAGACGCTTGGCTGGTGAATACAGTAATTAGGACTCCAGGATTGCCAAGCCTCAAAAGTAGCCAAGGTGAACGACACTGATTTATGGAAATCTGACATTTCAAAGAAGTACAGATTTATGAAAAGCAAAGTTTACAGATAGAAGCAACTCCGGAACTCTTAGAGAATCCACCCTTTATTCTAAGCCCAAACCTTGGTAGCTCCATTCTTTCCTGTTTTGTTAAATGCACAGAACAGTCCTCCAGTAACACGGGGAAGCTTTCTTTCTGTCTGTGTGTCCTAGCATGCAATGTGGTATAACCAAAACTTCCCTGGAAAGAGTAGCCAGAGTCAAAACAGAGTCCAGAAAAGGCAGCAAAGGCGCAGGACTCAGCAGAGAGAACACTGTTTCTGTGCTGTGCCTGCACAGCTGGCTTCTTCCCTATAGCCAACCACACACAAGAGCTCTGGAAATACATTCCTGCAGTTGTGTCCTCGACTTGGAATTGAAAAGGAAAGGGAGGCAGAGGGCATGGGGTGGGCGGGGGTGGGCGGGGTGGGCTAACAAATTTTCCGTTTTACACTGTACTTGGAAAGGGACAAATCCCTTAATTGCCACTACAGTCTAAGCAAGCATAGCCTTGTGGGAATTCAGGAGAGGCCTGAGGCCAGGACCATTTGTCAAGCATATTGGGTTTCCAACAGGAATCTTGACAGTCACTATTGAAACCTTTCGAGCTTCAAGAGAGAACAAGACTCTGCCAGCAGCTGGGCAGACTGGACTAGCCTTTAACAAGTATCCTTCTGGTCTGAGGTGTTCATTCTGTGAGTGAGTGGTCCTGGAGATAAAACAAAAATAACACTGGGAAGGCTTGGAAGGGGTTGCCTTTGGATGTTTACAGGTGACTACGGTGTGACTGGATGCAATGGGTTCTCTCTTAGTGAGTGCAAAACTAATGAGTGTAACTAAGAGATAAGATGAAAGAATGGAGAGGTGGACTTTTTATGGCAAAGAGAGCATTAGAGTGATCTGCTTGAATGTAGGAATCCAGGAGATAGTATAGGCACTTCTTACACAACCACGTAGGAAAACATATGTAGGTGTGATGTACATGCCTGAGAGTGTTCAGTGTAAGGTGTGTTTTTCCTCCTCCCTCCGTTTAAGGTCCTTGATCCTATGTACAACAACAGAGAAAGAGCAGACACCCTTTTGGTGAGAATTTAATATTAAAATTTCTGAAAGTTTTAACTACCTGGCCTAAAAGAATGAATGAGACAGAGTACTGAATTGGTTCCCATCTTTCTCCAGAGAGCTTTAGCTGGAAAAAGAAAAAAAAAAAAAAAAAAAGAAAGGAAAAAGATGAAACAAGCCAGGCATGGTGAGCGTGAGCTCAGGATGGGCCCTGATCAGAGCTACCCCATATTACCTTCAACGGTGGATTTTAGACTATGTCTTCAATTGTTGTTCCAGTGAGATATCCCACAGTCTTGGGCATTTGGATAGCTGGTCCCCAGTATGGTGTGTGGTTTAAGATGCGAGTCCTCAGTGTCCTGCCCCTGTCATGATGGCTATCACTTGGTGTCATGCCTCTGATCCACAGTCATGGATTTTTATCTTTCTGGAATCCTAAGTTGAAAATAAACTCTTTCTTCTATAAGTTGTTTTGGTTGTGGTGTTTTGTCACAGCGACAGAAAAGTAACCAGACAGAAATCGGTCACAAGGGGTGGGCCATTAGCGTGACAGACCTGACCATCTCCGTTTTTTGAAGGAATATGAAGTGCTTTAGAACTGTGGACCAGAAAAAATGGCTGAGCGGTGTAAACAGAGAGCTTAATGGGCTAGGAGGAGTTCAGAAGACAAGAGTACTGAGAGCGGTAGGGACTGCAGAGGTCCAGCTCAAGAGGTTTCAGAGGAAAATCATATCAGCAACTGGGCTAGATACCATGAATGTGATATTTTGGCAAAGAATGTACACTCCTTCTGCCCTTGAACTTCCTAAGAACTTGCCTATGACTAGTATTGTAATTAGTCATGAACTGATTTCTTTGGCGAAAAAGACTTCAGGACAGCCCAATATTGACTCTGCTATATGTTAACTAGTAATTATGGCTCTACAATGAGAAGGAACAAATGGAGCAAAGAGAAATACACAGCGGTAAGCTTGGTGTTACCACCAAGACTTGTGCTGGAAGAAAGGCTGCACAAACACTGTTAAGAAAAGGCCTAACTTACAATGCTCAAGGTAAAAGTCTATGGAGGATGACTGAGATAACATAAGAATCTAGGGGAGCCTGGGTGTCCTGGCCCCATAGATAGCACAAAAGTCACCCGGCTATTAACTACAGTCATTTCCAGCCTTCTGGGTGGAAGACAGATTATACGCTGCCTTCTTTGAAGAGATGACCATGCCTTTTTAACACTTATGATTTCCCTAGTGCTTATCCAGGAGCACAAGGACCTCATACCATCTGCTTGGGATTCCCAGGGAATGCTTCTGCCGTTATTGGGAAATAACAGAAAAGTAGCCCCATCAACCCGTGTGCTCATGTTTCCTTGTTGTTCAGATGGACACAGAACCCCAAAGGCAAAGGCAGGCTCAGATCTGGAGAGCAAAGCCTGGCAGTCTGTTGACCCTGCAAAGCCTCGGTGTAGATCCCCAGCAGAACACAAGGAGATCGGCAGCTCTAATGAAAAAGATGGACTGAGGACTCTTGCTTTGGCCAGAGTTAGCAATGTGCTCACAGGGTAGAATCAACCAAGACAGCTCAGCTTCTAAGAACTGCTCCCCAAGGTCATTCAAGGTCATCAGAAGAGTCTACATCCTTTGTGACCTTGTTTCCAAAAAGAGGTTGGGCAAATTTAAAGTTCGTTTTTTTCCCCTCTGATTTAGAGTAGAAATCGTAAGTGCTCACAATCTGCTCACCAACCACGTGACAGGAGAAACAAGCTAATGTTGTGACCACAGGGGCAATTTCACCTCTGCAAGGGTGAAAGAAGTTCATTCACTCTCTTGCTTCCAAAATAGCCGCCCTCCTCCATTTTCATTCAGCTATTGGCAAGAGACACTCAAGAGGCTTCAGCTATATCCAGAAAGGCTCTGGGACGTGGGAAAGAATGTTGAGAAACAGAAGATGTCGTGCAAATTCCAAACTCAGCTTAATCCCAAACTCAATCCTTTCATTCTCTCTTCGTCGTTTATTGTTGTGGAAGCAGAAGCCTCACATGGAAAAAAAAACAACGAATTTCTAATAACACAGGTTATATTTAGAAGCTAGCTAGCTGTGTGGAAGAAGGAGTCTTGCTGAGCTCCTCACTCAAAATACATATACGTCAACATTTTTAACATTTTTATTTTTAAAGACCATAAGTCAATAACTGGACAGCTGTGTTTGTGTGTGTGTGTGTGTGTGCATGCGTGTGCATGTGTGTGACTTTATTGCATTGATTGGTATGAGACATTCATTCTGGATTATGTAGTCTTACCTCCTCTGGTTAGATTATAATTCTCTTTGTCATAAAACAAACGGTTGCTTCCATGTATTTATAATTGTGTGATTAATTATATATAACATTTTGCTTTCAAATACATGGTTCTGATGTATTTTGAAATTTAAAAATTTGAAATTCTGAAAATTTGAAAGTCTTTGCTGGAGCTAGAAAAGTATTAGTCTATTGGAATGATTTTTTTTTTTTAATCCAGAAAAAAAAAACATAACATTTAGTGAACCTATGTATCTGTCCTTCAAGGATTGACAGGCTCCTCTTGGGGGTGAGGAGGCACAGACCAGCTCACCCGTGAAAGGCATAGGGGAGTATGAGAAAGTGGCCATATAAATAAATGATACATCAGCAATAAACCAAGCCAACAGAGAGTAGAGCCTTTCTCCAGCAGCCCAGAAAGTACAGGAAGCAACAGCAGCCAACCTCTGGACTGGGGCAAGGGTGCTGAAGGATACCGAGATGTGGTTGTGCAGACAGTTTGCAAGCCTGCTCACAGGTCACAGCACAGAGCCAGACACACCAAGCAGGACCTCAGCTCTCATCCCGAGTCCAAGACATCAGTAAAGCAATTTGAGCCAGTAGCGCCCTGAGGACAACAGCAAAAACTCCAAACCCAGCTCAGTTCCTGAAAAGCTTGACATATAAGGTGGCCTTAAAAAGGAGGAAATGTGGAGTTTCCAGTCATAAATATTCACTATCCTTTACTGTTTCTTCACACAATGTCCAGTATTTAATAATTAAGAAAAAGCAATCAATGTGGCTAGGCTCTAACGACCCAATGTTTACAAATCAATTTTGAATAACTATGATGATGATGATGATGATGGTGATGGTCATGGTGATGACGAAGAAGATGATGATGATAAAAGTTTCTTAGATGATGTGGACAACATTCATGGACAAATGTTGTATTACTGGACTTGGCAATGTGTCTCCCATATGGTACTTCATGAGGACTTGGAGGGGATGATGGGAAGAACTGAGGTTTGGCACCGTGAGAGTCCAGGAAAGGCCACTGGTGAAGGTGCAGCTTCAGTGAAGACTCCTCCACTTGAGGGGCACTATGGAGATGCTGGGGCCATGGGATGTCTATTGAAGACAGTGGCATGTGTGGAGCTGTGCTGACCCCTAAGACTGAGTATGTTGCAGATGGCAAAGCCCGAGAACTGTAACAGTTGAATCCCTTTGGGACCAGGAGGCCATTGAGTGCGTCCCACATTCGAGGTTCTTACACTGTTGGCTTTGGGTTTTGGCTTGATCTGATTGTGACTGTGCTCTGATTTTTCTCTCTTAGAATAGAAAATAACTAATTTATTTTTCTTTTATTTTTCCGGAGCCTACAGTTAAGAGACTTAGATTTTTAAAGAGATATTTGACTTTTAAAGTGTTAATTTTTATTAGGGTGTGGGAATTTTAAAAGTTCCACTGTATTTTACATTATCTGCCAACTGTTGAATGAATAAGTACAGTGTAGCATATAGATATAACAGTAAACTCTCTCAGACATAAAAATTTAAAAGAATGCAGTTTGCAGACAACTATGTGGAACTGGAGAGCATCACATTTGGTGAAATAAACCAGATGCAGACTCAGAAAGACAAAGTATACGTGTCTCCTTTCATTTTCTGACATGGAAGTAGAAGGTTAACTCTGAGGGATGGGGGAAAGAATGAGAGAGGGTGTTGGGGGGAAAGACAGAATTATATTGATATGCATGTATGCATATTGCATATCATATAACACTGCATGTACATATCTATGTACATATTTATACATATGACAAGGAAACGGAAGGATTACTACCTGCTGGTAGGGTAACAATCAGGAAATAAGGGAAAGAAAGGAAGTTGTGGCTTCTCAAGAGACTCAGGAGGCCAGAGATGGTCCTGGGGGTTGTCAGTGGCTCCTAGAGAGAGAGGGAGGGAGGGAGGAAGAAGCAAGAGGAGGGCATGAACTCTGTTCTCTGGCCTACATAGAGATCCATTTAAGGACACAGGGACTCCCTCTAGCCACAAAGGATCGATACACATTAACAGGTTTTCTAGAGAGCACTAAAGGGACCTTCATATAGCTGCCCTGCTCTGCTGACAAAGCCAGTGTGAGCCACACCTAAACACAGTAGCCAGAATCAGACTGAGAATGAGACAGAGGCATCTTCATCCGCCACAGGCTGGGCTCACTCTGCACCATCATTGGGCAGAAGGGACAAGGGACGGTCACTTTAAGGCTGAGTTTTAAAGCTCTGAACTGTACAGAAGCTGTGCATTTTTCTGTGTTCTCTGAACGTGACTGGAAGCAATTTGTTCTAGTTAAATTTCTGTTGCTGTGAAAAACACCATGATCAAAAACAACTTGGCAGGAGTTAGGGGTGAGGAGTGGGGAGTGATTTATTTCAGCTTATGCTTCCAAGCAACAATCTGTCACTGAGTGAAGTCAGAGCTTGAATTCAAAGAAGGAACCTGGAGCAGAAACTACAGCGGAAGGTTGTTACTGTCTTGCTCTTTGGATCATGCTTAGTTTTCTTATACAGGCCAAGACTGTCTGCTGAGGGATGATGCTGCCCACAGTGGACTTGGCCCTCCTACATCAACGAGCGATTGAGACAACGCCTCACAGGCCAGTGTGATCTAAGCAATTCCTAGTTTTCCTCGTCCCAGGTTATTCAAAGCTGTGTCAAGTCGACAACGAAAACCAACCAGCACTCGAGTCACGTGTGCACATGCTCAGTTTCTGACCAAGTGGAGCTCAAGATGAGATCAAAATGATGATAAACAATGATTTTATAAAACTGTCCATCTGCCCACTCAGCTTGTGACTAAAAACTTGTCCCTACTTCATGGAGTGGAATGAGTTAACTCTGTGGATGGTACAGTATGGAATTATTTATATTCTGTCACAAGGAAGCCACCAGGCAATCCACACAGTTCTCTTGCTCTGCTTGGAGGTGTGTGTGAGCTATCTATGGCAGCACGACCCCGAATAGGCCCAATATTGTTGAAAATCATGAGCTTTGGGAGAAGAGGCACACAGCCCTGGCTCAGACCCCAGATAACCAAGAACTGACCAGATACTTCACAAGCAACTACTTCCTTCCCCGTGTAATCCATCTTAATGATATTTGACTTTTGTTTGCTATGAAAATTAAGTTGTTTGGAAATATCGAAAGTGCTAGAATGGAAGCCAAGCTAAATGTTGATATCAGCCAGGCCATGCTTCCCTTATGAGAAAAGCCACTCCAAGTAGGCCTTCTGGCTTCCGGTGATCCTTGCCTCAACGTCAGGGAAAAAGGCCTGGCTCCTGAGCTGGGAGTTGGTGTGCCTGAGCAGAGGAAGCTGGGATCCAAGCAGGATGTGAGGTAGCTTCGGATAAGGATCTCTGAATAGAAACTTATGCTGGGCAGCACTCCATGCCAACCTCTTACTTTGGTGTGAGTGATGTCAGAGTGCTTCACAGGGGCATTTGGCTTGCATCTCAGTCATCCAGAGCTGCCTCCGTTTCTCCATGAACCTCTTACACTTTCCAGATTTATGGAACTTAGAGTGACATACAGTTCAGAACAAGCTGGCACCCTGGGTTCTTGTAGAAAGCGCTAACCAGGCTTGTTTTCTCACTCTCAAAGAACATATGACTATACATCTGTCTAGGTCAGATAAATAAAATGTAAGGCACTAATAAAATGCAAATAAACCAACAAGTAAATGTGAAACTACTCTTGGGAATTTATCATTAAAGCTCACATGGGCTGGCTGGTTGTGGGGAGCTTTGTACCAGTGCACATTGTGTTATTAAATGCTTGAGGGTCATTTGGGCTATACGCAGTCATAGCATGGACCATGCTTTGAGTCAGATGCTAGATGATCTATATCCTGCACTGTCCAAGAAGGACAGCCACTGACGGTAACATCAGGATGCGTGATGGTTTAAATGGGAATAACCCCTAAAGGCTTATGTATTTGAGCACTTGGTCCTCAGTTGGTGGACTATTTGGGTCAGTGTTAGGAGGTACGATATGGCTGGAGGAAGTGTGTTTTGGGCACTTAAACTTGAGTGTTTAAGACCTTGGTTGTTTCTACTTGCTGTCTCTGTGTTGTGCTTATAATTCGAGATGTGAGCTCTCGGCATCCTGGTCCAGCCCCATGCCTTCTGCCTTCTGCTTGCTGTCATGCCATCTCCACCTCATGGACTCTGTCTAGAACCATAAGCCTCAATAAATTCTTTCTTCCATAAGTTGCCTGGGCCATGTGTTTTATCACAGCAACAGAAAAGTAATCAGTACAGTATGTCTTTTGAAAATGCTATTTTTGCCCCTGGGTTTGGGGATTTCTGGTTTCCTACTGACATCTTGCCATGAACAATTCACTGTGTGTATGTGTGTGTGTGTGTTAACACCATGTATTCATGTGCCTGCAGAGGTCAGAAGAGAGTATCCAATCCCTTAGAGCTGGAGTTACAGGCAGTTGGGAGCCACCCAACATGGGTGCTAGGAACCTAGGTTGGGTCCTCTGGAAGCGCAGCACACACTCTTAGCAGCTGAGCCATCTCTCAATTAACATTTTATCAGAGCATCCTGCAGTGGCATCAATAAAGACCACTCTTCCATTTTAAAGGGCTGATGGCCTGTGACACCTGTTTACCAAAGGCTATAAGACAAAGATTGTATCTCCCTTTTACATGACTTATTTCCTTATTAGGAGAAGATGCTTCTTGCAAGAAATGATCCCATCACCTAGTAATCCCACAAGCCTGAGACTGACTTATTGATTTATTTATTTATTTATTTATTTATTTATTTATTTATGTCAACCTTATAGAAAATTTTGACTGTTTGATGGTGTAGGTGAGAAGAAGGGTCTGTAGAAGGACTTTTTCAATATGGTGGGGATTTTTGTGTTTTGTTTTTGTTTGCTTCAGAGAGATACTTCTTACATGGGGGAAGACTTGGATGCATTTATTCAAACAATCAATAAGTGCTTTTTTGTTGACTGTGTAGATGCTATGGTAGCTGATGACCAAGTAGCTTTAGCATCACGGAGTTACCAGACAGCAAGGGGAATGGGCATTGATCAGATAACCTCATAAATGCATGTGTGGTGCATTACCATGAGTCCACAGTTCTGCGCAAGGGAGTGATTGTGAGACCAGTGCTCAGGCCCCAAGAGACGGAACCACACACACCGAGCTCCTGGAGTGTTCGCTCGAACGGTGCTTGTACGCTTACTACTTGATGAATCATGTGTGCTGATTAAATTTAGCATTGCAGGAAATTCTTTACTTCCTCCCCTTCTCCCCCCTCTCACGTTTCCACTGCTCCCTCCCTTCTCTTTCCTCCTCTTATCTTTTCCTCTTCTCTTCATTCCTCTCTCCTCCTCTTCCCTTCCTCTCTCCTCTTTCCCTCCTTCTTCCTGGTGGCTGAGATGCCAACCTCCATGGCCTGCTGAGAACCCTGCCTAACAGACTTGGGTTCCTGGCCTTTCAAACTTAGTTTGGGGTACCAAAAAAGTCCTGGCATCTTCACTAGCACCTCCTATTCTGATGAGGGTCATGCAGGAGAAGTGACAAATGGCTTTAGAACTCATGGAATGTGGCCCATCAGTTACCACAGTCACAATGGGTGAGCCTCAGTGTGGCACGACCCCGAGGACCACATGTCCTAGGCTCATGAAGCACATTCTGAGGACTATGCTCTTATGGAGTTCTGTTCTGCTTGCTGCCCTCATATCCCTCTTACTCTGAGAATTATACGAAAACTTTAAGGGGGCTTCCAGTCCCTCGCTAGAATATTTCTGGCACTCACAGTACTAATGCTTGATCTCTTTCAGGCATTGCTACTGGAGCAGATGAAGGATTCAATCACCACCCTAGAGAATAGATCACCCTAGAGACATAGATTGTCAGCAGTGATCACCACCCTTAGAAAACATTTGGAAAAATGAAATTGTTAGTGAAGCTAGGTTGAGATGTTTTTACCGTTGGCCTCAGTGAAGAAAACCTTAGGGAACAATCTGAAGTTCAGAAAGGCACACTCTTATCAGTTAAGCTAGGGACCCTTTATGGTCAGAGAGCAAGAACAATGGCAGCACTGGCTGAAGTGACTCTCACTGAGGCTGGACTGGTGATGATTGATTTCTTATACCCATTTTTGCCCTCAGCTTCCTGATATGATTTATTAAGAATTGTTGATGCGTAGAAATGCATTCTGAGGATTTAAGGAAGATATGACTTATTTTTATATAAAAGTTCAGATTTGTGATTCTTTTAAGATTCTTACAAGATTACTTTTAAAGATAAATATTAAAATAATTGCTCATTTCTTTGGAACCACAAATTGCTGCCTGCCAGTAAGAGACACTGGCTCAGTAAACTACCTTGCTTCCTCACACTTTGTTAATCTATAACAAGTTGCTTAGTTACAAATGTATGTAGGTTCTTGGGAATACTTCATTTTCTTTACCTGTACAATGTAATGTTACTTCTTGTAAAGGTATTGGGGAACATACTGTTTTTTCATAATCATTCACTATAAGAAAACTAAAATGTAATCACATTGTGATTTTATACTACTTGAAAGCTTTTTCTGGGATAGATAAGCTAGGGAGAAAAAAATAAAGTTATTGGAACATTGTTCCTTCCATCCATTAACTTATGTATGTATGTATGTATGTATGTATTGTATGTATGTATGTATGAATGTATGTATGTATGTATGTATGTATGTATATGTGTAAGGTCTGTGTGAGAGTGTGTTGGAACTTTGTTTCATCATCAAATCCATGCATGCATGCATGTGTGCGTGCATGTGTGTGTGTGTGTGTGTGTGTGTGTGTGTGTGTGTGAAGCTTGTCTGGGTGTGTGGTGGAGCTTGCTCCATCCACCAATGTGTGTATGTATCTATGTATGTGTATGTGTGAAATGCTTAGAGACTACTGGAGTTTTGCGTAACCATTTAACGTGTGAATGTGTGTATGTCTGTTTGTAGGTCTGTACATATATATGTATGTTATGTATGTATGAATGTATGCATGTATGTATGTATTTATATTACGAAGTTATTGGACTCTGACCTTTGTTTCAGCCTGTGTGTGCGTGTGCGTGCGTGTGTGTGTGTGTTGTGTGTGTGTGTGAATTTTCTCTCTTTCCTTCTCTTTCTCACTGATCCCAAGGAGTTAAATGACTTCAAAGTTTTTTGCTGGCCACAAGGAGTGCCAGCCCCAGTAAATTAAGCTTTGTTCCCTCAGAGAAGAGTCTGCTGAATAATTTCTCTAATTGCTGGCTGCCATTGGCAGCAGCCCTTGTCAGTTTCTGGACCAACCCCATCAGCCACTCTCAATGCTGACCACCCATCGGCTGGCTTCCTGCCTCAGTTTACCCTCTTGGTGTCAAAGCTGGTCTTTGTCACTATTCCATCCATAGAATGGGCAGCCTCCTACCCAGTAACTAAACCATAATAGGTCAGTTCTGCATCTCCAGATCCCAATGGTTCAGCCTATGAACTAGCTGGGCTGTGTCCCTTGTCCTCGGAGAGGTAGACAGTGTGACCCTGCCAGAGTCAAGGCCTGTGCTTCTGGGGCTCCGTGTTCAGTGTGCAGAGCACATGGGAGTCTAGGGGCTATCTGCCATCCTTCTCATACCCAGCGTCAATCAGCAGGAGGTCCTGGGGACCAGCAGCGTGTCAGTAGCTCCACCTGCTCTTCTTTCTCAGGATGCTGGCACTGAGATTCTCTCCCATCCCTCACCTCTGTAGGCTTAAGGACGTCGTCAGCCCTGTGGTCCTTCACCGGGCCACGGTGGCTTCTTTAAAGTTATCAGTACTTTTGGTAAAATAGCCCAATGTTGAGCTTTCCTAAATGATCCTGTGGGATGCACCGTCTTTCATTGCTGGGTTCTTGGAGTCGTCCCTGCCCTATAACTTGGTGCCCGAAGGTTGTTGTGAACCACCACAAGGAATGTGAGAGGCAGATACTAGATACAGATGTGGAGGGATCATGTCTTTCTGAATGTCAGGAGGAATTACTTCAAGCCTAAGGCTGTGATAACAGCATCTTTGCTTGCTTCCTGAACTTCCTGAGCAAAACAAAACAATTAACACCAACTTATTCAGGAATCAGTGTATGTGTGTGTGGGTGTGGTGTGTGTGTCCGTCCATCTGTCTGTCTGTCTCTCTGTGTCTATCTGTCTGTCTCTCTGCCTCTCGCATACACATACTCTCTCACACACCTGCACATCACCTCATACCTTCCTCCACTCCCCACGAGATTGCTTCCCTGCCTTAGCCCCCTTTCCAAAGAGTGTTCCAGGTGCCTGTCACTGGTTTGATGCTAATCCTCCTCTGTACATTCGTGGGATGAACGGCTAAGTGTCTGAACACCGGCTTAGGGAGTAGCTTCTGTTCCCACCCAGAGTCCCTCTCCCTCAGGCCCACTGTCCCCACCTCCCTGGTTTACTAGGCTCCATTGCTCCTCTGACCACCCTTTCTGCATTTCCAGACAAGAGTGCAGAATATAATGGAATTTACAGAAGGCTGTAACATAACATTTTAATTCAACACACCCTGGGGAATTTCTTTGGAAATATTTCTGGGTTTGGGTGAGTTTCTGCCCCTGACTTTTCCTGGACACAGAAGATTCACATCAAAGGAATTCATTAAAAAGAAATTGTCTGGTGTCATTTGAGGTTGGAATGGTTTTCAAACGTCTCAGCTGATTGACAGGTAAGGAACCATCAATTACCAACTAAAAAAAAAAAAAGAAAAAAAAGAAAAATGTGCAGAAAAGAGGAGGACGAGAGAGCCAGTAACTCAGTGGTGTTGGGGGGGGGACTTCTGAGGAGACTATAAAGCACTCAGGAAATATGTTGTTCTGGTAAATTCCACCCTCTCCATTGAAAGAACTAACCACAGAACACAACACAGTCAGAGGTGGCCAGCCTTGGGACAGAGGCCTTTGTCTTCATTCCATGTAAGTCATGGACACAGAAAGCTTTAATACCCTTTGCTAAGAGATCAACTTACACGGGGCTTATGATAGAGGATGAATAAGCTTGGTCACTTTGGGCGGAAGGTTCTGGGGAGGAAAATTCTCTCTTCACAGTCAATTGCATCTTCTCTAGAAAATCTGCTTCTGCAGAAGACCATGCCCCACTTTTTTTTCACTAAAAAGAAAAAATGGGGTTTAGCAGTAATTTAAAACAGAATATGATTGTACCACCAAATCCATAATTACTTACCAAACATGAGCTTGCTAGAGTTACGTGGTGGCTGACTACCCCTTCAGATGTTTACGTTACTGTGTATGACTACTTTTCAAAGGCCTTTGTAAAGCCAAGTATGGCACACTTGAGACTCAGCCTCACCAGCCCACCCTGAATAATGGGGTTTTCGGCAAATAAATGATCCAGCCAAGATGAACCAAAGCGGTAGGGGAAACTCCAAGTACAAAACAGAGGACGTGCAAGAGGATAGTTCACGTGTTCTAGATCAGGATATTATAAAAGAGGAGTTCAAATCCCACCCTTACCTCCATCCCCCTTCCCCTACCCCAATACCTCTGTGCTCATGCAAAGAAACCTGATGAGGTGCTGGATAGGGTCCCAGGTACAGTATCTCCCTAAGCTCTCCTGGGAACACCCTTGAGCTAAACCAGTGGTTCTCAACCTGTGGATCATGACCTCTGTGTGGGTCGAATATCAGATATCCTGCATATCAGATATTTACATTACGATTCATAATAGTAGCAAAATTACAGTTATGAAGCAGCAACGAGATAATTTTATGGTTGGGGGTCACCACAACATGAGGAACTGAATTAAGGGGTTGCAGCATTAGGAAGGTTGAGAATCACTAGTCTAAGCCCATTTGGCAGGATTTTGGAAGCTCCTGCCCACCCGTTTGCCGCACACATGTGCCACGGTGTAAGAGCAAACATATCTAACGTGCACTTACGGTGACAAGCATTAAGATACTGGACTGGACCACCTTAAAAAGTTTCTAATTCTCCATAAAGAGAAGTGGCAAAGCGTTCCTCCTTAAGAGCAGTGGTCGTCGGATCAGCCCTCATCGTCGCCAACCTTCTGCTTGCCCACTCTACAACCACCAGGCCACATCTCCCTGCTGGCTGACCCCATCCTCACTGTGGACAAGTTATCACTGAAACTGAATGTCACTGGTGAAATGTCACTTGAGATACATTCGCAAGAGCACGCTAGGTTTTAAAGGTTGTATAAAAATATTACATTCCTCAGTAGAATTTTTGCATAATTAAATAGCAAATGGCTAAAATTAATCGCACTCTCTGTTTTCTGATGTTTTGAAACACTTGCTGCTCGCATCTGTGACTGGCTTTTTATTTCTATTAGACGGCTTACCACAGGGGTCGCCAAGTCAAATGCCCACAGAGATTGGCTGGTAACAAAAGATTCCTGGGCACACTCATGGACAGCAGTGAGGACTGTGAGAACCTAAAGCACATGCCCGTCTGAGATTGGCATCCTCCACACCAGACACACTAGATATCCTAGCAGGCAGCTGCTCGGACCTCCTAAGCTTATGCAAAAATTTCCAAAATCTGGGTTGCTTATCCCTGCATGCATGCATGCATGTGTGAGCATCCGGCATGGGGTGAGTGTGTGTGTGTGTGTGTGGTTTGCATGTGCACGTGTGCGTGCACATGAGCACGCATGTGAAGTTTTTAACTTTTAAGTATTGGCAAGCACACTGTAGTTTTGAAACCTAAGGTAACACTGCACAAATTAAGCCACAGACAACATGCTTGTGGACCACAGCACTCCACTCCCTCTGTCTCTGCCAGGCCCAGCCTTCCGTCATGTTCCTCACCAGCCTCTTGGACAGACTGTCTCATACCTCTGACACTCATATGAGTAAATGAATGGATGCCTGGGTTCTAGAATTTTCTTATATTAAGATGCTTTCCCTTCTTCTCTAAGTGTGAGCAGTGGTTCTGGCTTGAAGGGAAAGTGAGGAACAGGATCCTTTGCCTCCTGAGACCCTTCTCATCTAAGTTAGATGTCTACAGAACATCCACATCTTGTTTGCAAAAAAGAAAGAGAGAAAGAAAGAAAGACAGAGAGAGAGAGAGAGGAGAGAGAGAGAGAGAGAGAGAGAGAGAGAGAGAGAGAGAGAGAGAGAGAGAAAGAAAGAAGAGTTACTTAAGGTCGTTTCATGCTGGTCCTGAAAGCTGACACAGAAATGAGGCTCATACTTTTAGACTGAGGCCTGGATATTTTAAGCTGGAGCCGTGGAGCCTGGAGGGTCACAGGTCCTTCCTTGCTACCCAAGGGAGGGGGCGTCAAGCTTGGAGCCAGTCTTACTGAGGAAGAGACCCATCAGTGTCACCTTCTCTAAGAGGCCAGGCTGAGACCTAAGTGGGATAAACACTGGCCACCAGACACCAGACAGAACTGGTCATTCCGCCTAAACCTAACACCCTGAGTCACCCGGCAAGATGACTTGAGAATAGATTAAATTATAAAACCAGAATCTCAATACACCACTTTTTAATGGGTTCAACATATTAGAAATTCTTGAGGTTAAAATCCTTCAAGCAACTTTTAAAAAATTCTGTTAGTTTAAAACATGATGGTTTGTGTTTTAACCATAGGAGTCAGACAGCCTTTTCTGAACTCTGCAGGTCTCTTGAAATTTCTCCCAAGTCCACAGTGGGCCACCCACTTCCAAGAGGAGGAGCCAAGAGTGTGCGTTCACCACGGTTACCTTGCTATCGTACAGAACACATTCTTCCCAATTACATGTAAGTTTATACCCCGCAGCCAGCTTCTCTCTACCCTCAGCTCCAACCTGCCCTTCTCCACCTATGGTAAACATTATCCTGCCCTTCACTCCTGTGAGATCAGCTTTTTAAACTTCCATATATGAATGAGACCATGTGATAACTTTCCCTATGTATCTCACTTATTCCATTTGACATAATAGCTTCTGGAATAATCCCTATTTCTGGTACAGGAAAAAAGTTGCTTTATTTCAACTAGTAAGTGCTCCATTCCACATATAAGCCACGTGTTCATGAATATGTATACTCACCTATCAATGGACACTTAGGTTGATTCTGTATAGTATATTTTAAATATAGTATTTATTAACTATTAATAGTATGCCATTATTAATAGATCAAGTGTAATAATTAAGAAGTTAGTGCTTCTTTGAAATTCATACATGCATACATGTATTTTGATGACATTCACTCTCTGTACCTCCCACTATCCCTCCTATGTCCGAGTCCACCCTTCCCAGTTATTTTTTAACCCACTGAGTCTAGTTGTGTTGACCATACATGCATGGGCATAGGGCTACCCACTGGAGCATGGCTGACCTACCAGAGGCCACAACCTTAAAGAAAACATATTTTTTCTCCTCCTCAACCATCAGCTGTCAGAAGCTCATCAGCTAGGGTTACTGTTCATGAGCCTGTCCCCCATTCATGCTGGAATGCTTGCTGCCTGGCTTGGTTTTATGCAGGTCTTCTGCAGGCAGTGACAGATGGTCTATGTTCATGCATGCAGCTGTTCCGTCAGGTACAGAGGACACTGTTTGGCTCAGGTCTATCCCAACCATTGCCCTGTGTGATCTTTCTGCCCCGTCTTCCGAAATGTTCCCTGAGCCTCAGATACAGATGTACTGGACTTGGCTGAACACTTTGAGTGATTAGTAAGGAAACTCACTAACTACCATCTAGTACACAAAGTAGACTTCTCTAATGAGGTCTGAGAGCTAGTTTAAATCTGTGCTGATCTATACATCTAGAGATACGAATTTAGAGGGCTGTTTGATGCTATGTCTGTCTAGTAAAACAATAATAGTAGGTTCATTCCTGAAATCTATAAACTCCCAGGCTGGGTTCTTGACCAGATTTACAGTATTACCCATGAACTGCCTCTTATAGTAATGACCTTAAATCCAATCAGGAAACAATTGGTTTTGTGCTGTTATTGCACACATGAGAATCTTTTGTCCCACTGGTCATTACTGTAGCATCACTGGATAATGCTATTGACTTCCATTAGGCTGCATAATATTCTGGTATTATAAAAACTAGCCAGCACCAACTTGGTTTCTCCATGACCTGTGACCAAAGTTTTTGATGCCTACTTAGCATTTATTTTTATTATTTATTATTTATTTAATATATTATTTAAATAATATAAATAGCTTATTTCCTGGATCTAAATTAATATTTTCACTTTTGTGTCTAATTTAAAATGTTAAGATATTCTTTTCCTTAAGTTGAACCATGAAAAAAAAAAAAAAGAACCAGATTCCTTCTTGCCCTTGAAAAGAGAGAATGACATTTAAGGAAAATGTGAAACATGTATTTTCCTACCAGTAATAGAGGGAAAAATAAGGTAATAAAAATCCTAACAACACAATAAGCCAATTCAGGAAAATCTACAAATAGCTAAATTGATCATTTAAACACAGAGAAGAGCCCAAGCTCTAGATATGTGTCCTGGTCCTCAGCTCGTTTCTTCCAGTGTCAGGAGCATCCCTGGGGGCAGCTGAACCACAGGAACGAAGTAGGCTTCCAGGAAATGCCAGAGGTGGCCCGTTCAGGGGAGGCCCCATCCGGATGCAGAGTTCAGGCTTGATCTTGGGCCTCTGGGCAAAGGATGGACATCATGTTCACCTGCTGTCCCAGGAGACAACTTGTCTCCTATAGAGGACACCATCCTGTTTTGAGAGATAGACCTGGAAGCCTTCAGGTTTGTTCTTTGTTCCTACATGGTAGATAAAGGTGTCTTGAGCCACTATGTCTTTTGGTTGCTGTCTATATGGTGACTGATTATGTTAGATAAAACATTTCAAGATATGGCCCTGTCAGTAATGTTCCTGAGCTATCCATTACTTGGGTCCTGATTTATTCATGAATGCAGAAACTAAGACAGGATTATTGGATGAATTTGAAGCTTTCCCACTACCTCACCAACCTCCACCCTGTATTGTTTGTCCACGTTCAAGCCTGTTTCTTATTTCGATAGTTCTAGACCACAGCTCCCACGTCAACTGGTGGTCTTCTTTCCTTTCTGGCAATTCTCTAACTCCACTTCCTGTTCTCCTGAGATGAGTCTACCTTCAAACTCCTTCACCACGCAAAGTCAAGATCCAGAAACTCTGCATAGTTCCAACACCACACAGACTCTCCTGGGCTCCCTTCCTTCAACCCCCATCTCTTTGCCCCTGTTCTTTCCCATGGGGAAGACTGACTGCTCGTCATGTAGACGCTTGATGAAGATTTATTTCTGTCAGTGATTTCTGTCACATTACTTCTCATTCTTCCTATCCGATTTTGTTTTGATGTGCATTCTTGGCATCATGGTCTGTAGCCCCATCTTTCCTCCCCCTAGGACCAGCTCCCAGATCCAGGCCAAGGTCAGCTCTTTGGAGACCCACTTCCAAGAAAAGGCAACTGGACAAGTTCAGTTCAGTCCATATACATGTGTGCTGTCTCAAAAGAGCTCAGGCACGGTCCGGCCCTCATTCTGTAGAACCTCCAAGGCTCACCTTCCCAACATCTTCTCACGAACACGTTATTCAAAATAAGAATTTTCAGATATAGGAATCCTAACCTGGAGGGAGAACAATCCTGGTATGGACCAATTTCCACAACGAAAGCAACATCTCAGTCTGAAACACTCCAAGGTGAGTAATTCTGTCACAACCCTAAGTGGGCAGTCCCTCCAGGACCAAAGAGTGGATAGATGACATTCTAATGTGTATCCCGTAAAACAAGAAAGACCTTTCAAGGCTTCAAAGTGTCTGACGTTCCAACTTCCACACACTGAAAGCCAGGTAACCACTACAGCTTCCATATTGTTTGAAGCAGTAGCTTCAAAGGACGGCTGGGTTTTGGACACCATGAGTTTGTAGAGATAGAATAACAATATTGTCAAAATACTTAAGGTATCCTTACGTCTTCCAAACTTTAGGTGGTATGTTTGCCCACTACCTCAGGAATGTAGCAATGGTTGTGCATGTGGTTGGCTGGATACAGAGGTAGCCAAGGGGCCAACTGTCATTGCCGCCATACCATGAAGGCAGAAGCAATGGTAGGAGCATGGCTCACGTGTTTCCTGTGAGTCTTCTTGGATGAAATGCCAAACACCTCCACACAGAGCCACTCCCAAGCAAGGAGGAGATCTCACATGATAAATCAAGGGTTTGGGCCTGCAGGGCCCAAGTCTATTTCTATATTCCATCATCCAGAACTGAAGACTCTTCTAATGGTGACACTGTGATGCGTGTCACCTTGCTCAGGGACAGCCTAGGAAGTCGAGGGAGCAGAAGGCTTCTTTCTTCCGATTTACATGGTAGGAAAGCCCTTGTGATCCTCTCTGTGTGTGTGGTGGGGGGTGTCTTCAGTGAAATTCTTACTAGTGCTGAGTTGAAAATAAATTTTCTAGCTTCAAGTTGGTCTGTGAAAAGTGAAAGGATGCCCACTGAAGACACTGCCAAGAACACATTTCTGCACTTCAAAGAACTGTTATTTTTCAGGCAGTGGAGACATGGAATCCCAGACTCTTTGTTCGCCTTCAGTTCCAAATTGTCAAGTTGCTGATGGTGCAGTCTCTCCTAGAGTTTGTTTGGAGAAAGCAGCAGATAGACGAAAAGGAGAAACTGTATTTTACTTAAATAAGCTCCCTGCATTCATGCAGTATATGATTAAGCGGCTGTGTTGGGACCAGAATCATTTTACATTCCTGAAGGGTGACACTCTGAGACTTGGTCTCAGCCTTGGCAATAGCCTGGACCAAAGGCTGGGAAAAGGAATTCCAAAATAAGAGAAAGTCGGTGGAGGGTGGGAAGTCAAGCAAGCCAGTACTGTGGGGACACTGGGCTGACTTTGCTTAGCCACAGGACTCCAGAAGGGTAAGGTTGAGGCAGTTCCATGCAGCAGCTCTTCTCCAGGACCAGGTGTCCCGTGCAAAGGACATCAGGAACCGTCCCAGGTACCTTTTACCCAGTCTTGAACTTCCTCTATTTGTATTAACCCAGAACTTTCTGTCATATGGCCATGTGACTCTTCTTTCTTTCACAGAACAAAGCAAGTGCCTTATAGCTGCTGACTGGATAGTCCTTGGGAACACCATGGGGATACATACTATCCACCTTAGAGGGAAAGATCCATTGGTGTCACCAGGTGCTAAGGAGGGGACAGGAGGACTTCACAGAAGAATTAGCATCTAACTGGGATGCTGAAGGGTGACTCAAGTTTGCTGGTGGGCAAGGACAGAACGAATTTCAAGAAGAATGGGAGTCAGCCACTATTCATGGATTTATTTCTGAGTGAATTTTATTTTATTCCTAAGTTGCAACCCTGAGCCTGTCCTTAGGTGCTTCCAGTCTAAGGAGGACTATCTGTGAAGGCATGCCACATGAGTAGTGAGTGGATGGTTTGGGGAAAATCATGGACCAGTGGGCACCCCAGAGCTTTCTTGGAACAAGAGGCCAGGCTGAAATATCACCTAAAGATAAGGAGGGTACAAGTCAAAAGAGCCACTGCAGATGCAGGAGACACAAATACTAGATAAAAGGATGTGAGAAAATGTTCCTTGTGGGTGTTGGGGGGAGATGCAGCAGGAAGGAGAGAGGAGTAAGACATCTTAGGGTATCAGGAAGCAGACAGAAGACTCTAGCTAGAACTAAACTCAGCTACAATCCATGGAGTCTGCCTTCAGAAACTCTCTTCCTCCAGGGAAGCCCCGCCTTCTAAAGATGCTACAGCTTTTTCAAACAGGGCCACTAGCTGGAGACCAAGTGTTGAAATACATGAACCTTGGAGGCCATGCCACGTTCCAGCTGTCACAAGAACCAGTAAGGATTTTAATCTGAAGACCAAGAGCATTGGTTTTCCTAACTAGTACATCTGGCTGGAGCGATGTCTTGGTGCCTAAGAGCAACGGTTGCTCTTTCCAAGGATCTGGGCCCTGTTCCCAGCACCCACATGGCAACTCACAACCACCTGTAATTCTAGTTCCAGGGGATCTGATGCCCTCTTCTGTCCTCCAAAGGTACCAGGCATACATGTGGGGCATATACATACATGCAGACAAAGCACTCATACACATCAAATAAAGATAAATAAATCTTTAAAAATAGAACTGGCATGTTTCATTCTTCAACCACACAAATTTGCCTATACATTAAATAAAACTCAGAGAATGTGGAAAGCATAGTTACAATGATTAACAATGATTTATGAAAACTTCGACATACAACCAGTTTCAGTTTCATTTGTTACCTTGAAGGAATTCTAAAGACGGCATCTTTTTCTGTTGTCGACTTTGTAGTTGAGAAGGGCTAAGAGAGAGAAAGCAGGGTGAGGTCTCCCTGAGCATCCAGGTGAGATGGGAGGTCCCACCTGGAAAGAAAGAGAGATGGAACCAAGTAGATCTCAGACAGAAGCTTCTCCACAAGGTCACCCAGCGGTCACTGTTTGACTGACAGTCAGCTATGAAGAGAATGCCTTTGCCGTGCAGTGTTAGCTGAGAAATTAAGAAACATTGTAACAACAGTCTCCACAGCCAGCAGATGTTACTCTTCTTTTCATCAATTTCCTCTCAGGAGTCGATGTGTTAGCCTTCAGGAGGCGGGAAAGAGAACCCAGATAAAAAACCCCGTGGGTGAAGGAGGCTTGGTGTGTGCTGTTACTGTCTTGATCCGGGAGACAGGGAAAGACTAGTCTCTCAGCCTTGAGTTTATCTCCCTGGCGTCGGTGACTTCAAACATACAGCCCACTGTGACTTCCAGAATCCTCTACATCTCTGAAGGAAGGGGTCTTGAAGAAACTGAAAACGTATCTGGTGAGAGGATAGAGCAAGGGTCTTCGTTGGCTGGAAGAGAGGGGTTCAGACCTGCGCTGGTCTCTCCACCAGTGCATTCCCCCTTTGGACACCTCATGAGTGTGTTCCTGAAGTTAGGAACCAGCTCCTTGTGTGATTTAACTATTATAGAACTTAGAGGCAGATTAGCACTGAGAGTCAGTTTAACATGTCATGCTTGGTTGCAGGAAAGCCCAGTGTGTAGAAGCGGTTATGGATAATATTTGTAAAATCCAATTTGATGAAACAAATCAGTCATTTTTGCTTTGAGTCATTTTGTCTCATTTTAGGACATGGAAGAAGAGGGAGGATCCACTGCCGGAGAGGGGCTCTTTATTTCTGGTTTCATTTACTTCTTATCTGAGAAATTCAAAGCACACACCACATTAGGGAGAGTGGTTTCACCAGCCCCTGTTCATGGCACTTCAATAACTGTCAACATTTTGTCAACTCTAGCATTGGAGAGCTTGAAAATATAAATTTAATCCACAGAGATTGTGTTTATATTTAGCTCTCCAGAAACCAATGGACTATCCAAAGACAGACAGGTTTCTAGTCATCTCCTGGCCTGGGTACATGGGGTCGGGGGAAGTGTCATTTCTCAGCTGGTTTATCTCAGCTGGTTTGTCATTATTGATTTCTCTGTGTCTGGCACTGTCTGAGAATAGGCTCCAGGCTCCAGGTAGAGCAGAATACCTGGTCTTACCTGGATGTTCCTGCTCACTGTCTGGAGCGTGAGTGTTGGAGGAAAGCAATTGCCCTGAAGCCAGATTTCAGATCTAATTTTGGGGTTGAGCCAGCCCACGTGGTAGAGGCTGACCTGAGAGTAGGATTCTCTGCAACAATGTTACTTCTGTTCTATACAGAATATCGAGCAAAGGCCAGAGGGACACTGTGCTGGCTACACCACTTACAATGGTCCCCACCTGGCACTCCCACCTGTTCCGTGTTTCCCAGATGCCAAGACAGCCTATGGTGTCTGCCTGCTTGCCAGGTGCCACCTACCTACATTGCTTAGTCTGTTTCCTTTGTGTATCTCCCCAGCCAGATGTAGGTTTCCAGGACCCAGGAACTGTGTCCCCTTAGGGCTTAATGTATGTGACAGATAGTCCCCAGCCTCATCAGCATGTCACTTGCTAGATCAGATGAGACTCTGCTTACAAAAGTAGCAAGTGCAGTAAAGCAGGTTTTTTTAATGGCATGGCCTTAGTCAGCTCTTCTGAGCCCTGGGCTTTCCAGATGTTTGCTTCAGACGCAGGCCAGAGAGAGGCGCTCAGTTGCCAGATCCCTTCTTTCCAGATGGCAAGTTCTTAGGACTTCAACTGAACTTTTGGACATTTGGAGCTGGTATGTCCCACCAGAGACCTGGCGTTGCCACATGTCCATGGACTGTGATTTCTGTGTACTAAGACAGCGACTTTGTTGTTCAGGGTGATCTGTCACTTCATGGGGAAGCATGTGTGTGCCATGGCACAGCTGAGGCAGAAGCCATTTCTCCAACATGACTGAACCCATCGCTTTCCGTACTACATACTCTTACAGTGTGAGTCAGCTCATCTCCAAAAAGAAGTGTGTGTGTGTGTGTGTGTGTGTGTGTGTGCGCGCGTGCGGGTGTGCTGGTGTGTGTGTGTGTGTGTGTGTGTGTGTGTGTGTGTGTAGGGGGATTGTCTCCATCCCTGTGAGACAAGGAAACCCTTTCTAGCTGTTCTGACCAAAAGAAAACCTTGGAAGAGATACAGCACAGCTGCCAAGGTTGGGTCATGAAAAGGGAACTTTGCCTGGTTCTTAGGGGACAGTCACTGTATTTGATGAAACCTGCAGTGCATAGGGTTCCCACAGAAGTGCTTTGACTCCTGGCTCCCGCTGATGCTCCAGCCAGCTGACACATATGACAGGAAGCATTGGGAAGACGGCAAAACTGCCTTCGAATCTTGCTTCTGAGGCCCAGAAGTCACAAGCAGACACAAGCCATCATCCCACGCCTTGCCAGACCTGCAAAAGGCTCTGAGAAACAAGAAAGGATGATTGCTGTTTAAGCAACTACATTTGGCATTCAATGACAGGGACCAATGTCAGACTTCTTTTTTTAAAGATTTATTTATTTTATGTATATGAGTATACTGTCGCTCTCTTCAGACATATCGAAGAGGACAGCAGATCCCATCACAGATGATTGTGAGCCACCACGTGGTTGCTGGGAATTGAACTCAGGACTTCTGGAAGTGCCGTCAGTGCTCTTAACCACTAAGCCATCTCTCCAGCCCCGACAGACTTCTTAGAACCATTGTTTTCATCAAGATGAGATGCACAGGAGTGGGAGTTTCACCTGGCAACAAGAATCTAGATTTGCACTGAAGGTTATATTAGCATGTCAACTGCTCTAGCTTCGGTGGGCGTTTCCAGAGATGGATGATGGACAGCTGCCGGATCCTACATCACTACACCTGAGCACATATTTCTGAAATCTCTGCTGATCCTACAGATGTACTTCTTAGGCCTTCCATAAAGTCCTTCACAGCACTCTGACTTACCCGGTGCATAATGATAGTTAAATAAGCTACTAGATTAAGAACATGATACACTTTGCATCCACAATACTATCAGGTTCCAGTGTGTATGGGGGTGGGGGTGAGGCAAGGCTGATTTATACTATATGAGGGCTTTCATATTGTATAAATGCTGGAAATAATCCCCACTCAGTCTCTGGAAGTTAAAAATCTGGCTAGAAAAGGGCAAGTAATAATGGTTTTGGAGCCCAAAATTATCACAATTGCCAATATTCTGTGTTAATGTTAGACATCTGGAATAAGACAAAGGGGTCATGCATGACCTCAGAATAGCAGTCAAGAGTCCCAGAGAAGAAATGGCTTCAAAAAAAGTGTTCAGTGGACCCCCAATGCTAATGGAGGCGCTGTGGGGTCCAGGGTACAATGCAGAGCCAGCTGTGCATCTTAACAGTGATGTAAACAAGTGACCTGCCCCCTTGGCAAGGTACTCGGTGTGGGCTCTGAAGATGTCTCCCCTGGAGACTGCCTCAGAAAGTAGAGACTTCTCAGGAGGGGTCAAACTTATAAGAAGTGGGGTTAGAAGCAAAACAGAGGGAGGGATAGGAAAAACAAAGGAACAGGGTTTTATTTACTGCTGGGAATGAGCCTGCCCTGTAATCCCCATGGTCTTCCCACCTTCTCCAGAGCCCAGGACGTGTGTGATCTCTGGTTCAGCATTAAATGAGCTGAGATAAACAAGTCTGGAGCTGAGGGTCTCACAGGGATCTACTGCGGCAAGGGTAAAAAGTGGAGGAGGAATGTGGGGTTACACCCTTTCTCAGGAGTCTCAGGAAAATTCGCTATGATCCCTGAAAAAAGAAAATCTTTGGGCTGTTTTTAAAATTTCATAGTGAGTAGTGAAATGGAAAGTCGTGGGGGAGTTTAAGGCTGGGGTGAGTCTTACTTAGCCTTTTATAGTTAATGACTATAGTAATCACGCACAGCAGACGTTTTTCCCCTCTGTGCTTAAATTGTGGACTTTATATGAATAAAAGACAGAGACAGACAGACAGAGACAGGCGTGGTAGTGACACACACCTTTTGATAGGATAAAAATGCGAGAGAGGCAGGGTACCTCTGGTGGCCTGTCCCTAAGAAGTTAGGCCATAAAACACATCTGGTATAAGAGGTTTATTGAGGAGAGGAGTGGAGACATGGATGAGAGATAGAGGAAGACAGGCAGACGACAGGCAGACAGGCAGACACAGAGCAGACAGGCAGACAGGCAGACAGGCAGACAGACAGGCAGAGAAGAGAGAGAGACCAGGAGAGAAAGCAGAGAGGGCAAGGAGAGAAGCACAGGAAAAGACAAGGAGAGACACGGGGGCAGAGAGAGGGATCTGGGGTGACTGGGGACCCTTTTATCCCCAGCACACACCCAGCACACCTGGTGACAGCAGGCGATAATACAAGCTGAGTAGGCAAGCGGCATTGCCTGTATCCTAACACCTTAGTCCTAGAACTTGGGAGACAGGGGTAGGCCAGATTCTGTGAGTTTGAGGCCAGTCTGATCCACACATTGAGTTCCAGTCAAGCAAGGCTATGTAGAGAGACCCTGCCTGAAAAAAAAGGAAAAAACAAGACAGGAAGGAAGGGGGAGGGATGGAAGGACAGAGGGACAGAGGGAGGGAAGATAGATCATTATGTTTTATTCCCTTTTTGAGGTATTTGTAGAGAGGTTTAGCCTTCATTATAAGAATTCCTGTGCTTTACCTAAAAGACAGAACAGGTCTTTATGTAAGGTGTTATATCTCATATGAGTTTATTCTGATCACTAACTTAGACCTGGACACTGTGATGTCATCAAATATCACGGAAGCACAGGAAAAGCCTAAAAGCCCATGGCTAAGTGCTCTCTGTACATTTCCAAAACTATTTCTGGTGAGTTGAGATGGATTTGAGTCCAGAAAACATGTTTTGACTATCTCTTCTTCTATATGATCTACCTTCATATACAGGCACACACACACACAGAGACACACACAGACACAACACACAATATACACACAGACACCAACAGACACAGATACCAACAGACACAGACACACATACACAGAGACACACACAGATATACACAGACACACATACATACACACAGACACACACACACATACACTCACACACAGACACAGATACATACAGACACACACGGACACAGAGACACACACATATCCACACAGACACACATACATACACTCACACACACAGACACACATAGATACACACACACACATTAACACAGAGACATACACATACACCCACTTACACACAGAGAAACACTCACAGACACACAGGCACATACATACACTCATACACGCAGACATACACACACATATTCACACATAGACATACACAGACACACACAAACACCTGTAGACATACACCCACAGATACACACATCCACTCACACTCACACACAAACACAGACACAGGCACAGAGACATACACAGACCCACCAATTAAGATTATGGTATTAAAGCAGTACAGGATAAATCCCAAAAGGAAGAGAACCTTCATTCTCCTCCTTAAAACTCCATTGCAGCGGTTGTCAGCCATCCTAATGATGCGACATGGCGTGGTGAGCCACAACCATAAAATTATTTTTTCTGCTACTTCATAACTGTAATTTTGCTACTGTTATGAACTGTAAGGTAAATGTCTGTGTTTTCTATGGTCTTAGGTGATCCTGTGAAAAGATCATTCAGCACTCAAAGCTTGAGTGACACCCACATGTTGAGAACCCCTGCTCTAGAGATTCCAGAACCTTCCTAAAGGCAGAACAGGAGCATTCCTTGAAGAACACCAGTTCCCACCAGAGATTTAACCCAGCCATGGAAAAAAAAAAGATGTGATTTGCTTGACTCCACAGAGAGCATTTATTCAGTGTACAATCTGCAATGAGTACAATGTAAGGGGTCTTCAAAAGCAAATAAGAACAAGAGATGGTGACAAAGTTTAAGGTCTCCTACGTGGTAACAGTAGGAAGACTATGGGCTCTGCAGCAGAGGACAGAACAAGATTCCTGCAGTCAGCTCTTTGCACTCACACTGCATCTACTGCACAGCTTGCCCTTGGTCTTGGGATTGGGGCAGAAAACTAGAGTCAGGAGATCTGATTTCTTCAGCTCTTATCGCCTCACACACAGGACCTACCTGCACATCCTGATTTTCTTCCTGTTCTCCCATCAGGGGGATGAGGCAGAGACACACCTGTGCTCACAGGAACGGCAATGAACCTTGAACAGGATGTGCTGGGCTGCAAAGTGCCACCAATATCCCAAAGGTCACCAAAAATTAAATCCAAAGCCCAGAAGATGGACAAGAACAGATATCAGAGCCCCATAGTCCACAGCTACATCACCAACTGTGATGCAGGAGAGAGAAGGGAAGATGTGAGGCATAGGTTGCAGGTGAGAGGGCTGGGGGGAAGACTTAGGAAAACCGGGATCTAGCCTTGTCAGCCTTCCTGCCAGGTTTGAACATAATACTCTGAGGCTCTGTTTCTCTTATTTGAAAAAATGTCTCTTCTGATTTCCTAAGGATTTAGAAATTGCAGGTATCAAATGATTTAAGTGTTTAGAAACTGCAATCTAAATTCTATATGGAAGGATGTCTTACTTAGGATTTCCATTGTTGTCAACAGGCACCGTGACCAAGGCAACTCTTACAAAGGACAACATTTAATTGGGGCTGGCTTACAGGTGTAGAGGTTCAGTCCATTATCATCAAGGCAGGAAGCATGGCAGTGTCCAGGCAGACATGGTGCTGGAGAAGGAGTTAAGAGTCCTACATCTTAATCCAAGGCAGTCAGGAGAAGCTGACTCTTCATCACTGGATGGAGCTTCAAAGCCCAGTCCCACAGTAATACACTTCCAGTAGGTCACACCTACTCCAACAAGGCCATACCTCCTAATAGTGCCACTTCCCATGGGCCAAGCATATCCAACCACCACAAAGTCTAAGTGTTATTTTTGATATTTAATTATGATATACCAACCTGGGATTAGCTACATAATTTTCAGGGCCCAGCACACAATTCATGTACAAAAGCTATTAAGAATTGTAGCTTGATGTCCTAGTGACCATGCACGGCAACTACCCATAAAACTGCTCCCACATAAATCAAAGCCAGAAGAGGGGTGAACGTTTCTGATGCTTTGCAATAAAACACGGTTAATTTCATTGGAACATGGGCAAGCTGGAGAAAATCACTTAAGCCCACAAAGATAGACATGTTTGATGTTTCGTCAACTTTTCTTCCAGAGGTCTCCACCACCTGAGACTATGTTGAGGGGGGAAGGAACTAAAAGCCAGGGAGGGGGATGACAAAGTGACTTGCTTCAAGATCTACTTCTTTCTATAACCACTTTCAAATATGCACAATTACATGTTATAAAAGAAATATGACACTATATTTAAATCTGTTGAGTGGATGAGACTTAGTTAATTCTATTTAATTGTAAAAGTTGTCAGAATCAAACTTTTACCAAAGGAAGGAAGGAAGGAAGGAAGGAAGGAAGGAAGGAAGGAAGGAAAGAAGAAAGGAAGGAAACTGGGAGATTATGAAAGAGAGGATCTCACCTAGACATATCTGATAATAAAAACTGTGACAGAGGGTGAGCCCAGAACTACACATTTGCACAAAAGCCATTATAAAAACCAATTCTTCAAGGACATCTGTTAGGATATAGCATCAGAACACCTTGGCAGGTCTAGGCTAAGCTATGCTGCTAAGATCAGATCTCACAAGACATTTATTGGTGGTGGTGGGGATGAGGAAAGACCATCTTAGAGTAGGGACATGAGAGAGAGAAAAGGAGAGAGAGAGAGAGAGAGAGAGAGAGAGAGATAACAAAAGTGAAATAACAAGAGACAGAGAGACCGGAAGACAGAGAGCAGGCTGTGGTGGTTGGGAACCTTTAATAGGGTTTAAGGGCACATAGAGAAAATTTGTGACTTGTGACAGCAGTTAAAATGTGTCCACTCAGTGGCAGTGCCTGATGACATGTCTGCTAACACTGAGTCCCTGAGGACAGGTTGGGGGATGTGATTCCTAACAACATCTGCCTAGGAACCACCCATGAGCTATACTCACCCTTGTTGTTGATACTTGTAGTCAAGGATTGTTGTTTTGAAACAATTTATGAATCCTTTATTCAGTCCTAAATGAGACATCTCTATCACACGCCTGCCCTCAAGACCTAGGGAATCATCACAGGAGAGGTAATGAAAGGAGAAATTGAATAACTATTCATAGATGGATGTGGGTTGGATCCAGAATGGGAGGAACACTTGGGGATGGGAAGGGAAGAGGGGATCGTGAGAAAGAAAGCTAAAATTAAATGGGCATTTGAGCAGTAGTGTGGAAACTTAATATAGTAGATATTATATATTATTATATAATATATATAATATATTATACATAGTATTTATATATATGCAACCTAAACAATAGGAGAGTCAAAGACCCAACTAGCCACCTCATGTCACCAAATGAAGCTTTCAGTCCTGGGAATTGGTTGCATCTAATTGAGTTGTTCACCAAATGGGTCTCATGGGAACCCCCCAAACAACCCAAGCTGTTACCAAAACAATAGGTTGCTCTCTACAAATTGACAACAAAGTTCTATATTGCTAAAGACAACACCTGTCTAACTCCTTGAACATGGAGATGTCGGGAACAATCTATTAAAGGCCTAAGTCAGCCATAGGCCTAAGTCAGCTATACATGCCTGACACGAAGTCTTGGTCTCTGTGGGAAAGTACTAACCCTAGAATAGATAGCAATAGATCTTGTAGACAGGTAGCCCTGGTGAGAAAGTACCAGCTTAGATAAGAACAAATGAACAATAGATCTTATGGACAGGTAGCTTTGGTGGGAAAGTATTAACTTAGATAAGAATAAATGAATAATAGATCTTACGGACAGGTACATAGTGACCTGTTCCGCCCTGCTTCTTCTGTGAACTCTTCACCCAGCCAACATCCTGTTCTGAAAGACATCTGTGCTCCCCCTGAGAACACCTGTGCTCCCCAGAAACAAAGAAGACCCTACGTCATCCCCCCTCCCATATCCTGCTTCAATGTGTATATTACCCCCCGTGTGGAAAAATTAAAATTTGACAGCTCGATCAGACTTCCAGACCTGCTGTCCATTTCTCTCGTACCTTCACCCTGGTTCTCTCTCCCAGGTCTTCTGATCCCAGTTCAACACCCCGTGGGACTGGGGCATGAAGATGTCAAGCGGGTGACTATCTAGAGCCTTTGTCCTTGTGTTGCAGCATCCTTGTTACACAAGTCTTCCAAATCATAAGCAAAACCTCACTGAGCCTCAGCCAATGGACCAATGACACTGAAGTGGGTGAGATGTCAGACAAAGAGTTCAAAAGTCTACTTTTAAAAATAATAATGGCCAGGCTGAAGAGATGGCTCAGTGGTGAAGAGCACTGAGTGCTCTTCCAGAGGTCCTGAGTTTAATTCTCAGCAACCACATGGTGACTCACAACCATCTGTAATGGGATCCGATGCCCTCTTCTGGTGTGTCTGAAGAATGCAATAGTGTACTCACATGCATAAAATTAATAAATCTTAAAAAAATAATAATAATAAAGGCCATATAAAAGGCTCACATAAACAGTTGAATGAAATTAAGAAGTCAGTGTAGAAGGTGGCGTGAGAAAGTCCACAATGTGAAGGAGAAATTCAGCAAGGAAATTGGGATTTTGATTTTTTAAAAAATGTTGGAACTGATCTGGAGAGTTCCAAGCAGCGATATCCTGGCGCCTGCAGACACTATTGGGGCTCCACGGAAGTGGTAAGTAGGTGGCCTTTCCCAGTTCGTTGCTGCTTGCTGTAACCATCCCTTCTGCTTAGTGTAGTCAACGGAGAAACAGCAGAGGTGTCCTCTAGTCGGCTTTCACTGGGAGACTTACTGCTTTGAAATACTCACCAGATAGCTAACTCTGCAGACAGAAAACCTCCTGAGGGAAACAGCTCTGGAGTCTTTTCCATTCTGGGGCCAGGGAGGGAATCAAATCTCTTATCAGGGTAAGCACAAGCCATCTGCAGAAGTTTGCATTCTGTGGGAACACGGAGAAGCCTGGAGCCATTATCTGTTTCCCTCTGGTAAAAAGCACAGCTGTTGGCAGAAAAATGTGTGAAATTTGTAGCGAACTATTTCCCCCACCCCCCTACCTCCGTGGTAAAGGAAATTTAACTTATAAAGTATTTTATCAAAGAAACATATAGCTCTTTTTCTTCACATTGGATATTGTTCTAAGTGCTCTTTGTAAGTATTAACACATTAAATCTTTTAATAAGCAATGAAGTATTATTATTGACCCCATTTTACATAAGAAGGAACCACGAGAGGAGGGGCTAAGTAGCTTTCCCAGGATTCCACAGGTAGGGGATGGCTAAAGCAGGAACCACACAGTAATCTTGTAACTACTTTGCCAATTCTGCGAGGGTTTGTGCCAGTACCTCATCTTTCCTGTATGAAGGTAAGAAATATCAGATAATGAAGATGAAAATGTAGTCTGAGGCTCAGTGCTCTGTACTAGCCCTGCAGAGGGTAAAAATACAGACCAGGAGGTTGATACACGGCGGGCACTAGACAGTCACGGTTATTGTTCTTACACTCTCAACACTTATTGGGGGGGCAAGCTCAGCTTGAACTTACAGTGGCAAGTGGAAGAGACAGTCTCCATCATCTCTGCCACAAAAGTGGACAGCCACGAATGCCACCTTTGCCTCACACAGGACAGAGGAGTTACAGTCAACGGGGTGTCTTAGCTGTGCTGAATCAGTGAGCCCAGAGACCACCAGGCACCATGCCCAGCCCTTCCCTTCCCAGGCTTATGGCCTATGTTTGTCTGCATCTCCTGAAGGCAAGCCTGGTGGCTACACAACAGTGGTTAAAGCAGCTAGAACAAAACCACGCTGAGGAACCCTGGGGTCTCATAGAAAACATTGTTATTGAATGTTACGGCGTCTTTTAACACTCTGATACAACAGATTCATGTGATCAGGCATGGTAAGATCTTAGGTACTGGAATTTAGACCTTTTGTTGATATTTATGGAAAGTTCTGGCTCTTCACTCGGTCTGCGGTTTACATTGTCCTCTATCTCCTTCATGCCAAGTTTGTAGAATCCTGTTAGTTCAATTGTTCATGTGGCTGTTATTTAAGCAGTATGGTCTCTATTGGTTATATTCATTATGTTATGAGAATCCCTTTATCCCCTTTGCTCTGGTTTATACAGAAAACTGTGAGTGTTTGGGGGAAATTACTCCAGATGATAAAGTGAGAGGTGACTGAAACTCGTATGCTTAAATTCTTATCATCATAAAACCATCTTTTTAAAAAGCTTTTCTGTGTATGTGTGTGTGGACATGTGTCCACATGAGTGTGGGCATGCACATGTCATAGCACACATGTGGAGATCAGAGGTCAGCTTTCTTAGCCAGCTCTCACATCCTACCTTGAGACAGTCTTTTGTAGCAGGGTCTCTCTTGTTATACTGTACACTGTAAGCAAGCTGGCCTGTGACCTTCCAGACAATTCTGTCTCCACCTCCCATCTCTCAGAAGGAGTGCTGGAAACAACAGGGAAAAGGCTAACAGTAAACCTTTTAGATATTTTATCAAGGTATGAAGGTATGAACCTGGCCACCTCTTCATTCAAGGAGTTCTGGGTCTGCAAACTAGCTTAAGTCTGGAAATTATTCACAGGCCAAGACTGCCTTTTGCTGTGATCCGATGTAGCCCTTTGTTTCATTTATTTGAGAATTTTTCTGCTTGTGCGGATCAAACAAAACTGTAGTAGGCTTCTTATCTAGTTCATGCCTGGGAAGATTATGATTGATTAGCCAGTCATACAAATCATGCTGTTGTAAAAATCGCTTTGCCTGTGCTATCTATTACAACAGCTGCAGCACCTTGCCTTAGGCAATTCAGTGCTGCCCTAGGCCCCTGCTGCTTCAGGGAACTTCACCCACTAGGCTATCCCCCAGCTCCCTCCTGAACACTTTTTCTTGTGTGCTATTACCTCTGTAGATGTCATCATTTCATGTTCTTTTGTCCTTAATGTTTGTGTTGATTGTGAGCAGGTCTGGGTACCAATCCTCTCACCAAGCTATCTTCCTTTTGGGGCCATATATTTGTTCACCTCCCCGCTTCCTGAGCGGCCTGAAACCTTTGGTGTAACTTCTAAGGGAACTCAGACTTAGGAATGCATAGAGTAAGGTTGGTTGGAGAAGCACCCTTTGATTATCTGCATCCCTGACCACACCCAGATGTCAGGCTCCACTAATTGCTTGCTAATTGTTCAATAACACCCCAGGGCATAAATCACTCCACAGTCAGATCCAATTAGATTTTCACTGCTTCACAGGGGTAGTTCTGATGTCAACATTTGAGGTTTGTCATGACCCCAAGAGGACTCTCATTAACTGTCTCTTTCCCTGGTTCTCTCATGAAATGGCTAGTCTTGGTGTTTCTTCTGAATACTTCTCCTAAGTGCTTGCCTCTGAGACTTTCATCACTTGGAGGTGGGAGCCATGGAGTGTGATCTCCCCCCACATTTAGTTTCAAACAAGATCTGAGGAAAGCCTGCTTTCCCCTCCAGGGAAGACTTCTGGGCCTCAGCTCCACATCTGCAGCAGGTATACTGTAAATCTCTCCAAGTGTGGTGTCTGCCTTGGGAGCAGGACACTGAGTGGGATGGAAGTCTCAGATTTCTAAGCTTTTCCCTCTTAATGTAACTCTACTGCCCCGCCCCCAAACAAGCTTTCATCACAAATGGCTTTAGAAAGACAAAACTCCACATTGACCAGTTAACTAAGAATCCAAGCAGAAGTGCTTAAGGACTTGCCCTACCGTCTTCAACCTGGAGTTCTTCAGGTTGTCCAAATTTTCGAAATCTCTGTAAGACACTCCATTTGGCTGAATCTCACTAAATGTTTATTGCTTTTGAACATTGGGCAAATTCTTCCTCAGATTTCCTGAAAAGAAGCTACAGGCACTAACCTGTCTCTCAAGTTTTCTTTGAGGGGAAGGAAGGGCTATCTCCAGCCATGGCATCCTAGCCATCTCTGTGCTCAGGTGAACATCCCTGGTACTGATGCTGACACAGGCAGAGATATGGTGTTGGTGTCTTCCGTAGGGGACCTTTGTACCACAGAGGCTCAGTGGTTACATACGTTCATTTCGGTTTCTAACTTGACCTTCCCTGAAGTCTACCCTGACATGTCTTTATTGTGCTTATTAACTGGCTAGTCTATTCTACATTTCCTTTGCCTAAGGGCAGCCACTCACTCTTTTAATGTTTTAAAATACATGAGCAAAGTCCCCCAGTGGTACAGGGTTCTGTCTCTTCCAGGTCATCATCAAAGTGTTTCATTTTATGTGACAATTCCCATGACATTCGATGGGCACAGTAACACATCATGTTGGCATGTGACTTAAGACGTCATAGGATGCCTCCCTAAAATCTTCTGTCATTTAATTTTATCATTTGTTCCCTTTACTGTAGAACATGGAATATGAAGCCCAAAGAGGTTTGCTTTTCTAGGATCACATCGTAGTTAGGGTTTCCATTGCTGTAAAGGGATACCATGACCAAGGTAACTCTTATTAAAAACAAACAAACAAACAAAAAACAAAAAACATTTAATTGGGACTGGCTTGCTGTTTCAGAGGTTCAGTCCATTATCGTCATGGTGGGAAGCATGGCAGTGTCCAGACATACGTGTTGCTGGAAGAGTCGAGGTTTCCAAAGGCGGCAGCAGGAGACTGGCTTCTGCAGACGTATCACCACACACATCACCAGGAGGAGGGTTTCTCTTCCACACTGGGCTGAGCTTGAGCATAGGACCTCAAAGCCCCCCCGCCCCTGACACACACACCACACACACACAGTGAAGAACTTCCTTCAACAAGCCCACACCTCCTAATAGTGCCACTTCCCATGGGCCAAACAAATTCAAACCACCGCAGATCGCCAGGTATGCCACTTTCTCTCTCTTGATCATGTCTGGGCCCAGGCTGAGAACAGTGAGCAGCCTGGGAGAGAAGCTGCTGCATGCCTTGTGTGCTTACATACAACACATGTCTTCCTCATTCTTCCATGTGAGAGAGCCAGGTCTGCTATTAGTCTCAGGAGGATGAACCAGGTCACGGAGAGGGGTGTTTGCAGGAAAAGTTTGCACAGTAGAACCAACATGAAGTCCAGGTTCTTCAAGGAAAGTACCAAACACTGATGACAGGAAGGGAAGTAGCGGGTCATACATACGCAATGCACCTGCCAAGTGCTCTGGACTCATAAATGAAATACACACACACACACACACACACACACACACACACACACACACACCAGCTAATTTTGACTAGCTCAGTGGCTGGACATTTTTAAACCTCCCCACGGCTAGCAAACACTCGTCTGGTATTCCTGAATTAACATCTTTTAGATCTATGTTTTATCTTGGCTGCCCTGTTACCTTTGGGGCAGGACCCCCATAGGGCCACACTGTAGGATGGTTTCTCTCCTGCAGTCATTAAATCTGATCCTTCTCCCTCTGAGTCAAGGTGATTCTCCTCTTCTGCCCCTCAGTTCCTTTCCTGTACAGTCTAAACATCCCACCTCTGTCTCCCTGCCCAGCCATTGGGTGTATGGCAATTCTTCATTACCAATCTAAGCCAGGGACTCTCCGGTCTGAAAGCAGCTTTTGGGAGCGAAATCAAGGCAAAGCATTAGAACCAATTCCTTACATGGAAGAGAAGAGGAAAAGGAAGGGGAAGGGGCGGGACTGGGAGAGGGGAGGGAAGGAGGAGAGGGAAAGGAAAGAGAAAGGGAAATAGGTAAAAGGGAGATGTGACAGTTAGTGTTAATTGCTAACATTCAGAATCACCTGGAGCCATTGGCACGTTTTTGAGTAATTAGGGACATAGATGTGGGAAGACTATCTTAACCCCGGGCAGGACCATTTTTCTTTCATCAACTTGACACAGGGTAGGGTCCTTAGAGATGCAGGAATCTCAATTAAGAAAATTCCTCCGATCAGATTGCCCTGCCGACGAGTCTTTCAGACATTTCCTTGACTGATCATTGATGTGGGGGGGCCCAGTCCATTGTGGTCTGGACTTCTGCTGGGCAAGTGGTCCTGGAATATAAGGAAGCAGGCTGAGCAAGCTATGGGGAACAAGCCAGTAAGCAGCACCCCTCCATGGCCTCTGCTTCAGTTCCTGCCTCCAGGTTCCTGCCCTGCTTGGGTTGCTGCTCTGCTTTCCCTCAGGGATGACCTATACTGGGAATGTGTAAGCCAATAAACCCTTTCCTCCCAAGTTACCTTCAGTCATGGTGTTTACTACAGCAATAGAAAGAAAACCTAGGACTCCATTTGACCCAGCCCTAGGGAAGTGTGTCTCTGCAGTATGGAATTTCTCCTGCCCTTTAAGGCTACATTGTATTTTGTGTGCTGTTGTAGTTTAGGGGAACCCTGTAGATAAACCTCATCTCATCATTTATTCACTATAAATAATTTAACGTCCCTGGTCACAATCAGCCACTTAAAAGACACGTATGAACTCTTGCCTCATAGGGTCAGCCTAAGATTTAATAAGATAATGTGTGTAAATAACCTTGGGGAGTGTTTGATACGTAAGGATTACTCAATAAATTCAATTTTAAAGTAGGAATGCTGTGCATAAACTACACGTTCATCCTACAAGGACTGTCATTAGTGTGTGTCCAGTTACTGAGTTGGGTTTGGTTCTTTAGCATCACGCTCCGGCATTTGTTAAGTCTCCGTTCACTTGCCAGTTGTGTATATTGATGCACACACTTGCACATGGGTACACGTGGTGTGCGTTTGGGTTTCTGGCATGAAACGTACAGTACAAGGCAGATTCTAAATAAGTAGGATGCCTGGGCTTAGCTTTCTGTTGAAGAGATAAAAATCTAAATCTGAAAAACTAGCAACCTAGTCCAATGTTGGTTTTTTTTTAAATAAATAAATAAATAAATGATGGAAGAAAAAAAGCCTCAGGGGCTGAGGGGAGGGAAGTCATCCCTGGGAAGGAGACACAGGTGACAACACATCAAGAGTCACCCGGGGGTGGCAGACTGAAGAGTAAGGAGTGTCTCTTGCCTTTTTCATAGAAATAAAAGAAACCCAGGAGTCACCTCTCGCCCTAAATTTTGCCATAGATAATCCAAAAGTCAAGAAGTAATGATAGTCTGGATATGAGAGCTTTGAGACTTTTGTCAGCTCTATGGGAAGGCTGAAACTCACATCGAGAAGACATGGTGAGGCGCTACCTTCAAGGGACAAGGTTGGCCCTCCACGGGCACAAGAAATGCCCCACTGCAGCTCTGAGCCTGGCCCTCTTCTACCGTCTAGCAGGCATTTAGCAAAACCCAGTTTCCCTGGAAACCCTAAGTAGCCCCCTCTTCATCCAGAAGATCCTGCCCCGTCTTCCCTCCACCCAGAAATTCCCAGGGCTTCTCCTCGACACTGTGTAAGTGGGTCTGAATGACCAAAGGGCGGCAGGTCTTCACGGCTTTCTCATCCACCTGCAGCAGAATTTTAAAGAATGGCAGTCATTCATCCCTAAATAATCCTTACCATATCCTTTGAATATTCTAGAAACTGGAAATTTTATTAAAATTTGATCATAGGCAAATGCGTTTATCTCACCTCCAGAAAGTAGCATAAAGAACCGTGTCCTACCAGGTACTGGCTTGGCTCTTTTGGAGACAACCCCTGATGTTCCGTTTAATTTAAAAGTCTTCTTCAAATTGGGCCCCCATGCCTACTGATGGTTTTGAGCAGTGGGTAGTGGAGACTCTTGTTGCTTCTCACAGTGTGTCTTCATTATTTTTCTGTTGTTGTGATAAAGCGCCATGACCTAGGTAGGTTATAAAATAAAGTGTATTTGGGCTTACGTTTCCAGAGAGAGGTTGAAATCCAAGATGGTGGAGCAAAGGCACGGGGGCAGGAGCTGAGCTGGAGTTCCTCTCTGAAACTGCAAGCACAGCAGAGAACACGCTGGAAAGAGGGTGTGACTTAGAAACTGAAGAGCCTTCCCCACAGTGACATACTTCCTCAGGCAAGGCCATGCCTCCTAAACCTACTCAAAAGCCACCAACTGGGGACCATGTGTTAAAAAATCCAAGCCACTGGGATATTCTCATTCAAACCACGGATGTGCTGCTCAGCAGGAAAATCTGCCCCCTCCCTCAGTAGCAAAGGGTGTGGTTACTGGCCTCTCTCTTTTCCAACTGCACCTCTCAAGTGACTCTAATATTCCAAATCTACGAGCCAATCCTCGGTCGCTTCCTCCTTGCCAGAGTGATTAATTAAAATTTTTATCTTCATAGTTCTAACTAGAACTCCTCACTCATTTCTGCATGTTATCCAAAAGATACCGATTGTTCATTAGGGCCTTTCAGATAGGCATAATCAGCCATTTCTCTCCTATTTGAACTGTCTTCATTCCTGTAATATTTGTGGGTGCGGTGGCTGTTGGATGCCTTTGAGATTTGCAGAGTTTTGCAGCTGTGGAAAAATCTCCACTAAAGCTTCTCCAGCTTAGTTTAACTCAGATGTCTGGACCTGGTGTGGTTAGCAGAAAATTTCAATAGAGCAGTAATTACTTTTTTATTATTGTAATATACGGGAAGAAATCCTGGCTTCCAAGTTGGGTAGTCATGCTGTGAGTCAATAAAGCTCCCACCTCTGACCCCTCAGAGGCAGGGACAGGAGTCTTGTGACTCCCAGGATAGAGCTGGGGAGCTCTGAGGTCCCCCAACCAGGTTGGGAGGGATGAGTGTGGGGCTGAGGTCACTCCTGGCCTCTGTGTCCTGGCTCCTGCCTGGCGCTGGGATCTGGCAGGCCAGTGGCTGGGAAGCAGGCCTGGCTTTGTCCTTTGTTTCTCCAGCCCCAACAAACACATCTGAGCTGTTTGAGTGTGTACTCACTTGAAGACCTCTGGCATCCCAGGGAGATCTGGAGCTTGTTCTGTGACCTCAAGGGCATGGACCACCTGGCCTTGGTTAGATTCCTGCCTGTTGTATCTCAGCTGACTGTCAGTCGCCTGCATCAAAACTATTCTTCAGAGGCTTCCATCCCTCTCCCTGTTGTCAGATTCTGCTTCTTCTAGCACCTTTCAGCCCCATGGGAGGGACTGGTCCTTTTCAGCCTATTGCCAATCAAGTATTACTGTTCTGGGTGTTGTCTCTGTCACAGCAAAGCTTAGCTAGAACCCCAGGTGAGTGGGATAGAGTATGAAAGGGAATTTTGAAATTTCCTTTATTCTAGTTTCTGAAACCTTCTACAAAGAGTATAATATTATATGTTGGGTATTCTAAGGCATGTTAGACCTTGGGTATGAAATGGTAATAGATTTGGTGAGCTGGACACAGTCAATCCAGGCCTCTTTGGGTGAACATTTGGTGACTGTCAAGTGTAAGGAAACTCAAAGATCCATGAGACATCATGACGTAGTGTGTCCCCTGACTGAAGGGAGCAAGGGGACAAGAGGGCAATCTCAACCTGCAGAAGCAGCAAGGTCCCTGAGGGATGAGGTGACAGAGAACACTTGGCACTCAACCCAGCTGTTACAGTCATTTCACCAAGATGAACTACAGAGTTGGTTTTTCATAGAACCATCTAAGTTGGATTCTAAACTTCCCAAAGCCTCTGGGAAAGAGGGACGTGATTCTTCAGGCCAGGCCAGCCCCTGTGTAGTCACACTCAATGGCTCCCCAGCTTCTCCGAGCCTGTCTCATGGAACACTGAGAGGGTCACTGGGCGCTCAGACATATGTGCTGTGAGACAGGCCTCTGAAAAACCAGATGTCATACTCTCTCCACACCCACTAAGATTTCTGGATCGCTGGTGATTTAAATAAGAATGTCCCTCATAGTCTCAGGCATTTGAACACTTCAGCTGGGCTAAGCGCACCCTGTGTATCTCACTGGATATGTGGAGTGATTTGAGACATCCCCAAAGTCCCCCGCTATCCATTTATCCTCTGAAAAAGTTCTGCACAGATTGACAAATGGTGGTCATGACTTGGAGTATGGCCCTCTAAGAGCTCCCCTCACCCCACCCCTGTGAGTGCACCTTTACAACACAGACATGTCTTGGGAAGGGCATTTCACTCCATTGAAAAGTCATTTATCACAGATTAGCTATTGGGTATGGATGGAAATGCCTGGACTGGGCCAAGCAACAGGCAGTTTTGCTAAGAGAAAGGAGACATTGTTCACAGCATGAGAGAAGGAAGCACAGTAGCTCCACACTAGGTCAAGAAGACCCCAAAACTGCAGGGTTCCATTATAGGAGAAGTATGAGCTGCCTAGAGTGTGGGGAATGAGGAAGGAGCAAGAAGAATCTTGGGAGGATAGAGGATGAGCAGAGAAAGAAGCCAGGACAAAATGTTCACAGTAGAGTCATTTTATGCAGACCCACAAGGAAAACTGACAACAGGTAAAAATAACACTGAGCAATGACACCCTCAGATGACTTCTAATGACTTGTAGGCACCACTGTATCATTAGTCTTCATTTCCCTGCAAAGCCACCCAATGCACACAAGTAATTATATAGTTTTATGCGAATTAAGTTAATTAAATGAATAGATACATGAGCAATGGAGACTAATATCCAGTACACATAGATTTTAAGTTTACTTATGCCAACAAATATCAAACAATAAAGCCAGCTTTGCCCTGGGTCATACTCTTCATAAGTCACCTTCTGAATATATTTCACAGACACAAACAGCCTGGGAGTTTTTTCCTTATGGTGATTTGAATGAGAAATTACCCACAGGCTCAGATATTTGAATACTTGGTCCTCAGTTATTGGCTCTGTTTGTGTAGGTTCAAAGGTCTTGCCAGAAGTACTTGCTTAAGTAAGTACGTCACTGACAGAGGACTTTGAGGTTTCAAAGCTATGCACCATTCTAAAGCTCCCCCCCTCCACACACACCCTGCTTCATGCTTACAGTTCCAAAATGTGAGCCTTCAGCTTACTGTTCCTGCCACCACACCCGCTGCTTCACCCACCATCATGTACCTCCAGAACCATAGTCCAAGTTAACTCTTATATAAGCTGCCTGGATCGAGGGGTTTTAGCACAGCAACAGAGAAGTAATGGATACAATCCTCCTGAGTGCATCTGTCTTCCTGGGGCTCCTCATGGAAATTGCCTCCGTTCTCTGTCTTCACAAAGGCTTAACTGTTGTCTGTGCCCTGGACTATTCTCTGCCTGACCCTACCTGCCCTTGGGGTTGGAGGTGAGGTGGTGCAGAGTCAATGACACAGACTCCAGGACCAAATGAGAAACGTGCAGCAAGCTTGTCTGAACGCTGCTGCGAGTTCCTTTAATACCCTCCACCCATGGCCCCATTGGTCCCAAGTGAGCATCTCTTCTAAACAGCAGTTCCTGACTGGCTGGCATTGTCTGCACCATCAATTCTTGGTCTCTCTCAAGCAGTCCACAATTAAGTCCTCAATTCGATGCTTTTGCAGCTGCTCACCCTGGTGTTTACGTAGAGGTGGCCCTACTATTCCTTCTACGCTTGACCACTGCAAATTCCAGGACAACTCAAGTACCTCTGCAAGTCTCTGGATGGATATGAGCTGTCCAAGTGCCACAGGAAAGAGTTATCTTCTGGAGATATCTGTAGGATGGGGTGGGACTCAGAGGTCATTTCTTTATCTCTAACCTAGACTGACCAATATCTAAACAGGACAGAAATCAGTACACATCAGTATTGTGTTGTTCCAAGTGTTCTGACCTTGAGAGAGGCTCCAGAGCACACATCCTCATAACTATGGAAGCCTCGTATGAGTTCTGAGATGCCAATGGTCAAGATCTGTGAAGAGAAATCTGCTCTCCAAGGAACCAGGTTACTTTATCCAAAGAAAGAATTAATACAGTAACCCGAGTGTGATCCCAAGGTCTGAGCCCAAATCGCAGCCCCACATCATCTTTGTCGACCTTTGACAGTTTAATGCTCTCCTACTTCAACCTTGACCTCAGGCCAACCGTTGGGAGTCTCCACAGCCCCCAGAGAGGGCTCTGCCTTTCCCTGTTTCCAAATGTCCCTCTGGATCCAAAGCTTTCTGTCTTGACTGGACCAGAAGTCTTTGCATTTTAATAGGAAAAAATAATTCAGATTGGATGCTGAATGAATTCCTCGCAAATGGCTTAACCATAGAGTGTTGACATTTCCGTTTACTTATCCTAATGATGTCGAGTTCCTTAAATGTGTTTGGCAGCATACACACATACCTTTCATATGGGTTTTTTTTATATGTCCTTTGAACATGAACTCTTCCAAAACTTCGTTGTGTTTATTAGGTTTCAGCTTGAAATGTGGCTGGACCATTAGTTTGTCCTTGGAAGACCAAGGTTTGACCAAGGAAGTAAAAAACAAAATATTTAAGTAAGGAGTTTTCCTAAATGTGTGTGTGTGTGCGTGTGCGTGTCTGTGTGTGTGTGTGTGCGTGTGCGGTCTGTGTGTGTGTTGTGTTTTTACAGGGGTAGGATGATGGTTGCATAATATTCTGGGATGTAAAGCAATAGCCTCATATAGCTCAAGAACCTAAAATAATTAGATCTTTCCTCATTAATCTTACTTTCTTTAGCATCTGAAATATTAATGGCTGCTTCATGCTAGGTCTGTGTCTTTAGCACTTGTTTCATTGAAATCACCTCCTAGTCATTACTTTTTATGATAACCCAAGCTTCTCAGGTCCAGCCAACCTATGACCTAGCATCAGGACTAAAGGAAATACTTCATCCTTGAAAACATCTAAGCAGGAACCAAGGCCCTTCTGCTAACACTAAAATCGCCCTGAGCAGCTAGGCACACAGCATTTTTCTCTTCCTATACCCAAAGACAAAACCATAATAGTCTCATCTTACAGGTCAACTTTGAAGTCACAAAATTTACATATTATCTACAAACATATGTTATGTTGTCCACTTGGATTTGGTTAAAATCAGCAGGGCAATCTTAAAGATATTGCTTCTTGATTTTTTTTTTCCGTTATAACTGCATTTCAAACATACACACAGGGAGATTTTCACATTGGATAAATTAAAGCATGCAATGACAAAAAAAAATCACTTTACCATAAGTCATTATAAGACCAGAAAATGTGTGCAGCTCATTTTCAGTGCTGAATGAGTCCTCAGGCCTAAGGGGAAGGCAGTGCACGGGGTGAGCCCTGGTTCACTTTGTCTTTGGGGCAAGTTAGGGACAAGTTCTTGGTATTAGTTTTAGGAGTCAAAACTGAACTAAGAATAGGAGGTAGTAATGACCAAAGAAAATAGATTTTGATGATCAGGGCTGAGGATCCTAGAGATGGGGAAAAGAGGAAGAACGAGAAAGCAGAGCAAGAAAGCATTCAGTCATATGGTGCTTCTCTATGGGTCGTTGGCCAGGGAGTGGCTGGCTGTACATTGCTCCAGGAGGTGATGAAGACTGAGCTCCTATCCTTTCTGGGATGAGGAGTTACAGAGATACTAGAGCTATATACTTCTGAAAGGCAGAGGAGCTCCAGCCACTTAGGATGGAAAGGCTCCCTTAGTACTCTAGGCATCCAGAGAGCCAAATGACTCAGTTGGTAAAGTGCTTGTCAAGCCTGGGACCTGGTTCTGATCCCTAGAATGCACATAAAGATGACATGTCTTATGGTGTGCACTTGAATCCCAGACCTGTGGAAGTGGAGACCAGAGGATCCCTGAGGCTCACTTGCAAGCCAGTCTTGCCTAATTGGTGGACTCCAGGATAATGAAAGACCCTATAACAAAAAAAGGGGGACAGCATTCTGAGGGTGACAATTGAGGTTGTCTTCTGGCCTCTCATATGTGTGTACACACATTCACAACTCACATACAAAGAAGAAAAGGAAATATCCCTTGTATTTATCTGGGGCATCAAAGGGGAGCCTCCTGAAGAGAAAGAACCACTCCTGCATTAAGGACTCCTCAAGCAACGTCACCCCCAACATCAGCACAGCAACAAGAACTTTTAAGTGGATGATGGAGGAGGCAGTTTTGACCTACAGTCAAGAGAAACAATAGTAAATAGAAACAGACTATGAGAAGAGACAAACATTACAGCTAGCTTACATGGGCCTTGTAAAATGGCTGTTAAAATATGCTTGAAGACATAAAGAAAAAATATGACCTTGATGAGCAGTGACTCTCAGGGAAAAATAAGTCTAAATAAAAGAACCAAGCAGAAATTTAAGAAAGGGCAAATAGAAAACCTACAATGGAAGAATTATTTGAACAATCAAATTACAGTCAAATGAGAAAAAGGTCAGTGACCTCCATGTGAGAGCCGCATTATCCAATGTTAAGGGCAGAGGGAAGATTAAAATCAAGTGCACAGATACTTAGTGATCTGTGGGACACCAGTGTTCTGATGCATATGCATTTATGACAGAGGGACAGAAGACAGTAAGACTGGGAGAAGGAAAGAATCTAAATAGAAAAATCGAAATTACCCCAAATTTAGATTTTAAAGACCAACCTATAATTCTAAGAAATGTAGCAAATCATTCACTACAAATAAAAGCACTTCAAAGAAGAGTGAAGTCTAAGTTCAGAAAAACAAAGACAATAAAAGCGATTTAGAAATGGAAAATCAAAGTTACTCATTATATTCAGAGGAATGATTCTAAAGATGTCTGTTTTCTCTGACAGAACAAAAGGATAAGTATGTGGGTGAGAGAGATTCTCTGATAAGTGAAATAAGATAATATGATGAGAAATAAAAGTGAAATAGTAAAAATATCTTATTAACACAAATAAAAAAGAAACGAATAGACAATAGGATTATAAATATAGCAATGTTGCTGACTTAAAACCAACCACATTAAATACTAGAAAACTAAACCATGCTAATTAAAAGACAGAGATTATCTGGACTGGATACAGTAATATGGACTAAAGACAGTGAAGCAGAATTATGAGTTTGAAGTTAGCCTGAAGAACATAGCAAAATGAGGGGGTGGCACTAGTCTATAATCAAACCCTCTTGTCTGTAAGAGACACATTCTGAATAGGAATGGAGAAGCTGAAAGAAAGGTACATTAAGAAACACCAAGCAGGAAACCATGGGCTGGAACTGTTGTACAGTTGTTAGGACGCTTGCTTAGCATGGAGAAAGCCTTGGTCCTCAGCACTGCACAAACCACTGTGGCAGAGGCAGGAGGATCCGAAGTTTAAAGTCATTCTCAGCTACATAGCAAGTTGAGGGCCAGCCTGGGATACATAGAACCCTGTTTCAAATACATACATACATGTATATGTATATGTATATGTATATGTATATGTATATGTATATTATATGTATATGTATATTACCACTAAGGTAAAGGTAATGGTAATCACATAAAAACTAGTGGATCTATATTAATAACAGAGAAGGTAAACTTTGAACTGGAGAGTGTTAATAATAATAAAGGTGAAATATTTCACAAAAGTGGAAAATCAATTCAGAAGAAAGTCATGCAAATATTTGTGAACTATTTGAATATGTACATAGACCTCCCTCTGCTCTTTATTTTGCATTTAGAATATACAGCTTATTATTCTGATTTTAAAAGGATACCTCCAAAAGCATTACCTCAAAACACTACAGAACATTTTCATGTGTCTACATTATGCCACATACCCTGCTGGATCACTATTTTACAGTAACCGTCTTCCTACAGAAATCATTTTTATGTCGGCTAGTGGTTTTCACTTGGAAAAATGATCCTAATACTTATTTATCAAAGCCAATAATTATTCATGGCTTTATTCTTTCTTACTAATGTTTACTTTGTAAATTTTAAATCATTTTAAACAAAGAAATAAATCCCATATATATGGCGATGTATCAATGTATGTATGTATGTATGTATGTATGTATGTATGTATGTATATGGAACCATTTAATATACAGCTTCATTGTGTGATATTCGGACTATTAAAGATCTATGCCCTTCTCTTTGGCTCTAACTTCCTTCAAAACAGCACCTTACTTCAGAGTATTTCTCTGTGCTCAGGACCATGAAGAACAATGGCTCACGCATCCTTCGTCTCTCCAGCATTCATGGATGACAAGGGACTAAAGACAGGACTAGAGGTATAGCTTTTGTATCTGCTGCTCCCCCAGGAAGCTCGGTGGATGTTGTGCTTGGGTTTGGATCTCATTTCATCAGTGTGAGTGGGTCTAGAAATTATCTTGGGTGTCAACAGAGAAGACACTGAGACACCTATGTCTGAGCATATGAAAGCAAGGCTGGACAGGTAAAGAATCAGGTTTCCCAATTGTGGCTCCTTCCTCATTGTGTAGTATTTATTTTTATTTCATTTACTTGGTGTGTGGGATATGACTGGGTATGCGTGTGTATATAGTTATGTGTGCTTGCCCATTGGAGTGAATGCAGAGGCCAAAGACTCATTCAGCTACCTCCTCTTAATTTTGTTGTGAGCCTAGCCTTTAACGCTGAGCCATCTCTCCAGCCCCAAGCTACCTCCTCAATCTCTTCTTCTCCATTTCAATTTTTTGAGGCAGGATCTCTTATTGGACCTGGAGCTCGTGTTTCCCCTAGGTCTCTGGCCATTGAGTCCCTAAGGACCCCCTGTCTCTGCCCCAGCACTGGAGTTATGGGTGCCATAAAGTTGCCACACCCAGATTTATAAGTGGGTACTAGGGAATCAAATTCTTCAGTTCCTCTTGCTTACAGAGCAAGCACTTTGCCTTTCTTCTCCCCACAGTGACTTTTAGGAGTTCCTAGTCACTAAACAGTCAACAGCACCCCTAGTGGTCAGACTCCACAATGCACGAAGGCACATTCTTGTAAACACAATACTTTTTTTTTCTATTTCAAAAAGAAAGGTTCTAGCCTCAAAAACCTACCCCTGACTGATACACATATAATCTCCTATCTATGTGTGATGGTTGTTCTTAGTTGTCAAGTTGACTACATCAAGAATTAATTAAAACACAAATGACTGGGCACACCTATAAGGTACTTTTTTTTTTTTTCCTAATCTGAAATGGGAAGATCACTTCAAATCTGGATATTTGAGGTAGGAAAATACATCTCTAATCCAGATCTTTTGAGGTGTGAAGATCTACCTTTTATCTGAACCAAAACTTCTGCTGGCAGCCTATGTAAAGGACATGGAAGAAGGAAGCTTTTACTTATTTGCCTGGTTACTCTCGAGCTTGCTAACAAGTCCATTCCTTCTGTCATTAGAGCCTATGTTTTGGATGCTGGCATATACTGAAGACCAGCTGAGAGATCAGCCTCGTAGACTGGGCAACTACTCTATTCTTGGACCTTCTGTTCAAGGCAGCTGCTATTGGGTTAGACGCTTGTAAATCATTCTAATAAATTTCCTCTGTGTTGTGTTGTGTGTTATGTAGGTGTCTATGTGTATACATTCATGTATGTGTGTGTATGTGTGCATGCTTGTGCATGTATGTGTATATGTGTATGTACAATGTATATATGTGCATCTACATATGTATATGTGTGTGAATGTGTGTATATGTGTGTATGTGTGCCTATGTGTATACATGCATGTATGTGTGTATGTGTATATGTGTATGTACACGTGTGTATGTTCATATGTTATGTGTGTACGTGTGTGTATGATGTATAAATGTGTGTGTGCATGTGTGTGTATGTGTGTATTCATTCTATTAGTTCTGTTCCTCTAGAGAATCCTGACTAATACACTGTGGATTTTCAGCTAAGGTACTAAATTGAGGGTTCACAGTAGGTAGGCTGAACCTGGAACACCTCCCTTCTTTCTTCTCTATGTGAATTTCTATAGTCCACTACGAGCCAGTTCTCTCCCACGTGGTCACTCCCTTGACACCTTTTCAGTGTCGCTCACGCCCCCTCCGTGTGCTGCCACCGTGTTCCCACAGAGCCTCCTTCACTTCACATCATCCCACATTATTGGTTATCTGTGATGGAGTCATCTTATTTTTCCTTCACACACTCCCCAAGTCCTTGAGATTAAAGAATAGGACTTTGAGATGTGTACACTTGCACCTAGGCAAAGATGCAATACTCTAAATATATCAGGAAAGGTTTGTATTTAATAAAACTGAGGGAGGAACGAGTCAGCATATCCTGACTGGAGGCCCATAGTGGCCCACGCATGCGCAACATCTACTTTGACATTCGGCAACCTTGAGATCTGCCTGATGCATGGAGACAAATGACAACAGAGTGTGTGGCCAGGACAACTAGTCAGATGGTGCCAGCTACAGGGAGCGAGATGTCATGGACCATTGGGACACGGGTGGAGGATAGAGGCACATCCCAATCCCACAATAAACAAGTCTGCTACTGCTTCTCACCTGACTCCTAGAATCTGTGTCATTGATTCCGTGTCTTCTTACCCTCTACTCTTAAGGATCATCTCTCGAGGCCAAGGGCTAGGGCAACAGATAACTACATAAAGTTCTTGGAAAGACATTACGTATGAGTGTGTGCGTGCATGCATATGCACATGTGTATGTTGTCCTAACCCTCTTAAACAATCATCACTTTTACTGAGATACTATGGTAGAAGATAATTATTGATAGAGAGATAGAAAAGATGGCTCTTACATTTAGATGAAATTGGGGTATACAGAGTGATATGGCTTTAAACTTATATTTAGACATCAACGTCTGTAATTGCAGATACTAACTTTGCTGAACCTTTACTCTAAGTCGGACATTTATGCCTGGAGACTTGGCATCAAAAATTTCCCTTTGCTCCTGCAAAACACCTACGGGGCATCTATCTTCACAATTAAAAGAACTGGGGTTCATAGCTACCCAATGCTACACAGCTAGTCAGTGGCTATAGTGGACAATTAAGGTTCACTAAACATGTGTGCACATATGGTGTCCAGTCTTTCACATATGTGTATGGATGGATGCATGTGTGCATGCATGTATTTGGACAAGGACTCACTGTGTAGCTCAGCCTGGCCTCAAACTCTCAGCCCTTTTTCCTCATCCTCATGCATAGTGGGATTACAGAGCTGTGTTACTACATCAGGTTTCCAACCTTCTTTAAAAGTAAGATTAGCGCCGGATGACCTGTCCTAGGTGATGGGCTCTGTGTGGTGATGTGTGTCACTGCTGGGTGAAGACAGTGAAGACCTACTATGCTCTTTCACCTCTCTCCTCCTTGATGTGGGAAGACACGTGTTGCAGAGAGAGTGGACTCTGCAATGAAGGAAGGGGGTCTCCCAGCTTGCATCTCGTGAGTGAAAGATAAACATTGACTGTGTTCATCCACTAAAACCCAGAACTTGCCTGTTACTCTGGCTTATCCTGGGGAATGCAATGACTAAGCTGGCCTTCTAACCAATCGCAGTTCAGCTCCACAGGTGGCTCTTATCCACTCACTACTAGTTGTGGTTGTCTTGGAAAGATGAAATGTGTCCAGACAGGGAAGGTGGAAGGCGATTCAAAATGGGGTTGAAGGACCCAGCTAAGCATCCTCCAGAGTGAGGTTGTGGAAGTGCCCGGATGCTAGGGTCGGTATGGAGACAGCTCCTGTGCAGATTAGGACTGAGGCTCCATGGAGGGGACAACAGCTGGGACTCCGATGGAGCCAGCCATCACTCCTTATCAAGCCTAAGTTCTAATTCTTTCCCTGGCTCTTTGGCCACAGAATAGTGACAGACAGCAGCTGGATTCTACCAGTGAATAGTTGAAACAGAAATGTGTGGCACTCTGGGTTCCGAAGCTGAACTGTTTACAGTGAGCTTGGGTGGGTTAGTCCTGTGACTGTGCACAGATGTGGTACAAAACCACTTCAAAGTCTAGACTGATGCTCTGAGTCGTGTGATCCACCACTTCATCTTGCTTTAGCCTGTTGCTGTGCAAAGCCTGCTGGGACGGGGAGAGGAAATCCCTGCTTAGCTCTCCTGCATGAGATTAGAAGGGGAGAGAACATGTGGCGAACATGTTCATACAGGGCCGTCTCTGGCGGTGTGGGGAATGGCCGTTCTGTTGGGTTTTGTCATCAGTTCGTGCCACTGTAGTGCTCCATGGGGTTGGAAGAGCATCACGATTCATCACAAATTACAGCCGACACATTGTAGTATGAAATACAGATGCCTGGCCTCAGGTGTGCATACTAATGCTTCCTTACTACTGATGCTGAACAAGTCACTGCCAAAGACCCTATTTCCTAGACAAGGCCACAGAGGCTAATCTCTGACTACTGATCCAAGCTACCCACACATTGTGAGACCCAGAAAATATAAAAACTCAAGGTGACAAGGCTCAAAGCACCCCTCCATTCATTTCTAGTTTTTAACTGCCTTCTGTTAAACCCCTGCTCAAAGCTCAGATAACCACTTCAGTGACTACCATCCAAGTGGCAAGACAGAACGCTGGTCCTGCTGCTGACAAATCCATCAAGATGATTGGGTCATCTGCTTGAGTGGCAGCCTATTGCTGCATCTTTACAGCAAGCCCTGTGGGCTCTGGAGATGAAAGAAATAAAGCCTGTCACAGTAATAGTCAGATTTGCTCGGTCTGCTTCAATGGGAGAGAAAACCACCACAGAGGAGAGCGGTGCTGAGCTCGTCTTTTGTAGATGTGAAGGAGATGTTTAATCTTGCTGAGCTTCTCAGAGTCCCTACCTACTTCATAGGGATCCCGTAAGGATGTGCAGAAGGTCAGGGGAACACTCAGGAAGCTGTTACTAACTGTTCAGAGACTCCATGTCATCAGGCTGAGGATACGGCTCAGCGGGAGGGATTCTTGTTGTACACACTCAGAAATCTGCATTCAGGTGCCCAGGACTCACACCAAAAGTAGGAGTAGTGGAACATCTCAGCATTAAGGAGGTGGACACAGGGAGATCTTGAGGCTCCATGATTAGCCAGTCTAGCCAAAATGGGAAGGGAGCTCCAGGTTCGGTGAGAGACCTTATCTCAAAATAATGATAATAACAACCACAACAATAATAATAATAACAATAACATGGTGAGTAGTAGGAGAAGACAGTTGACATTGACTCTGGCCTACATATAAACAAAAGCTAGTATACCCACCCACACATGCATATCCTCTCTCTCTCTCTCTCTCTCTCCTCTCTCTCTCTCTCTTCTCTCTCTCCTCTCTCTCTCTCATCTTTCTCATCACCATCATCATAAGCCTGCATGCAGTTATCCATATTACAAAGCACAAGACAGTCCACTTTCTATCAACACTTCCCCAAGGGAAATGATGTTTGTCTATCCAGTGACCCTTAAATAAATCATTCTCTGGCGAGTCACATGTTATGGAGGGGACCCCCCCGAACATTCTGGAAGCTCTTCTGGCTGCTCTCCCCAGTGTTTCCTTACCAACTTTGCTCATCACTACATGGCCACTTTGTCTGAGTCACAACTAAAATTCATTTCCCGTGATGACCTGCTGACATCCTCACCAGACTCCCAGGGGAGATTTCAGAAGCACCTGGAGATCTCCACAGCCTCAGCACCTTGGACCCAAGACTACAAAATGGGAAAGCCATCTAGGCTGGCCTGAGACATGGTTGGGAGCTCATAAGACTTACTGAGAGGCTGCCTCCCTTCCCCAGCCCAATCTATAGGCATGATCACATTGGGCAGAAATGAAACTGGGAAGTAAGAGACCCCAAGGACACAGACACACCAAGCTTGTCTCTACTGTGTGTCAATACTTCCTGTAGTAACTTAGCTTCTCCCTGCCTGCCTGCCTCCTCCCTTCCTCTCCCCCTCCCCTGAGCACTAATTAGAATGTTCTGTCTGCAGGCTATCCCGTGCACAAACATAAACATATACCCAACTCCCATGGGTACTTCCAATGCTCCGCATGCCTCAGCTTCCTCCACGCACTTCTGTGGCCTGTTCTTACCGTGTGCAACCATGGAAGAGTGTGAATCTTTGCAGATGGCTCGTGCATGCACACACAGACATCCTGACTGCAGAACTGGGAACATGGACACAAACTTGAGCATAAGAGGCAACATCAGAGACCAGAAAGAGAGAGAGGGAGGGAGGGAGGGAAGGAGGGAAGGAAGGAAGGAGGAAGGGAGGAGGGAGGAAAGGAAGGAGGGAGGGAGGGAGGGCTAGCTTTGTTGGATTGAGAGAAGTTGTATAGTCTAAACATTTCCCCATCTAAAGGAACAAGGAGTGTGGGGGACATGTTCATAGAAGAGTTCAGAACATCAGGGACCTAGTGAGTTTGTCTGGTGACAGTGTTTTTCCTCCACAGCCAGGAAAGGCAAAAGTAAGATTTAAGGAAGCATGGTGCTAGAATATCACCTGCTAAACAACTTTCAATAACTGATGAAGAAAAATGTGGGTAGACAGGCACATCACCTTTGACTGTTTTAAGGGAGCTCGGCATACTCCAAGAAAATACAGATAGATAAATGGGAAGCTTTAGGAAAATAATATGTGAGGTAATGAAAGAGTGAGCAGAAAGATGGAGTACAAAGCTCCCAGCAAAAAGGAGGAGCTGACCCAGACCACCGTCAAAGGCTGCATCAGAGAACTCAACACAGCCAGCTCGAGCAAGCGGAAGAAACAGTGTGTGAACTCAGACAGGTTCACTTGAAATTAGCCAATCGGGAGAAAAAGAAGAAAACTAAATAGAAAAGAAAACTACAGAGGGCATAATGGTCCATGCTCAAGTCCACAACATCCCAAGAAAGACAAGGCAGAACAAATGGGAAGAAAGATGCTCTGCGTTGAAGGTGAGTGTGTCCCCTAGAGGTTCACATGCCAAGGGCTGGTCCTCAGAATGACAAGGTTGGGAGGTGACAGACTCTTTAGAAGGTGAGCCCTACAGTAAGGTAAGTAAGTGACTGGGATAGTGCTTTTAGAAGGAATTAATATAGTGTCCATCTGTCCATAACCCACATTCCTGGAATCACCAAGTGTCTATCTAGTGCTACACAAAACACAAGGACAGACAGATGTGGAGTTGGACATTGCCATGAGAAGCTCGGATGTTCAGGCAAAACTGCCTCCCTAGGGGAGCTCTCCTACCAGGGTGCCTGCGGCTGCTTGACACTGTCTTCTTTTCTTGCCTCCCTTTGAGCAGGGTCCTTTGAAAGGCCCCCATGCACCAGCCGAATCATCAACACCAAATGTCGTTGATTTAGCCTTCCTGGTTCCAGGTTTTCAGTGGTTCCTTAGATGGAGAGAGCATCATTCTACAAGTCATGTTTATAGCTAGTTAATCCCGTGAACTCAGTCATGAGCTTCAGCACTTGCCAACTGCCGACCTCCTCACCCTTGAAAGCTGGCCCGAGAACATGCACACCATTTTTTAAAGGCATCCTGGGCCCATTCACCTCATCTGCAAAGTGCACACACCACTATTGGTTTCCACCCCAGCCAATAGCTTCGTTAAGTGACTGGGATGAATCACAGTAGCCTCAACTCTCTAGACAGCAGGTGCCAAACTGACCTAAACCTGGAGTGGACATGGGTTAGGCAAGAACTCACCACAAAATCTTCCACAGTCTATCCCCATGAGCCTCTATGGACATTATTGGTTCATATTCCCAGCAATGTTTATTGAGTGTGAATCCCAACGGCTCCGTGGAGTCTGCTAATAGGACCATGACTCGTTTAAGGAGAGAAAAATGGACATGGAGAGGAAGTTAGTGAGTCCACAAAGCTCACAAGAGCACAGCCTTAGGAACACATATGGTCATGCATGGTCAGGACACTGGGTTTAGACAAGCCTTGTAAAGATTGTATTGTATAAGAGGGCTAGAGGATGCATTCCAAGCCATAAACCGTGTGACAGCCATCAGCCTTCCAGGAAGGGAAGCATGATGCTAGGGGTGGGGGTGGCATGACCCTTTCTTACCAAAGTCACTGCTCTGAGGCCTTCTCTCCACCACACGCTTGCTGGTCGTCATGGCGCCTGCACACCCACCTGCCCACCCACCCACCTGCCCACCCACCCACCTGTCCACCCACCCACTGCCCACCCACCCACCCACTGCCTAGAAGTGGTTTTCCAGTTCTTATTCTCCTACAGATTGGTCTGTCATGCTTTGGGCAGCCAATGGCAGACTGTGCTACTTACTATATTAGTTACTTATCTCATTGCTGTGACAAAACCCCCTGAGAAAAGCAAGCAGAGGAAGGGAAGGCGGACAGCTCGAGAATACAGCCCATCATGATGGGGACCATGGCAGTGGGAGCGAGAGGCCGCTGGTCACACCTCAGCTGCCCTCAGGAAGCAGAGAGTGATGATCGCTCTACTCAGCCAACTTTCTCTTTATATTCATTCCAGGCTCACAGTCTATAAATAGTATCAATTAAGGGAGTGTCTTAGTTAGGGTTTCCATTACTGTGAAGAGACACCATGACCAAGGCAACTCTTATAAGGACAAGACTTAGCTGGGGATGGGTTACAGTTTCAGAGGTCCTATCCATTATCATCATGGCAAGAAGCACGGCATCATCCAGGCAGAAAAGGTGTGGGAGAAGGAGCTGAGAGTTCTACATCTCGATCAGAAGACAATCAGGAGAGACTTGTCTTCTTCAGGCAACCATGAGGAGGGTCTCTTCTGCAAGGGGCAGAGCTTGAACATAGAACCTCAAGGCCCAACCACACAATAATACACTTCCTCAACAAGACCACACCTACTCCAACAAGGCCACCCCTCCTGAGAGTGTCACTTTCCATCTGTCCAAGCATATTCAAACCACCACAGGGGATTTCCACATCTCTGCTAACCAATCAAGATAATCCCATATAGGCACACCCAGAGTTAATCTCATCTAGAGACTCCCTCACTGACACCCATCGTACCCTCACGTTAAAATAAATCGAAACACCTGCTAAGGCCTCTAACTTAGTTTTCCTGTGTTAGTGTGCTAGATTGTTCTAGAAATTTGTCTCCCATTCAAATTGTAGAAAAATATTGTCATATTCCTTGAAAACCTATTAGAAAATTGAAGCAATTAACTTCTTTATTGAATAATCTTTTAAACTCAAATGTGTTATCTATTTATATGTCGTTGATTTTTTTTAACAGTACTTCAAATGGTTCTTCAAATTATGTCTCTATCAATAGTACATGGATACAGCCAGACCCCTCTTGATTTAAGAACGTCCAAAACTACCAAAAACCAAACAAATGAGCCTTCAGGGCACAGACAGTAAATAGCTTATTTCTTATTAAATTTCATAAGATGTTCGCTGCCTGCTATGTAAACGTAGATCTAATCCAGCAATCTTGATAACTAAACCAAAATCGTGACAAAATTTCCAGTCTTTGAAGGTTTTTATGGTGAAGGCTTAACAAGATTACCAGATACTCTCTTACTATATAGCTCAGCATCCTTCCATCATGAAAACGATGATCGTGATACTGTTTCAGTCTTATATTTAAAATCAATGCTGCTACCTGTGCTGAGAATGGGACTGTATCATCCAGTAGACAGGAGGCTTTGAATTCACTGAGATCCACTTTACAGCTAAGTACGAGGCCAACTGTTTGCATGAGTTCTCTATGTGGGATATTAGCATGGACATTTACTCTCTAATTCCTGATTCTGTACATCTCTGTTAAACCTTATTAGTTGCTGTATGCAATTTCTGCATATCACTGTGCTAATTTTACGTGGCTGATTCACACATAACTGAAAGAAGCATTGAATTCTGCATGGCAACATTGTCTATTTCTCTCTGTGAACTGATCATACTTTGTGGCTACTTCATCAAATGCACGCAGTTTAGAATGTATGTCTAATGGGTTTACCTGTCCAATATGGTTTTGTTATGTGAATACGTGTGTGTGATCTATGTGTTTGTGTGGGGGCTTATTGGGTGTGTGTGCAATGTGAGGGAGTCAGAGGTCAATATCAATTGTCTTCTATCAATCTCCATGGAGACAGCATCTTTCACAGAAGCTGGAGAAAGGTCTGGAGTAGCTGCCAGAGAGCTGCAGAGATTCCCCGCCCCCATTCTTCACACTCCAAGTTCTGGAATCAGAGATGCAAGCTACTGCATCCAGCTTTTTATCTAGGTGCTGGAGGTCAAACCCAGATCCCCATGCTTACATGACGAGCACTTTCCTGTTAAGCTCTCTCCCCAGCCTCTAACTGATGTCCCTCTATGTGTTGATCTCTGTTCCGTGACCAGAATAGTCAGCCTATCCACAGTTATTGACAATCACTCTCTATGTCCATACGTTTTTATTTTTGCTTTTCCTGTTTTTAAAAATATTTTTAACACTTTCAAATTGGCATTTTAGTCCCACATTTGTTAATACCTAAAGTCTTTCTCCATTTTAAAGGCTGAAAGTCTTTTACTTTCTGATTTAATGGCTGCATAGAGACAATAACATTGATATAAATGATAGAAATAGTAAAACTCTATGTGGATAAGTATGTAAATATACATAACCATACACATGATAAGGAAATGCCATGTGATCGAGTATATTTTAAGTATCTTATGTAAATTTATTTAGCATCTACCGTGATCCTGTAACATAGGGAACGTTGACAAAGTCTACAGATAATGTCTTAACTCAGCAATAGTAGGACCTGGGGCTGAAGAGATGGCTCAGCAGTTAAGAGAAATTGCTGCTCTCCCAGAGGAGCAGACTATAGCATTCAGTATCCATGTCAGGTAGCTCACCACTGTAGCTCAGGGCCATGTACTCTTCTGGCATCCATAGGCAGCAGTACACACACACACACACACACACACACACACACACACAATCTCTCTTAAAAAGCAAGACCTAAGGAGTCACCTACTCCAATCATTACAAAATAGGGGTTTCCATAGGGTCCAGAACTCCGTCTCTATAGCTTGAAGGGAACCAAATCCTGAAGTATGACCATTCTTTCTAAGATACTGTTCAGCAAAGAGAGGCATTTGGCTGCTCTAAAACTGAAGACTTGGTAGTTGAAGACTGTGATATTCACTAATGTGCAAGCTGTTTTCTGGATAGTGGGATGGAAAAACAGAAGCAAAAAGTCAAGCGAGATTAGGGGAAAGATTTGAAATGCTTTATTTAAATCAAAGCAGATGCATCCTGATATGCCATCCCTAAGGTTTTGGGAGCCAGGGTGGAAGGAATGAGAGAAGCCACAGCATGGTTTTGAAGAACACTTTGAGGGATGGAGAAGGCCTTGGATAGCTAAGAGAACATTCAGAGGAAAAAGCAGTGATGGAAATTCATGAAAGCATCTCATGCATTGCCCACTGTGTGAGGAGCTGGCTGACTTCCCAGGGTTGGCTGTCCCTTCTCTTCAGTTCACCTTGATTCCATGCTCCCAAGAATGGGAAGTAGCCAAGGATGCCACTCTTCCCTCTCCTACAAGATGCTTCACACAAGATGATTGATAAACACATTCTGATCTTGAAAGACAAGCTCTAATGAAGTACAGATGAAGGTTAGTGGGCCAAGTTCTAGAAACTTGGGCTTGGAAGTTGCCCAGTTGCACGGCCTTGTGTTGTATCCTGATCCTGATGTCCACAGCTTGCCTGAACTTAGCTCCTCCTGGAACCCCGAAGTGATGGAGGCTATTTTTGCCTATCAATTCATTTTATTTCCCACACAACTGATTATAAAATGTTGAGAAATGAGAAAAATATGATGCATTTTGTTCTCTGGATTCTCATGAGTCGACATATTCTCCTGTAGAGGAATTTTAATGCATCAACATGGCTACTCGGGCTGAAATTCAGACATGTCCTTAGTACACACACCTTTAATCCCAAACAGTGAAGGTAACATTAGTTTGTAAAAGGAAGCACCTGTGTCTAATTGAGTGTCAAACAAAGTGATGAATCAAAGAAAGACTTGACAGAATAGGATATGCCCAACTCTCACAAGCACAGAGAGAAAAAGAGGCTACTTAAGAGAAAGCATCATCAAGAGAGAAAAGGAATGTGAACAGTTAGTTGTACAGAGACAGGTTGTAGAGAGAGAACAAGCTAGACATAGGTGAATACAGAACAAGCCAGAGAATCAGAAGGAGCCAGAAGATTAGAACATATTACTAAAGTTAATATGAGGTCAAGCAAAGCAATCAGTCAGAATCCAAAAAAAAAAAAAAAAAGCTAGTTTGAATCAATCAGCTTGGAGAGGAGTTTGAGCCAGAACAACTGAGTTGAACCAGCCAGCCAAAGTTCAGAAAAAGCTTATTCAGCAGTAAGCCTTAAAGGATGAAAACATTCTAGACCTAGATAACATTGTACAAGGGCTAGAACCTTCTAATCCTAGACCTAGGTTAGCAGATGGAGGCTGTAACCTCTAAGACAGCAATTAGATCAGGCAAGTAAAAGATACTTTTACATTCTCCCTCATCTATAAAAGAGGAGAGGGTGGTGAGGATGGGAGTCTGAATGTCTGTGATGACAGACATGGTTGCGTCTGCAAGGAAGTCAAAAACACTTGCAGATATTAACTAAAACCACCAGATCTCTGAGGAAAATGGCCTACATGTCAAGAAAGTTACAATCATTCTGATATGTGAGTCTATACAGAATAAATGCATTTTCTATAGTGATTGTCTCAAAGCACAGTTTCTTAACAACTGAGATCTATTTTACAGGTTGTGCCAGGAAATTTAAAACAACTAGTAAGCCTAGAAGGGCTTTTATTGTTCACTTTAACTGGAAAAAAAACAACATTTGTAGTCATGTCTTAAAATAATAATGTAAATGTCCTCTCGGTCCTAACACAAAGAGGAATGAATACATGTACTTTTACTCACTGAATGCATTTGGATGGCTCCATGATGCTGAACCCAAACAGACATCTTTGTTACAGTCTGGTGTGTCTGGGTCTGCCCTGTGCATCAGAAGCAGCAGGGGGACTACCTGGCAAGCCCTTAGGACCATGTCCTAAAAATCAATGTGCTCACAACAAAAAAAGAAATAAAAAATGTGTAGCATAGCCCTAGTGAGTCCTACCTCTGTATTTTGATGTAGTTCCCTTCCTTCGTGTGTGGTTTGCATGTGATGTGTGGGTTGCATCAAGTGACTTATTTTTAATGAATAGAAGATGTCTAACATGATATAATGTCATGTCTGAGAGTAGGTAACAAAATGACTGTGGCTTCTGTCCTGGGTAACCCCATCCCACTGTTCTGAAAAAGCATGTGATGTGTCACCCTGTGGAAAGATGTACATAGTAGCTAAGATGACTACAGTCTAGCCACAACTGGAGGCCGACCCTCCCTGACTGAGCCTTGAGATGGACACCATTCCAGACCTGTTTTGACTTCAGCCTGAGAAGAATTTCTGAGGTAAAACTACTCAGCTCAGACACTTCAGGGCCTCTTACCCTCAGCAGCTTTGAGACAAACATGGTTGGCTTTAGTTATTAGATTTGGGGTAATTTGTTATGAATCAATAGATAGTAAATATACTTGGCTTAGTATTTTGTGGTGTTTGAAAAAATAAGCTCTAATGCACTGGGATGATGGCAGTTGTGGTGGTGACATCCTGGATTCCTAAGCAAGGGAGGGATGTGGCTTGAGTTGGGGACATATTTGGACTTCCAGATGTGGCTAAGGTAGGTGGCTGGAAATGGAAATTTGAAGAGAGACTCTGGAGCAAGGCTCTGGGCTTGGTCATTAGAGGCAGGAGGAAACGAAAGAGGGCATGCAGATCAGAGCTGGAGAGTGACTTCATGGGCCTTAGTTTCCTGGTCTGAAAGCAACAGGTTGTTGAGTGTATAGATGAAGCACCACAGATCTTATGAACAGTAAATATCAGTGTAATTATCATCATTTGACATATTTGGAGGAGAGGAGACTTCCCAACAGCGAGGGAGCCCAGGGCTGAACCCCAGGTCCCAATCACTCCCCTCCTGCACCCTGTCTCCTCTCCTACAGTTATTTCCAAGGGTCTTTAGAGTCAAACACAGCCTCTGCTCTGTTTCAGAAAGAACGGTAAGTATGTATACTAGAGTTGCAGTCTTAGGATCTGGGAGAGCTCAGAAAAGAAAACTTGTGCTTTTCCTACCAGAAAGAAAAGTCTGTTTTCTTAAGGAGTTGCAGGTGAGGGGCAGGTAGAGACACTCACTTCCCCGGAGGCTTCCAAATAAGAAGTCTACAACTCAGTCAAGTTGGAGCTTGAAAAGTCACAGGCACGAATGAGGCAACAGGATCAAGCCTGTCTTAGTGGAAATCCTATGAAGTAAGAGCAGCAAGCGCACACTGCCTGTCTCCAGCCATGCAGAAATATTTCAAGAGGGTCCGGATTGTTCTGCCCATCCCTTATTGATCAGAAGGTGGTCCCAGGCTACACTGATGGATAGTGCGGCTGCTTGGTTGCCAAACTCAAGGTCTCATCAGCGGGTGTGCTTTGTTATTTATGAATGGCTGCTGAGACTTGTACATATATGTGAATGAGGAAAAAGATGATCGGTTGTGACCTGTACCAGGAATAGCACTGCCTGAAGCCGTTCTGATCATCAAAGTAGCCAAGGCAGCAGTCACTTTGAAGTCACCCTGTATCCTTGGACAGCAGGCAGAACTCTAGTTTTAATTCATCCGTGAGGGTGTTTATGGTGTGCCATTTCAGTTAGGGCCTGTGGCAGAAACAAGAGAATAGAGCCGAGGACCACAACAGCTGTCCTTTGGGGCTCTGCTTAGCAAGTCAAATGCTCTGGCCAATGGGTTACTTAAATAACAGAAAAAGAGCAAATCCAAAGCTAAAATGGTATAATAACATGTAGTAGCACTTTAAGCCCGTCAGAAGAAAAGCCAAGGAATGTGAGAGCATTGTGGTAGTCTAGAGAGGATGAGCCCCTAACTGGGAGTCAGGGTCCCTAGAGGAAGAGAGCAACTGCCGAGCAAGGACATGGAGCAGCGAGCAATGGAGAAGCTGGATGTGTATGCATAGAGACACAGAGGCAGGGAGATTAAGAAGAAAAGGGGGAAGGAAGACAGAACAGAGATGGCCACTTTAGGGAATCGTCCCTGTAAGTGTGAATGTGCAGAGCTGACCTCTGTAAGGGAATGCCAGCAAACTGGAGAGTCAGATCGGTCTGTGGAAAGCAGGCTAGACATTCAGCAGGGTTTCAACCTGCAGTCTAAAAGCAGACCTGATTCCTTTACCAAAGCCTCCCACTTGGACCAGGCCCAGCCACATGCAAATGGGCATCTACTTTCTCTGAGGTGAGCGACTCAAGCATCAAGCACACTAACGAAATGCATCCTGGTCCTTGACCAGTTTTCTGGTACCAGGACCTAGGCAGATGGGTACACACTAGCAACCTCCACAGTTCAGTTAAGGAAGGTTTCTTATAAAAGATATTTCCCTGCCTTGTTATCCTTGGTTTATGGAAGAGAGAGTCTCAGGAAGCACAAAGGGAGAAGCCAGCAAAGTATACATTCGAAAAGAGGCTGTACCATAGGAAACATGGACACAATATCGGTGGCGACTCTCTGTGGTTTCTGGGGAATTGAGCTGATAAGAGAAGGTTTGGTCCCAAGTTTGAGCTCTGAAGACATGGTGTCTACTTTAAAGAACGTTGTCATTGTACTTTAAAAACAAAGGTGACTCAACCCATTTGTTCCTTCAGCCTGGTGCCCTCCCCACAAGGTCATTCCAGTATAACTACTATGCCTTACATGTTTGGAGCTGAACAGTTGCTGGAGGACCAGATGACTCTCCCAGGACAGATGGTCCCAGAAAAACCATGCCTGGGAAGGAAGTAACCATTCAGAATGGACCAAGGAGCCAGCATCATCTGTCAGTCACTCCCAGGGAATGCAGGGGGAGGGGGGATTGAAAGCTGTGTGTTAATGCTCAGAATGAGCACAGAAAGAGGCTAACCCTAGTGCACTGGATTGGCCTGATGCTGTTTGTATGTTAATGCTAATATTGGGCCCCCAAGATCTGGCTGTCCCGGAGACAAGAGAATCTACAAGTAGAACCAAGTGACACTATGTGACCTTGTCTAATGTTATTTCTGATTGGTAAATAAAGATGCCGACAGCCATAACTGGACAGAAGAGACATAAGTAGGGTTTAGGAATCCCAGGATTGGGGGTCAGAGAACCCTGAGGGGAAAAGAAAAGAAGGAAGGAGAAGCCACCATGGATTAGGAGAGCCATAAAAAACGTGGCCCTGAGGGCTGGCCAATTGGATTTAAGAGCAGCCCAGATGTAGTAAAAAAAAAACTCAGGGTTATTGATAGGAAAGTAAATTTTAATAGCTTAGAGGGTAGATATCTGCCAAATCTTGTACCTATAGTGCTGATTAAGACTTATTGTAAATATAAAGGTTGTGTGTCTTTTATCGAACTAAATGGTCAAAGGTGGGGTAGAAACCTCGGATCGGGATGAAATCATTTCTACAACACCCTGTAAATCCGCCTTTCTCCTCTCATTGCCCTGGGACAAGTTCATTGTTTCTGAGACAGGGCACCCTGAGTCCTTTGACTGTCACAGGTTTTGACTTATCCTGTCGCAGGAGACCTTCTGCCCAGGGACAGAAGACATTGCTGTCTTACAACCAAAGCTCTGTGGTCATGCTCATAATTTGTTTTATCAATTAAAAAAAGACACTCAGAGGACACATGAGGAGGAAAAGTTGCTATTGTTCTCCGGAGCCAAGGCCCTTTCTGACATACATGTCTGATCCAAGGCCCCATCTGCCCCCAGTCGAAGGCTTATCTGTAAATGACTCATGTGTCTGGTCAGACAGTAAGCAGACATTTCTACAGGAAGCTTCCCATGGCCTCCGTGTGAATCCTTGCCTCTGTCAGCTGATGCAGCCAATCCTCACCAGGACTCATTCCCACCACTCTCCTGACCGGCAAGTCTTCTCTGGGCAACACCTGCCTGCTCCAAACCCCCTCTCGGATTCCACACGCTCGGCTCCAGCTCCCGTGTGTGGTTCACGCTGCTTCCCAGGCCCCAGCCCGCTGAAGTGAATGTCTTTGGCTAACTGCCCAGCTCCCAGCCCATTGCTTGCTTTTCTGTGATCCAGACTGTGATAGGGGTCTCGTTTATGATTAATAGAATTTATAGAGTACTTTGATGCAAGAGGTGCAAGACTGAAACATTTAACACTTACAGAGATGCTACAAGGTAGGTGATTTTCTTTCCTCACTGGGAGGATGAAGAAACTATGGTAGAGAGACTGAATGGGTTTGTTCACAGCCTGGAATCCAGAACTGAGACAGAAAGAACTGAGATCAGATCTCAGATCTGTACTGTTGTCTGCCTCTTTTTTTTTTTTTTTTTTTTTCCGTATTTTCTCATCCTAACCTCTCCTTAATGAGGTTCGTTAAGCCAGCAGGAGGCAGGATAGGGGACCAGCTGGAAGGGAGACCTTGCCTGCACACTAAGAAGGGAACTGGCATGCGCTAAAGTTGTTAGGCAACAAGATGCAGGGACCGTATATCGGTCAGGATTCTGCAACAGATCATGCACAACAAATGAACGTGTGTGTCCTTATAAGAGCGTGTATATAGTTTTGAGAGGAGTTATTCACCTGCCAAGCATGCCTGTTACTCAGAGGACAGAAGGACGTCCTTGTGCTGTTTATAGTCTTGCGCTGTTTTTATTTTCAGTGATTGCTGTAGGAGTTGGGAGATTCCATCTGGTCTGGTTAGAAATTTCTAAGGAGGACATACATGATCCTGGATTCAGAGAAGTCCTGTGCAATGGTAGGCAGTTCAGTGGCCAGGGTGGGCAGGACCCTGAACCTAGGTCTTCTGAAAAATGTACTTCCAAATCTTCATGTTTCCACACGTACACTACTATGCTGGAGGCAGATGTCCTAAGCCTCGGGTGCAGCAGGGGGATGACAGCGAAGCGGCGTATGGTGGTTGACTTTGACTGACAGTCTGTGTGAGTTGGGAGACACCTGGAAAACTGATAGAAGATTCTTCTGAGTCTATTCCGTGTTTCCAGAGAGAGCTGGTACAGGTTAGTGAACTGGGATCAGAGGGACACTTTTTCTGAGTTAGAGTTAAGTCGGGCACACGGGTGGAACACAGAGTAGAAGGGAAGGTTCTGTTCTCCACACACTTGACTCTTCTTGAGTTTTTGTTGTTTGCTTTATTCTGTTTCCTTCTGCATCCAGCACCCAAGAGCATCCGATGCCAGATTCTTCAACCTGAACTGGCACCGGTGGCTCTTCTAAGGGTTGGGGAGGGCAGGGGGCTACATCATTCCAGCTCTCTGCCTAAGCAGGTCTTGCGTCGCTGGCTCTTTGCTGTGGGACCACCCCCCCCTTCTCTGATTTAATATTGTATTCTTAAATATTTTACTATTTGAGACTTTTATACATGCAAGTGTTTTTAATTAACTAATTTACTTTTTGAGAATTTCATAATGAATATTTTATTTACATTATCCCCTCAACTTCTTTTGAGCCAACCCCAACTCCCTCTCAAATTCATGGCCTCTTGTTCTATATTATTATTGTCATACATACACACATATATGTATATATGTATGTATATATGTATGTATATATGTAAACATGTATATATGTATATATATTAGATATGTATATATGTATATGCATATATTTTGAATGTGTGTGTATATGTATGTGTATGTATATATATATACCTGCTGAGTTCATTTAGTGTTGATCCTATATAATTGATGCTATATGTATGTGTTTAGGGATTAAATAACTTACCAGGGGCTTGTTCCTGATAAGACTGATTTTTTTTTTTTCTCACTCAGCAGCCGTTAACTGCCTGTAATTCTTAATCTAGGAGTGGGACCTCATGGAATTTCCCCCTTCATGTTGGCATGTCAACTGGTATCAATCATCCTTGTCTGGGTCTTGCGTAAGCAGCTATCTTGTTAAGGCTTCCTGAGTGTAGGTTCCCCGACATGTACAGAAGACACAGCCTCACCACAGACATGCTGGGTCTCCAGTCTTTACACTCTTCCCACCTTCTCTTCCTCAGTGTGCTCTGAGCCTAGATGTAGAAGTCGGGCTGTGGATGTATCAGTTGGGGCTGGGCACCCCATTTGTCATGTCCTCTGTACTTTTACTAGTTATGAGTTTCTGTAGTGGTCTCTGTGACCAAAAAGAAGCTATTTTGATGAGGCTTGAGAACTACACTTATTTGGATTTATAAGTATTTACAACACTGTTAGGAATCCTGCTGGTACAAGCAAGTGGCGGCAGCTGGCTCTCCTCTAGGGTCCATGGCCTCATTAGCCACAGGTAATGGGCTAAGTTTACAGTACTGGGCCGATTTCCCCCTATGAGAAGGCCTCAAGTCCAAGAAGACAGCTGAGCTGTTGGTTGCCGCCAGGAGATAAGTGCCACTGTTGAACTTTAGGGGATATCTTGTCATTCTGATCACCTTTCCTAGGCTTCACAGCTGGGTAGAAATGCTGATTGTTTCCCGGGCAGCTCACACAGTTCCTTCCAGTAATGTGAGCCTAGTCCTGAGGAAGGAGGCATCCAGGTCAGATCCAGCTCAAGTCCTGTGCCTGAAGTATGTAGTCTCTTCAATTATAAAGTCTTACCTTTAATTTCTGGAAAGCAAACATTTGGATGCCCGGTACACAAGGACCAGGAGAGGCTATCAGATCCCCTGAAACTGGAGTTATGGAGAATCAATCGTGTGCTGCTGCTAGGATGCTGGGAACTGAACCCTAGTCTTCCACAAAAGCATTGAGTGCTCTTAACTGCTGGGCCCTAAAGGTCCATGCTTTTAAAATGTGTTTTCCTTATGATTCACTCAGTAAGTTTTACACTGTCTTTCCAGAGGCTGAGACAGACCATATGAACAGCACAACGCTGCATCTGGGAAACAATTTATGCTGAGGATTAGGGAGGTCTTTAGAAGTTCGTGTGCTATACAATGAAGTATGATTGGCAGGTTTGGTTGTATGAGAGGGCACACATGAAACTCTGCACAAACATGTACAAGATAAATTAGCCAATGTCATGGCTGTAATTGCCTCATGAGCAAGTTGGCTGGGGCCATAAAAGCTGCCAGTGAGCCTTGTCTGAAAGCCTCTGAGTGACATCTGCTCTTATAGCTGCACAGCAGTGTGCCCAGGTCCCAACACCCAACAGCACCAGACTTGTCTCGTCTCCAAAGGATGGACTCAGTCAGCACATCACCATCTGTTTCCTGGGGATTCTATAGTGAACTACCACATATTGAATAGCTTCAAACAACAGATATTTGTCACTTCAGCATTTCCAGAAGCCATGAGACCTCTATATGTCTGTATTCTTTATTTCTATATGTTTATATCCTTTCTCTATGAATCACAGTCCTGTTAGATTACAGTCCACTCTAATGATGTAATCTTAATTTATTAGGTCTTGCAATGACTCTGTATTCAAATGAGACTAAAGGCCAAGGTTTCAACAAAAAGGTTTGGAGAGAACAGAGTTCAACTCATGACAGTGACCAAATGCACTCATCATCATCTTACCGTACCCCAAGTCTTATGGGGATCATGAGCATACCTAGTTTACTTCCTGCTAACTCTTCCAGGCCTAGATCCTCCCAAACACTTTGAGATTAGTCATGGCTCACAGTCCTGAGCTTCCCTTCCTTCCCTGATTAGAGGCCACCCTCTCTGAAGCTATCAGAAGCCAGGAGGGATTGAGGATTTTTCGTCAACCCCGAGTCACATATTTCTCTTTCTATACTTAATTGTTGTTAGGAAAGCCGGTCTCATATACACAGTCTTTCGATGTCTGCAGTGACAGACATCAGAATTCTACACAATGGAGGCAAGGAGATCTCCTTACTGGAAAAAGGAAGCCCAACCCAACCCCATGCTGGGCAGATTTCTGTTCTATGTAAGCAGGTGTGCCACCAACTCTTGGGGATATCACCAGGGTTCTATATTTCAAGGTATACAGGGAAAGGATGTACTCACCTACAAGAAGGGTGAGTGCAGACCATTCCTCTGGGTCCAGGAGACTCCTGTCTTCTATTGAAGCTGATCACACTTCATTTCTTCTCTGCATGAGTAAAGCCTTATTCCCAACCAGTGCTTATGGGAACTGTGTCTTTCTTGACAGCCAAACCTTAAGTACGTTGAAAGTGCAAAGTGTTTCATACCTTCACAGAAGGCGCACAAGGGTATATATAAAGTATTTCTAAACATGTGACACACTAACTCATTTGATTGGATGCTGTAACTAAATTGACCAAACTCTGTGGGCATCTTAGAACCAGTGGCATCAGGATGCTCATTAAAATTAAGGTTGTTGAGTCTGTTTCATAAATTGTGGAAAGGAGACAAGGACGGCAACCAAGAAACTGCTTATCAACTCCACTTACTTGGGTGGCAGATACAAGGTCTTCCAAAGACAGCAGTAATAAAAGCTAAACACACACACCTGTCCAAGATGACTGGCCAATTCTACTTTTAAGGCACTATGGCTTCTGTTATAATAATTGATTATTTTTGTTCTGTGTTCAAACCTATGTGGCAGATGTTTCGTTCCCAGCATGGTATTTTGACATGCATGTCACCCTCATCGTTTTAAACCTGGTGTTATTCACTTAGTGCTGGCTTTTCAGACATGCAAAAAATGATAGGGTCACAGAGCCTTCACCCAGATTCTTAAGGAAGGATTTGGAGGCCAGACAATGTGCAGCAAGATTAGATCTCCCATGAGGACACCCTGAGAGAGCAATGTGTGAGGCGTGGGACTGCGAGCGTGAGACTTAAGTCATAACAGAAATCCGGGATGTCAGAGATGCTGAGAATGTGGAACATCTTCTAAGGAAAGTGCAGCTAGTGAAACCAAGCCAAGAGAGGGCTGATGCGAGCTATCAATCACAAGGTCATGAGGACGGGGTCCCTAAGCCTCCTCAGGCTCACCTCACTACAGTAGTAAACCAAATGTTGGGTATGAAACCATACGATTGAAACATTGTCTTACTAGGTTATTTTGGTGCAATGAGTACTTCCTGCCTTCTTGCTCTTCCCTTTGGAATGAATATGTTTCCTCTGTACCTTTGTACATTATCTATTTTTACAGTGTCTCACAGCTAGAAGTTGCTTTGACTCTCAAGAGACTTTGGGCTTAGACTTTTGAATAATTTTAAAACTATTAAGACTGTGGGCACTCAGAAGTTGGACTGAACGTATTTTCATTGTAAGACGGACATAAGCTTTTCAGAGGTCAAGGGTAGAAGAATGTTATGGTTTAAAATGATGTGTCTGGGTGTCAACTTGACAAGGAGTAGACTTGTTAGTAATCATTGTCAATTTGACTGGGTGTAGAATAACTGTGAACAGGTCTATGAAGTTCTTCCAGAAAGGCATAACTGAGAACAACTGCTTTGAATAGGGTGATACTGTCCTACAGGCCGAGAGTCTGACTGGGATAAAAGGGCAGGGAGAGAAAACAAATGCAACAAGTAGAATTTCCTTTTCTCTGCTTCTAGGTCTACCATGATGTGCTGAACTTTCCTCCCACCATGATGAACTGATTCCTCTGAGAATACAAGCAAAATAAACCTTTCCTCCCTGTACTGGTTAGCCTTGATTGACAACTTGATTCATCTTGAGGTTATCTGAGAGAAGCCACAGTGTGGGGATTGCCTAGATCAGATAGCCTCATGGTTACATTGATGGTTGTCTTAATTATTAATTATGAAGGCCTGGTTCATTGTAGGCGGCACATTCCCTAGGCAGGTGTCACTGGGCTCTATAAGAAAGTTCCCAAAACAAGAGACAGAGAGTGAACTTGTAAGAAGTGTTCGTCTATGGTTTTTGGTTCAAGTTCCTGCTTGGGTCCCGGCCCTAACTTCCCTCAGTGATGGACTGTGGTCTGGAAGTGTAAGTCTGATAAATCCTTTCCTCCCTTAAGCTGCTTTGGTTAGAGTGTTTTTACCACAGCAACAGAAGGGAACTGAAATACTCCCTTAAGTTGCTTCTGTCAGACACTTTGATCACAGTCGCTCGTACAGAGAAATGCTGGGCGCAAAGAATGCTGCCCCTTCTTGATTCTAGTATCTCAGTAGCAACTATGGGAGACAAAGTCCAATTTACAAACACGGAGAATACGTGCAGCCGTTTAGCAACATGAAGAATGTTGTTTTTCCCTTTCTGCTTAGCCTACCAACTTCCTCTACTTGGACCTCAGTGAAGTTTCCAACAGCTGTGTTTCCTTTTTGTTCCTGGGATCAGGAAGTGAGCATTACATGTGGAATTGCTTCCTATTGTGTCTCTTGTCTCCTCTTCTGGGCAAATGTCCCATGTAAAGGATCTCTACCAAACTTCATTTCCAGGCACTTGTTTTTCTTTAAGAAAGAGAGCAAGGGAGGGAGGAGAGAGGGAAGGAGAAAAGGAAGGAGGGAGGGAATGGGAGAGAGAAAGGAAAAGAAGTCTACAGATTTCTCTCTGCAGACTTAATGTCTGAACCACACCCAGTTCCTGCTCCCAAATAGTTTCCTCTGTACATTTCTCTCTCTCTCTCTCTCTCTCTCTCTCTCTCTCTCTCTCTCTCTCTCTCTCAGTGTGTGTGTGTGTGTGTGTGTGTGTGTGTGTGTTATTCTAAACTGAGCCAAGCTTGCCACAAACCAGACTGCTCCCTTTCTGAGTCCATCCTAGAGACAATGTCTCTATAGGCCACAAGATCCAGAAGAGTAAGCCCCTCCTCCCAGCCCTTGCCAAGGCTCACTAGATGACATGTTTATACAGGTTCCCCTTCATACTACAGGCATCTTGGAATCTCTGCAGCCCTGGAAGCCTTGGCACACACCATACATATTGTCAAAGAAAGCCTCTCAACCCAGGGAGGCTTGGCCACTCCATGCCAGCCACTGTCGTGACTTCTCCTATCTTAGGTTCTTGCCCAGCAGCAAAATGAGGCACGCTCATGTCAGCAGGAAAACAGAATGGATTAAGCTTAAAAAGGAGGCTGAGGGAGCAAGCCCCTTATTTGTTAAGCAGCATAGCTACACCTGACATTAATAAAGGAAATGAAGGCTGATCAGTATTTAAAACAACCATACAAATTGGGACATGCTCGTTTTAGTCAAGAGAATGTGAAACAAAGCCAGAGGTTGGCAATAAATGAACTGCCGAAGCCAGTTGTTTCTCTTTCCCTTTTTTGTGAGATATTCATGGTAATCAGATTTTTGGAGCTTCTCCACAAGCTTCGACTTCTCCCAATGAACTTATAATCCCTTCGTGTTGTACAGAGAGTTCACAGCGTGTCAGTCAGAAGAGGGTGGGCATCTACAAACTCAGTGGTCTGCAAATCCTGCAAATTTTCCCTCAAAAGGTAGGTGTATCAAATGCAATGATCTTTTTAGTATGTCCTAGATAACTGGAGTGTTTGCTCTACAGAAATTGTCTCATTTAAGCTTCATTAAGCCCAAGCTATCTTAGCACTTCCATTTTTATAGCACTAACCTGAGCTGCTCAAAAAGATTAGACACCTCCAAAAGATACATACCTAACTGATAAGACAAAGATTCAACTCCTGCTTGACAGCAGGCTCTGCAATCCATGTTCTTGATTCCTAAGATTATAAAAAAGCTCAGTTAACCAGGACCAGCCATCTGGCATTATCATCAACTGGTATGCTAACTGTTCACTGTTCACATAGTTGCAATGGCAGTGCTACATTCTCTATGAAAGATACAAAGGAAGCACTTTGAGGGCAATTGATACTCTGCCTGTCCAAGTGAGAATTTGATAACCTGTTGGTAAAAACTAAGATAACAACAAACAAAATTACAATCCAGGTTAGTAAACATTCTATTGAATATGTATTATTCAATATGTATTGTTATATGTATTGTTCATAGTGTCTATAGACAGGACTTACACGGTCAAACTTTCTTCAGTGCTAAAATAGTCCTTGCAATGAAGCTGGTGTCTCTGTGCATAAATACTGCCATCTGAACATCTTAGGTTGTCTATAATTCTGGTGTGAAGACAAGTTCTGGGGGTGCAAAGAACATGAAGAGGAGAAAGAAATGGGAAGAGCCTCTGGCTAATCCGGCTCTTTCTGGCCTTGCTCCCTCGCCCTTGAAAACTCTCTACCACTACATCCTTGGTTTTTCTTTGAGAAAATACAGACAGGAAAGAAGGAAAGGAGAGGGAAGAATGGGACAGGAGAAGAGATAAAGAAAGAAAAACAGATTAATTAAAAAAAAATAAAAAGGATTAGGGGACAGAGAGTGGCTAAGAGCACTTGCTGCTCTTCTAGAGGACCTGAGCTCAACCACCAGCCTCCAATGTCTCACAGCTCACAACCACCCAGAACTCCAGCTCCTGAGGATCTGCTGCCCTCTGCAGGTACACACACACACACACACACACACACACACACACACGGACACACACGGACACACACACACATGGACACGGACACGAACACGGACACATAAAAACTAATATGTTCTTTAAAATATCTAAAAAGGAAGTTAGGAAGATGGTTGCATGGTAAAGAGCATTTGCTCCCCATCTAGAAGACCCAAGTTCAATTCCCAGCACCTATGTCAGGCAGCTCACAACTATCTGTGATTCCAGTTCCAGCACTTCTTGTGGCCTCCTCTAGTATCTACAGGTAGAGTGCAAGTAGATGGTACATAGACATACATGCAGGCAAAACACCCTAATCCATTTTTTAAAAAAAACAAAATTGAAAAGAATTGAGAAAAACAAACTTCCAAGTACCTTTACCCCACTGTGAAGGTGAAGAAGTAAAATATCCACCAAATGAGGCCTCCCTTCCATCTCAGCAATGACAATAAATGTCTGTTGTAACCCTGTCTTGTTTGAAGACAGAGACCAGGCAGAAGGAAATGAGCAGCCACTTCAAGGAGGATCACATAAAGTTCTACTGTAACTGGTTTTCATGCTTTCTGATAATATGACTATCTGTGACACTGCCCCATTCTGTCTCTCATTCTTCCAGAGAGGGGTTTTCAGAACAGGACCTGTGCATCTAACATGGTCCAACAACATACAAACCTTGAAAAGTATGAAATGTGTTTTTTTTTTTTTACTGTGATTTTTCTGGGAATGACTCTGGACTTTCCACCAGCATCTCCTGAGATCCCCCAAGCCCACTGTGGTGGTTTGTTTATGCTTGGCCCAGGGAGTAGCACTATTAGGAGGTGCAGCCTATTTGAAGTTGGTGTGGCCTTGTTGGAGGAAGTGCGTCACTGTGGGAGCAGGCTTTGAGACCTTCCTCCTAGCAGCCTGGAAGTTAAAGTCTTCTTTCCTGGTTGCCTTCAGAACAAGCTCCTGGCTTCCTTTGGATGAAGATGTGGAACTCTCAGATCCTCCAGCACCATGCCTTCCTGAACTCTTCCAACCATAATAACTGACTGAACCTCAGAGCCTATAAGCCAGCCCCAATGAAATGTTGTCCTTTATAAGAGTTGCTTTGGTCATGGTGTCTCATCACAGCAATGGAAACCCTAACTGAGACACCCACAAGGATCAAGGACCAGAGGCCAGGCAGATGTGGTTGAGAAGACATATCTTCATGTTCTCATGAAGCAGCGTCTTGCAAATCTTTCTCCAAGTACTTCCCTTTCCCCAAAGGACAAAGCAGTGACTTTATCAGGCTCTGCAGAGTCATTTCCAGGCAGACATCCATATCCTTTAACCTTTAAACCATTTCTCTTATGATAAGGTTTGTAGTTTCTCACCATACACCAGCTGCTACTAAGTGTGATCACAGGGCTCTATCCAGGGTGAATGGGACCGAAGACTACAGAGGAAGGAGACACTCCACATCTTCTTTTGCAAACAATGCTTCTGTCCGGAAGGCCCGACATCTCACAGGTGCATAACTCTTTGTTTTGTATCCAGTGTTTTTGACAGGCAAGATTTTAGATTTTTCTATGTGAGTTATTGTCTCAAAGATCTACAATTGCTTTTGGGAACATTAAAGGGAAATTTTTTGTTATTTGTCTCATTTAAATTTTATCAGACTGGATTAGTGATTGGATAGTTTATGAAAATACATAGGGATCCTGATTTCTCCTGCAAGATAAACTATGTCTCCCAGCTTCATGCCACTCGCAGTAGTATTTATCTTTATTAAAGGTCTGTCTACGTTGCTGGCTTCACTATTGGCCAGAGATTGGAGGTTCCTCCTGTTGGTTGCCAATACCAGTTGATCACAAATGGACGCTTGTCATATACAAATTAATCAGCCCACTGTTGGCCTAGCTGACTAGGAGACTCTGATCCACATTTCTCCATCTTGGCAATTTAGGCAGCATAAGATTATAATACTGGACCCTGAAGTCATGAGAGCAGGAAAGTTGGTCCCACCCTCACTAGCTGCAGAATTCAGGCAAGAGCAAGCTCTGTACCTCTCCTGGGCAGGACGAAGAGCTGACCTTGGTGACAAAGGTGGAGGTGAGCTGGCCCTGAGGACAGGATATCAGGAGAGCTAGCCTGCCCCTTGCCAGGGGAAGCACTGGGTGACCTAGCCAGGGCAGTGCTGGAGAGCACGCCCTGGTGGTGTAAGCACAGGAAAGCTGGCATGCTGACCAACTCACTACCTCCCAGACCCAGATCCAGGGCTTTGAGTTGACCTACCCCATTTAAGAACCGCTGGAGCACACGAAGGAGCCAGTCCTGGATATCCAAAGCTGCGGGATCTTCTCCATACAGGGCAATAACAGGATAGATAACTGGGAGGAGTCCCATTGAAGATACAGTATTGATGGTATGGCAGAAGCTGGAGGCCTCGAATCAGACCAATGGGCCCATTGCAATGAACGTTTACAGATGTGTGACAGAGGAATTACTGTGGGACACACTGTGAACACACCATGAGGCACACCATGAGACACTGCGGGACACAGGTGAGACACACTGTGACACACTATGAGACACACTGTGGACACACTGTGCACACTCTGAGCCACACTGTGTGACACTGTGACATACTATGAGACATACTATGAGACACTACAGCTTCCACAATGAGATGGGTTTCTGTTGTTGTGGTGGTTGTTAATTCTCTCTCTCTTTAAATTTTCTTCTTATTCTATTCTCTTTTGCGGGGGAGGGGCTGCCAAGGGTGAGGGCTGGATACAAAGTGACAGAGGGATGGGTGGGATTGGGGTAGATGATGTGATATTCACAAAGAATCAATAAAAAGTATTTAAAAGGTTAAAATTCTGTCTTCTGGATATGACATGTGTGTAGTTACCTGTGCAAGATCAAGCTGGCCAAAATTCCAGCACAGAAAGGGAGATTCTCTCCAGGCTCCACTCCTTACTGAGGAGTTATTGGCAGGTGATTGCTTCTGGAAGGTAGGAGAGGATCGTTCTTTTTTGATGGTGTGGCCACCAGTAGGTTTTCCATGCTCTAGTAGATGACGCCACAACGTATACACAGCTGATCAGCATTAGTAGACTTAGTGGGTATCTTAGGTGTCTTAGTTACTCTTCTGTGCTGCTGCAACATAATATCATGACCAAGATAACATATAAAAGAACACATTTAATTTGGGGTGATCATTCCAAAAGGTTGTGGTCCATGACCATCATGGCAGAAATCATGGCAGCAGGCAGGTGGGCATAGCACTGGAGCAGTAGCTGAGTGCTTATATTTTGATCCACAACCAAGAGACAGAGAGAGAGCTTGCTGAGAGTGGCATGGGCTTTTGAAACCTCAAAGCCCACCCCTAGTGACACACCTCCTCCAACAAGGTTACACCTCCTAATCCTTCCAAACAATTCCAGGAACTGGAGATAGATTGTTTAAACAACCACATAGGGTGTTCCAGTTAGCCTTAATTGTCGATTTGACACAACCAAGAGTCCTACAAGAGGAGAAGGATCAATTTAGAGGTTGTCTAGATCAGATTGGCCTGTAGACATGTTGAGATAAGTGTTGTCTTGGTTGTTAATTGATGTAGGAGAGCCCACTGTGGGAGTTACCATTCCTTGGACAAGAAGTCCTGGTCTGTATAAGAATGCTAGCTAAGCATGAGTTAATGAGGAAGAGTCAGGAGGCAGTCTTCCTCTGTGGTTTCTGCTTCAAGTTATTCCTTGACTTTCTGCCATGATTGTCCTCAATGATGGACTATGTGTGGTATAGACAAATAAATTCCTTCCTCTTCTAAGCTTTTTTTGGTTGTTGTGTTTGTCGCTGCAACAGAAAAGTTAACAAAACCCTAAATTGGTATCACAAGGGGCTGTTCCTGATCAAATGGCTTTTATGCCTCAAACTCTTTTGTTGGAAGAGTGTGGGGTGTTTGGGGCTTTAGGCTAGAAAACCTGTTGGGTTATTGGAGCTTAATGAGCAGTTGTTTGTTATGCGGGCTTGGAAAATACAAATTCTGAAAGAAATGTGGACTATAGAGGCACGCTCATGAAGTTTCACAGGAGAAAGCAAGGTGAGGGCATGATCATAGTCCATTGTATGTGTATATGAAATTCTCAGGAACTAAGAAAATTTATTTTAAAGTACATACAAAAATAATGTATTTTCTTAAGGCACTTAGATACTGCACTATGACAGGAGAGAGAGAGAGGGAGGGAAAGAGAGAAAGAGAGAGAGAGAGAGAGAGAGAGAGAGAGAGAGAGACAGACAGACAGACAGAGAGACAGAGAGACGAGAGAGAGAAAGGGGGAGATCACATTTAACATATGGAAGAAACCAATTAATGGAAGGACCTGGAACTCCTCCACACTGAGGATTCATGTAAGGGACAGAGCATGAGCAGAAAAGCACACAATATACAAAGGAAGAAGAGGAAAGAAGGCATGTGCTGTATATATGAACTATAAAAGGTCATGGCTCTCAACCTGGGGCTTTTTGAACCTCAGCTTTATCCAAGCTCTTTAGGACATTTCCATTCTTGGGACTGCCTTTCCCCCAATAAACTCTCTCAGAGCTGGGTGTGGTGGCACACACCTCTAATCCCAGCATTTGGGAGTCACAGGCAAGAGGATCTCAGTGAGTCTGAGGCCTGCCTTGCCTACATAGCAAGTGCAAGGACAGCTAGGGCTACATAGAGAGACCCTGTCTCAAACCTCCCCTACTTCCTTAAAAACCTGTCTCGAGTCCTATCACTCTCCATGTGTCTCCAATTCTTTGTTATGGGCACAAGAAATCCCAATGGGTCCCTCTGTACTCAAACTCAGGCCTATAATAACCAGGGTACAAATAGAACCCTCAAGATGTCCGTGGGTACCACACATCACTACTTCTCCTCCTTGTTACTTCTAAGTTCCCACTTCCTTCATCTCTTCCCAGACAGTGTAGCTGTCTCCATGGTAACCATCTGGCATCACTTTTCCTTCTTACCAACAGCAAGCCTGTGGGAGGACCACAGTGCCTGCAAATAAAGAAAGGTTTAGCCCCCAGGTCCCCTTCCTTCCACTTCACCTTGTAGAGGCTCTATCCATTTAACCATTTAATGCAGGCCAGACATTGTTACTTTCCAAATGTCATCACTGTTCATGCCAAGTGTGACCTGTGACATTGGCAGTATGACCCTCCCATTTTATGAGGTGACAAAAATGGGGCTTGGTGAGGTTAAACCATTTCCCAAAGACAATCAGCAGGGAAATGTCAGAAATAGGTATCAACCTCAGTAATTGATGCATATGACACGCCTTCCATTATGACAGAGCCGTTCTAAGAAGTGGGTGGTACGTAGGTGTTTAACTGAATTATAAGGGCCACCTTTGCTTCTCAGGAAGGTGATCAGAGGTTAGAATTCATAATCTGTAACTTCAGATCAATGTCAAAGATGAGAGAAATCTTATTTAGGCAGCACACAAAGAAGTAGAACATTGGACCATTTCTACTTCGATCTGTGCCAGGAAATTAGACAGTGAGCTTCTTCATCCATCCATCATCCATCCATCCATCCATCCATCCATTTATCCATTCATCTTTCTGTCCATCCACCAGCTAGAGAAGGCTCCGGGTGTGGAAGACCACGGACGAACTCACTTAGGTGTGTAACCTAAGGTCTTCCTTGTTTCATGCCTTGTTTAATTTGAGGACAGAGTTGTGAGCTCATGCGGACCATAGAGGAAGGTTCTTTGCCAGAACATTCTCCTTTGTTTTCTTGGTTTCTTTTTCCTTAACTCTGGCCAGAAGTGAAATTAAAAAAACAAACGCTTGGCAAGAAATAAATAACTTTGCCTTGCCAATCCATCCCTCAGAAAGACAAGTGAAAGGGTATTCCCTGCTGAGAGGTGTCTGGGTCTCAACTTCAAAGACTGAGAAGCTGAGGAGCCTCTGGTCCTCCCCTAGGGTCACAGGGACCCGTGGTGGGACTTGAAAGCACAGCTGACTTGGGGACGAGGTGAAGTATTATTTCAGCCCAATAAACATGTGCAGTGTTGGGTCCAGAAATGGAGCAGGCCACGAGAAGTTTGGCTGAAAGTTTGCACTGACCCAAGGACTAATGAAAGCAGCATCTATCCAATCCCTAGAGAGGCTGTTCTCTGAGAGCTGTAGGTCCACGGCTTATTTCAGCATTTCAATGATCCTGGGGTGTTGACTGTTACCACCGTAACTTTACAGATGAGAAACCTGACAGCAAGAGGAGAAAAGGCTTCCTTGGTTGTCGAAGTAAACAGCTGAGAAGTTTCTCTGGGCCGAGAGGAGAAGGGTTTATGTAAATGAGAACCCACGATTTATTGCTCTCTGCTCACTTCCTCTAGGTACTTAGTGGATGTTAGGAAAATATTATCAAAGGATTATGATCGGTGCTTTTCCAGAGGTTGAAAAGTCTCACTTTGGAGCCAACCTATAAAGCACGCCAGTTGAGCATTGGAAAAATCCCATTCTGGCAATCCATTCAGAAAAACACCCAGGAATCAGGACTCCCTGTCCATGGGTGTTGGTTTCTCTGCATTCTCAGGGGCACCTGGGGATATGTGTTCAGTGGCAGAGCTGGCTATGGCTCCTACTCCACTACCTGGGGGTGGGCTCACACTGCTCCTAGAAGAAATGAATGAATTTCATTTCTCAGTCATGCTAGGTCGTGAAAAATAAAGAAGGGTTGTTTTGCTGTGGTTGTTGGTGGTTGTTGGTGGTTGGATTTTTTCTTTTCTTTTTTTTTTTTTTTTTTTTTTTTGGTGACTCTAGACATCTAGGCAATGTTAATCAAATCCAATGGCAAAGAAAACACATATTTTTAAAAACTATTTCTACATTGGTGTGTTGTGTGTTGTGTGTGTGGGGCTGTGTGAGTATGCCCTGGCTGGTGCCCAGACAGAAGTCAGAGAACAACCTGTGGGAGTTGGTTCTCTCCTTCCACCACTTATCCTAAGTATCAAATTCAGGTCGTTGGGCCTAGCAGCAAGCCCTTTTTACCTACTGAACATTTTGCCAAACCAGAATATAGATTTTGGTAAATGAAACTTTAACAATGCAGACAACATTACAAGTACCACCTATTGAAGTGCACTGTGTGTCTGGCATTTAAATAAAATTTCAGATTTAATTAGGGATGGCTTGGTAGGGATCCCTAGAAATCTCTCTATATAAGCTTTACAACAGAGGAAACTAGGGGATTGCTGAGAACTGTACTCTGGAAACTGAGTTGTCTCTAATGGCATTTGAAGGTTACCACCCACAAGCCCCATTCCCAAGCACTGGCTAGGGCTATGTGGCCTCTCCCTGGGCTTGGATGTACCAGCTGTGTGATCCAGGGTTATTGATAGCTCAGAGTTCTGGACATGGATGATTTGGGCTTCCAAAGCTTTCCCCTTTAATGCTACATGGCCATGAGAAGTCCAGAGTTGACTCTGTAAGCTTCTTAGTCCATCATCTCCAGAGAGAACCAAACAGGCCCCCTGAGGCTATATCGCATCCCTGGGGTCAATGCCTACTGCTGGTCCCATCAACTATAGAAGGAGATTTTGAACAAAGGTCAGGTTCTATCCATTGTCTATTGCACTGTTACATATTAAACCCAAATTAGGTGGCTGGAAATGAAAGCTAGTCTGTTTGTCTAGGATTCTAAGCTAGGCTCAGTGAAGAGACTCAACTCTGTTCTGTTGGATGTCCTGGTTCCCTCAGGGCCATGGTTTGCTCATAGTATCTTGTTTTCAGGAATTTCTTCCTTGTTTTCTCAAAAGGGGTAAACGGTCTCTTACATGGCCTCTCTGCATTCTAGAGACCAGACTAAACTATAGACTAAAGCCTGACTGGGTTTACCTCTATTAACCATAGCAAGACTCCAGGGAAGAGCTCCTCCACCTCTGAGTAGGAGGAAGGACATACTTACAGCTCTGAAGAACATCGGGACAGGCCAAGATGTCTATGTCCATCTTTAGAAGCAATTTTATGTGGATTCTAAAAGTCATGTATTTTTACCACAGTGGGCATCCAGTGCCTCTGTTGCTACAGTGTCTTCCAGTGACATACGAGCCTCTTTCAAAGGAACCAGAGCTCAAGCCATTGTCTATCAAGTTTAGTGTCTCTGTGGGTTGGGCCCTGGGTCAGATAAGAGAACGTCCCAGAGAGCCAGACATGGCCGTACAGTCCCACAGCTTACTGAGGCCTGAGCCAGGATTTGCATGCACATCAGTCAAGGCATGTTGGTCTCCTCTTAGAAGTTGGAACTTTCTTAGGTAGAAAACAGAGGTTGCCAATTCACCTAAATCTGTTCATTTCCCCAGGCAATTTATCAACTGGGATGACTCTGAGATCTAGAAAATGAAATCTTTAGTTGGGTGGTTATTAAATTCATAATTCTGTAAAATGTAATTTTCAAAAGAAAAACACCCTCTCTGCTTCCCAAGCTAGAAACTCAGCCAGAAACAGAAGTGGGAGAGAGCCAGTCCCATGGCTCAGTTCTCTTTACAAGGCAGATGTCAAAACCCCAACACAAGGAACCCAAGGTAATATTCTCTGTCTTGACCTTGCAGCTTAACCCCAATCACCGAAGACAGCCGCACAGCCTGGACACTCAGCCATCACAGTAAGGCAGGCCTCACTGTGTCTTCCGTCTCTGTACACCAGGCTGTTGTACAACAGTGGAATGGGTCTTTCCCCATCCCTAACATTCAAGTCACCCTGATGGGCTAGGAGAGATGGCCAGTGGGTTAGAGCACTGGCTTTTCTTTCAGAGGTCCTGAGTTTAATTCCCAGCACCCACTTGGGAGTTCACAATGATCTGTAAGTCCATTCAATAAGGGATCTATGCTGTCTTCCAACCTCTGTGGGGAAAAAGCATGCAGGTGATGAACACACATACTTGCAGGCAGAATGCCCAGACACACAAAATATTGGATGGATAGATAGATAGATAGATAGATAGATGATAGATAGATAGATAGATAGGAGATAGATGGTGGATGATGGATAGATGGATAGGAGATGATGGATGGATAGATAGAAGAAGATAGATAGATGGAGATAGATGGATGATAGATAGATAGAGATAGAGATGATGATGGATAGATGATAGATAGATAGATAGATAGATAGATAGGAGATAGATGGATGGATAGATGGATGATAGAAGACAGATAGATAGGAGATAGATGGATGGATGGATGGATGGATAGGATATGATAGAAGACGAAGATAGGAGATAGATGGATGATGGATAGATAGACAGAAGATAGATAGGAGAAGATGGATGGATGATGGATGGATAGATAGATAGATAGATAGATAAGAGATAGATGGATGGAAAAGGATAGATAGATAGATAGATAGATAGGAGATAGATGGATGGATAAATGGATGGATAGATAGATAGATAGATAGATAGGAGGATAGATGGATGATGGAGGATGGATGGATGGATGATGGATGGATGGATAGATAGATAGATGGATGATGGATGGATGATGGATGGAGGATGGATGATAGTAGGTAGATAGATACCTCAAAGAGAGAGAGAGAGAGAAGAGAGGCCCCAAGCATAACCCTTTCATGCTGTTGACAGTGCACCCATGAATACCAGCAGCTTCCCTGTCTACCCACTACCTCATGAACCGTGAGGTGCAGCTGTAGCCACTATTAACAGCATGCATCACTGTGTCTGCCCACATGCCAGGCACGGAGGTTCAGAGACACATGCTTCCTATTAGCTATCTCACCCAGGAAGTTCACAGTCCAGCAGCAAGGCCTGAAAAATGACTCTTCCTTTGGAAACTGAAGACTATCTAGAAGTTCACCGTTCATCAGTTTCTAGTTTCTTTTAAGATTTGAGGACATGATTATTTTTCTACTTTTGTTCTTCTCTCTCTCTCTCTCTCTCTCTCTCTCTCTCCTCTTCTCTCTCTCTCTCTCTCTCTTTCACACACACACACACACACACACACACACACACACACACCCCAAACAAAACAGTAAACATATAGAGCACACACTTCCAGATGCATGGGAACAGGCAAGGTGGAAAGAGCTCTGGCTGCCAGGTTTGGGGACTGTATCTGCTAGTTGTAGCTTTCACCGAAAAGGCTTAATGATGTGGGGCTGGGATGCTTCCTATTAGCAGGTTGGCTTTGCCAGAGACTGACAGGTCTATTGTCAATGTTGGGCGTGCTTTGAGGAGTGTCTTGGAATTCAGCTAGTCAGGGTGAATTGTTAGAGCTCAGAGGGTTGCCACTAGGTCTGCCTAGAGCTGTTCCCTTCCCCCTCACAGATCTGAGCAGAACTGATTGGAGTGAGGTATAAGCCAGCTTTTCCCTGAGCTATGCATCTGAGATAGCAGAGCACACATCCCCAGTGTGCCTTCTTTTCCTTCTCTTCCTCCTCCTCCCCTCCCACCCCCCATCTCTGGTGTCTTCTTCCCTCTCTTCCTCTCTATCTTTCCTTTATATTCCTTTATTCACCCTCCATCTTTTATTCCTCCTTTTTTAAAAATCTTGGATTCGCCTCAAAAAAGTCTTAGACTATGTGTGGTAGTGTGTGCCTATAAACCCAACACTCAGGAAATGGAGGCACAAGGATTGCTAGAAATTTGGTCTCAGCCACTCTAGGCTAGGTAGTGAGCCAGCCTGTCCATATAATGAGTTCCCGGCAACTCTGGGCTAGGTAGTAAGACCTTGTTTCAAAACCAAACACTCAAGGGTATCATTCAGAGGGATTTCTTCCCACAGCCTCTGACCTGTGTCTGTTTGGTATCTTGCTCCAGGTTCTGGGGGCTGGAACAGCCGTCCTCAGTGCACAGAGCAGCTGAGGCCCTGGACTGTTCTCCCTAGGATGCTTTCCAGCACCAAAATCAACAGCCTCTCCTGGGAGACTCTAGTTGCAGGGCTGAGTCACAGGCAAAGATTCCATCCCAGTTACGACGCTCCCACTGAGGACATTCCTGGACCCAGCCTACCTTCTAATGGGAAAAACGCTTTTCCAGTGGCAAGCGGGTCTGACCAGATGGCCAGGCAGAGCTAGTAAATCTTAATAAACCAAACATTATTTGCATTTTAACACAACAGAGAAAAAATAAGACTAAAACAGCCTTGGCAGTTTCTTCTCTAGCTCCTTAGCCATCATGGCTGTCACTGATGTGTGGATGATAAAGTTGATCTCTGAAGCATCTGAAGTAATGTGGAAAGTGAGAAATTGGTTTACCAAGCACTTCACAGACACGTGTTGGGAGCCCTATCAGAAATGGAAAATCCCCAGTCATTCAGATAAAAACTGAAACCTTCTACTAGAGTTAGATGCCTGAGTTCAGAGCTGAAGCCAGATCCTGTCCCTAGTCTTCAATCTTCTGGAAGAGGAACACGCATCTTCACTACCCACCCCACAAAGTCTGAAGGGATGTGAAGTCCCTTTAAGCCTTGATGGAGGGGAGGACCTTTGAGGATCTTCTTCCTGAGTCAGAAGCAGTCCTGGAAACTAGAGAGGCTTGATTAAAGGAAGTTTCTCACCAAAGTTTCTCTGGTTAAGCTAGGATGGAGGCTTCATCAGTGAATACATGTCTCCAGGACCCAGAGCAGCTTGTACCACTGACTGACTTTCTGATGTCCTTGAGGGGTGTCGAACCATGAAGCTTTTGGGACTCAGGGAAGTTGGCTTGAACCTAGTATTAATAATATCTACCCTTTCTATGGCTATGGGTCATCCTTTCTTATTATCTGTTTGTCTGTCTGTCTATCTATCTATCTATATCTCTTTCTCTCTCTGCCCTCTCCCTACCTTCCTCTTCTCCCCCTCTTCTCTCTCTCCTTTCCCCTCTCCCTCTCCCTCTCCCTCTTCCTCTCCCTCTCCCTCTCCCTCTCCCTCTTCCTGACTTCTCTTTCTCCCCCCAGAGAAATTATGCATTCAGCTTAGCCCTATGGTGAGCTTGAAACAGAGGCTCATGTGTTCCCTTTTCAATGAAGGTGAAATCCTTTGGCTCCCAAGGGATCTGCAGCTGTTCTGACCTGTTACAACTATGGTTGTGTCTGAAGAGTCTACCACTGAACTGTGGAGAGGAGGCAAGGGGGGATCACTCGTTACATCTAGATCATACCAGAGCAGAACTACCAATCACGACCCACTGGGAAGTTGTATTCAAACCACCCTAGAGTAGACCTATATGTAGACCCTGCAGTTGTGGCCTTGTTACCAGCAAGTGTCACAGAAACCAAACTCCCAAACACTCTTCAAGAGATTATTCTAGTCACACTGGAAGCACAAAGCCTGTTCCAGGGTGGCCAGGATTGGGAGGAGGAAGAAAAATAAGTTAAAAGTGACAGTAGGTATTCTAGACAACACATGATAAATATCATGTTTATAAAGTATGATACCCCACAGGGAAGTCTGGAAGAGGCTTCCTCACATCCCAGGTCTACCCAGAGTTCAATCTCCCACACCTGACTGCTCAGAAGTGAACCCTGGGCCCCAAGGACTCAAGGAATCTAACACTCACACAGGAGTTAAGAGAGCAAATGCCAAAAGTTCCCTGGCCAATGATGACTTCACATTCTTGAGAATAAACTATTGACCAGATGCATGAAAAGATCCACGTGCAAAAATGATGAATCATGGAGCCAAAAGGGAGTCTAAACCCAAAGCTTTTCCACAGCAAACCTACCTGGCAGGACTCTCAAGCTCCCAAGACCCAGGTCCCTCAAAACACTGTTGTACCTGCCTAATTGTTGAAGCTCTAGGTTCAGCCCCAAAGACAATGCACCCTCAACAGATGACAGCCAGCAAGGTAAGGCCCTCAGGCCACACTCACTTGGCATCTGATTCCTACAACATGATCCCTGTCTGGAAAAGCAGTTCTCTGTTTTGGCAAACATGTCCCTTCTATCTGTTTTAAATTTAAAAGAAGCAAATGTCACAGGGTGTTGGGAAATATAATTCTACATTGAGTGTGTGTCTCCCAGCACCTGAGGACATTGATTCTGTATCTGGCATCTACAGAGATTGAAATGGAGGCAACGATGAGGGGGACATGCAAGAAGGAGTTGAGAACTTGTGGCTGACGATTCCTGGTGACAGACATGAACCATGAATTAGTAATGCATTGATTACTCTTCTCATCGCTTTGAGCAACTTAAGAAAGGAAGAGTTTGTTCTGGCTCATGGTTTGAAGGGATACAGTCCACCATGGTGGAGAAGAGGCAGTAGTAACACAAGGCTGTTGGTTATGGCACATCCACAATCCAGAAGTAAAGAACGCAAGTCTCGGCTTGCTTCCTCCTCTTTTTCCTTTGTTATTATTAATCCAGGACCCCAGGCCATGGAATGGAGCTGCTTGCACTCATGGTGGGTCCTCTCTCCTCAGTTTGACCTCTATGAAAATGCCATCAGAGACACTTGTAGAGGTGAATCTCCTAGGTAATTTCAAATCCAGTCAAGTTGACAATAAAGATTAATTACCACAAATGGTATTACAACACCTAGCACTGGTCAGGGATTCCAATAAGAATTGGTGAATGAATGAATGAATGAATGCCCACATTGAGACAATCCTTGGTAGCGCCTTTTCCCCTTACAGATTTGCTTTTCCTGATGTATGTTTACAATTAGCACTAAAACTAGCTGCATTGATGCCTCATCATCTAATCCAGCTCCTCAATCCTCAATGCAACTGTCTTCTGTTGGATAACTGCACTTCTAAAAATAACCACCCAAGCCAAGCATCAGTACACAGACCTGTAGCACCAGCACTGGGGCAGTTTCAGGCAGATCCGAGAACTCACTGTCCAGCTAGCCTAGCAGAATCGTAAGTTTCCAGTTCACCGAGAGTTCCCGTCTAAAGGGAATAAAGATGGATCTTTCAAGGGAATCCACTTCCTGCCTGGCCTCCTCATGCACATGTATGAGTACACATTCGTCCAATGAACAAAACAGCCCAGCCAAACCTCAGATCCCTCTCCTTCCCCAGCAGTCATGAACATCCTTTCCAAATGTCTTCTGCTCTGTCCCTCTTTTCTTGTGTTCTCTGTCCCCAACCCTCTTCTGACCATCAGTACACAGAGGTGGGTCACCAGTAGCCACAGAACTTTGTGATTGCAACACCTCCTTCCAGCTTTCAGCCCATGTCTGCTCCTTACCCCAGGGATAAAAGCAAGGACCCCTGGCATCCAAAACAGATAGCCAGTTCCTTCCAGAGCCCATGCCAGGTCACATTGCAGACCCACACACCTGTCCTTATCCTTTCCTACGTCCCTGCCCATTCCACTCCTCTCATCTATAAGGGGCAGGATTTCCCTTTCCTGGAGTTCTTCGGGACCAGAACTTGTAATAAATTTAACATGTATGAAATTTAACACCAATTGTCCCCTCAAGGTGGGACACAATGCTGTCACCTGGGAGTTTTAGGTCTGCTTCATCTCTGAGCCATCAGTCTTTTGTGTTCATGGTAATGCATTGACTGGTCAATCCTCCCTTGGATCTCATCCCTCCTGAGACCTGGCACGAGGAGATCCCATGCTCCTTGGGATCTAGTCATTGATTGATTGTTGCCCTGTGACTGACTGTCAATGGCCAAGTCTCACATTGCTTACTTCCTTCACTGAAGTAATCTGTCTTCTCCAATAGGCAAGAAGCTTCTAGCAAACAATTCCTCTGCGCTGGTCATCTTTTTATCAGCAGCTTCCAGTACATTGTCTAATACCTAGAATGTGCTCAATAAATGTCTGCTGAACTAGACAAATAGTACTTGTGAAAGAATAACCATATTGATAATTATGTTTACTGTGCCCTCTGTGTACATGCAGTGAACAACCTGAGCACTCACTGTCCCAGGAGCCTTGGGAATTGAGTGTCATCACTTAGGAAGTGGCAAAAGAAACGGTCTATATATTTGTGCACTTGTACTTACTTACTTTCATTTATTTTGTATTTAAATACATATGGTGTGGATGTGTATGATGCCTGTGTGTATGTATGGAGGTACATGTGAGGGTACAGTTTCATTTGTGTGCATATGTGTGTGGTGGCCAGAGGTTGACATCAGGAGTCGTCCTCAATTTGTTCTCCACTGTATTCATTGAGGTAGGGTCTCTCAGTTGAACTCAGAGCTAGCCCATTTGACCAGCCCAGCCAGCCAGCTTCCTCCTCTGCTCTACCCCCGAGGGCTAGAATTCTTTGCTGGTTGCCTCCAGGGCCTGACATTTATGTGAATCTAGGGGTCCAAAGTCCAGCCACACACACAGCAACCCTGTTAGCGTCTAATCCATGTCTTCAGCCTCATGGCACACTTTTAGCTGACAAACGTTCTTACTATGGTGTTATTGGTTAACTAGCACAGTGCTAGAGATTTATGCTGGTGTCACTGTAACATTTGTGGCCATCTGTAGATAATCAGAAGACAGATAATGCAAGACAAATGTCAACCCTTCAAAGTTGACCTAAAGGTTAAACCTATAACCTGACGGATATATGAGGAGATCAGCTTCTTAATATAGACATTTGCATTATAATATCAGCCACCTCATTCACATGTGAATCTGTAGGGTAAGTGCTCAACCGGTTGCAAGTCTATCTGTCCTTAAAAATATACTACCAGAGACTGCCTGAGAAAAAGGCCAAGGAATCAATATAAAGAGAATTTGATATAAAAATAAAACTGAAGAAGGGCTTTGATTTAAGTGACCATGTCAATACACATTTACAGACAAATGGCTGTTTTAAAATAGCAGACTTCTGTCTGCTATTTTAGCCAGCATCCAAAAAGAACAGGAAATGGTGATTTAGTACTTCATGTATTTTCGTCTTCTTGAGATTCTAAAATTGACCCAAGAACAACGATGTTTTATTGGATTGGTTTATCAGATAAGAAATTTAACTGTGTTTAGAAAACATGTGCTTAGAAGTCACTGTCTCCTCCAAGTTTTAGGCACACTGCATTGCTATTACTAGAAATTTTGTAAAAGTTTCCAACGCAACCAGCAGAGACCAAATCATTGCTTTCTATGTATCTCAAGAACAAACCTTTAAGGCCATGGTCACTAAAAAATAACAAAGAAAATACCACAAGAAGAACTGAATGGCTGCATAAAGACCATGATGATAGAATGCTAGAATACAAACATAATTTTTAAACTGCTCAGTCCTGGGCCATTGATATGGCACAGCAGGGAAAAGCACTTACTGACAAGCCTGGTGATGTGAGTTCAAGCCCCAGGATCCACATGATGGAAGGAAAGAATTGACTCCATGTCATCCTCTGATTCCACACATGTGGCATGTCACACATGTACACACATACACACAACACACACACAACACTCACACCAATAAATAAATTATTAATGTCATTTTTTTAGAAGAATCGATCCTAAACCTCACATCTCACATGGTGGTGCACACTAGCAATCCCAGCAGAAAGACAGAGGCAGAAGGATGAAGAATTTCAAGTTGTCCTTAGCTTGTAGTGAATTTAAAGTCACACTGGGCCAGATCAGACCCTGTCCCCACCATAAAATACAATTACAAAAATTTTTAAGAAATTAAATGTCTTTTGAGTGTGATTCATTCTACATTCAGGCTTCTAATCCCTAAACCTGCCACCTGCATCTAAGGTAGCATCTTCACGAGGATCTGCTCTGAGCCCATGAGCCTCCAGCTCATGGAACTTAACTCTTTAATTGCTTGACTCCGTGTGATGCACGGGTAAACACAGATACTGGCTACAGCACTTAGAATAAGTACCCTACAGTTCCAACTATCATGGACACATTGTGGTTTATCTAAGTGCCCATCCTTAGCCAGTAAATGACACCGTGAACTTCTCTCTGTCTTCCTATGGGTCCATGAACTCCGCCTCTATGGGTTCAAATCCTCCAGCCTGTCTAGAGTCTCACATTCTATAAAAGGACCCCGGGTTTTGCCATGCACAGAAATAACATAGATGCTGTCACGAAAGCCTCTAGTTTCAGTGTAGTCGAGCCCGTTTCCTCCAGACTCTGAAAGCAAAGAAAGATGCCAAGAACTTAGATGAACCAGGCAGGTAGCAGACAGGGACAAGAGCTCACAGCTGGGATGAAAGGAGATGGAAAGCAGCCATAAGGACTAAATCTAAAGGTCTGGAGAAATGGCCAAAAGCACTTGCTACAGCTCCAAAGGATCTCAGTCTGGTTCCCAGCTCCCAGATCGGATGGCTCTCAAGTGCCTACAACACCAGCTACAGGGATTTGATGGTCTACAGGAATTTGATGGTCTCTTTTGCCCTACACATATGTGCTCATGTACATACACACACACACACACACACACACACACACACACACACACACATTCTAATGTCCTATAGATTGCAGACAGGTTCTTTAACTCTGTGAGAGGATACCAGTCAGAAAAGCCACAGAGAGATGAGGGAAGGCCTTTGGTGGTATCCACGGCCTTACCACAGGTTGCATCCTCTCAGGCTTATTGCAGTTTTACCCTCAGAGGCTTACCACGGTTGTACCCTCACAGATTTAACAGGCTTACCACAGGTTGTACTTTCCCACTAAGGTCTTTGGAACAGACAGTGACCTGCTTCCTGGGTCAGTGTGTCCAGCCACAGCTGTCCAGTGTCCTCCCAGCTGAGTTCAAGTCAGTCTATGGATCCACACTGGACCAAAAGTCTGAAAGCCACTGGTCCACCAACCATGATGTTTATGTCATTTATAACCTCCATAACTCTGGGGAAATGCATCCTAGATTGACCTTTAAAATTATATTAATTGGATAAACTAGAAGACAACTTACAGTTGACAGAAGTATATGAGCCTTCCCAAGATGCCTGCAGACTAAGCATATCTGTGGTGAGTTCTCCCAACATGGTCAGAGCACACTGTGTCCTGTTTAGTGAAATCCATGGAATGGGCTGTTCACAGGCCCCAAGCGTGAGGCCCTGAAGGCTAGTGGTTCTTGGTATTAACATGTTGGCACTGGTGTGCAATTAAATCAATACGGACATCGAAGAAGAGAAGTCACACTCACTTCAAGCACAGGCAAGAACAGGAAATAAGAGTGAGACTTTGTTCGCTGGCTTTTCTTCAGTTTTAATAGCCCAGATCAAAGCTGAAGCTAAAACCCAGAGGTGTCACCATGCCTTTCGGCACAGAACAAACGCACTGACAAACAAGACAGCTGCCTTACCATGATTTACCCTGATCCACATGTGAACATCTTCTGTAGCTCTGTCTGATCTTCACACAACCTGACATTTGCTGTAATGATGAAGCTGCAGTTTTCCTGTTCTGAGCTTCTCTGGCTGGTTCCAATGCATAGTGACCATTAGAAGCCAAAGGATCAGAACCATGGCCACACTCTGTGACCTCCTAGTTGTCCTCCAGGACACTTGCCACATCTTATTGGTCCTTTACTGGGTTGAGTGGCATGGTGCCACCTGAAGCTGGGAAGAAATAGTGAATTTTGGGCCTCAACCACCCTGACCATAAAAGATACGTACTTTGTCTTTCGGGAGACCCTCCAGTGATTGAGACGAGGTGTGGTGGTTTGAATGAGAATGGCCTCTGTAAGTGTGCTTGAATGTTTAGTCATGGGGAGTAGAATGTTTGAAAGGATTAGAAGGATTAGGAGGTGTGGCCTTATTGAAGGAAGTGTGTCACTGGAAGTGGGCTTTGAGGTTCTAAAAGCCTATTCCATGTCCACTCAGTCTCTCTCTCCTTCTCTCTCTCTCTCTCTGTCTCTCTCCCTCTCCTCCCTCCCCCCCCCCTCTCTTCCCATGGATCAGAATGCAGCTACTGCTCCATTGCCTGTCTGCATGCCGCCAAATTCCATTGCTATAATGGTAATGGACTAATTCTGAAACTGTAAGCAAGTCCCAGTTATATTCTTTCTGTTATAAGAACTGTCTTGCCCTTCACAGCAATAGGACAGTGACTAAGACAGAAGTGTCACATGATGCCACTTTTATGTTATCTTCATTTTGGAAGAACCTTTACAGTTTTCTCAACATAAAGGGCAATGTCTGAAAGCAGTTTCCTGTTTCTGTTATTTCTACTAGCCTGCAAATCCCAGGTGAAGCCTTTTGTGTTCATGTCTTACCAAACACACCCACACACTCACACAATCATACTCTCTCACACACACATACACTCTCACACACTCATACTCTCTCACACATACACACATACTCACACACACACTCACATATATTCACACACATACACTCACACACATACATACACACACTCTCACACACAGTCACACACACATACACACACACACACACTCATAGAAGGAGAAGGGAAAGAAAGGCTGTTTTCCAAGAGTTAAACAGTCATCCCCCTCCCAGAGAGGCCCTCCAGGCCCCTGAGCTATGTCTCAGAAAGGAACCAAAGACACCCCACCCTACTTCTACCCAAAGCCAAGAGGGGGAGGTCCTTGTTGAATGATGAAAGCAGCACCTCACTTCCTAACTTGCTATTCTCCCTCCCAGTTACATGTAGCCTGGGAGGTCATTCGCTTTGAAGATGTTTCTTCAGTCTCCAATTAAAATGTCTTGGAAAGCAGTTGGCCTATATTCACTGCAACCAGATTTTCCAAATAAAATTCCAAACACGTGGTCTGATAAATATTGTGAACTCACCACTTAAATTAAAAATAAAGCAGGCTGTTCTGGCTTTTTGAAAAGGAAATCCATGTTCATTTTAGAGACTTTTAAAAAGTCAAAGAAACAAAAACACATCTGCAGTCTCATGACCCAAAATATATTTTAATCCATATTTCTTTTGAGTTTTTACCTACAACACGTAACTTTTGTCAATTGGTATCTCATTGTATAGATAATTTTTTATCCTAAACTTTACAATTAAATACACATCATAATGATTTCCTGTCACCAAAGATTCTTTGTAAGCCTTATTTTTAATGGCTGCATATATTCAATTTCTGAACATACCATAATTATTTTTATTCACTACACATTTCATCGAACATTAGACTGCCATAAAATTGTCTTGCTTTTATTAAAAATACTGTGACAAGGGGACTGGACAGATGGCTCAGTGGTTAAGAGCACTGACTGCTCTTCCAGAGGTTCTGAGTTCAATTCTCAGCAACCACATGGTGGCTCACAGCCATCCATAATGGGATCTGATGCCCTCTTCTGGTGTGTCTGAAGACAGCTATAGTGTATTCATATACATAAAATAAATAAGTATTTTTTTTAAAATACTATGACAAATATTCCTGTACTTTTACATACACTTCTGAAAAATCCAAAGTATGGCCAAGGAGCACAAATACTTCACAATAAAATAGAAAGTTTTAAATCTCAAACTATAAACCTCTAAAAAAAATTATTGCATGGGAGCATCAGGCCAACTTACGTTTCACACTCATTTCTCAAAATACCCAGGAGAAAACCTTTCATATCAATACCATTCCACAAAACTCTTAAAAGCATGTCTGTTGAACAACTCTGTTGTGGCTAGCAGGTAATGTAATGTGCTGGTTTGGTCTTATTAAAGTGTTGTGAGAAGGGGCCAGTTCAATGTCACAGTGGGTAAAGGTGCTTGCTGCAAAACCTGATAATCTGAGTTCAATCCCAGAGTCCATATCAAGTAGAAAACAGACTATAGAAAGTTGTCCTCTGACCCTCACACAGGTATCGTGACCCACACATCACCTCTACATACAATCATAGCAATAGGAATAATAAGGGCTGTGTGGCAAGAAAAGCTTTATTTTTTTTATTTTTATTTTTATTTTTATTTTTATTTTTATTTTGCCTCTAAAGCTCTTTGCCCCTCCCCCAAGAAGATCCCTAGGCCTCTGAGCCATTTCTCAAGAAGAACCCCTTCCAAAATACCACCCCACTCATTGCAAAGCTAACCATTTACCACAGTGTTCAGAGTCAGATTTCGTGTCTCTGTGGTGGTTTGAACAGGTTTGGCCCCCACAGACTATGCTTGGCCCACAGGGAGTGATGCTATTAGGAGGTGTGGCCTTGTTAGAATGGTTGTGGTCTTGGAGGAAAGGTGTCACTGTGGGAGCAGATTTTGAGGGCTCCTAGTGGTCAAACTCTGCCCAGTGTGGAAGAGACAGTCTCTCTCCTGTTTGCCTTTAGATCAAGATGTAAACTCTCAGCTCCTCTAGCATCATGTCTGCCTGCATGCTTCTCGCCATGATGATAATGGACTGAACCTCTGAAACTGTAAGCTAGCTCCAATTAAATGTTGTCCTTTATAAGAGTTGCTTTGGTTATGGTGTCTGTTCACAGCAATAAAACCCTAAGACAGTCTCTAAACCCAGGCTGTGCTCTCTCCTCCCTGTGCAGCTCTGTTTGAAAGGTCCAGCTGCCGATCTCCAACTGGAATCAGTAACCAGAGAAGCCAAAACTTCTGTGCTCTGGACCCAGAAGACCCTGGACATCACCTTGTTCTCAGTGACGCCCCGGCAAGGGGCGTCTCAACCGGAAAGGAAGCTAAGGCAGCCCGCAGACAGTTTGAGTTGTTTGCAAACAGCTGTCCTGACTCAGAAACATGGGGTTCCAAGGAAGGGGTGTGTCAGGCCCTGCTGTGAGGACAGACACTGAGATTATCACAATCCTGCTGAATTATGCACATAAACGCGGCCCAGAGAAAGGTGGCTTCCATGTCTCTTTGTCAGGCGAATTGATGTAGCCCTGCTCAGAGAACTACTCACCACCCTTCTCTCCAACACACACACACACACACACACACACACACACACACACACACACACACAACACATTTTGTAGGCTCAATGTGAAGAGTTGGTTCATGGCCTACAGAAGTAGATGCCGTCAAGCATACTATCTTCAGAGAGAGAGAGCCACTGCCTGCTAGGCCTCCTATCCTCCCTCCTTCCGAATTTGCTTGGAAGTCCCAGCTTCTCTCACAAAGGCCCTGTGGAACACTGCTTAGACCCAGCCTCAGGCCCAGTAGGCAGGTTGTTTTCTGCCAAGAAACCCTTTCGGCTCCCCATCAAATCCCTGCCTCTTGTCCCGTTTTTCACGATCTCCTGAAAGAACCCCGTCCCCTAGCCAGTACTGCTCCCCACCCCACCCCATCCCTCACCCGGAACAACAATTTTGGTTTAGCAATCTTTTTCAATTGTCTAGAACACTCCTGGCAAGTAACAGCTCTCAATAAGCACTGAAGTGAATGAAACCAGTAAGTGGGTGAATTACGGATTCTTTCACAGGAAGTACTTACCGGGAGGTAAGGTGACCTCACTCACAATCACTCACGGGGTTTCTTCCTGAGGGCCCTACCAGCTAGACCTGCTTTAGAAGTCCGCGGTCCTCTTTGCAGCCAATCTCAGACCCCTACAGATATGGCTAAATTGCTAAAGCTATGACCGCGTTACACATCCGGTTGAGAGGGGCTTGCCATCTCTTTCTCAACAGAGTCTGTCTTCTCCCTCCCTAATGACTAATATCAAAGCCAGCAGGGCTAGCTCAATCCCCTTTTCTTGCTACACAATGGAAGGAATCTTTCCAAAGTATAGGGAAAAGAAACTTTTTGAACTGTTGCAAAGGGTGTTCAAAAAAGCGATAGGGCTTCATGCGGGTCCCCCAACAACTGGAGAAGGAGCCGTCCCTAAATCTGTTTCCTGCCAGTGGATCCCGGTCTCCTAGCCCGGCTGCCTTGTCCGGCCTCAGTGGGAGAGGAAATGCCTAGTTCTGCAGTGATTTGATGTGCCAGGTGAAACCCAGCAAGGCCTCCACCCTCTCGGAGGAGAAGGGGCGTGCGGAGGGGCTGTGTGAGGGGGGACCAACAGGAGGGGGAGCTGTGATTGGAATGTAAAGTGAGTGAATGAATGAATGAATAACAAAAAAAAAAGCAAAACCCCACAGCTTGTTGCAGATAGGAGGACTGTAAACACACCACTGACACATTCCTCCTTTACCAGGCACTGGCCAGCGCGTAACAGACAATGCACACTTCTGGAGTAGATTTATTTTTTTTTCCCATGATCTCTGTTGTCCTTTAATGAGCAATTTGTTGTATGTGTTAACTAATATAAGATTAGATCCTGGGAAGGATAATCAAAACCATGAACTCAAAGGTGAAAACATTAATGTGGTGTATGTGTGTGTATGTGTGAATATGTGTATGTATGTATATATGTATGTGAGTGTGTGTGTGTTTGTGTGCATGTGTGAGTGTGTGTATGAGTGTATGTAAATGTATGTGTATGTGTCAATGTGAGTGTGTATGTGTGTGTGAGAGTGTGTATATATGTGTATCTGTGTGTGAATGTTTATGTGTGTGTGAGATATATGTGTGTTTGTGAGTATGTGTATATGTGTGCCTGTGTGTGAGTGTATGTGTGGGCATGTGTGTATGTATGAGTGTATGTATGTGTATGTGTGTATATGTATATGAGTGTATGTATGTATATGAATATTTGAGTGTGTATGTATGTGAATGTGTGTGTATATGTGTATATGTGTGAGAGTGTTTGTGTGAGTGTGAGTTATATGTGTGTTTGTGAGTGTGTGTATATGTGTGTTTGTGTGTGGGTGTGTATGTGAGCATGTGTGTATGTATGAATGTATGTGTGTATGCATGTATGCATGTATATGTGTATGAGTGTATGTATGTGAATGTGTGAGTGTGTGTGTGTAGTGTGTGTGTGTGTGTGTGTGTGTGTGTGTGTGTGTTCTGTTGAGGAATTATCTTTGCCTTCATGTATGTCTTTAAACCATGTGTGTGGCTGTTGCCTGTGGCAACCAGAAAAAAAAACATCAGATCTCCTGGAAACTGAAGTTACAGAGAGTCATGAGCACCACGTGGGTGCTGAGAATCAAACCCATGTCCTTTGAAGAAGCTGAGCCATCTTTCCAGTTCCAGAAAGCAGCATCTTATAAGCAATGTTCCAGGATTTCTCTTGAGAATCAGGGAGCCTCAAGGGCCCCTTGTCCAGTCCAGTGTTCTAAGATGGCCTTTACGCTAGCACTCCTGTGGACTATGAGCCCATGTGTCTTTGCTGAGTACACATACTTCAAAGAATGCTTCCAGAGGAGGTGTTCTCCTGTACTGTTCTGATAAAATCCACTGTCCTGAGTCAAACAGCACTGAGCACAACCTTCCTACTACACCAGGAAAAGGAGCCCAGGGCAAGCAGACCGACAGCTGATACAGAAGTTTTAGTAAAGAATGGACATTGTGGGCAGAAACACACAAGACAAGTTCTCAGAAAGAGACTCACACCCCTGAGAGAGAATAGGATCCTGTTATCACAAGAGAAGTTACCTGGCCTTGCTTCCTGGACCCCTTGTGTGGGGTTAGGACTATTTAAATAGACAAGAGGTAAGCAGCTTGGTGTTTTGTTAGGTAGTTGTCTTAATTTGGGTTTTACTCCTGTGAAGAGCCACCATGACCATGGAAACTCTTATAAAAGAAAACATTTTATTAGGGCTGGCTTACAGTTTCAGAAGTCCAGTCCATTATCATCATGGCAGGGAGCATGGCAGTGTGAAGGCAGACATGGTGTTGAGAAAGAGCTAAGGGTTCTATATCTTGACTGCAGGCAGCAGAAGAGACTGTGAGCCACAGTGGGCATAGCTTGAGCATAGAAGACCTCAAAGCCAAGCTCAAATGACACGTTCATTAACAAAACCACACCTACTCCTGTTGCGGTCTTATAAAAAGATAAGGAGAGAGAGAATATGTTTGGTACATATGCAGTAAGGTGGGGAGTAAGGGAGTGCCTCTGCGGGCCCATGCTGAGGCATCCCTTCCCCCTGAGGGACCAGCCACATAGTATAGAATAGAGTTTATTCAGGGTATGAGGAGGGGAGTTGAGAGGGTAGTCGAGACAGAGAAAGGTAGAGAGAGAATAGAGGAGTAGAGGCAGACCATGAGAGCACAGAGAGAGAAGGGGGACGGGAATAGGGAGAGATGGGGAGCAGGAGCAGGGAACAGAGCAGGAGCAAGAGAGCAAGAGAGCAAGAGAGAGAGGAGGGGGTGAGCAGCCCCTTTTATAGTGAGTCAGGCATACCTGGCTGTTGCCAGGTAACTGTGGGGCGGAGCCTAGACAGAATGCCAACACCTCCAGTAAGGCCACACTTCCTAATAATGTCACTCACTATGAGCCAAGTATTCAAACACATGAGTCTATGGGGGCCATTCCTATTCAAACCACCACAGTAGTAAAACTTAATAACACCATTTGCCCTTTCTGAGATTGGCCATTTGTGGTGAGGTGCCAAGAATCGTTAGGAGTCAGAAGATAAAATGCTAAGGCAGTCGATTGGGCTCTCCCTGGAGGAACCCACAGCCATGCTCTTGGGTGTGTCTTCTCTTTCCGAGCCCCTCTCTTTCTTTTAACTCTTTCGAACAGAAGTATTTCAGTCATATGGAATTTTTCACAAGCACAACTTGTAAATACACTGAGGGTCTGAAATTTTCTTGAGAGTTATTCATTATTCCCGTAGGATATGATGACACAGCACATGGCACAGCCACTTACACACGCCCCCTCCTCAGTGGCCACTCCCACTGGCCACACTCAAGATGGCAGCAGAAGTCCTAAGAAGATCTTTGACACGGCTGTGCCTACACACTCACATGAGAGAGAGAGAGAGAGAGAAGAGAGAGAGAGAGAGAGAGAGAGAGAGAGAGAGAAACAAGAAACAAAGGAACAAAGAACAAAGAAACAAAGAAAAAAAAGAAAGAGGGGGAGGAAGGAAAAAATGAATAAACTAACGAGTGAAGGAAGAAATGTGTTATTTTATTGTAAGTGATTTTTTTTTCTTATTTAACACCTGGGAAATCTTGATTTTAAGAACAAGATAACAAGGCCTGGATTCCCACCACCCCCGATTGATTTTGCATCAGAGAGGAGCTGTACAGGAGCTGTTTCAGTTGATAAGGTGGCACCTAAGACATCATTTTAAAAGAAATTAATATGTGGCATTTATCATACTCAGCTTCCTGACTGTGGGTGACACATGACCAGCTGCCTCAAGCTCCTCTGTCATGCCTTCCCCCAACACACTGCAAGCCAAGATAGACCCTTCTTTCTATAAAATTAAGCAAATAAATAATAAAATCCACATGTGAAAGCAAATATTACCTACAACTATGACTATTTTTAAAAAATGCCTTCTTTTTAAAGGGGAGCTTTAGTTTGAGTTGAATTTACACCAGTGATAAGTCATGGAGTCTCCTCCAGAGGAAAGGCTACCCAGTGAAATGGACTGTAAGGGGTTTTGTATGGAGTGTGAAGTTACTCATGTCAGTGCTGCCTAAGAAAGAGGGGTGCTAGTACAAGCCTCTGGCAGGCGCCCAGTAGCAGGCAACAGTAGTCTGGGGAGTTTTTAAAAACAAAAGGTCAGGACTCCTCCCTCCCCTGGCCAATGAAGTCACAACTCTCATGTCCATTGCATATACTTGGACCTTGAGTCCGTCCATAGAGGAGTCATTATCTTTCCTTGTCATCTTGGAAATAACCTAAACAACAGCAAAGCCCACCAAAATCTGGAGGAGACTGTGAGGGGCTGGAGGGTGGCTCAGCAGTTAAGAGCACTGGTGTCTCAGAACCACCTGTAACTCCAGTTCCAGGGGAATGTGATGCCCTCTGCGCACCTCTGTAGGTACCAGGCACACATGTGGTGCACATACAGTCAAGCAAAACACACATGCACATAAAGTAAAATAAAAATGAAATAAAAAACAAATAAATCTCTTTTTAAAGTTATTTCTAAACCGGGCATGGTGGGACATACCTATAACCCCAGGATTCTACAGGCTGAAGCAGGAGAATCATGACTTTAAGGCTGAACTGCACCACACAGCAGGATCCTGTCCTCTCTACCCCCAATCCATGTCTAAGACGGCAAGAGCCTCTGATTTAAAACTGCCAGTTCACTTGGAGTGGCAAACATTTACATATTTACATCTTTGTGCAAAATTCTTGATTTAGTTCAAGTAAGATAAAATCAGGTCAAATTCTCTGTTACTAAAGTACTGTCCATACTGTGAGGTCAAGGGTTAGAAGCAGCCATAGAAAAAAATCTTAGAAAAACAAAATTACCTCACAGCCCCTTGAAAGTCTGTCTCAACATCCTCGAGTTATGTTCCAAGTTCTCAGTATTTTTCAGTATTTTTTTTGCCTCAAGTGGGTAGAAAGCATTTAGAAAACTCTTTCACCTTTTATTAACAGGGGATTTATAAATCAGATACTGCAGAATCTAAGGGCACAGGAACTCCATGAAAACCCAAAGAGAGGATTCTGCATCACTCAGATGGTGGAGGACACAGAGGACATCTGTGGGAGCCTGGGTCCAGCCAGCTCTGTGCATGCACAGACATTGTAGTATGATTTTCCTGGCACTGGGATTCATTCCCCAGACCTGAGAACATCCTCTCCATCCTGATTGAGCCTGTGGCTGCACTCAGCTGGAAGAGGGCTGAGCTGGGGCCCCTGGTGCATTTGAATCTCATAATTGGAACTCTGGTTCTCATGGTCTTTCTTGTTTTTTTTCCTAAGTCAAACTCACGAAGATGTGCTCTTACACGGCAAGCGCGTGACACTTGGTGCCTGAGAACCGTGCATTTTCTAGGTCACTTGATCAGCTTGATGCCGAGAGGGATGCAGGAATGAAAAGGTAGGGACCTGTGAGATGACTGTGGGTTAAAGACACTTGCTGGCAAGCCTGAGGGCCAGAGTTCGATCCACGGGACACACAGACTGGAATCCTAAAACTAACTCCCTCAGACTTCCACATGTATGATATAGTGCATGCACACCCGGGCCCTACAAACACAAAATAAGTGAACAAAGGTAATTTTTACAATTTAATACTAAAAAGGAGGCCTGTTCCCTCTGCCCTCCAGCACTAACCCCAGGGATGTTTGGCTGCTGTGATATACAGTTACGTTTCCCCGACAACATGACTCAGTCCTTTTCTGGCTAGGATTAGCAAACTTGTCCTGTAAAAAGAAAGCAAAGGTTTTAGGCTCTGGAAGCTCCCTCTGTCTAACATTCCTCTTTGTCAGCTTGTCTGTTTGTTTCCTTCCCTGCCATTGTTGTTGAAGCCCAGAACACATTTTAAATGATACCTGGATCCCAGGGAGTCCAAAAGCAGAACTGCAAGCTCTGTGGAACTGTGGGCCATGGTCTACCAACCACAGTCTTTCATAAGTAGATCTAAACATGGGGCCCAGGACAACACCCATGCTAAGATGTGCATTCCTGCCAGAGTGGGTCAAGGAAACAGAGAGGAGGAAGTTAGAATCCTAGGCATGTGAGGAAGGATGGCTGGGTGGGCAGCGTCTCTGTTAGGACCCAGGCAGGTCACTGTGCTTTGGCTTGACTCTTGCTTTCCATCCAACAGCAGCTTTCAAGTTTGTTTGGACCTAAAGGAAGTCTGAGAGGCCTGAGTAATGATATTTTTCTCTTTAGAGACAGAGCTGACATCTCACTGTCATGCCTGATTCTCAAGCTCTAAGACACTCTTCTAGAATGTGAGCCACTGTGTGCAGTGTCGCTTAGCCCTCTTCAGCCTATCCTGTGAACACCAGGGCTCAGGACAGATACAAAGGAAAAGGGACTCTCTGGCTACTGCACCCATAAGATCCTGTGCCTCTGCTAACCCAGGTGTCTTGGGTCTTTCCAAGCCTGTACCCTGAGCAGAAGGAGAGTACGGGACTATAAGTCAAACGATGTGTCCAGGCTGGAGAGATGGAGCTGCAGTTCAGAGTGTTGCTGCTTTTGCAGATGACCTGAGTTAGTTCCCAGCACACACCTCAGATAGCTACAACCATCTGTAACTCCTGCTCCAGATCACCCAATGGTCTCACATATATACACACACACAAACATTTATGGCCCTCTTCTCTCTCTCTCTCTGTCACACACACACACACACACCACACACACATTCATGCACACACTTTAAAATGTAAAAACCAAAACAAAATAACTCCAGACATTCTGTGCCACCTTAAAATTGCTCTTAGGTCTCTCCTTAAAGACGTTTGAGAACAGTGTGGACATTTGAAAGCATCCACTAAAACCTGTTTATATTCATGGATTGCCTCAGAATCTACAACAGACACCTTGACACCTCGTAGACACTTAGTAAAAAGAGGAAAGAAGAAGAGGAAAAAACAAGGTGAAGTGAGAAAGAATAGATAAAGAAAAAGAGGAGAGGAAAAAACTATGAGGAGGGAAAGAGAGAGAGAAAGAGAGGGAGAGAGGGGAGAAGGAAGGGGAGGGAAAAGAGAGAAAAGAGGAGGACAGATAAAAGGGAAGAAGGGAAGGAGTGAAAAGAGAGAGGGAAGAGGAAAAAGAGGGAGGGAGGGAAGGGGAAGTGGGAGAGGGGAATGGAGGAGAAGAGGGGAAAGTTGGGATGTAGGGGAAGGAAGGGAAAGAGAGGGGATAGAAACCATGATTAGTCTTGCTTGTATAATAAATACATCATAAGGATTTTCTGTGTCTAGTCATGTTTTCCAAACACAAAGAGAAGCCAGCCCTTTCTAGCCCTGTCCCTTTAAAACAATGTCTGACCTGCTGAGGCCTCTCCCTACCCAGAGCATTGGACCACAGCAGTAAGTGCGGGGAACTTAAAGGACACAACTCTTTAGAATATTGTGTGGCTCTGTGAGGACCCTCACAGGGGCCACCTACACTGTTAAGGCAGGCTGCCACTGTGCAGGGATTCAAAGGGCTGAAGGACTCTGCAGGCAGTCACCCTAATGAGCTACTCTGTGTGAGCCACTGCGGTCTTCGGGGATGGCAAAGCATACAACAAAGACACCAGGCCCCAGATGAGGTGTCAGTTATGAGGATGCTGGCAATAAAAGGCCTGCCTCAAAGCAAGGACAGATGCTTAGAAGACAGTCTGCAGGAAAAGCTCACTTGGAGAACGTGTGCTCTGAAGCAGGATCACACTGTTCTTTTTTGTTGCTGTTGTTGTTAAGGTTTATTGTATTATTTCTTTCCATCATACGTGTGTGTGTGTTGTGTGTGTGTGTGTGTGTGTGGTGTGTGCGCGCGCGTGCCTTGTATGTGGGGGTGTCCGTGAAAGCCAGAAGAGGGCATTAAATACTCAGGAACAAGAGTTGCAGGAACTTTTGAACTGTGCAATGTGAATGCTGAGAACCAAAGTTGGGTCCTATGCAAGAGCAGCAAGTACTCCTAACCACTAAGGCAGCTACTATCTATCTATCTATCTATCTATCTATCTATCTCTCATAGTTATTTTCTAAATCCTCAGGATCAAATGGGACCCTAACAGCAGGAGTGGAGCCACAAGTCCTGTATTAAGGACTAGCACCATCTAATGGGACAGCAGGTCTCCCTGTCACTCATGACCTGAGAACAAAAATGCTGTGTGGTAGCCTCCACTCAAGATGGGACTGTTATCTTCAAGTCTCTAGGACAAACAACCAAAGCAGCAAGGTACTGTGTAGGTGTATATTTTCTCAACCTACTTTAATAAGGGTTCAACCTCTCCTCTAGCCAGCAGAGGTAATGGAAAAGAAAGGTTAATAGAACATGGGGGAAGCAAACTTATAGGATCTTCCAATCTTCCAGTTCTCAATCCAGTCCACTAGCAAACACCAAACACGAATCAGCACTGCAGTCCAGTCTACTCAGCAGACACCACACATGAATCAGCAAGGGCAGTTCAATCCAGAAGAAACCTTGAGACTCACCAACCACCTTGAGTCCACAGAAGCAGCAAGAAGCCACAGGAACCTCAAGAGAACTTCTTTGGCCAGTTTCTTTCTATGATATCACCACAAGTGAAAGCTCAACAACGCAATGTAAGGCAAACCAATACATGTGTATTGTCAGTGAAGACTAACGAGGCAGAGCAAGGCAAACCAATGCTAGAGTTCTCACTGTCCATGGGGTCATATTTATATTCCCTTTAAACATCATGCGTTCCTTCATGTGTCTGCCACAGCCTGTTGTCACACTCCAAGTCTGCAGATCGGTTTCCCAGACACACGGATTTCTAAATACCAGCACACAGCACAGTGCCGGGTAGCAGCATGACAATTCCCTAGGGAACTTAAAAGTGTTTTTAAGTTAAAAGTTGGAGGCTCTGAATCTGGCATGGAATTTAGGAATGCACATTTTTAACACTTTCTCTGCGATGTGTATATGCAATCATGCTTTTGGTATGTATGTACCAAAAAGAGAGTACATTTGGAAAGTTAATAAGATTCTCTTTGTTTGTTTGTTCCATTCGTTGCCACTCTGAATACTCACATAAACCTGAGCGCTGTAATCCCCAGCCTCCATCAATGGCACTGTAATCCCAGCCTCCATCAATGGCTCTGTAATCCCCAGCCTCCATCAATGGCTCTGTATATCCCAGCCTCCATCAATGGCCTGTAATCCCCAGCTCCATCAATGGCTCTGTAATCCCCAGCCTCCATCAATGGCTCTGTAATCCCAGCCTCCATCAATGGCTCTGTAATCCCCAGCCTCCATCAATGGCTACAGCTCCAAACTGACCTAGTCTCCTCTTAAGAATGGGCTGATTAGCCCCAAGGAATACAAGGTGATGCTCCTCAATGCTGCCACTTTATAAAAGAAGTTCTAGTAGATTAAGCATGGCACCTCAAAAATTCCACCCACTTTGAAGAGCTTGGTCTCAGCAGGCCCCAAAATAGCCCATGAAAGGGTTAGAAATTGTGGTCATGAAGGAAGATGGTACTCCAGCTGCTTCCCTTTCTTTATTTCCTGGCCACCTTCTCTGCCACACTTGTAGCTATGATGCACAGTCCTAACGGTACATGAAAGCCCAAAACGCATGGCCAGGAGACAACAGACAGAGATATGAAACTGTAGAAATAACTGTAGAAATTCACTTCCTTTCTCATATACCACTTGGTATATGAGGGCTTGTGACACTGCAACAAAGCTAACGAATACAGGACATCCCTCCCCCACAGTTCCCAGGCAGGGCTCCATCATGTCCCTTCTTCCCCTCACCATAAACCCATCCTGCCCTCCCTGGATAGAACAGCTCAGACGACTGGCTACTAGTCCTTCCAGGAGCTCTTCCCATCCTTTCCAGGAGTGTGCTCTCCCAGTGTTAGCAGCTGACATGGAGCAACTGTGACCAAGAGAGGAAAGGTATAGGAAACACTTCAGTAAGGAAGGAAACTCGGGATTAAGGAAACCAGACTAGCGTCAGTTCTTCAGGATTTTCCAGTATTTTAACCTTGCTAAAGACCTGAACATTCCTAAAATGAAAACACATTATTGGCACTTGCCCCAAGTCCATTTGGCAACAAGCCCTGTTCTGTGGTGCATTTGGACTAGCGATGTGCACACTGCACTTGTGGGTTCACCTGAGGAGAAGGTAGGCGCTTGCACTGAGCACTGAACACGGCCCCTGCTACTTGGCGCTTACTCAGCAAACATGTCTCCTTTTGCCCACCCTCCACTCCCTGCCCCCCACACCTCCCCTCTGCACCTCCCCAGTCTGATTCTTTATACTATCCTCTGCCCACCTTTAAGTATCTTTTGGGCGAGCATTTCCTGACAGGGCTCTGGCCTGGTTCCCACTCTTAGAACTTTGGGGAGACCTTGGCCATCATTCAGCTGACCATATTAGGTAGTGCTGCCTGGGCTATGCCATCAGGTAGCTAAATCAAGCCTCTGTTAGTCATTCTGCCCCTAAGCCTTCCTAAGCTGAGCTCCTCCTTCTTATGTGTCACTGCATCTTCTCAGTTCCCACCCTCATCATTGCTCTCTACTGTCGGAGCTTGCCCTGGAATCCCTCTGAGGAGCTGTTCCAGAGTTCACCCACTCAGCCTGAAGTCAGTCCTGCTGAAACACTCTTACAGACACCTCTGCCTGATTCCATAGGATCTCCTCGCCTCTCAATCACCACATCCTTCCTGAGGGGTTTATAGTTAGCTCAAAATCAACCCATCACGACACAAACCACCTTTCTGGGTAAGGAAGCTGCACCATGGTCAGCTACAAAAGAAAAGGAAACAAAAATCAACACCTGTGCACGTATTGCTTCTTCACACGTATCACCTGTTTGCTGCCACCCTGAGGGTCTTGCTTCTGCTAAAGAGGAGTCTATGACATTGCAAAGTGCAACCCCTCTACAGGACTATGGCCCTGGGCCATGGTCATACACTTTCCTGTGTAAGCATCAGGGCTTCTGCATTTTACACCGAAGGCCTGCTTGATCAGAGGTACTTCAACAAAGGTATCTCTCACAGACCGGCCCATGGGCAGCCACCACTGCTGAGGTGGCTTGGTCCATCTTCATTGACCAAATGTTGTCTTTATGGGAAAGAAGTAAATGATTCACATGAGGGACAAACTCGAAGTTTGCTTCAGAGAGTAAGGAAGGACACCATGATCAGGACAGGAGAGGAACAGAGATTTAAAAAAAAAGTGTCAACAGGGGCAGAATGAGCCTGACAGAGTGGATCAATGATGAGCAGGACCTGATGGCTAAACTTTCTCTTCCTTTGTAACAGTGAATGTCAGGAGATAGCATCCCTTTCTGTCTCCATGATGAGGATGCAGGGAAGTCTACCTCAGCGCAGATGCTCTGTGGGGTTCCAAAATCAGGAGGGTGGCAGCGGGAGCTCTGAATTCCAAGACCTCTGGGAAAGGCAAGGCTATGGGGGACATTCATACTTTATATGCATGTCCATTTAGTTAACCGAATCTTCAGCAGGAAGTGCTAGCATTCCTGGATAAGGCAGGATTGGTTGCCAATATTCATGCAGAGTTTCACAGGAGAGAAGAGGCAGCACTCCTCTGAGACTAGACATATTTCAGGATAATAGATAATAGTCCATGTCTTCAGAGACGTGGACGGTCAGATGGTGTAGCGAATGCTGCTATGGCTTGAATATATCCTCCATAAACCAAGTGTTGAAAGCTGTGATCCCAATACAACAGTGTTGGGGAGATGGGGCCTCATGGCTGGGTTAATGTTATTACAGGAGTGGTTTTACTGTAGCAAGAAGAGTTGGGAGACTCTGGTTTACACTCCCTTCCCTTATCTCCCCTTTCTCTCCCTCCCCTCCTCTCTCTTCTGCCTTCTCCCCTCTCCCTCTTTAGTCTCCAATCCATTTTTGCCCTTCCACGTTCCACCATTGAGGGTGGAACTAAGAAGGCTCTCACCATATTGCTGCTTGACCTTGGCTTTCTCAGCCTCTTGAATTATGAGAAATTGATTTCTATTTTTTATATAAATTATATAGTCTGTGACGTTCTATTATAGCAACACACAAAATGGACTATGGTAGATGGTGGCTAACCTGAGACAAATATGGAAAACAGTCAGTGTGAAAAGATCTTTCCTGCTGCTCTAGACAGCGAGCAGACACGTATTTACATTTCTCTGAGAAGTATTTCCTATACTCCAGCTTGTTCCATCCACATGATTCCTGAAAACAGAGATTCCCGCCCCCCCATGACTTGATGCTGTATAGGAACTACAGAGGTTAGATGTGGCATTCAGTTGTCATACGGTTAGTGTTGTGGTTTGTATCTCAAAGTCCCCCACAGGCCGATGTTTTGAGTACTTGGTTCCAAGCTGCAGCATGATTTTGGAAGCCTGTGGGACCTTTGTGGGGGAACCTGGAAGAAGTAGGTCATTGGATGCAGCCCACTGAAGGTTATAGTCCAACCTGGCTCCTGTTCTGCTTCTTCCACATGATCCCACTACCTTGTTTCTCCACCCAGATAGAATGAACTCTCTGGAACTGTGAGCCAAGACAAACCCTTCTCCCTTAAGTTGTTTCTGTTGGGTGTCAGGAACCAGTTGTGTGAGGGAAACTTATCAGTTGTGGTTCCTGTGAAAGGCTCCAGTGACTAAGGAAAGCATTGCATGATGACGAGAAGGAGAAAGAGAAGATTTTTGGTGGCTCTAAGACTACAGCTCAGGTTATTCCTGAGTCCTGTCTATCTTCTTGTGTTTAGACTTTAGATAGCCCAACTTCCTAGGAGTTGGTCATAACATACCACCACAGTTCTATCCAGCATGGTCTATATGAACCCCCAAAGAAAGAACCCTAAGAGCTCAGTGGAGGCAGCAAATACATCCAAAGCTTCATGAGTCTGGACCTTTGACCGTAGTGTGATCATGAGAACCGGCAGATACAAATCGTGTTGGAAGAAACCAGGCTGTAGGATATTCCCCAACACTGGAAGTCCTCATCAGTATAACATTTCCTCATATCATCTTGCTAACAATAGCAGTGATGGGGAGAGCTGCCCTAGCACTAACCCAAGAGCTCTTTGGACAGGAATCGACCATGAAACACATCAGAAGGCCAAGGGCATTCATTGTGATATGGGGGTGATCTACAATTTTACCCAATGAAGAGAATTTACCCAGTATTTTTTTTTTAAATAATTAAGTTGGACAATTCAACCAGCAAGTCCCAGTCTCGTTGCTATAACCCAGCACAGGAAGCACTGAACACTCCTCCCTGTGGCCCTGGGCTTGAGCTGGAGCATCTGGCATCCAGGGAAAACTGATCACTGGGAGTTAAGCCCTGGAGAGGCGCCATTGGCAACAGAAGCCAAGAATGTGTCCAAGTCCGGAGACACATCACAGCTCATTAGCCAACAGCCTGTTTTTCCTAACCACCTATGCAAATATTTGTGCCTTCTTCTTTCCCCTATGATTGAGAATGAGGATAAACTTGTGAGAAATGTATAGTTGTCTAGACAAAAGTTTTCCTTGTACCAAGCTTTCCTTTAACTAAATCTTGACAACTTACTGCTAAAATAAATGAAGAGTCCCTGAGAACAATTATTTTTCCCCCCTCAGAGGTTTTCAGATTAAGAAGAAAAGCTTATGTAATGTTTTCATCATCCCATAATGTATAGACTCATCACCAATTAGTGAATCCAGTGCTTCCAAAGGAAAGATCTGTGTCTAACGAAGAAGAGAAGCAAATAACTTAGCTCATTGGCCTCCCAACGGTCGATTTAAGTCACTGTATCATGAGAGTAGAGAAGCAACTTGAGTAAGTCAGGGAAGGCTGTTACACAGCAGTAGCAAAGGATCCCAAACCTTGGTGATTGTGATTTGAATACAAATGGCCACATAGGTTCTAATACTTGAATTTTGGTCACAGGGAGTGGTGCTACTTGAGGAAGAATAGGAGAGATGACCTTGCTGAAGTGGATGTTGCCTGGTTGAAGGAAGTGTGTCACGGTGGGTGGGCTATGGGGTTTCAGAAGCCCAACCCAGGCCCAGTGGTGCTGTCTCTCTCTGCTGCCTGTGGACCTGGATATAGACCTCTCAGTTCCTCCAGCACCATGTCTGCCTGTGTGCTACCTGCTTCCAGCCATGCTGATAATGGATTCAACCTCTGAAACTGTAAGCAGCCCCCAAATAAATGCTCTCCTCTTATAAAGCTGCCATGGTCATGCTGTCTCTTCACAGTGATAGAACATTGACTAAGACAGTAGCTTACATAATTTGAATCTCTTGTTTCACATCTCACACAGACTGGCAATGGACTCTGCCTGGCACTGCCACTCAGTATAGGCTGAGATACTAGGTTGATAATCTCCAATTCCCTGTTCTAAGTGCCAGAGGGAAAGACAACTGTGGGGGACTACCACACAGGCTCTTACTTCATTCACAAAGAAACTATACATTTCATTTACATTCATCAGTCAAGTTGAGCATGAGGGCACACCTCACTCCAAGTGGGGAGGAGTGTAAAATCCTACCACATACTCAGAATGGCTGTAAATTAGAAACACTTGACAAAAGGGTTTGGAAAGATTATTCAAGGATTAAAAGAACATACTGCTCTTGAAAAGGATCTGAGTTCACCCACTTTGGGCAACTTACAATTACCTGTAACTCCAGCTCTAGGGGATTCAACACCTTTTTCTGGACTCTACAAGCATCTGCAGTCGTGCATATACACCTGCACTCATGAGTCTACACCTGGACTTATTTATATACACCTACACTCATGTGTATACAACTACACTCATGAGTATAACCTGGACTCATTATATATACCTGCACTCATGAGTCTTACACCTGCACTCATGTGTATACACCCACACACAGGCATACACATAGTTTAAAAATAAAGATAAAAATTTTTTTTTTTGGTTTCTTGAGACAGGGTTTCTCTGTGTAGCCCTGGCTGTCCTGGAACTCACTCTGTAGACCAGGCTGGCCTCAAACTCAGAAATCTGCCTGCCTCTGCCTCCCAAGTGCTGGGATTAAAGGCGTGAGCCACCACTGCCTGGCTTAAAACTATTTTTAATTATTATTTTTAAATACTAGGTACATTAACCATCCTTGGAAATAATAATGAAATACTATCAAAAGAAGTTTAGAAAAGGCCCAAGCCAACTGAGGAGAGTTCACAGGAAGGCTGGGCAGCTTGTGGCCCTCAGGAAGGGAAGGAGTGGATGGACTATGAGGGGCATGAGGGACAATGTGGAACTGGCATGGGGACATTAGGCAGTGGCTCTGACCATGGCATCTGCAGAAGACACATGGGAAACTGCCCAGTGTACTCACGCTTCCAGGACTCTCAATCCTCAAGATCTGTGGAGAGGCTTGACAGCCCTCCGCCACATCGATAGTGTAAAAACATGCTTTAATCTTATTCATAAGGAACTGGAAAGAAATATTATCCTTCATGGCATAATAGAAGTGTGGCTCTTACCACATGCAAAAATCTGAACACAACTTAACCTGCCAATTCTGGTTATGTCTCACCACAAAAATGTAAGTTGTCAGGTCCCGTGACAGTCAGGACATTTATCAAGGGAGGGTGACATTTGTCTTCAAGCACTCAGCTCTTTGAACAGGGTAGGGAAGGAACCCTGCTTGAAGTTTCCAGGCACTTGAACACACTGTCAAAAGTAAGAAGGTCGACAAACCTGTTTCCCACACGATGCCTAACAGATTCCAGTCAGGCATGGTTACTCTTAGCGTCAAAAAGAACGACGGCTCAGGAGTCCAGCTCAATCAGCTCGCTTGTCACAAAAGAAACTTTATCACAAATAGAAAGTGCTGGAAACCACTAGGTGTGCACACTCCGCGCACATCACACACACACACACACACACATGCACCAAACCCCCACATACACACTCACACAAGGAAATGCAGATTGCTGAAGGAGCCCTTGAAAAACATTGGGGCTTTAACTTGGGGAAAATTCCAGAGCAGGCAGGCAAAGCAAGAGGCAGCACCTTTTGCCTCTTAATCTAAGAGCTTAGGATCACTAATACGAAGGCCACACAACTGACTAGTTGACCCTTCCCCTATAACACAAAAGGTGTAAGCTTGGTTCTCAGCACCCACATCTGTGGCTGACTGCTTGTAACTCCTAGGGGAGTGGATGGCCTCCACAGTCCTCTACACATCCCACTCACACGAGCTTACCCACACACAGACATACACAGAGAGGTCATTAGAAAGAAAACACAGTAAGTCTAGAGGTTCAGCATCGCATGAGTGGATAAGGAAGATGTGGTGCTTACACACAACGGATGTGTACAGCTGTAAAAGGAAAACACGCCATCTGCAGGGAAATGGGTGGAACTAAAGATCTCAAGTAAACTAAGCCAGAGTCAGAGGGCAGAAAGACAAATGATGCATGCTTTCTCTTAGATATGAAATTAGGATTTAAGTGTGTGTGTTGTGTGTTGTGTGTGTGTGTGTGTAATATAAAAAAGGGACCATGAAAAGGAAGGAAGACATCTTAAGTGTGAGGGAAAGTTCACAGGGAATTGAATTCACGGGATGTGAAAACAGGAGAGATTTGTGTACATTCAGGAAAAACATGAATGAGGCTGGAGAGTAAGGAGTGCAGGGTGGGATGGGATGCCTAAGAAGAAGTCCCATGACATTGCATATCATAAAGAAACAAGTCAATTCATATGTTAGCTTAAATTTATTTTAAAGATGAGAGAAAGAAAAATGTAAACTAAGGGCCCAGGATCTGACTTGATCCTGTTTTCCATATGATCCCTACGCACACACTTAAAAGTCTGGCACTGAAGAGTGAGAGACTCTTCTCAAAATTAAACAATAGAAGACACATGATATTAACCTCTGGTCTCCACTGTATACACACACACATACACACATATACATACATATGCACATATACAGAGAGAGAGAAAATAATAGAAATTAAGTTTATATAAATAAAACAACAACTTCTTACCATCCAGTAAGATAGTAGAGCTTATATGAGCAGCAATAAGAAACCAACAGAGATTTGGGGACAGAATGACAAGAAAGTCCAAGTCTGAAAGCTAGCCTGGTAGATATGCCTGCACGCCCAGATATCAGGGAAACCGTAGGAGAAGAACTGCAGTTCAAAGCCTTCCTGGACTGTAGAGAGCATTCAAGGCGGTGCAAAGACAGGTGAGGCTTTGTCTCAACATCTACATAAGCAAAGGGAAGGTTGGAAACATAGCTTGTCAGTAGAATGTTTGCCCAGCATGGACAGGGCTTTATGTTGAAGCCTCAACAATACAAAAACTAACAACAAAAGAAATCCTAAGAGTGAGCTGCTTTTGGAAAATAAAGTTATAATTAATCATACAAGAGATTGAAAGAAAAATGTGGAGAAGAATGTGGAAAAATACGTTCACAGTCATGTGATAGTGTAAGTCGGAGAGGACAAATGAGACCCCTGTGGAAAGGAATGTCAGGAAAGAACAAACTTAAAGAATGAGGACAGATGGCTGGTGGTTTAAGACCTTCCTGTCTGAGGGCGTGGATGGAGGAAACATTAAATTGCAGACACAGGCAGAGTCAGAGACTCAATAACTTGTCCTCATAAAAATCCACCTGTTGTATTAGTTACTCTTCTCACACTGTGACAAAATACCCAGAATAAAGCAACTTAAAGGACAGATAAGTTAATTTTCCCTCAGAGTCTGAGGATACAGTCTACTAGAATATAAACCACATTTCTTATTATTGAGACAAAACACCATGACCAAAGGCAACTTAAAAATAAAATCATCTAGTTGTGCTTACAGTTTTGGAGGGTTAAAGTCCATGATATTGGAGCTTAGGCATAGTGGCAGGAACAGTTGAGAACTCACATCTTGATCCATAAGCAAGACGCAGAGAGAGCTAACTGGGAATCACACAAGTCTCTTGAAACCTCAAAGCCTGCCCCCAATAGCACACCTCGTCCAAAGAGACCACACCTTCCAATTCTCCCCAAACAGTTCCACCAACCTGGGACCAAGTATTCAAACTGTGAGCCTATGGAGGCCATTCTCATTCAAACCACCACACTTGGCAAGGAAGTTGTAGTGGCCAGAGCCTGGGGCATCTGCATTTGAGAAGGAGATGAATGCTTGTGCTTGTCTATCTATCTCCTTTCTTATCAGTACCCCAGTCCAGGGAATGATGCCACCCATATTTAAGGTGGGTCTTGCCATCTCAGTTAACCTAATCTAGATAATCCCACACAAGCATACACAAAGACATGTCTCCTATGTGAATCTAGACCCTATAGAGTTGGAACTAAGATTAACTATCACATATGTTGAAATCCTTACCACCAATAAGATGGCATTTGGGGATGGGACCTCTGAGAATTCATTTTCCATTCTTTATGAAGTCTCTTCTATGTCTTCATTACACACTATAGACTTAAGTATAATTATGTTGTTTTTATATGTTCACTGGTCTGAAGCAGATGGGAATTCTTAGTAGCCAGACTTTATTACCTTTATCTGCGTGAACAGAGTAAGGCATATAGTATGCACACTGGACGGAAGGAAGGATAAATGGATGGATGATCAAATAAATGGTAAATAAAATTAAATTCATTGAAATCTTTAAGAAAACCTATTTCCTGGCAGTTATATTACCAAAACAATCAGAATTCAGGGGACTGAGATGAGAGGGGTTGGGGAGGGAACAGTAGTACATCTAACATTTCACACACTGCCTTTGGATTTTTCTAGTTTACAAATAATGCTGGGGCATGGTGGTTGTGGTGGATTGAATATGCTTGGCCCAGGGACTGGCACTATTTGGAGGTGTGGCCTTATTGAAGTAGGTGTGGCTTTGTCAGAGGAAGTGTGTCACTGTGGGGGGGCTTTGAAGCTCCATCCAGTGTGAAAGAGTCAGTCTTCACCTTGCGGCCTTCAGATGAAGATATAGAACTCTCAGCTCCTCCTGCACCATGCCTGGCTTTCACAAAGCAGTAAATCATATGAGAAGTTAAAATAAGAGCTAATATTTGTATTATCTGAGACATCTATAATCTGAATTTCCAAAATCTGTCAATGGTCCAACAGGAGGGTTCAGTGGGTTAAAGCACTTGCTGTCTGATGCTGTAGACCTGGTGCCCCAAGTTCAATTCTGGACCCATGTAGAAGTTAAAGAAAAGAACTGAGCCCACAAAGCTGTCCTCTGACTTCCACACCTGCACAATGATACATGTGAGCACATGCACGCACACACTAGGGCACACACACATGCACACAAACAGTAATTTATACACATGCACAACAATAACCACTTCAGTGGCTTCCGCCACAGTGTCACTAACATGTTTGTTCCTTTCAGCTGACGATGCGCTGGGCTATATCTGCAATCCCAGCACTTAAGGCAGAGGCACATGAATTGCTACAAGGTTGAGCCCAGGCTGGTCTACATAGTGAGTTCTAGGCCATCCAGAGCTGTATTAAGAGACCTTGTCTCAAAATAAATAAGGGGGGATGGCCAAGGTCACTCAGACAGGAGGACCAGTGTAGATCCTAGAGGCCCGTTGGATCCAGAGTAGTGTTTCTGGCAACAGATGACTCTGAAAGGGACCCATGTTTCAGAAATCTCTGAAATGCAGATTTTTCTAAATAACAAGAATCACCATGTAAATGAACTTGGAAAAGTGCTTGTAACAGGGAAGATGATGTGGTGGTTTTGAGAGTTATACAATGTTTGTCTCTTATTGCTCCTTTCTGTTTTCAGCGGGTTACGTTACCACCACTTACTACAGCTTAACCATCCACACCACCTTGCCTGACCATAAATAAAATTTTATAGTGTTCAAGACATTTGAGTAGAGTTTAAATAATTTGCTCTTGTCCTTTTCCTCTCCCTCTCCCTCTCCTCTCCTCCCTCTCCCTTCCCTCTCCCTCTCCCTCTCCCTCTCCCTCTCCTTCCTCTCCCTCTCCCTCTCCCTCTCCTCTCCCTCTCCCTCTCCCTCTCTCCCTCCCTCCCCCTCCTTCCTCTCCCTCTCTCCTCTCCCTTTCTCTCCTCTCACCTCTACTCCACTCCCCCTTTCTTTTCCCTCTCCATCTCCCCTCCTCCTTCTACCAATAAGATGTACCCCCAGCCCTCACTGCAACAGCTTAGATCTCTTACCCAGTACATTCATGCCTAAAATCAATGAGATGTCTCTTCCTACACAAGGTGGTTAGAAATCTTATTCTCAGTGCTGACACTCCATACTTGGCATGACACAGAAGACTTCAGAGTCCACAAAGGATTTAATCCAGGACAGTCTGAAATCTACCCTAGACAGAAGTAGACACAAATAAAGACAGCATTTCCACACTATTACTAGGCTCCATGTCTCGGAAACGTTTTGTCTCCTTCTCTATGACATTTACAGAGCAATTCCAAGAATGTTTAATAAGGCGGCCTTTGAAAGCAACTCTCTTTAGCTACACTGTCCGCTTAGAAGTAACCAGTGGGGAAGTTCAGCCTTGGACCTAACAGCACAGAGCCATCATCTATGAGTTTAACTGAGCTGAGGGACCCAGAGACAAAGGAAGAGGAATTTATGGGGCCTCATTAACAGTACTAAGAAGGCCTCGTCCTCCACACAGCTCCTGTCTGCAAGAATGGACTTTATATTGGCTTTCTTTATATTGCTATACTCTAGAAAGCCAGAGAAATCTCCAAAGACACAACATTGCACTAAATAAGTCTTTGAAAACAGAATAAGGAGCTGTGAGCTCTAAACAAAAGTGTCAGCTTACTAGTCTCCAGTGGAGGAGAAACTCCGTCTTGAGTTCCCAAGTCCCACAGTCAAAAGTCAAACAAATACATGCTCACAGTTGAAGATCAAATTCACAGAAGAAAAGCTGCTGTGAGTATGCCTTTAAAACAACAAAAATAACACCTTAGGCTCTGTATTGGTTACTCACCCCCTCAGTGTGAGAAAATACTTAAAGCAGCCGGAGAGAAGAAAGACTTTCTTCTGTTCACAGTTACAGAGGGTGACAGTCCACCATGGTGAGAGGAGACTTGCATTCAGGATCTCTGTGAGTTCAAGGCTGGCCTACATAGCAAGTTCCAGACTCTGTCTCAAAAATAAGTAAGTAGATGGTTGGTAAGATAAGATAGATAGATAGATAGATAGATAGATAGAATAGATAGATAATACATAGTTACATAAATGATAATAGAGAGATGATAGATAGATCATAATATAAAGATACATAAATGATAATAAAGAGATGATAGATACATATATGATAGATTATATAGATAGATTAGATAGATAGATAGATAGATAGATAGATAGATAGATAGAGGAGAGACAAACAGATAGACAGAATGATAAATAAACGCCAAGCTTTAAGGTGAAGCCTCCTTCTGAAAACAAGTGATTTTGTTCTCTGTTGACTCCAGTAAACTACCAGTCAATACCAGTGTCCACCAGCCTGACCTAGCCTCACACAGGGCACCTTACATGAGCAAGAACAGCAAGGGTCCCCTGAGATCTTTTATGGTCAGTCTGCTAGCAGCCTTCAGATGAAGATGGAGAACACTCAGCTCCTCCTGTACCATGCCTGCCTGGATGCTGCCATGCTCCTGCCTTGATGATAATGGACTGAACCTCTGAACCTGTAAGCCATCCCCAGTTAAATGTTGTCCTTAGAAGAGTTGCCTTGGTCATGGTGTCTGTTCACAGCAACAAAACCCTAAGACAGAAGTTGATACTAGGAGTAGGGTATTTGCTGTGATAGGCCTGACCATGCTTTTGTTTGGAAGAATGTGGATTTTGGGGACTTTGGATTTGGAAAGCAGTGGAATGATTTAAGTGGGGCTTAATGGGCCATGCTAATAGGAATATGGAAGACTTTGTAGCTGAGAGCTCTATATCTTCATCTGAAGGCTGCTAGGAGAAGAGTGGCTCCCACATGTTTAGGAGGAGAGTCTTAAAGCCCACGCCTACAATGACACACTTCCTCCAACAAGGCCACACCTACTTCAACAAAGCCATGCCTTCAAACAGTGCCACTCTCTAGGTCTAGCATATTCAAACCACCACATGGCCCAAAGCCAGGAAGTGACTATCATACAGAAGGAACATGGTAGAAACAGAAGAAGAAACAAATTCCTCAGCAGCCTCGGTTTTGGCTCCCCCAGTGACCCTGGCTGCCTTTAAGACCATATATCTTTAGCATCTCCTTCCTAGACTCAAAGCCTGGCTAAAGAGTTACATCGGCCCCCTTCCAGAACCACCTCTCTGCTCAGGAATTCCACCTCTCATGCAAGCAAGGTGCATGTTCTGCTGAGTCATGTGCATCAGGCTTGGGAAGTGCCTGCAGGCAAGTCCTCTACGTTTACTTACTAATGAGGACTCAGAGGGTCTCTTCTGACCAAGATGGTCAGAACAAAGCCATTGGCATAGGCTGTGCTGGGTGCCAAGGCAACCAGTACCAGGAAGTAGACTCTTGGATCCTTGGCCAGCAACTCAGTCTCTCCTCCCATCCCCATCCCTTGGACAGAACTTCAGTCCTCAGGAGAGAAGAATATTAACACTCCCAATCTGACATGCACAGTAAGTCTCAACTTCATGATGACATCATAATAATTTCAGGTTTAAGGCAATATAATATAGTCTAACCACTCAGAGCTTTTCCCAGCTCTCAGTAGGAAAGCAGCATCCTCTCCAAAGACTTCACTTCTGACATGGTCCAGCAAGAAAGCATTAGAGTCACTGTGTTGGTGGGTACGCCTGAACACACACTAAACAACTCTTCCCCGGGACTCCAAGGTCCTAGATCAACCCCTACTTCCCTACCCTCCTCAACTTCATGTCTTTTATTTTTAATACTCGAAAAGTTCAATTCATCCTGTCCAAACTCCTAGTATGGAGCGATCCACTATAGTAAGATTGACATACCAGGGCTACACCCTTAACAAACAATAGCTCGCCCTCTTCTAAGTGGTCAAACATGGTAACAGAGTTACCTTCTGTTACTGAATTTGGTCACATGAGTTATTCTGTCTTTTGTATCCTTTCAGACTGTTGGTGCCTCCCTCAGTGCCTGCGGTATGATAAAGCTGTGCAGTGCTCCAGTTGAGCAGTGCAGATGTGTTCTGGGTCCCTTGGTGTGTTTGGGCAAGCATCTCTACTAGGTCATGTTTAAGCATCTTTCTTAATGTTTTTTAGTCTTGTTGAAATACTGTCTGTTTGTTCTATTAGTTACTGAGAGACCCATTGGCCCCATAACAGCAAGAGATGACTTTTTATTTTAAGTAAATTTTTGCCTTAAAGTCAATATACTTTTTACCAGCTTTCTTTTGGCTGCTGATCACCTAGTATAACCACAGAACACATCTGCACTGCTCAACTGGAGGTCTTTATTTTCAAATATTTTTATCCTCATATTCTAGCATGGGCCTCAAGAACAAAGCATCATTTGGCTTTGAGTTTCAATCAAGAATGAAAGTCTTTGATTTTTTAGTGGAATCTGCAATCTATTACATTTAATTGGTGATAAATTTAGCTTTCAACCATTTTATACCATACTTTTTGCTGCACCCGCTTCCTGTTCTCTTTTCTTGTATTCCTTTGGAATGAGATTTTATCATACCATATTTATTGAAAATTTTTACATTACCTCTGTATTTTGAATAGTCACCTTGAATATTTCAGTTATCATAGTTTGACTATAAATCCAACATTCTGATTGTGCCCACACACATGAACACACATGCATAAACAGACATATGCGCACACATATGCATGCATGCACACATATGTGCACACATATGTGGACACTATGTACACTCTCACATGTACATACACACATTTATGCACACATGCACACACATATATACACATGCACACATATACATATATGTATGCATACTATTACACATGCACACACACATATGCACACACATATGCACACACATGCATATGCACACACACGTGTCAATCATCTTATAAACCTGGCGATCACTTAGCTTTACTGATACCATATCATTTCCTTTGCTCTTTGTTTCTCCTCCATCCCTTACCTAACGCTTAGAATTCTTTTCTCTCTGCCTGAAGAACTGTCTTTACTGTTCTCTTACTGAAGTCTTGCAACAATAAACCACAGTGTGTTCATCTGCAGATGCCTGTATTTCGCCTCCCTATCTTAGATTCTTTCTACTGAGGGTGATAGGCATGTTAGCTATTTTCCTTTACTGAAGTCTATTGGAAGCTTCTGCTCCTGTCTTCCACTATTGCTCCTAATACAGCATCTCTATTGTTTTTGTTTATTTATTTGTTTGTTTGTTTGTTTAATGATTGTGTGTGTGTGTCTGTGTGTGTGCGTGCACACACGCAGGCGTAATAAAACCCATATCCTCACATATGCTAGGCAAGTGCTATGCCATTGAGCTAACTCACGGCCTGGATATTTTCAAAGCAATCTTTATTTTCTCTCTAACATCTTTAAGGGTGTAATTGTTTAGAGTTTCACTGTGACATTTTTCCCTTGTTTCTGCTAGAATTTTAGAGCCTTTAAATCTTAATCAGATCTTGAGGGTGTAGATTCTGTGATTATCTTTATCAATTATCAATTACGTCCAAGACTGCATAATATCCAAATGAACAAACTTGAAAGCTTCTTGGTGTCTTCTATGTGTCTAACATTTGTTGTTATCTTTTGTCACTGTGTGGTCTTTGTATGTTTTATTCTGAATAATCTTCAAGTTAACTAATTCTCTCTTCAACTGTATCAACTATCTGCTGTAAAAGGAACCACTGGGTTACTGTTTGCAAATTCTACAGTGTTTCTTTATTCTTGCTTAAGTCTTGTAGAGGGATATTTTTTCTGCAAGTTGGGAGGAGCTAAGGTGGGAGAAATAAGGAGAGGAAGAGGATAAGGAGAGGAAGAGGAGACGGGAGAGGAGGAGCTAGGAGAGAGAGTACAAGAGAGGAGGGAACATGGAAGCAGATGTGTGCCTGTCTCTAGCAGTCAAAGGTAGTTGATATATCTAGGTTGGGTATTGGGCTACACCTCTGATTTGTGTGGGCATCTTGTTATTGAGCATTACCAAATATATAAAGCCTTTGGATAATCTAAGCATTAGAGCCTCATTCCTACCAGGCCACATGGATGGAGGGATGGTCTGGGTTCAGCCCAGCATTGTGGAGACAGTGTGGAAGATTGGCAGAGCCATCTCCCATGCTGTGTCTTGTGGGTGGCAGGGCGTGTCTCTGGTCACCTGAGTGGATGACCTGAGCTGAGCAGTTGTGTTATGCCACTGACGTCTGTCGCAGGCCTAGGCTAGTCAGGAACATGGCTAAGAAAAGCCTGCTTGAGTGCCGCTTTTTAAATAGCTCCTCAACAAAGTCTAATATGACACTTTTTATGGTTTCAAACACTTCAACTTCTTCAACATTCTAAGCTTATCTTTTCTGTCCTTGCAAATATTAAGTCTGATTTCTGCACGACTTTTTACCATTGTTCCTCTCTCTGATGCCTTCCTGAGTATGTTTCTGTTACTGCTTGTTTTCAGTGATTCATTTTCAGGTGAATTAGCACTGTCCAGTGTCCCTGTTCTGTGATCTTTTGCTTACTGTGTGCTTGAAGCTTTGCTTTTAAAACCACTTGTATGGGGGCTAGCAATATGGCTCAGCAAGTAAAGGTGCTTGCTACCAACTCTGATGAGCTGAGTTCAATCCCTCAGACCCACATGGTTTTATGTCCACATGGTAGAAAAAAGAGCTGACTCCCACAAGTTGTCCTCTGACCTCAACGCATGTGATGTAGCATGTGTCATCACACACAAAATAAATAAGTGAATGAATGGATAAACAGATGAAAAAATATTTTTGAAACAGAATTTTATGTAGCTTATGTAGACTTGAACTCACAATGGCCTTACATTCCTGATTCCCCCTGCCTCTACCTAATGAATGCTGGAATACAGGTATGTATTACCATGCTCAGACTATTTTGATGTTGTTGCTTTCAGATGATATTATTTTCACAAACATAACTGTTATTGGCTTGTGGCAGATCTTGGAAGAACTATCAAGTTCGTTATAGCTCACTCTCTGCTCATGACTTGAGACTGCCACCATCATCCCATGGCTCAGAACTGAGCCAGAATTTGTGAAAGAGTCATTTTATGTCCACCCCACCCTTATCACCAGAAGTCACCTCAGCTAAATCTCAGATCAAAGCATAGGAAGCTTATCCTGATGACTCTAGGTTCCAACTTCATGCTCCCCAGACCCAGGGGGAAGGAGGGGCTGAGGGAAAACTTATTCTCTTAGCTTTGTGTTTCAGATTTTTACTTTCCTTTGATCAACAGAAGTCCTAAGCATGATGTTCTGGTCAGCAGAAGGCCTGGCTGCAAGCCATTGCTCTCTGGTCAGCAGAAGGCCTGAGCGTTGTTCTCTGGTCAGCAGACGTCCTAAGCATCATGATGTCCTCCCTAGATTCCTGCTGTGTTACTAGCTCTTCTTGCTTTCCAGAAATTTTATTTCATGTTACTTAAAGTTTACTCATCATTCTCAGTGGAATTCTAGGTCTGAATTATCCTACTTACCATTAACAAAAGAAAAAAAAAAGTCCTTGGATACTTTGAACCAGTGCCTTTATCTTCGTATCATTTGTGTGAAGTAAATATCAGGGAATAAATATTGTTGAGATCTAAAGTGTGGAGACTCTGCGGGACCCCAGAGCATTGAATGAACAACTGATGCAAGAGTGGGCACAAATCCTCTCTCTCTCTCTTCTCTCTTCTCTCTCCTTCATCTCGCCTACATAATCACTGCCTCATGATGGCAATTCATCGTTTAAACTACCTTTGAATACATTCTCACTTTTTTATGTTTTCCGTCTTTTAAAAAAAAAATCAAAAGCAGTTCTTTACTTATATGTTCAAAGGGCTGAATTTCTTTTCCTTAAGAGGAAAAAAAGCATTTGCACCAAACCATGAGAGACTCTTGAAAATGGATGCTAAATGAGGATTCATCACCCTGACAGTAAATGGGAAAGCCTCCAACTCACACTTGGAGAGAATATGCCACTTAGAAAGATGGCCTCTGCTGTTTAAAGTCAGAGTGATCACAATAGTTGCGGGATATTTTATTGAGGCTAAAGTATTGAACTGGAATTTACCTCAATACAGGAAACGTGTTTAGATGCCATCCTACCGTGGCCTTGCCTTTATTGTTATATGCTACAACCAGTGCTGGTCTAACCATTCGAGAGGAGGCGCCGTTCTGCAAGCATCCCCGTCCCTCACCGTTCACACATCCAGCATCCCTCCAGGTGAGCATCTGTAAGCAGCACCCTCAGAAAAGACGTAGATTTCCAAAAAACCCAAAGGAATCACACCAACAATGCTGACCTTCTTAGAGCAAAGCTCTTAGTCTGGATCCCCCGTGTTACACGCTTCTCCAACTCACATGCTGCCTGCAGAGCTTTCAGGTCTACAAACTGCCATGTTTTCCTTTCCGATGAGCACAGTGTACATTAAGTAAATGTCTACATCTATAACAAATAGAAACCAGACACCATCCTACAGATAAAAGGGACCCTGTAAGTGGTGAGACAACACAGTATTTTTTTTCCATATTTACAAAGCTATTTTCTATTTACCTATTTGTTTGTTTTTACATCCAGACCACAGTTTCTCTTCCCTCCCTCTCCTCCCCACACCTATTCCACTCCTCCTCCTTTTCATAAAAGGAAAGGCTTCCCATGGATATCAACCAGCCATGGCATATCAAGTTGCAGTAAGGCCAGGCACCTCCTCTCCTATAAAGACTAGATGAGGCAATCCAGTAGAAGAAAGGTCTCAAGGCAGGCAACAGAGTCAGAACCAGCTCCTGCTCCCACGGCTGGGATTCCCACATGAGAACCACACTACACAACTGTTACATATGTGCAGAGGGCCTAGCTCAGTCCCATGTAGGCTCCCTGGTTGGCAGTTCAGTCTCTGTGAGCCCCTACAGGCCCAGGTTAGTCAGGTTATTCTCATGAACACGATACATTTTAAGGTCTATTAATCTCTTCTTCATAATTTCTATTATAAAGTGTCTTTTAAAATCTAAGGTGAATTCCATTGTACTAAAAGCCAAATTATAAAGGGGTAGATATGACACAAACTATATCACTCAGAAACCTAACCTGTTAGGTTGAGGTGGGGTTTAATTTCTCTATGAGGAGGTCAGACATAAATGTATGCAAAGGAAACTAACAATCTGTTCATCAAAGCCTATCTGGTAATACTCCAGACACTTTCAAACCAGGACAGAGGAAATCATCTGCTCCTGAAACTCTTCAGTCCTACATACCTGCTGCAGGATCCTGTGAGGCTGTCTGGGTTTCCTCCTGCCCATGCTGAACACCCTGCTGGAGTAGCTCAGAATGAGCTGGATGCTCAGCTCACTGACAGCAGGAAGTTCAAGAGTAAACTGAGGCATCTGGGGATGGGAGGGTCCTGTGGTCCTTGGAGCAGCGTTAGGAGGGTCTGGCATGTTCATAAGCTCTGTGCATGCTATTGCGTTGCATGCTATTGCGTTGCATGCATTTGTTGCACATTGCGTTGCATGCTATTCGTGCTACACAGGTCGGTTGTAAGCAATGCCTGTTCTTTTCTGACTCCATGCTCTCTCTCCGTAGCCTCTCAGCCCTCAGCTCAAGAGCCACACCTGCCATTTTCCTTTCGTCAGACACCCTGCCCCTCCCCAGCCAAAGCAACAGTAGGCATCAGCAGAGATGCTGTCACTATTACTGATCGTGTTCAGCAGGGTGCCAGGCTCTCCACATACTCCCAGTGACACTGCCCAGACCTCCAGGACCCAGGGGAGCAGGTTACATGTGGGTTACAGGCAGATCCTAGCGGCACTCTGAGTGACTGACACACACCATTCCACTTCTTCAGAAGGCCCTGCTGTTACCAACCTTCCACACCTTTTAGATTTTGAAGATTTTTGCTGATCCTCAGTGAGCTTTAGATCCCAGACCTATCAGACATACTGACTCCCAATTAATTGAGCTTCACATCCTAAAGGCATCTGACTCGTGTGTTTTGGGGGTTAGGGAGGGGTTTCCAAGCATGGATAGCCTCTAAGCAATGGGAATATGATTCTAGGATATGAGATTTGAGAGTTGGGGCAAAGACATACCTGGCAAAGATGGAAATCATCTTTCTTCCAGAGAACCATTTACTCCAAGATGTTCCAAACAGAATATGCCCTAATATGTTTAAATTCCACCTATGTGGTTTGAATAGTTGGTTCCCATAGACTCATGTGTTTCAGTGCTTGGCCATAGGGAGTGGCACTATTAGGAAGTGTGTCCTTGTTGGAGGAATGCTTCACAGTGTAGGTAGGTTCTGAGGTCTCCTATGCTCAGGCTCCACCCAGTGCATAGAATCTAGTCTCCCCTGATTGCCTGCAGAAGTCCAGTCTCCTTCCGCTGCCTTTAAATCAAGACGTAGAACTCTCAGCTCCTCCAGCACCAAGTCTGCCCACACATTGCCATGTTTCCTACCATAATGAGAATGGACTAAAACTCTGAGTAAGCCAGCCCCAATTAAATGTTTTCCTTTATAAGAGTTGCCTTGGTCATGGTGTCTGTTCACAGCAATGAAACCCTAACTAAGACGCTACCTTGTCAGACCTTTACAAGCAAGAAGTTCAGTGAAAAGTAAAGACTTCAAAACTCCCACTCATAGAGGATAGGCATCCACTGGCCCCTGTTGACCTGCCCCAGGTCTCAGGGACCTGTAATAAGAGAGGACAGAGAGGTATGAACAGTACACCCCTGCCCCACCCAGTGCTACCTGGAGAAACTGCTTTGGGACCCCACTGCACAGGCAGTGTGGGTCATTCAGAATCCTGGCCATAGCTTCTACAGAAAGCAGGGAGCCAGGACTCCTGTTGGAATCATCTAGAAGAGTGCCAGACTCTCTAAGGTGATGCTTTTTCCTTCAGGGAACCATAGTCTCTGGGATCGGAGCTGAGCCAGTGCAAGCTCCTGCTCCACCCTCAATGTCTGGCCAGGCATTGTGGTACCCACAGCTTCTTGACCATTACCTCATTGCCAAACCCTTTAGGGCGCCCCTCCCAGCAGCACGTAAAGAAGGGAGAGGTTAAAGTCCTAGTGTAGACTATGCACCTTCCCTCCCTTCTAATGGGCTCGCAGGAGGTCTCTCCGGTAGTATTGGGGCTTGCTCCCTCTCATCATGGATGATGACATAATGGGCTGGGCATGGACCAGGGTGGCCTGAGGACACTTTCATGGTATAGTTCCCAAGCAGGAAGCTTGAGTCCTGATTCCTCAGTGCTGAAGTATAGAGGGAAAGGCATGTATAAAGAGGATTCTCGGGTAGTTTCTAGAAACCCCTGCATCTTCTTAACTCTGTCATCTGTACATTACATGGACAAAAACAAACAAAACCTATACACTATCTACACCCAACTCAGCCATGCTAATGTCACTGTCTACCTATGACCTATCCCCACCCAACTCACAGCCACGCTAATGTCCACTGTCCATCCTACACCCTATCCCACACCCAACTCACAGCCATGCTAATGTCTACTGTCCATCTATATCCTATCCACACCCAACTCACAGCCACGCTAATTCTACTGTCCAGGCTTTCTTCACTCCTGAGGCCACTTCAGCAGGCTGTGAGAAGAAAGAAGAATGGACTCCACTCAGAGTGTTCCATTTAGCTTGGACTGTGAGTGGATCAGAATGAGCCAATCCAGAGCTTTTGAGTTATAACCTCTCTCTCCTTTCTAGATGTGTTTTATTATTTTATGTGTATGAGTGTTTTGCCTGCATGGATGTAAGTGTGCCCCATGTGTGCCTGGTGCTCACAGAGGTCAGAAGAAGGTGTCTGATGCCCTGGGACTGGAGTTATAGACAGTTGTGAGCTACCATGTAGCAATTAAATCTGGGCCTCCAGCCCCATAATTTTCTCTTTATTATATTTATTTATTGTGTTGGTGTGAGCTGTGTGTGTGTGTGTGTGTGTATGTATATGTGTATGTGTGTGTATGTATGTATATGTGTACATACACACACAAATGCATGTTGCATGGTATGCATAAGAAAGGACAACTTGTGGGGGCCAGTTCCTTCCTTCCACCATGTTGGTCCCAGAGATAGAGCTCCAGTCATCAGGCTTGGCTGCCAGTGCCTTTGCCCTCAAGTCACCTTGAAGGCTCAAGGTTACAATGTTGCAGCAAAATTCTTTCTTCCCTGTTGTATTAGCTACTTTCATCATTGCAATGACAAAAACCACTTAAGGAAGGCCGATTTATTTGGTCTCACAGTTTGAGGATACAGTGCAAGAAGTGCAGAAGTCATAGCAACGGGACCATGAGGCACCTGACCACATGGGTCTACAGACAGGAAGCAGAGAACTGGACCCATTCTGCTCTGCTCATTTTTTATTATGTCTGGGATCCAACCCGTGGAATGATGTTGCTCACTTTTAGGGTATGTATTTTTTTTTCTTCAGTTAAACCTCTCTGGAAATGCCTTAGAGACAGACGTACATGCCTAGGTATATGTTGATAATCAACCCATCATAAATCTACTTCTTGTCAACCTCACACCCAAACAAACCATTTTTAAATCATAACATTCCACTCCTGAATCTAAAATCTCATATTCATACCATATTACCAAAGGCATTTAATCCATCCCTAAAAGTATCAAGTCTTAATTGTTTCAAACTTGTTCAAAAATATAAGTGTATATAGTCTCTTCTGAGACTCCAGGAATCTCTTAACTATGAGTCCCTTATCAAATTAAGAGCTGAGTTACATACAGTTAATATACAATGACACAGAATGAGCATTCCCATACCAGAAAAGAGGAAGGGTAGCAGAACAAGGAACAATAGGGGTCAAAGCAATACTAAAGGCTCGCAGAGCAAACACTAAATCCTACAGATCTGTCTCGCATCTGGGTCTCATGATAAAATCACCTGGACTCCAACAGCCTTGAGTCACTCCGCCCCTCCTCCAGCTTTGTTACCTGAGCACATACAGCCTCTCTCTTGAGCTGACTGCATTCCACATCTGTAGCTTTCCTCAGCAGACATTTGATGATCCTGGTGTCTCCAGCATCCTGGAATCTCCACAGTAACTTGGGCTTCTCAGTCCCATCTTCACTCAGCAGCCACTCGGGTCTCTTTGCAGAGAAATTCAACCCTGCCACACATCATCTGGCTTCAGTGCGTTTTGGAACCTTGGTGCAAGACTCTATGGCCCTGTATCGCTTGCATTTTGCACACATGTTAAGCCAGTACCAGATGAACAATGCTGTTAAGTTCTGTTGCCAGCAGGAACTAAAGGTCTCGGTCCCCTGTCCGTACCTACATATTCTCACCACCAATGCAAAATGTCTTCCTGGAAGTCTGTGCATGGTCTGTAAATATACTACATAACCGGAAAAGACCATTTCCCCAGGAGGTCCACGTCCTGCTTTACCATATTGAATCACTCAGTTCAGCTTCACCAAGCTCTTCCTCAGGGCCAAGAATGCTAGGGATCTCAGACACAAACAAACCAGAAGCTATCTACCATGGGATAAAAGATCTAGCTGGAAATGTAACCTGCCAGCCCATCGTGTCATTGTGGGCACAAAATGCTTAGAAAGGATCACCCTGCCCAGAGCACCTAGGAAGGCCAGAAAGAAGCTGGGAGTAAGAACATGATTGAAGAACAAGTCAGATTCACATAGAGAAACAAAGGACCAGCCATCCTGAATAGGAAATCCCATATTCAGATAAGAAAGGGTGGATAAATGGAACACTAAGAAACAGAGTGGCCACATCTCAGTAAAAGCGACATATGTAAACAGAAAGCCAGACTAGCTGTGTGCACATATTCCATTCTGATCAAGTCCACATTGAAAGCAGAGACGGTAAGTTCCGTAGACTGAGAGGATAAAGAGGCTACATGCAAACACTTTGAGAATACAGGGATCCCATGGCCATACTCTGTACATTTGTTTCTCTTGTACGACACCACAACCAGAGGTAGGAGAGAACTGTCAGTCAAATGCCTCAAGCATACATACTTCAAGAAAGAAACATTGACAAATTGGCAAATTCTCCTACGTTTTGTTAATTTTGTGAATAGAGGCAAATGTGTTCACCTGTAATTGTCTTGTGACCTTCACTTTTAAATTCTAGAGGCACCACGATTTCCCTGGAGTACAGCCTGGTATCTCAGAGCTACATCTGCTTTACACGGTTGTTATGCAAAATTGCTTTTCATTGCTTCGGATTCAGGTATGTGCATTTGCTGGTAGGTGTGCCTCAGAGTAGGGTATTTTGTGTGAGCTACAGTACACACTCAAGCATCACAGTATCTAAGTCGCTATCCTGAATGCACTAATTTTAATCTAGGGAAGTTCATCTGTATAGAAAGAGCTTGACTTCACTCTAAAGTCAGAAAATGTTAGGCGTTCATCCTGGCTCTCCTCCTGCAGGCTTGTCTGAAAACTGAACTGACTCATTTAGATTCATTACTTTAAAAACGATGCATGTTGAGCTGGAGAGATGGCTCACCAGTTAAAAGCACTGACTGCTCTTGAGTTCAATTCCCAGCAACTACATGGTGGCTCACAACCATCTGTAATGAGATCTGATCCCCTCTTCTGATGTGTCTGAAGACAGCAACAGTGTACTCACATACATTAAATAAATAAATAAATAAATAAATAAATAAATAAATTCTTAAAAACAAAAAACAAACATACAAACAAAAACACAATGCATGTGAGTTTTCCCAACACACATACAAAAGTTTCTGCGAGCAGCTCCGAAGACATCTTCACAAGAGTCTCAGAATCTTAAAGCTTTATTTTTGATCCAAGTCCCCTCACATCACTTGGTATTCCTAAATGATGCTTGTGCAGGACAGACATCAGGACCAGTTCACAGGGTGGGATGGGGAGGAGGCCTGTTTCTGGAGGTCTGACATTGCTCATCGCTTTTGGTTGGAATACAGCTGGCTTAGCCCCACTGCGTTATACACATCATGGGGGTAGGAACATGCCATAGCCGGTCCTGTGTCTCCAGCACCTAGTGTGGTGTCTGAATATAGAGGGTGTGGGTGATAGTTGGCACAGGCTGTCAACTTGACAAGATCTTGAGCCATCTAGTGACTTGAACCTGAAGGAAGAAGGGTTCTGAATGGCAAAGTGTCCAGGGGAGGGAGGGGGGATTGAGAAGATAAAGAAGACAGAAACCTGGAACCAGAAGCTCTTGCATAAGAGAATAGCTTGTGCCAAGTAAATGTATTAAGAAGTACAGCATCTCATATACTATCTCCAGAGGAAAATAGTCCAAGGTCAGCAGAAAGCCAAATCAAATAGTGTTGGCAATAAGATCACAGTATACCTCAGCACCTCCACCTTTGAACTGATAACCACAGCCTCCAGAGGGAAAAGCCAGGTTCCTGGAAACTGAAACCTTAACTCTTCAAAGCCCTGGTCCAGCCCCAGACCAGCCCTTGCTAAGTCTGCCCCAGGGCAAGAACATAGAACCAGTGTCCCCTTTGTCCTCCGTCATGGTCTCTGAGAAAACTTTGGGTCAGCTTGGCTCCCAACAATCTAGGAGACAAACCTCTGGGCATGTCTGAGAGAGTTTCTACATTAAGCCAGAAGTAGGGAGACCCACTCTGAATATGACCAGTACCATCTCAAGGGCTGGTACCCTATTAAGGACTTAATAGGAGGAAGCTGAGTACCAGCATGTATCTCTACTTCCTGACTAGGCGCAGCTCCTCATACCCCCTGCCTCTATGTCTTTCACATCAAAATGGACTGTACCCTGGAACTGTGAGCCAAAATAACTCCTTCCTTTCATCCCCATGTTGCTTTTGTCAAGTATTTTGCTGCAGCAACGGCCCAAGTAATTAGAACAGAGTATAAACCTCTCTACTGAATGAGTGAACATGGTGAAGAAAGATGTTCCACCCTAATCCCCTTGGGAACACAGCAAGCTATAGGCTCCATCCGGGTTTTTTTCTCTTTAGTTCCCCTCCGATTCACAAAATAAAAGCCCAGTCTACTGTGTTGAAGGAGGCATCATATAAAGGAATTATCACCTCACTGGTGACAAATAAAAACTTAGTCAAAATGTCATGACTGTCACCAGTGATAGCTATCATTTTACAGGTAACTACAGAGAGGAGACACAGCTGGCTCTCTTTCTTCTTTCTCACTTGCTGGACTCTGATGTGCACCAGACATTAAAAACATGCTGGGACTCTTCAGGGCACTCACTACAGCCCTGCGCTGGTGAACTTACCCTTAAGCAAGCATAGAGGTTGCTGTGTAGCCTCACGCCAGGCCTCCCATGCTCACTAACAAAGATTGGCCAGCATTCTCCATCTTGAGCCAATGCTACTGTGCAGATATGATCAAGGTCACGGGAGACTGCTGTCTCAGAGTCCTTTCCCACTACACGCTTGTGAATGATAAAGGAGAAAAGAGCTTTAAAATGGAGACACCAGCAAGGACCACCCTAACCAGCCCACCAAAGCCATCATCACCAGTGGTGGAGCAAGTCAACAGCAGAGATCTCCTGGCTCCACACAGAGAGACGTGTGCATGGAGCTAATGTCACATGCCTACCCAGGGTGTTTCACCTGAATCCAACCATCAGAGAAACACAGACAGACAGGCAGACAGACGAGACAGTCTGTGAAAATCACATACCATGCCATTGTCATGAGAACTGAACCCATGTCTCTAGGACTGGTTCAGATAAAGAAAGGCCAGCCAGACACAGCAGAGAAATGTTAAAACTTGGAGATTGTTTGTTTGTTTGCTTGCTTGCTTGCTTGCTTTTAGATTGGCAACATCTGAACCAAGTTGTTATACTAAGTAACCATGTTGTACGGAGACTCCTGATTCTGAACATTTTACTCTTACCCATGCTGCCCTTCCCCTCCCTACAGCTCACATTGCTGACCCTGGAGCTGCAGCAGCTGAAAGCTAAGCACTGGATCACACAGGAGAGGTGTGGCCACTGTTATTCCAGCCAGTGATTTTCAACTGTCTACTCTAACCTGTATTCACAAGCTTATACACACATGCGCACACGTACACACACATACAGAGAGAGAGAGAGAAAGAAAGAGAGAGAGGAAGAGAAAGAGAGAGAGAAAGAGAGAGAGAGAGAGATTCACTCATGAATGCACACACACACACATTCACTCATGAATGCACACACGCAGAGGAGTGGTAAATATCCCCTTTGGGCCCTCTTACTCTATCTCAACTACACACAAGTCTTATCCTTGTCTTTTGATCTCCACAAGAATACTAAATGGCTGAGGAGGAGTTTGTGGGGTTCCTGGGGACTGTGATTGTCCTCGTGGCTTCTGCAGGTCTCCTTGGGTATGGTACCTCCATGTGTCCTGCCTGCCTTTGTCCTCACAATTAGGTGCTCTTGCACCCCGCAGCTGGTAATGCTCTGTCCTTGTGGCCCTGCCTTCATCTATACCTGTTGTTGAATCAGGCTCAAGGACAGATCATACATCCATGCTGCCAAGCGTGACTCAGAAAGTCCTCCACAAAGCACGTGGTTAACAATGGAACTGGCAGGGTTTGGGGAGAACAATGCTCTGTAAAGGCAGTCTGCAGATGAAGTCTACATTTCCTCTCAAGTCTCAACATGAGGCAATGTCCACACCATGTGGTCATCCCCTTGTTCTCCACATTCTGCCTACATCATTTTACTAAGGGCCTACTGTATGCCAGGCATCTGCTGAACATCTGGATTCACCAAGACAATGCATAAGAAACCCAGGACAATGTTCAGACCACTACCTGAACCAGGGCCAACTTGATCCCAAATAGATCAGTTCTTGCCATGTGTTCATAGTAACCTGCCCCGGCCCCTGCCCTGGCCCCAGCCCTGCCCCTGCCCCAGCCCTGGCCCCTGCCCCTGCCCCTGCCCCAGCCCTGGCCCCTGCCGCCCCTGCCCCAGCCCCAGCCCTGGCCCCTGCCCCAGCCCTAGCCCTGCCCCTGCCCCAGCCCAGCCCTGGCCCCTGCCCCAGCCCTAGCCCCTGCCCCTGCCCTGGCCCCAGCTCCTGCCCCTGCCCCAGCCCTGGCCCCTGCCCCTGCCCCAGCCCTGGCCCCAGCTCCTGCCCCTGCCCCAGCCCTGGCCCCTGCCCCTGCCCCAGCCCTGGCCCCTGCCCCAGCCCTGGCCCCAGCTCCTGCCCCGGCCCCAGCCCTGGCCCCTGCCCCTGCCCCAGCCCTGGCCCTGGCCCCTGCCCTGCCCCAGCCCTGGCCCAGCTCCCTGCCCCTGCCCCAGCCCTGGCCCCTGCCCCTGCCCCAGCCCTGGCCCCAGCTCCTGCCCCGGCCCCAGCCCTGGCCCCTGCCCCTGCCCCAGCCCTGGCCCTGGCCCTGCCCCTGCCCCAGCCCTGGCCCCAGCTCCTGCCCCTGCCCCAGCCCTGGCCCCGGCCCCTGCCCCTGCAACAGAGAGGGCAGACAGGTTGTGCATCTGTTTCTGAGGGCTTTAAAACAGATGAGAGCTATGCTGTGCCCTTTAGAATGCACAGAGGTCAGAGTTCACACTCTACTGACACCTGCACTTGGCAACAATTATGGCTGGTTGCTAATGGGATAGGTACCATGGTACCCACTCACAAACTTCGACATCACTGTTGCCCTTACCCTGTTTCTTTTCTTTCCCAGGTGTGGGAGGGGCAGTATGTCTATGCGTGTGTCTACGTATACTCATAAGTACACACCAGGACTCTGTAGACCCCAACATTGCTATTGTACTTGTCCTACCCACCCTACAACCAAGCAAGAGAACTTCTACTAAGGACCTGCCTCAAACCCCAGCTCAGGCCCACAATTTAGTAGAGAAGAAAAGATTGGAGCCTTGCCAACCCCAGAAACCTAGCTATCTAAACTGTGACTCAAAGACCAAGATGATTTTAGTTCTTAGAACAGGAGACTATTTCTGAAGGAACCTGGCCCAAACATTCCGAGTTTTATAAACAGATAGAGCTGTTCTGGGAATTGATCAGCTTCTTGGTCATGGGGTGCGGAAAAGATGAATGACCTGTGCTGGCCCTGCCCAGAATGAGCTCACCGAAGAAGTTCAGCGGAATGACACAAACTTGACCTCCAGGAGCTAATTGAGTATTTTCTTCATGCTGAAAAAAAATAATAAAAGAGGAATATGGCTGGGTCTGACCTTGGGGCTCGGACTCTGGCACTCTTAGCTGGTGTGTTCTGTAAGGTTGAGTATGTAGGCTCTGGGGTGTGTCAATCAATGTCTTGTAAGCCTGATTTATGGCCAGTGATGGCAAGGAGAGAAGATACAATGACTGAAAATGAGGTAGAAAAAAGCAATGTTCTATGAGGTAGCAAGTCCATTTGGGAAAGGAATGAGACACCTATGGGAGCTGTTTGCTCCCAAGAGCAGCACCTAGACAAACCAGAGGGAGCCCCACACTCTAATCCATAGCCTTGGTGAGATATCGGCCACCAGCCCTGACCTCAAAGGTCAAGAGGTTGAAATACTGAGAGCAGAAGGTCATGGTGGACCCTGGAAGGCTTTCTGCACCTTGGCCCACCCATCCTTGATAACAAAACCTCCTGGTGCAGGGAGGACCGTAAAAGCCCACTGAGATTCACGATGAGAAGTTAACCGAAACCTCAATCATCAGAAAGAGCATGCTTTGCAGAAAATGCAAGGGGAAAATCTTGATAGAGACTGAAGGAGCAGTCGCAGCCACTGCAGGGTGGGCTGAGAAAAGCCCTGCCAGGAGTGATCTTCTGTGCCCACTAAGGGCAGGAAACACTCCATCCATGCCTGACCTGCCTTAAAGACCTCAGAGCCAGGGAGAGACGGCCCCTCTGGGACACACGCCCAGAGTCCTGGATGAAGTCATCGCCGTGTGCTGTTATTCTAGTTTTTAAAGGAAAAATTCCCTCTCGAGACCAGGGACCGTGGCCAAATTGCTTAGTTACCACAAGTATGTTTGTAGTCATATTTACAAACTCCATCTATCTCCTGTCCCTGTGTTCATCACCAGAAACCATCTTGGTTCGTTTCCCAGGCCCTGGTTTTCAGATCAGACAGCCTGAGGCTGACTTAAACTCCACTCCTGTCTGGGAGCTGCACAGTAATAAGGATTATTACGGCCACCATCATTTCCAGTAGCTAAACTAACTACTGCAAGCCATACTTTCATCTTCTCGTTTCCCACATTGTGTCAATATCCTTTCACTGAGCACCTACTGTGTGCCAGACTTCTGCTGAACACCTAGTCCAATGTTTCTATGTGTTTCAAAAGTATGTTATCCTCAATATAAGACTATGGAGAAGATCCGAATGCCCCCATTAGCAGAAGGAGCAACTAGACTCACAAAGCACTTTAAGTAGTGTGATAAGGGCCTGGGGAGATGGCTCTATCAGTTAAAATGCTATCTGAACAATCATGGAAACCTGAATTCAATCCCCAGTACCCAAGTAAAAAAAAAAAGTGGCACATGAGGCACACACCTTAAAAGGCCAGAGCTGAGGAGGTGGAGACAGGAGGATTCCTCAGGCTCACTGGCCAGCCAGGCTACCTACATTAGCAAGCTCCAGGTAGAGTGAAGAAGCCTGTCTCAAAAACTTGAGGTGAAGAATGATTGAGGAAGGCATCTGATATGATCATCTGGCCACCACATGCATGCAAATACACATACAAACATATCTACACACACACATATACAAGAACACATACATATGCATATACATATACAAGAACATATGCATACATAATATGGTCAATGTCGTATTGCTCCTAAGTGTGGGGAATCATATTTGAATTCTTAAAGTCTGATCCCAAATTTCATTTTAACCTACTACACACCAATCAACCTTCACAGCCCAGGGGTGAACTAGTTATGTCACTGACTCAGTGATTCATGCGGATGTCAAGATGAAGATAGACACAGGAAGCCACAGGGCACACACAGGTGCCAACCTCCCTGCAGTCCCCTCACTGAACAAACAATGTCCCAAATTTGTTTCCTTAACCTTCAAGGCCCCTAAACCATCATGGCTACATCTCACATGTGCAGAGAGCTTAAGACTTGAACACTCTACAGTGAACAAAAGGAAACCAGTTCCCATTCTGATCCACGTGGACACAAGAGTTCCCAACTTACTGTGCAGTTTGTGAAGTTGTGCCTGCTGGGAAGAAGGGACTGGCAATACCAAAGGGAACCCATTGAAGGCAGCAATCTGGGATCCTGAAGGCCTCTGGGATTTCCTCCTTGGTCTGTCATTGAAGTCTCACTGCAGGTCTTTCCTTTTCTTCTTCCCACACTCTCTATACAGCTATGGCCTCACAGCGTTGGCTCAGAAAGCATCCGGAAGCATCTCTAGGACCCATGTCCTGGTGCAGGATCTGGTGGACTGTCACCTGTGGTGATGTTGACACTGCAGTAAGCCATAGAGAGGAAACAACCTGCTCCCATGAAGACAATGCAGAAGTACATCTAAATAAAGGAAATAAGCCCCTGGATGCTCAAATCTAAACCCCTTTCTTAGGTTCAGAGAATAATAATATAATAATAATGATAATATAATATAAATATATTGATAAATAAATGATATAAAATATAATGATATAATAATAATAATAATCATGAGAGAAAATAATACTGAGAAAGGCCCACATCCCAGGTGACAGTGTCAATTACACACAGATGCAATAAGAATAAGAGAGGAATAAGGGCCAGGCAGGCTGCAGTGAGGGCTGTGATCCAAAGCAGTCCAGAGATGCATCACTAAGAAGGTGAAAGAAATGTGAGAGGAAGCAGAAGGCACAGCCTGAGCCAGGAGTATGTACGACATGACAAATGCCCCAAGTGTGATGTGGGCATCACCCCTCCTTCTTTGCACGCAATGCTCTGGAATCAAGGCAGCAAACAGCTGAGGCATTACTCAGTCAGATCAAGGTGCATCTGAAACCTTGTTCTTCCACATGCATGCAAAATCCTCCATCTTCTGAGTTTTCCCAGCCCTCTAGTCAGGAAGCTATAATGCACGCAGTCTATAGCATTGCAGAACAGAGTAAATGGCAATTTACCTGCAGCGTTTAGAGGAGAAGAGACTCAGTTTCTCCAGTATCTTGTCACCTGAACAGAAGAGTCCTTGGCTTTCTGCAGCCATACACATGGGCACACTTGATGCCAGGGCTAATAATATGACAGCAACATCACCTGACACCAGAGAAGAAACATTGCCAGCTGTCTCATTGAGACATCTAGGACCTGATGAGATTGGACTCAGCTCCTTCACCACAGAAAGCCATGGGCAAGGCAGAGAACTCAAGGGAGTTAGCTCATAGTAATGAGGTGGGATGTAAGAGAAGGTCCCCACAGAGAACAGGTCCATCTGCCTGCCCAGGCCGCTTTGTATTCTTCCTGTCCTGGAAACCTGTGAACGAACTGTGCAAAAAGTGGGCTCCACCAAGGCCGGAGTCCTACCTAGCACCTACGGAGAAGAACCTAAGATTCTTTAGCCGTAGGAGGTGAAGCAGGGGAGTGGATGGTGTGCAAAGGGCTGACTGCCAGCAGGATGCATGCCTGGAGCAGCTTACCATGCCTGTGGTGAGGATGCTGAGGAAGACAGAGCTCTGAATGGAAAGGGTGGAGAGCAGACAAAATAAAAGACAATAAAGTAAAAATAAAACGACCTCATTACCAACTCAGCTAAAGGCCAACCCCATTTGTGGCCAACTAGGACTCTTCTAATTTGGTCGGCATGTCTTATTTTAAACTCATTGAACAGTTTATTTCCAGACTAGCCCAGGGCTGTGTCTACACAGTCAGAGACTCACAGAAATTCTGAGATGGAGGAACATTTGAGATCACTCAGACCAACTCCCTACTTTCTGGAACATGGCACTGGAGGTTGAAAGACAATTGAAGACCACTTGAACCTGACAGTGTAGAGATGGAATTAAAATGCCTTTGCTGCCTTGTAATCTAAGTTTCTCCTGCTTCCCAGAGACACAAGCATCTATGGCTGAATCACGCTGGCCAGGCAGCTGAATGTGTTAAGGAGCTTGTCACCGAGCTTAATGACCTCAGTTTAATCCCCAGGACCCACAGGATAGAGGAATAAACCAACTCTCACAAGTTGTCCTCTGATCTCCACACACATGTACATTCACATATATATGCATGAAATAAATAAAAACTGATAGATAGATAGATAGATAGATAGATAGATAGATAGATACATACATACATACATACACACATACATAGATAGGTAGATACATAGATACATACATAGATACATAGACAGATACATAGATAGATGCAATAAAAGAAAAAGGGAAAGTGTCTATGACTAAATACCACTGGCATGTTTGCACTAAATACAGTGTGCCATGAGGACAAATGTCTGTAAATATCTCACTCTCCTCTGTTTTCCTAATAATGGCTTCTTTATCTGTTTCCACAGTTATAACCTTGGATATTCTTTTTACTGACTTTTATTCTCCTCTCATAAAAGAATCCCATTTATGTGTAGATGCCTCTTCTGTCTCAAGTGTCTACTGCCAATCACCCTCTGACCTTAGAGTGCATGGTAACACCCAGGACAGCAGCCAACAAGTGAGTGGCCATGTGATGTGATGTCCATTTTATGCTGAACACAAGAGAGAGCTTAGCTGAAAGAACGATTATGGCTACACACTCTTTGTTAGTCTTCATTGGTCATCCTCCAAGAATGGTGTTGGGCAACGTCTTCCGGGCTAAGAAGTGGCCTGTGACTGAACTCTTGGCATCCTCCTCCCATCCTCCCAGCATTCCCACATGTATTCAATTTTCTGCTTTGGTGACTAATATACGATATGGTAAAGCAAGCGTAGCCCATTGAGATATTGGAGGACTTAACATTCTACAATAGCTCCCAAGATGCAGCCAGTCACTGCGCCTCCACCCCTCAAAAGGTGGGTGTGAGCAGTACCACAAAGCAGGCACAGCACAAGTCCCTAAGGCCCTGCATCTGTGCCATTCTATTTATTCTGAAGACTCAGAGAAAGCTTAGTGAACTCAGCAAAGACAGGGAAGAGGGAAGGAAAGGGGATACACCGAGGCTTTCTAGAAGGATGCTTGAAGATGTACTTGCCAAGCATGGAGTAGGGAGTAGGCATGAAGACAGAGTAATCCTGTAGGCAGCAGTATGTGCAGGAGCCAGCATAAGGTGTGTGGAGACATGTGCAGGGTTTAGTAGAGATGGAACATAAAACCCTGGGATGTGACGATGAGGGAGATGAAGCTGAATGGGCAGATACAGGCTGGACTGGGGAGATCACCCTCTACCAAGCGGAGCAACTTGAATTTGGAGGACAGGCCTTAACTAACCTAACCCATAGTTCTGGGAAAGGAATCCTCTGAATCCCCTGAGTCCTCCCCAAAATATCTGCGTCTATATATTTTTTCTAAATAAATATTTCAAAGACACCCATGACTCCCAAAAGTTTCAGATCAACTTCCAGAGGGTATGAAAATCCACTGGATTTTTACTTCCTTCCCAAGAATTAAGCTTCAGTCCTGTGGTATTTGTGTTTTTTCTTGTTTTAAAAAAAAAAAAAAAAAGGTGATAAGAAATATTTTTAAAATATGCCCAAGTCATGTGGAGTGGGTAAAGGATATAGAAAAATAGATACCAGAGAGGAATGGTGGTGCATACCTTTAATCCCAGCCCTTGGGAGGCAGACACAGGTAGATCTCTGTAAGTTCTGGGCCAACTGTGGCTGCACAGTGAGACCCTGTCTCAAAAGATGGGGTATGGGGAAATAGCTACTCACAGTCATTCAGATGAATATGAGGACAGTAATAAGATCACCGAAGGGAAAAAATGCAGCCAGAGACCATGGCCCCTCACCCCAAGACCAGCATCTAGAGGAGGAAGAATGAACATTTGAAGAAGATAAAGGAGGAAGTGGTCGAGAGAACTGAAGGGGACAAAAGTCCAAATTAGATGCTGAGAAGGATGGCGCCACAGACCAAATGCTGTCAAGATAGAAACCCAGGGAGACCTTAGAATCACTAATTAGGCATATGAAGATGAGGTTACTGGCCACCTCCACTGGAATAGCAGTATCTAAGGTCAGCAGGAAGAACAGTTATGGGTTTATTTGCAAAGTGTTGAAGAAAAGCCGATGAATGTGAGAGGCGTGAAATCATCACAGATGCAGCAGAAACACGTGGGATGCGCTTTGTCTTGCCTTCAGTAGAGAAGAGCCTTGAGCCCATAGGTAGGCAGAGAGCAGACAAGCGGTTGCGGGATGCAGGTCTGAGAAAGAGGGGGGACAGGAAAACTATACCTGTGAAGTGACAGCATATGTGGCACAGAGGTTAGCTGTCCCTGAGGACTTATGTATTCCTGAACCACACAGGGTTCTATAATGAAGTTGCCAACAGTAACAATTGGTGGAGTTGGCAGGAAGAGGTGAAGTTCCAACTGCCCCTATGCTCCAGAGTGAGGCATGGTGGCATGGAGTGCTCCTCCTCCCCCACGAGAGGATCTTCATCCACATCGTCTTTCTGTGGTTTTGAAAACATCTCTGCAGCTCACGATAGGCTCTAAGGGGCTGCAGTTGGCTGATAACCACACACTCTTGCAACCAATGCTGAGTTATTCGCAGCTCAGGGCTAATGCCCAAAGAACATATCCAGCTATGTCTGCCAAAGGTCAGCCTGACAGTTAATGTTTCATTTCTTCATCATTGGTCAGGAGTGAAGAGTGGACACACCTATTGGCTCGATACACGTAGCCGGGTGGAGCAGGGGCGCTCACATCTTGGAAAAGAGAGGCAGAGCTCAGTGACTTGAATGAATTAGACAAGTGGATTAAAAGGAGAGAGAGAAAAGTAAATCAAATTTGCCAGGAATGAGGGTTTAAAACGAGCACTGTGTAGGCATAGAGAGGCTAAAGATTCAAGGTCTCGCTCAACCTGGAGAAGTGCAGCCATGAAAACAGCCTCTCTCCAAAGCCGGGGGAGTGTGAGTCCATTGCCACACTCCCAGATGTGTCACTTGTCATGTTAGATCTGAAGAAAGTCTTTGTGTGTTTAAAATAAAAGTCAAGAGAGATAACATAAAGAGTCAGATGCAGATATTTCCATCCATCAGTTGGACAGAAGCTGGTGACCCCTATGGTTGAATTAGGAAAAGGCTAGAAGAAGCTGAGGAGGAGGGCAACACTATAGGAAGACCAGCAGTCTCAACTAACCTGGCCCCCTGAGATTGCTCAGACACTGAGCCACCAACCTGGCAGCATATACCAGCTGATATGAGGCCCTGACACATATACAGCAGAAGACTGCCTGGTCTGGACTCAGTCAGAGAAGACACACTTAACCCTCAAGAGACTTGAGGCCCCAGGAGTGGGAAGGTCTGGGGGTTGGGGGTAGGGGAGTGGGGACATCCTCTTGGAGACGAGGGGTGTTGGGCAGGGGCCAGGTGGGAGAAGAGTTATGGGATGTGGAACAGAATTAGAGGAAGGACTGGGAGGAGGATAAAGACTGGACTGTAAAAAAAATTAAAGAATTTATTTTTTTAAACTGATATTAAATTTAAAAATGCAAAAGAAAAGAAAGCAGACTGAACATGTTACCTATTTAAAAAGGACAAGAATAGGAAAACAAAGGCCTCTGAGAGAGTCTATGAGCATCCCAGAGTAACAGTGGCCAAAAGTGGCCAAAAAGTGAAGAAATTGAAGAAGGTATCAGAAGATGGAAAGCTCTCCCATGTTCCTGGATCCATAAGATTAATAGAGTAAAAATGCCCATCCTACCAAAAGCAATCTACAGATTCAAAGCAACCTTCATCAAAATTCTAATACAACTCTTCACAGAATTTGAAAGGACAGCTTCCAGTATCATATGGAAAAACACAAATACACAAGATAACTAAAACAATCCTGAATGATTTAAAAAAAAAATGGCTGGAGGTCATAGCTGATTTCAAGTTATATTAAGTAATAATCTCCCTTTAATCCACTTGTCTAATTCATTCACGTATGAAAAGTAATAAAAGCAGCATGGAATTGACACAGAAGCAGACATGTTGATAGTAGAACAGAATTGAAGACTCAGAAATAAGTCTGCAAACCTGATTCTTTTGTAATAAAGTCAGAAATACACATTGGAAAAAAAAAAAGACAGCATCTTCAACAAACAGTGCTCGTCAAACTGGATGTCTGCACGTAGAAGAACGAAAACAGATCTATACTTACCACCCTGATCAACTCCAAATGGATCAAAGACCACATATACTGAATCTGATAGAAGAGCGAGCAGGGAATAGTCTCAAACTCATTCGTGCAGGAAAAGACTTTCTGAACAGAATACAGCACAGACAGTAAGATCAATAAATGATAAATGGGACCTCATAAAACTGAAAAGCTTCCGTACAGCAATGGGCATGATCATTTGAACAAAATAGCAGGCTACCGGATAGGAAAAAGTTTTTAGCACCTATACATCCAAAAGAGAGTTAATATCCAAAATACATAAAGAACCCAAAAACTGGACATCAGGATAACAAATAACCCAATTTTAAAATGGGGTACAAATCTAAACAGAGAATTCTCAAAGAGGAAATTCAAATATCCTGAGAAGTACTTAAAGAAACATTCAACATCCTTAGTCATTACGGAAAACAAATGAAAACTGCTTTGAGAATCCACCTCACATGAGTCAGATTGCCAAAAATCAATAAAAAAAAACAAATGACAGCTTATGATGTCGAAGATGTGGAGTAAGGGGAACTCAGCTGTTGCTGGCTGGAGTGTGAACTGGTACAGATACCATGAAAGTCAGTGTGGTGGTCCCCCAGAAAGATGGGAATCCACCTGTTTTAAGATCCAGCTATTCTACTCTTGGGCGTGTACCCAAAGGACACTTTATCCTACTACAGAGACACTTGTTCAACCATGTTCATTGCTGCTCGATACATAATAGCCAGATATCGGAAACAATCTAGATGCTTGTCAACAGATGAGTGGATAAAGAGAACATGGCACATTTACACCATGGACTATTACTCAGGAATTGAAAAATGAAATTATGGAAATTTCAGGTAAATGAATAGAACTAGAGAAAAATCATCCATAGCTCAGACCTAGAAAGATAAATACAATATGTATTCACTTATATGTGTATGTGATGGCTTGAATAAAAATGGCCCCCAGAGGCCCTCATGGAGTGGCACTATTAGGAGGTGTGGCCTTATTGGAGGAGCTGTGACTTTGTTGGAAGAATTATGTCACTAGGGGATGGACTTTGAGGTCTCAGAAGCTCAAGCCTGACCAGTGAGTCACTATCATTTCCTGCTGCCTGCAGACTCAGACCATTCTCCAACACCCTGTCTGCCCGTGTGCTGCTGTGCTTCCCGCCATGATGGTAATGGACTAAACCTCTGAAACTGTAAGCCAGTCCCAGTTAAATGCTTTTCTTCATAAGAATTACCGTGGTCATGGTGTCTCTTCACAGGAATAGAACCCTAAGACAATGTGGGTGCTAGCTTATCAAGTCATTGATAAGCAGACTACAATCTATAGAACCACAGAGTTTAGGTAGAGTAAGGGACTGTGGGGAAAGGAATAGATCTCCCTAGAAAGGGGAAATGGAATAGGTGGTTATGGTCTGAGAGAGATGGGAATGGGAATTGGAACAGGAAACTGAAACAGAGAAGAGAAGGAAGAGTGGAGGAGGGAATTCAAGGAGAAATAGCTAAAATTAAGGGCCATTGGGGGAGTCATATGGAAACCTAATATAATAGAAGCTTCCTAAAATATATACATATATGAAGATGATCTAAATAAAATCTCCAACTAATGGGGAGACAGCTTTCATTACCAAATAAAGTTTCCAGTACCAGAAGTAGGTTACATTAAATCAAGTTCTTGGCCAAAGTGATCCCATAGGAACCCCTAAACAACCAAAGTTATTGCCAAAGTTATTGATGCCTCTCCATAAACTGACAGTAAGGCCCTATTGCTGAAGATAACACCTGAGTTCAAGGCCAGCCTGAACTCCAGTCTAAAGGAATGTGTTTCTGACAAATACATTAGAGATTAATATTTAAAATAGATTTTAAAATACAGTTCTGTTCATTTTACTCTAGATTTGTGAAATCAAAGCAATAAAAGAGATACTTTATCTAATCTGAAAGAGAGAGTTCTTCCAGTGTGATTCTGATTGTTATCTGAAGTTTCTGAAGAGACGAGCATACCAAATTTTAGGACCAGATAAGAAAGTTTAATTTCATTTCAAAAGAATGAAGAGTCAAAAATAGAGCTAAAGGCGAGGTCTAGAGTTTAACAGTCCTGAATTTTAGACAACAACAATATAACCAAAATGAATAAGCAAGGGCTGGAGTGCGCTGAGTAACAGAGTGCTGCCCAGCAGGCAATGAGGCCCCAGGTTCAACTCTCAGTAACCGGGAAAGAATAGTCACTGACTGTGAGAAAGGTACAGAGGATCTGATTGGTCAAAGGCCTTCTCCACCGGATGGAATTTGCTGGCACTACAAAGCCAGCCAAAAGCTGACCTGGGAAGGCCATAGAGGGAAACCTACTGTCGTTTGCTAAGTAGTCACGTAGTCAAACTACCTTCCAAATATTTGTGTTCGTACCCTTAGATCCTTGCTGCTCACGACTTGGTCAGAGAAGCGTCTTTCTGCAGTGGACAGCAGTGAAGGTGAATTCATGACGGGTCAAAGCCCTGAGAATCATTGATCACACTCAGCTCTAGACGGAACAACTACGTCAGCCCCCCAAGCACCGCCCAGGGAATACTGGGGAAGAGAGGGTGACAAGGTCAGAGCCAGAGGATAATGAGATGTGAGGTGCTGTCCTCTGAACACGAACGGCTGTTTCTCACATGAACACACAGCAACCGGGGTTACCTACACAGAACCTTCGTAAGATCAAGTCGGTAAAAGCAGGGGTAGGGAGGGACTCCTAAGGCATCCACCCCCAAGAAGCTATCGGCATCTGATGGGTGCTAACGGGGAGAGAGCAACTTTCTTTAGGGATGTGGCCGCTGATAGGTTTCTCAGGCCTCAGTGGATGACCCAACACCAAGGTGCTTATGGGTAGCGCCAACTGGACTCAGCAGGTTTAAAGGTGGGTGAGAGACATGAATTTGGAAGTTAGGAGCTGGAGGGAAAGTGGAGAGTGAATATGATCAAGATTTATTTTGTACATATATGGAACAAATAAATGAATATGAAGAAATAAATATTTTTTCATTAAAATGCTTTATAAGATAATGTTTTGCCATATAAAGTCCTCACTTTCTTATTTACCACAGAGGAACAATTTCATGTCAGCATCGCCTTGTTGTTATTTTTTGTTTTGTTTTGTTTTCACCTTCTCCCTTTTCCTCCCCCCTTCCCCTCCCCCTTTTCTCCCACCAAAGGAAAATGAATTTACTCACAGTTTGGTTAGATCATCCTGGCATTATGCTGTACTCCTGACTTTAATCAGATTTTTTTTCTTCCTTTTCCTTTTTTGTTTTGTTGGTTTCTTTCTTTCTTTCTTTCCTTCTTTCTTTTTTCTTTTATTGTTTTATTTTATTTTGACATGGGATATCGGTATGCAGCCCAGGCTGGCCTGGTACTTTCTATGAAGCCCAGGCTAACCTCAAGCTTGAACCAATAGGATTGCAGGTGTAAGCTGTCACAACACGAGCAACTGTATCGACATGAGCTCATGCCCCTCTGTGCAAAACAATCCATTTTCTTGAATATTTAGGGAGGGAAAGAAACATTTACTTTCTAAGGCATGCCTTAATTAAAAGAAATTGTGGGAGGAAGGTTAATCAGAAATGAACCCGTCTAAAATTCTCGTTATCTGGAAATGGCCACAATTGCCAAGCAACTCATCTATGTAAAACTGGGGGGTCTCTGGCAAGAACAACTGTCTAGTCTTAGCTTTGAAGTCACGGGTTTATCTTTTTTATATAAATTCCTCATCTGTGGCTTTCAGAACTGTTGCCAGACTCCACAAGAAGATAACTTACTAAGACCAGCAAGCAGTTCTGGGGTTTAGCAGTGACCTCCCAGCTTCTTTCCCATCCTGAGACCCTGGGGCTCCCAACAGACACTAAAATCCTTAACTGTCCTTTCCATGCAGCCTGTTATCACCACACTCTCCTGTCTACATCACTCTGCTACGGTGAGGACACCTGGCTCCTCAGGAAACTCAAGGAATCCAAGCCTTGGTCTTTCCTTGTCTCCATTCCTGCATCCTGTGCTGCTTTGAGTCAATGTCGGTGTGTAAAGATCTCTCTGTGATATGAAGCTTGCAGAATTAAAGCCACCGCACCCCGAGCAGTAGACATGGATTTCACACAGAGGAACAAAACACCTCACTTCCTTGAAGCGTGCACATCAGAAAGAGGAAAGGGAAAACAGGGTGTGCGGGGAGAGCCTCTTCGGAATGTGCGGGCAGTGCTCCTGATCCTGACACTCCAAAACCCTCAGCTCAACTCAGTCTGCCTCCTGAGCACCAAATGTCCTCAGCTACTTAAAAATACTGGGGTGTTCAGCCCTCTGTTTCCTCACTAGATAAATAATTACAATTATTTTTATTATCAAGTATCTTACATATACTCAAAACTGGAATGACTAATACCACAAACACATATGGACCTATCATCTGGATAGTTTAAGCATTGAGGACATAAAAACACACAGGCTGGTAATGTCCCAATCAGCTCTGAATCCAATGGCCTCTGACTGCTCCCGTTCCTACACCATTCGGTCATGAGTGTGCTTCATAGATATTGGCTGATATATAATAAAAGAGATTGTGAAATACTATGCTGTCCTCAGTGAGAGTTTTTCATACTCGAAATACATGCGGGACATGGGTCCTGAGGAAGTACTTTAGGTTGGTAGATGTATCACAAATCTTAGTGTTCAAGGTCACCATTATCCTACCTTAGAACTGGAAGAAATGCAAAGGGTCCATTCAACTCAACTCCTCACCTTACAGGTAGGAAAAGTTCAGTCTCTAAAGGACTAAGCAATGTGCCCAGAGTCCCACAATACTCATCAAAGCAGGGCTGTAAGCTACCTTTCTAAGCGACACTCAGCTAAAGCTTTTTCCATCGTGACATATTGCTTTCATGAGAAATGAAATAAAACCCGTGTGTCTTCACTTCACCTATCAGCAGGAACTAATGGAAGAGCAGATGCTGTTCTTGGTGCCTGCATATCAAGTTCCCTTGCTCTGACTGGGTTTCCAGGCCCCCTGCTCTCTCCTCTGCAGTTCCCTCCCCCACCCCAGTGTTTGCCCATTTTCCCATACACTGCCACACTAAGCCCCATGCTCTGCCCCCTTAGCTGCAGTTGGCTCATCTGATCAAGGCACTGGCCTGTCTAGGTCCCCTTTAATGGCCTCACATCCCACTATGTGAACAGAACTGCTTGCCCATGCCTCCCACACCTGCCCTACATCACTGACCAAGATTCATCTGGTAGATCTTCTCTTATACACATGCACATGTTATCTCCATCATCACATGATATTATACAAGATACAAGGAACACAGAAAGAAAATAATGGGGCTGCCTGCCTGGCTCAGCAGGTAAAGGTGCTTGCTGCCAAGACTGATGATCTGAGTTTGATACCTGGAGCCTACATGTTGGTAGGAGAGTCCTAACTCCTGAAAGCTGTTTTCTGACCTCCACAGGTACACCATGGCAGGCATGCAAAGATAAGTGTGTGTGTGTGTGTGTGTGTGCGTGTGCGCGTGTGTGTACATGCGACTCACGCACAAGTGCCTGGACACACATAAAAATAAAGAAATGTAATTAAAGGTTTTAAAGACAAGGGGGACTAAAGAAGGAACAAAAACATACATAATCCACTAACAACAATGTAACTCTGAAAAGCAACAATCAAGCTACAATTAACACTCTTCCTTTGAACGAGCTGCCAAAAGGCTAAACCTCCCATCTGTCAAGGCAGTGGAATCAAATCCAGAGACAGAGAAGGCAGCCACACCCACATTTTTATGTTAGGAAGAAAGCAAGGCATCTGGACTTCTAATTACTTACAGCCTCGATACGCCACATGAATCCGACTCATACTTCCCAGATGCCTCCCCAAGAGGCCAGGCTCTGGTTTCACAGGCACCATGCCACCTCAGAATGGTGTCTGCATCTAGACTCCATGAAACTGGGGAGTCTCTTAGTCCAGGATGGTTTCTGTCTGCAGCCTTCGGGCCTACACGATCAGCCCTTCTGGGAGTGCCCCAGGGAGACCTAGTTCTTACAGTTTTGGAAACTGCGTAGTTGGATCCTAGGTCCAGAAGAAATTAATGCACTAGAATTACGTTTTTTTTATTTTAAAATTCTAAGGTGTGATAATTTCTGAATCAGTTTCCTGCAGAGCTGGACTTACAACCATTCCCAGCAGGGTTTTCCTACAGAATTCCTCAGCAGCTCCCACAGGGGACTTCCTTTCTTCCCTTTGTCTTAGTTCTTGACCTCTGGGATTTGGAGAGATAGTTAGATAGATAGATAGATAGATAGATAGATAGATAGATAGATAGAGCGAGCCACATGAATGTTGAGTCCTGGAAGGATATTAGAAATGTGCTTGTGTGCGACCCCTTCTGATACATAAGACAGATACCCAGAGAGATTATTTAACTATATGCCCATTTGTTGTAACCACAACCTAAGATGCTTATGCCCCTACTGAGTTCTGAAGGCAGATTTCTTTCTCCGTTCAACCCCTTTCCTAGAGGACACAAAACCATCTTTAAAATAGACTTGCTGTTCTCTGTTAAGCTACGAAGAAGTCATGCTTGCACACCCAGTCAGCCCTACCCACCTTCCAGATCCACGCCTGACTTGTGCTGCCTTTCACACTTTCCATGAGCTTTACCACAGAACATCCCTCCCCTTGTTTCTTCCCCACCCCTCCCCCATTTCTTTTCTTTTCCAGAGCTTTAGATACTCACTAGAGCCTCATCTAAAATTTACTTTGGGGACCCAAAACTTGGGCTGGTTTATGGGGAGGGGGCCAACCAGCCTACCATGGTTCACATGTCCTCTAATCTACCCCAGATCCAGAGTCACCAAGAGGTGCCACCTAGCCCTAGTGAAAAGAAAGCATGTCGCTGGAGGACATATCACAGCTGAGCTGATGGCCATGGTTTCTGCATAAGAAACAACCTGGATAAACGTATTTCATTGCTCAGCTTCTCCAGTGACAGCTCTGACACCTGTTGTAAAGCACACCTTCAGAATCCATTCCTGAGCAGGTGAGTGAAATTTAAGGCTACCCAAAATGAGTTTGTCAAGCTCTGGTAAGAAAAGGGTGCACCAGAAGAAGTGCCAGGATTCACAAAAGAGAATATTTTCAAAGTCACTAAAAACCTGCTATGCACAAACTTTTCTGTAAGTTATGCAGTTTTATATCATCCCGGTACATAGATTTCATCTGGTAATGACTAAGGGGGATGGTGGGACAGCCCAGGGTTAGAAGGAAAAAAAAAAAAGTTTAGCATCAGTTTAGGGCACCGGTCACACACTTTCCTGCTTGTGTGATCTATAAAAATAAGCACCGCATTCATTAAATTAATATTCTATAAAGTTTCACAGGAGGGTAATTAGTTAACATTCTGAGCAGATGACAAAGGAAGAGCAAATCTTTGGTTGCTTTAGTCACTGCATCATCCCTAAGAAGGCGGGCAGCTGAAGCTTGAGGGTTTCCAGCGATGTGCCAGAGGTTTTCAGATCGGAGTGTGCTCTGCGTAACTGACACACAAGGCTCCAGGAGGGGTCTTACTAGAGGAGATGTTAGATACGACTGAAGGCAGACCACACGCAAACCCTTCCATGTCTCTGACAAGTCTGTGTGTCTGTGTCCCTGAGGTGACAGTCTCAAGTAGAGTCGCTTGGTTGTAAATCCTCGCTCACCCTAGCAGTGCCTTTCAGATGAATTCAGCATCTGGCTTGCAATTAGAAACGGCATGAGCAGATTATCATTCTTGCTGCTGGACATCCAAACGCTCTCTCAGATATGCCCTGGGACCCACGTGCTCTGAGACCTCGTGAATTGGGTGAAACCCTCAGCTATAATTGAAGAACCATCTTTTTTGGTGTTTCTAGGAGCCCCTGATGCCTCACTTTTGTCCAGTTTGGTTTCTGGTTTGGTCCTGTCAAAGCTAGAAGGTAGTCCTGTGGCAGAAACAAACTCATCTTGCATCTTGACTCTGGATAGCTCATCAATGCAAGATGCAACTCTGTTGGGCTCAGTCTCCGTGACTGGTGACCCTAGACCTCCCCCTAACCAATTCAATCATTTGTTACTTTTCTTTTTTTATTGAGCTTATATGTCTTTGTGTCATGCACATTAATTTTTTAGGATTTATTTTGTATGTAGGAGTATTTTCTGCACATATGTATGTGCACCACATGCATACAGTGCTCACTGAATCCAGAAGAGGGTGTCAGATTCCCTAAAACTGGAGCTAAAGGAAGTTTCTGAGCTGCTGTGCAGGAACTGAACGCAGGTTCTCTGCAAGAGTAGCCAGTGCCTTTATGTAGGGAGTGGTTCTAATGCTTTAATCAGGAATCTGCATGTGAATGCTAAAGGTCCTATTCTCCATTGGTTCTTAATCAATCAATAAAGATACTAGCTGCCAATAGTTGAACGGAAAAGGTGGGACTTCCAGGTTCCCACAGACAGGCTAGGAGATGCAGGAGGAGGGAAAAAGATTCACCATGCTTCGGAGGTAGAAGGAGCACCAGCCATTGAGATCTTGGGTGAAGTGACCATTGGTCATTTCCCCAACTGGGCCTGGGGTAGCAGTCAAGAGACTAGAAATGCAACTGAGGCGAGGGCAGATTTAGAAGTGTTGAGCTGGGAGTGGCAGTAAGGGCACGTTAGCCATGGGAGGCTTAGAAGTGCCTGGCCATTGAGCTAAAAAATCGTACTAAAAATAAGCGCGTGCACGTGCGCTCACACGTGTGTGTGTGTGTGTGTGTGTGTGTGTGTGTGTGTGTGTGTATGTGTTTCATCCAAAGATCAAAGGGAACCAGGCGGTGGGTAGCCGGTAGCATGGTCTGCCATGGAGCTTAAAGCAGGGTGGTAGAAACTACATATTACACCTTTAACTGCTGAGGTGTTTCTCTCCGGCCCCAATCACACATGTGAATTTGTGGCATGAAAATGAAGACAAACCTCCTGTTGAATAGACCAAAGTAAAGCTGATGTCACAGTCTCCTGTGAAGATTCTTCTGGGGCCACCAGAGTGCCTGGTGTGACTCAGACAGCCAGTTGATGAACAGCCCAGCCCTGGGATTGGCTTCAAAGCCCAATGTTCCAGGAAAGGCTACCCTTATTACCTGCCTTATTGGGCCCTTTCTGGCCAACTCGCCAATCTTTTAATATATCTTGGTGTCAAGTAAGTCCTGAGTCAGGCTGAAATACTCATTCATCTACCCTGGTAGCAGCTCTGCTGACCCACCAGCTATCACAGGAGACTCATCAGGATGCACTCTCCTCCCTACCTCTCCATACAGTATGCAATTTTTACTCTATTAACTTCCTTCTTGCGGCGGTGGTGCGCACGCCTTTAATCCCAGCACTTGGGAGGCAGAGACAGCGATTTCTGGTTCGAGCCAGCCTGGTCTACAGAGTGAGTTCAGACAGCCAGGGCTATACAGAGAAAACCTGTCTCGAAAAACCAAAAAAAAAAAAAAAAAAAAAAAAAAAACTTCTTCTTACATTTCTATTTGTTCCATCAGTACAGTCTTTATGACATCAACTTTAAGGCATCATGTGTCCCTAAGTTACTAGATCACACTGTGTGTCATGCATAAGTGATTGGGAAAGATTTTTTATCAACTTCACATGAAATTAAATCTGATTAACCTGATAAGATGTTAGAGAAGCATGTGGGGTTACTGAAATTAAATCAGTAATAAGGGTAGAAATGACTGGGAGGAAATGTAAAGCATGGGCTGTGTGCTTCAACGTGATGGGCCCACCGTTATGAGTCACTCAGGCCACCTAGGCTCTGCTCACACTGCCACATGCCTGGCTCTTTTGCCCTTGACACAGAATGACTTAGAGCAACTAAGGATCCTACCATGTGATGATGGACGTTCAAAAGACATAACAACATATCAAACTAAAACCATAAAAGCTGAAGAAAAGGTATATATAATAGCCAGGAAAGAAAGATCGTGCAAATTCTGCGATTCTAGAGGCGAGAGGCTTCAGTGAGTCTCAGAAGGAAGACGGGGTGGAGGAAAAAGGCAATTAGATATAATAGAATCTCATTGAGGACTGGCGAGAGCTAACAGACCACCCAGAGTAAAGCAAGTAGCACTGGTCTGGTAAGAAGAGCTGAGCATGTGTGGAGGGTGATAGGCAAAAGGAGGGAATAAGAGCCAATGAGAGCCAACATGATTAGCATGAGGAGAGCCCAACATGATTAGCAGCCAATGAGGAGAGCCCAACATGATTAGCAGACCAATGAGGAGAGCCCAACATGATTAGCAACCAATGAGGAGAGCCCAACATGATTAGCAGCCAATGAGGAGAGCCCAACATGATTCCATGGCTGAATACTTTAAGGAAGTGATGGAGGACAATGGGAATAGAGTTGCTGGCCCAGACAGGGCAGGCCTAGCTTTTCCTCTGAGTAGCACGAGCCAACATGAGGATTCAGATGCCCAAGTGAGTTTCCTCTGTAAAGTAGAAGCCACCAAGGTCAGTTGCCAAGGATGAGCAAGTTATGGGGAGGGTTTGGAGTTGTGAAGATGTGTGGTAAACTTGAAAAGTGTCATGACTTGTCAAATACAGACAAGTCAGCCAAGGAGGTGGTAGCACACACCCTTACTCCCAGAGCTCAGGAGGCAGAGGCAGGCCGATCTCTGAGTTTGGAGATCAGCCTAAACTACAAAGCAAGTTTCAGGACAGCCAGGGCTATACAATGAAACCCTGTCTTAAAAAAAAAAAAAAAAAAAAACCTCTGTCAAACAAACAAAACAAGACAAATAAAGGGACATAGAGTGTTGGTGAGGAGAACAGGAAACTCTGGTTTGCAACTTTCCCTCTGATGTTCTGTCTTAGGCTTTACTGCTGTGAACAGTCACCATGACCAATACAACCCTCATAAGGACAACATTTAATTGGGGCTGGCTTACAGGTTCAGAGGTTCAGTCCAGTATTGTCAAGGTGGGGCCATGGCAGCATCCAGGAAGGCATGGTGCAGGAGGAGCTGAGAGTTCTCCATCTTCATCTGAAGGCTGCTAGCAGAATACTGGCTTCCAGGCAGCTAGGATGAGGGTCTTAAAGTCCACTTCCACAGTGACACACCTACTCCACAAGGCCACACCTTCTAATAGTGCCACTCCCTAGGCCAAGCATAAACAAACCATCACATGTTCCCACACCCGAGAAAGGTAGAAGGATGGGCTTATGGGAACAGTGTGGTGTGCATATGGACAGGACGACAGAGCCAGGATAGCACTGAGCGACTCACAGCCCAAGGACTGCAGGACCCCATTCTAGCCGACTTGAGCAATGTCTGCATTTGTATCTGCTCTGCATCATTAGCAATAGGGTGGAGTGAACAGGAAAATCACCCAGATTGGGCTGGAATGCCTTCAAAGTCTCTTTTAGGATTTGGGTACTGGCATGCCTGATTCAATTTTGCCCTGAGCCTCCAACACCACAGAATAAAATAGAAGGACATGCTAGTCATGCAAAGAGCCTTTAGCATAGCGTACTCTTCTGTCGGCTGTGTGGCAACATTCAAGTTTCCACGGCCTAGCTCATGATCAGTTAAGCAGGCACAAGACCAAATTGCATAGTTCTAAAGAAAATATAAACATGCACACATAAACAGTATCTCCGTGAGGCATAGCATTTGGCGAGTTCATTCTAAATAATTCACACTTGTCTTCCACCAGAACACAGCCCTTATACAGCTCAGTCCAAATGCATGTACCCAAGCTTTATGTATGTTGCCGCTGACAGAGTGTGGTCTGTTCTTTGCATTCTGGTATTTGGTTTTCCTCAGACTGTGTTTATTATAGAAAATATTTTAGGGTTCCCGAAAGTGATGGCATTGAAGTGATTCATTTGTGTATTAAAAATAGATCGCTTTCTGTGTAGTTAAGCAAAGGAGACATGCTGACCAATATGTCATTGAAATGGCTGTCAAAGTTAGCCTGGCTGCATGGTAAGGAAAGAGCTGTGGAGCATCAAGACTGGGAGACTAGGGTACCAGGCAGGGATGGGGAGGAGGGGGGAGAGGATGAGTAAGTCTCAGAGGGAAGCATGAAGGAGGAGGGCAGACATAAGGAGGGTTAGAGATATACACAGGGAGACGGGGGAGGACAGCTAAGTTCACACACACAGTAGGTACTAGGAACAGAGAATTAAAGTGTGATTGGGGTTGCTGGCCCCATCCACTGGAATGAGAAGGAAGAGTCAAACAGTCACAGTTTCCCTCTCCAAACTCCACATCCTAAAATCACTCACTTCCCCAGTACCCAGTCTGTACTCAACTGTTCCACGTCTTATAAGAAACCCACTCAGCAGTCACTTATTCCACCTGATAAAGGATAGTTGCTTGTCTCTGCTCATGCTATGCTCCTTAAAGAGAAATTCTTGAGCCCTTAAATTCTTAATATCTCACTATGGAGAAGTGATGGAGACCTGTTGTCTTAGTTAGGGTTTTACTGCTGTGAACAGACACCATGACCAAGGCAACTCTTATAAGGACAAATTTTTATTGGAGCTGGCTTACAGGTTCAGAGGTTCAGTTCATTATCATCAGGGCAGGAGCATGGCAGCATCCAGATAGGCATGGTCAGAGGAGCTAAGAGTTCTACATCTTGTTCTGAAGGCAAACATACCTGGCTTCCAGGAATGATGAGGGTTAAAGCTCACCCCCAGAGTGACACACCTACTCCAACAAGGCCACACCTCCTAATAGTGCCACTCCCTGGGGTAAGCATATACAACCATCACACCTGTACACTGGTGTCACTGGCTTTATTGAGATGTAGCTCATCTACCCCTTTCTAAACTGTAAGAGCCTAGAAGGTAAGAGTGCAACATGTGCATTGTTTTGAATGTCCATATGGCAGACTGACCTATGGGTTGCATTCCACTAATTAATATTTAAGAGTAGTCACTTGGGGCTGGGAACTGGCTCAGTGGAGCAGGGGCTTGCTGTGCAAGTCTGACAGGCTGAGTTCCCTACAACCCAGTAACGTGCATATCTATAATCCAGCAGGACCTCATGGAGGGAGAGAAGGCAGAAACAAGAGAATTCCTTAAAACTCAAAGCCCAGTTAACCTGGAGCAAGCTGCAATGAGCAGAGACTCTGTCTTGAGCCACTTGGAAGATGAAGATCAACACCCAAAGTTATCTTCTGACCACAATATGTGCATTGTGACATGCACCATAGACAGACAACAGACAGACAGACACACACACACAAGAGAGCATAGAAACACCACAAAAAGGGTTTTGTTTAGAGTAGAAGGAGGTTTTTTTTTTTTCAATAATTTTTCATTCACTTTACATCCCGACTGCAGCCCCCTCCCTCCTCCTCTCAGTCCCATCCTTACAAATCCTTCCCCCACTACCGTTTCCCCTTCTCTTTAGAGAAGGGAAAGCCCCCTTGGGTACCACCCAACCCCAGGACATCTAGTTCCAGCAGGTATATCCTTTCCAGCTGAGGCCCAACCAGGCAGTCCAGGTAAGGAAAGGGATCCGATGGCAGGCAACAGAGTCTGAGACAGCCTCCAATTCCATTGTTCCGGAACCCACATGAAGACCAAGCTGCGATCTGCTACAAATGTGTGGAGGTCTAGGTCCAGCCCTACATGCTCCCTGGTTGGTCCTCTGGACTCTGAGGCCCCATGGGTCACAGGTTAGTTTACTCTGTAGGTCTCCTTGTGGGTCTTCTTAGGGTGTCCTGACCCCCTCTTACTTGCTCAATTCTATCCCTGCCTTCCACACGTCTCCCTGAGCTCTAATGTTTGGCTGTGGGTCTCTGCATCTGTCTCCGCCCACTACAGGATGAGTCCTCTCAGGAGGCAGTTATGCTAGGTACCTGTCTGCAAGCACAGCAGGGTATCATTAATAGTGTCAGGTGTTGGCTCTCTCACATGGGACGGGTCTCAAGTTGGGGCAGTTACTAAATGGCTGTTCCCTCAGCTGCTCCATCTTTATCCATGGGCATCTTGGTGGCAGGACAAATTTTGGATTGAAGATTTTGGGGGTGGTTTGATGTCCCTCCTCTCTCCACTGGAAGTCCTGCCTGGCTACAGGGAGGGTAGCCATTTCAGTAGAGTAGATATTTTTGACCAGAGACGAACTATTAAATCTTCTGGGTCACTTCTCAGAACACAGACCCTCTGAGGTCCTGAAAGCTCTGATGGCCAAGGCTGCTTTTGGGCCACTGAGCTCTATAGCTGCTTCTTGACACTGTCTGTGGCCTTGAGTCTGTTGCTATAGAGATGCTTAGCTACATATCCTGCACTAGCTCCTGCCATCACTCATGGAGCTGTGAAGCAGCAGGGTTTCTACCAGGAACCCGGGCTCCTATGCCAGATGGGTCCAGAGTCAAGTCCTAGCCCCAGTAAATAGTACATGGCTAGGGAACTGTAGGAACTTAGGCAAGTCCCTGCACTGCCCTGAGCCTTGTTGTAACAATTAAATAGCATCCTACAGCAGAGTGGACACGCCAGCTGGTCATGACAATGTATTAATAGAGGACATTCTCTCACCATTTACTCCTGGTGATTTTAATAAGAAGAAAGAATAGCTTGGTTATTAACCTCATCGAAACCTCATACTAACTCCCAAAGCCTAAGCAGAGGAGTAGCTGCATTTCCTCACATCATAGATGAGGGAATTCCGTTAGAGGCAAGTGTCACACCCAAGCACCTGAATGTTCAAGCAGGAGCGATCACCTTCCTGCTCTTACTCTGCCCATCTGTGCGCATCCGCCGTCTCCCAGGGAAACGGGAAGATGCTCCAGCTGGCAGGAGTAGTCTCGGGTACTCAGCGGAGAATAGTGTGCTCTCTCATCCGGGATGAAACTTAAAACAAAAAGGAACCCTGTGAACTCAAGAGAAACCAGACAGAGGTGTCTGGGGAATGAGCAAAAGAATGTGCTGGAAGGGAACAGTGTGGGAGGACCACGGAGACTCCGATGACATTTATACACTGACGACTGTTAACTAGAAAACCAGTGGATTTAACACTCCATGTTTCTGAAGGGATTTGCATGAGGATGATACCGACAACCGAGGCTAAATAAGTACGTGTCACAGCCCAAATTGCTTTGTAAGAATCAATTCATCAAAACTTATATCCATCTTTTGGGTTGTTCCCATTGCTTTCCTCACACCATAGATGAAGAAACAAAGATGAGAATATCTTAAAGGGTGAGGTGGAGCCTGCAAATACCAGAGCTGGAATCTGCCGACATCTGGCTCGAGGGCAGTGTTCCCAATCGCTGCGTGAGTGATACCTTCCAAAGAGCTGAAAAGCAGACAGAGCCATTAACAGGTGACAGAAGTGAGGACAAAGCAAGAGAGCATTGAGTTAAAGCAAACAAATACAGAGCCTGGATGATCACAAGTTCAAAGCTAGCCTGGTCTGCTCGGCAAGAGCTGACTCAAAAACAAACAAACAAACAAACAACACACAAAGCTTTTCCCCAAGGTTATTATTTTTTATTTGTAGAAATGTAATCTGTTGCTCAAAAATAATTCTCTCTCCTGGGGCTGGAGAGATAGCTCAGCGGTTAAGAGCACTGGCTGCTCTTCCAGAGGACCTAGGTTAAATCCCAGCACTCACATGGCCAGAGGATCTTCTGGCTTCCTTGGACACTGCGCCTAAGAGGGGCACAGACATATATATAACATACATACACACACACACAGAAAAAAAAATAATATTCTTTTAAATCTGTCCTTAAATATTTTTGTAGGGTGGCTATTAAGAATAGCTGTTAAATTGGGCAGGTAAGGGAATATACACAGATGTTAGAAGAGTTTTCCAGCTATTCAGTCCTGTAATCTGTCTGGAGGGAGCGACCCTTCATGTCTCACAGTAACTGAAGAGCAAGTGAAAAGATGGACTGTGTTTGTACTTAGCTTTCTCTGTCTCCTCAGGCCATGATGTGAGAAGACATCTGTCAAAGAGAGAAGCAAAAATCAATGTAGGGGAAGATAAAGAGAAGGCTCAAGGTTAAAAACAGACACTACAAGCCATCTTTGAAAACGGTACTAGATATCTTTGAGCAGATATCTAGAAGCACAAAAACGCTTTCAAATTTGAAGCTGGACTCAGCAGGGGTGGGGAGTGCTGATAAATGAAAGCATGCCCAGGGCATCACTTGAACCTGTCCCAGCACCTCATGCAGAGGAGCTGAAGACCCTGCGCCGAGAGGCCCTGTCTGGACCCTTTGGAGACTCATTTTGAACTTCTGAGCTCATTTTGAAGTGCTCCATGGATCAGCAGATTGTCTTCTGCTGATTTTAATGTCTTCCCTTCTTTTCTTCCTTGGAATGATCTCTTAATAATGAATTTCATCACCAACTTGCCTGGTGTCTCTCCTGGTCATCCTGGTTGTTTATCATTAGACTCTAACAAAGTCACTCACATGAGCAGCTTGGACCATGCAATGCTCCTTATAACTAGCTGTGGTAGAGACTGGCTGCCTAGCATCCACCATTCCCACTTCCTTCTGCGCACACAGCTAGCTTCCCTGAGATGTACAATGTGATTGGGATCTTAGCGGAAGACAGCGAGCAGAACAATGCGCCCTGTTTTCAGACTGGACCCTAATGCTACCTCATGCAGCGCTAAGTCCTGCTTTGGTGTGTTCTTTGAGCTTGCCTGTTGGGTACTCAGCTATATAGGTTTGAGATGAGTGTGAACTTGAGAGAATCAATGACAGAGAGCAAACATGGCGGCCCACATCTACAATCCCAGCACCCACAAGGCCAAGGCAGGAAGACTACCCTGGAATACACAGTGAGCTCAAGGTCTGCCTGCCTTGAGTATCTTCCTGCAAGGCTATCAGCAAAAACAGAAAGAAAAAAAAAGGAAAAGGAGGGAGCAGGAAGAGATATGTGATCGTGTGACCGCCCAGAGATTTCAAAATAAAAATATTGACGGTAGATTCATGAAAAGCTGGCACTTCATAAATATTGAAATTGCATGAAAATTAAGAGAGACAATTCCAGGAGGCAGCACCCAGATGTGACAAGTGTCACAGCATGTTTTATGAGATGAGGAATGAGAAACAGCTGCAGACTTTGATGGTGCTAATTTCAGTGACAAAACAGGGCTCAGGGTACAGAGTATATAGTCTTCGAGAGTCTTGGGGATAAAGGAAGGTGGAAGCATAGACAGGGAATAGAAGTTTCTAGCATTTGTGAGGGAAGGAAAGATGCCAGAGAGCCAGAAGAACTTCAGCAACAGGGCAAGGAGTTCACACAGGACAACAACGCAAAGTAGAAATTAGGTCTGTGGGGCTGGAGAGATAGCTCAACTTTTAACAGTGCTTTCTGTTCTTCCAGAGGACCCAAACTCAGTTTCCAATAGCCCACATCCAGCAACTCACAACTTCCTATAACTCCAGGTCCAAGTGATCTGAGACCTTCTTCTGGCCTTCATGGGTACCTGCATGTTTACTTCTCTAGAGGTGGTGGGATGCATTAGACCAAAGTCTCACACAATAGCCAACTTTATCCAGAGCATCAGACAGTTTATTCTCTGAGGGTGTACCAGACTGGTCCAATGCAAAGTTGCATAGTCCTCTGATGGGGGAGTGAGGATGATTATAGGAAAGACAGAAAAAAGATGCAAGACACAGATATGAGAGGGCTGTAGGTCTATACCATGTCAGCAGCGACTCGATTTCTCATAGCCTTCTTATATGACAGTATTGTGGGAAGAAAAGTCACAAGCTAACAGAAATAATTTGCTAAAATATACACATTTGTTCTCATCCAAAATTTTTCCTGTTCCTTCCACAAAGGACAATAGAATCTTCAGCGCCTCAACATGGGCCTCAAGTGCACCTCCTTTTCTTATCATTCTATACCTCAGTAGGCCAGACCTGCCGTGATTCTGCCTGGCAGTAAGCAGTCTCTCTCTCTCTCTCTCTCTCTCTCTCTCTCTCTCTCTCTCTCTCTCTCTCTCTCTTTTCTCCCCACCCCCTCTGCTTCAGAGAAGCAGACATGAGGGTTAAGAAGAGTCACATGTGTAAAGTATCCAATCATAAGGAAAAGCCACATATAGCAAAAAACTTGTTTCTCCATAAACAAAGTAATAATGGCCAGTTGTAACAAATAATCTGATGTAATATCACTCCTGTTTACTACAGGTGGGAGGAGCACAAAGCACATTCTAAGAACAATTCTGTGTCTTCTTTCTTGGGTTTTCTCACAGCCATTCAGAATTCCCCTCACATGACTCCATTCTTGGACTGTACCCAACACCTGTACACATAGTATGCATATGCATATACACACACATACACAAATAAAAATAAAATAAATCTTTTAAATTATAGAAATTAGGGATTGTCTTAAGGTCCTATTGCTGCAATGAGACACCAAGACCAAAAAGCAACTCAGTGAGAAAAGAATTTATTTGACTTACAGTAGTGGTTTGAATATGCTTAGTTCAGAGAGTGGTACTGTGAGGAGGTGTGGCCTTGTTGGAGTAGGTGTGTCACCGTTGGGTGGGCAATGAGATCCTCTCCTAACCACATGGGAGCCAGTCTTCTCCTAGCAGCCTTCAGATGAAGATGGAGAACTCTCAGCTCCTCCTGCACCATGCCTGCCTGAATGCTGCCATGCTCCTGCCTTGATGATAATGGACTGAACCTGTGAACCTGTAAGCCAGCCCCAATTAAATGTTGTCCTTATAAGAGTTGCCTTGGTCATGGTGTCTGTTCACAGCAGTAAAACCCTAAGACATTTACACTTCCAGATCACAGTTCATCATTGGAAGAAATTGGGTCAAGAACTCAAACAGGGCAGGAACCTGGAGGCAGGAGCTGATGCAGAGACCATAGAGGGGTGCTGCTTACTGGTTTGCTCCCCCTGGCTTGCTCAGCCTGCTTTCTTATAGAACCCAGGACCACCTGCCCAGGGATGGCCCCGCCCACACCACCTGCCCAGGGATGGCCCCGCCCACAATGTGTTGGGCCCTCCCACATCAATCACTAATTAAGAAAATGTCCTACAGTTGGATATTATGGGGGCCTTTTCTCAATTGAGATTCTCTCAGAAAACTCTAGCTGGTATCAAGTTGACATAAAACATATGTCACGGTTCAGAGATTATAGAATAATGAGAGAGAACACACATTTCAACTAAAATCCAACAACTAATATACAAGATTTTTTTTTTAAGTTCTATCTTTCCAATGTTTCCACAGTGAACTTTATATTTACTTGGAGGAGTAGGAGTATTGGGGGTTGTTTTAATGAAACATTTAATGAAATGTTACATTGATTTGTAACCAAGCAACAAGAGGCAAGAGGAAAGAAAAGATCAACTTCCCGAAGCCATTGTAAGAACACGATTCTAGGCTAGCAGAGAAGATTCCCACCCAACACCCTTTTTCTGTTACACAGGAGAGGAAGACACCAGTTCAGGAAGAGCAGAGGAGTGTAGTGAGAAGTTCAGAGCCAAGATGCTAAGGAAACTTTAGGAGTGTGGACCAACACATGCTCCACCCACCCAGCGCCACCCCTGCCTCCAGCACGCCTTGGCTGCATTGTCCATCTCTTCATCCAGACAGGCTTCCTGCTTGGAATCTGGCCAATTCCTTCATCCTATGAAAAACAAATTTCCAAAAAGAGACTAAGTTCCCTATCGGTTCCCTATGTGACCCTGCTCCTAACTGCCATTGTTATCCAGCCTGAGGATGGGAAACAGACATGAATTCACTCACACGTGTTAGTAACAGTGGATAGTGATGCTGCTACTTCCTGGTGGCAGCATTGCATTGTGGGATTTCTAGAGCAACACTGGACATTTCCAGCTCTGCCTAGGATGAGGAAGACAGTTTGCAGAAGAAGAAACTTGTATCTGTTGGACCAACCTTGCATGCCTGACATGAGAAGAACTTGGTCACAGTGCATAATCCTGCTAATGAGTTCTTGAATTCACTTACAAGCAGTTTACTGAGAATTTTTATATCGATATTGATCAGATAAATTGGTCTACGGTTTCTGTTGTCCTTAGCCAGTTAGGACTGGCTTTATCAAATGAGCTTTCCAGTCTTCCTTCTGCTCTGTGAGCAATTTGAGGAGGATTTGGTAGATCTTTTAAAGATTTGGAATAATCAAAACCAGTGCCTGAGGGTACTTCATTAACTTCAGTGTTGGATATGAAGTGGCTTAGTCTGGGACTGGAAAGATGGCTTGGCGGTTACAAGTATACAGTGCTCTTGAAGAAGAGCCCAAGAATAACTCCCAGCATTCACATCAGGGGACTCACAAACACCTATAAGTAACTCCAGCTCCTGAGATTCCTGCCCCCTCTCCTGCTTCCTGGGGTACCAGTGTGCACAAAACCCCACGCAGGCATAAATACATAGGCCCAACTAAAGATTAAAAATAAATTTCAGAGACTAGAGAGATGGCTCAATGGTTAAAAGCACTGACTGTTCTTCCAAAGGACCCCAAGTTCAATTTCTGGCACCCACATAGCAGCTCACAACTGTCTGTAACTCCAATTCCAGGAGATCTGCTGCCCTGGCACAGACACACAGGCAGAACACCAATGCACGTAAAAATAAGTAAACGTTTTTGAAAAAATAAATAAATAAATAACTTTGAAATGGCTTAGTCTTTCTCAATTAAACTTGAGTACTTACAATAGAAACAGTGAACACAGCAGAGCCCTGGTGAATGGGCTCATCAGCTAAAGAAGTCTCTGTGAAGTAGAACGTGTCCCTGCCTGTTCACCATCTCAGCAAGGCTTCACGTTGGTACATTTTCTTCTAAACCGTCCTGCTCTAAGGTGCCATGTTCCCTGCCTGAGACACGTGACCTCATACATGAGTGTGCATCCACGAGGAGCTTGTTTTACGTGATTGTACCAAGTGGCGACTATGTAGGAAGCAGAGAGCGGCTCCGTACTGTTCTTACAGAACAACCTGAGTGATTTTGACCAGAATCTGCCAGTGAACACGTCTTCTCATTCCAGGGTGTGCAGTGTCAGGAGACTGCTGTCCCACTCGAGCTCTCTCTCCACATGACCGCTTTGCTCTTTAATACCATATTTGGGACATAGTATTTTTTTTTTTTAAACAAGACTCAGAATTTTTGACCCATTGCACAAGAGCCTTCATGGAATCTTCCATCTTCCCAGCTGTCAGGGACTCAGATTTCCCCCTCATTTGTTCCAGGATAACATCTACTGTTGTTTAGCCAAAAAACTATTTCTTGCCCCAAACCTTTTCTTCCCTCTTGTTCTTGCTACAGATTAACAGACTGTTGCATCTGGAATCACATGTGTTATCTACTTGAAAAAGAGTTCCTTTATCTTCAGGGGCAAAGAGGGTTTCATAGAAGAATAATCTTCATTCTGTCCTTCTAGTGGTTCAAAGAAAGAGCCCGTTTCCCACTAGGCAATTTGAGGATTCATGTGCTATCAGCAGCTGTATTAAAGAGCCATGGTTAGGTCCACCAGGCCACTGTCTGACCTAACTGAATGACCTGGGGAAGGTATAGTGACTCCTGTCTGAGACACAAACTCCTCCATCCCACAGGGAGATTCTTGTAATGATCTTAAAAAGGATTTTTAGAACCTTTTTGTACTTAAAATTATAATCTTCACATTTTCACATGATGAAATAATCCTCAGCAATATATATGTACATATACATACACATAAACACTATATATGTAGTGCACATATACATACATATCTTGATTGACTAACAAAACACTCCCTGTTGTCAGATACTTTCACTGAATTTTATTTCTGGCTACTGTGTGTTATCTTTGTCTGTTTTCTGCTGTAACAACGGAATATCACAAACTGAATTTTTTATAAAGAATAGAAGCACACTTGACTCAGGAGTTCTGGAGGCTGGGAAGCCCAGGGTCATGATGCTGTGAAGGTTTGTTTCGGACCACAACCTGTTTTGCACAGCACAGGGCGAGCACGGTGAGACAGCGAGAGTGCTAGCATCGTCTCCCTTTCCTCTTACAAAGCCATCAGCATCAACACGGTTGTCCCACCTTGATAAACTCATCTAACCCTAACTAGCTCCCAAAAGCCCCACTTCCACACCACTGTGATGGATGCTTGGAGTTAGCCTTCCACTGCACAAACTTTCGGAGACGACATACACATCATGGCGTAGACAGCGCCTGCCTTGGAGTCATCCTTGTGAATGAGATTTCATCACGACTGTTTTGTTTGAATGCGTCTTAAGAAATTTCAGGTCGCTGGGCGGTGGTGGCACACGCCTTTAATCCCAGCACTTGGAAGGCAGAGGCAGGCAGATGTCTGAGTTTGAGGCCAGCTGGTCTACAGAGTGAGTTCCAGGACAGCCAGGGCTACACAGAGAAACCCTGTCTCGAAAAACCAAAAAAGAAAGAAAGAAAGAAAGAAAGAAAGAGAGAGAGAGAGAGGAGAGAGAGAGAGAGAGAGAAGAGAGGTAGAAAAACTAACTTCAGGTCAACGGATATAAGCTTTAAACAAAAGCAAAAACAAAACAGAAAAGCCAGTTTATGGGGCTGGAGATATAGCTCGGCAGGTAAGAACACTTGTTGCTCTTGCAGAGGACCTGAGTTCAATTCCCAGTACCTATGTTAGGGGTCTCACAATTACTCATATCCCCAGGTCCAGGGGATCTAATGCCCTCTTCTGGTCTCCATAGCACCTGTATACTCATGCACACGCACGCACTCAAACACGCACACAAACACACACACTCACACGCACACACACATGCTCACATGCACTAACACACATTTGTAAACCATCCTCCTCCGATGAGTGGGTATCCACATATACTTCCCTACTCTGCAGAGAACACTGGACTGTCATAAAGCAATGTCTCTTTATCATAAATTCATTCCTTGGGTTAACAGGGTATTCTGTCTAAGCATCCCTTGATTGGTTTTGGCTACAGCTATTTATGCTTTCGAAAGTTCTTAGTTTCATTTTCAAATTGACAGTCTTCTACTTACACAATCTGTAACTTTAATACATGTTAATAAAAAGTATATTATGCTTCTTACTCAAATAGATAAGAAAACTAGCCTGTCACTGTCAAATGCTTCAAGCCAGGTCTTATCCTCAACTTCTATATGCTAAGTGCTCACAACAAATCAAGCAGGTGGACTTGCTTTTTATAGATGATGAATCTGAATCATAAGAACTTAAAAGGCTGAGCTTAGAATCCAAGCATTCCCTCCCAGAATTTGCAAACCTAATCATGACATCGTATTTCACTTCTAAAATTAGCTGAAACTTGCCCCTTGGAAATAGTACAAGTAATTTTTTTATTCATTTATTGCTATTTTATGTGTGTGTGTGTGTTGCCTGCATGTGTGCAATACCTATAGAGGCCAGAAGAGGTCCTCAGATCCTCTGGAACTGAAGTTACAGGTAGTTGTTGTAAGAGAAGGTATGGGTGTTGGGAACCAACCCCAGGTACTCTGCAAGAACAATTAATGATCACTAAATCCTCCCTCCAGCCCTCACAAATAACCTTTTTGACTGTTTTCTAGACATCAGAGATGTAAAACTTTATCATTGTTTTGCTTAAATAAAATAAGCAAAGTACTAATGTGTGTTACCAAGTTTCGTGTTACTGTTACGAAAAACTAATAGTGAAGCTTATAAAGAAAAATGTTTATTTTAACTCCTGGAAATGCCAGTCTATGGTCATGTGGCCCTATTATTAAAGGAGTCAGGTCCCAATATCCCTTCTAAAGAAACCCTCCAATGACTTAACATGACACTAGGCCCCACCCACAGTCTCCACCTATAGCACCTCTAGCTTCAGACCAATCCTGCACTGTATGGGTCTGAGGACATTCCAAGTCCAGAACTGCCCATCATCCCATGACAAACCCATAAAGGTCCAATGGTTTCCATCCATCTATATTTTAATTTGTTTCTCTAAGTCTTCTAATTTGATATAAATGTATGCTCTATCCAGATGTCTCTAAATCTCTGGGTAATTGTACAAAGCTTTGCCCTCTCCTCAGATGTAGCAACAATGACTTCTGGTATGATTTATATTGTCATGTAAGTCAAGGACAGTCCCAGATGCTCTAAAAGGATGCTTAACCTTGTTCCCACTACATACATGGGGATATTTCCTTTTGTACCTGAGACAAGACCGCTGCTGACAAAGGCAGAAGTAATTCTCATTGGTATTTATTCTAAGTGATGTGTAAATAAACACACATTAATCAGGACCCAGCAGATTCAGAGAGTAGCAGATAACTGTATCCAACATGAAACGGGGCTAAGAATATCTAACATAGAGACTGTGGACTCGACACACACACGAATACATATGACTGCAAAGCAAATGTGACTTGAGAGAGCGTGGGAGCATTTATCATCTGGCCCACACCTGAGCTATGAGATTTGAGAGAAAACAGATGGGTGTTTCACTCACTGCTTCATCCCAGGCCTGATTACATATTTGCTTGCCTTTTCACCCTTCCTTCCTTCTGATGTTTACCTGATCCATGGAAGCCCCTCACCAGCACTGCCGCCTCTGGAAGTCAGTCTTCACAGCAGACAGCTTTTTTCAGTACCACTATTCATGCCTGTTCTCAGTCAAGCAAGGCTCTCCTGGGTCTTATAGGAAAAATTACTTTTGATAGCATCCTGGGTTCTTTGAAGAGCATATCACAGAGATTGTGTGACCTTGGAAACACCCACAGGCACCGTGCAGTACCCGTGCCCCATACACATGGAAAGAGCTCTGGGGTGGGCCTCTGTTTACCGATGGCTCCCATGGAGACAGCCCATAGGCTCTTCCAAGTGAGAGAAAGCATAGACCAGCGTGACTTGTTCATCGTCTCCAAGCACTGTCAAATACAACAATAAGAAAAACATTTAAAAAAAAAAAAAACTAAGAAAAGAAACATTTTAAGCTGCTTCAAATTTCTCATTTGAAACACGCAAGGCGGCATCTTGTTTCTTGTTTCTATACATGGATTTCTCTAAAACATAGGACAGTGGGTTCTGTCTGGCTTGTCCTTTGCTAAGGAGTTATTTATCATGACAAAGTCAGTTGTCCTGGCCACATGAGGTCCCCTGGGCCTGAGTGTGGGAGGCCCTGGCTAAGGGAATCATGTCATTCCTTGAGCTATAGATTATTGTTCTGGCAAAAAGCAAGTAGCTGTATGTTGTCATTCCTAGGAAAGCATCCAAGCCCTCCCTTCTTCCAGTTTGTCCTAAGCACGCTATTCCTTAGACTGGCTTCCCTTTCCTTGGGCATGCCCTATGGACATGATCTTCTGCTGCTAAAGGGCTGTCCCGTTTCTGCCATCCTTGCACACACAGGAGGGGCCAGAGCCTCAGCTTGCATCCCTCAAAGAGTCAATGGGAAAAGTGATACATTCACAATGGGGAAAGTGATACATTCACATTCACGGTGTTCTCTGCGCAATCCGTTCTTTTTCAATTCAGCGTATTTGACAGCTGGCTTGCCATGTAAGAAGGAAAGCACATATTAGAAATGAACTGGCACCCCTCCCCCGCCCCCAGTCTCAAGTTTCTGTTTCAACTGTTTTAGTACACCATCTGCTCTTGCTTGTGGTTCTGTTGTGAGGGCCTGCTGCTGCATGCTCCCAGAGGTGAGCTGTGTTCCCACCGTTTACTTTTACCTGTGTGGTCTGTTGTAAAGCAGGTCTGTCTGTAGACTCATGGGATACTAGAGCTGGAAGAGAGTGTAGACTTCAACTATTCTAGCATTCTATCTTTGTGGATCGGAAGATGAAACTTTCTGCAATCAGGTGCAGAGCCAGGGGCGGCAGGGAAGTGTACAGAATATGGAGGGATCTTTCCACCTCAGACTCCATTGTACATTCACCATTATTTTTGGTTAAGTTTGACTTCATCATTAATTCAGGGGTTGGAGAAATGGCTCAGCAATTAAAAGCACTTGTCGCTCTTGCAGAGGATCCAGTTTCAGTTCCCAGCACCCACATAGTGGCTCACAACCATTCATATAAGTCTAGTTCCATGGGATCTGATGCCCTCTTCTGACCTCTACAGGCACCAGGGACACACATGATGTACACGCATACGCACATACAGGCAAAATACACACATAAAACAAAATAAATCCAAAAGCAATTATTCCAAATAGTTTTTTTAATAATTAAAACCTTTGGAAGAAAATGGAATGTTTATACATTGGTGATGGGGCTAACATCCAGTCCCACCACTGTGGAAATTGGTACAGAGGCCCTCAAAAGACTAAAATCATACCTGATCATGTCATGTGACCCACATACACCACCCTTGGGTATATAGAGGCTGAAGGACTCTAAGTTAACACAGCACAGAGATGCTTGCACATCTGAGTTAATAGCTTCACTAGTCACAAAGGCCAAGACCTCAGTGCAGTCCAGAGCCTGACAACAGCTGAGTACATAATGGAAATGTGGTATACACAATGGAGCTTTAATCAGCCATAAACAAGAATGACACTAAGCTGTTTACAGGGAATAAACATAACTGGGCATCATCATATTAAACAAAATAACTCAGACAAATATCATGTTTTCTCTCACTTGTGAATCCCAAGTGTTACGTGGATACTTAGAAGCACTATGTACTTGAAAGAAAAAGTGAGGCCACAGGGGAATGGATTGGAATAATGATAGGAGGCAAGGGAGAAAGGGGAGGGATAGGTACAGTCCACACAACATGATGCCCTTTATGGAAACGTCGCTATAAAACCCATGGTTCTATCCAATTACATACACCAAAATTAATATTTAAAATTATGCTGTCTTCTAAATGCCCCTGCTTCTTTAGAGCAAATAATGCATTATTTTGGAATGTGAGTTATCAAAATTTGAAGAGCCTTAACTCTATTCAACTGAACCAAAATACATCAGGCTTTGAGGTAGTTAGAACGGCATTTAAGTCAATACTAGGTCTGTGTTCAGTTTCATAAGTAAAACATGTCATATCTGTCATCTTCTTTTATTTATGTGGAGCCTGGGTTAGTGACAATCTATTAAGCCAGCACCACATCCTCTGAAGAGAAATTAATCAAATCATCATGGTAGAATGGCATGTCAGACACTGTTGACATTCCAGATAATAACACAAAGCCAAGACAGCAATGCGCAGATAGGACATATGTTCGGCCTGATGTTAAATCTATACAAACAATTCCCAGGCAGGCATAGACCTTGCATTTTCTATAAGGAGCAACTGATCAATTCCTGTACTCACAGGAAGGTAGATTCCACATTTCCTACAGAAAATGTTGTTTCAATAACAATTGTTCATAAGATAATTTTTTAAATGAATCTACATTTTGGAGATGTCACCAATCCTAGTCTGGCTATCAGTCTTTGGTGTCTGTAGTGGATCAGGAAGACCCTCAACTGAAATGTCTACCCAGACACTGGAGTGTGATCTTAACTGGAAAAGTGATAAGGAGACCATCCTTGACTCGTTGGATAGAGCCGATATAACCTGATGGTTGATGCTGGCAGGCAGCTACAGAATCAGTCACTTTGGAGACAAGCCTCTAGGCACGCCATTCCGTGGACTGGGGTCCTGAGCTGAGTACAAGGGAGAAATGGAGTTGAGCATGAGCATACATAACTCTGCTTCCTGACTGCGGTGGCAATGAGCTGAGCTGCTTCACAAGCCTGCCGCTGATTCCCCACTGTCACAGACTGGAGCCCCAAACTGTGCGACAAAATACGCTCTTCCTTCTTGAGTTGGCTTCTTGTCGGGTATTTTGTCAAAGCAACAAGACCAAAAAAAACAAAACAAAACAAAAAAAAACCCTAATATAAGCTCGACATCCAGTCATTTGTTCTAATATGAAGAGACAAAAGACTGGAGGTATGGCACAAGGGTAGAACACTTGCCTGGCCTGTATGGAAGAGAGAGGTGGGAAGAGGAGGAACAGGAGGAATGAGGAGTGAAGGAGTGGGAGGAGCGGGAGGAGTGGGAGGGACTGGAGGAGTGGGCGGGACTGGAGGAGCTGAAGGAGCGGGAAGAGAGGAGAGGACAGGGAAGAAGAGAAAAACCAAGAAGAGGGAAGAGAAAAAGGAGAAGGGGAAGAAGGAGAGAGGGAGCAGAAGAGAGAAAAGAAGAACATCAAAGTCAAGGCACAGAGAAGCACATATAAAGGTAAAGACAAGCTGCGGTGACGCTGCCACAAGTCACGGGCACCCAAAAACTTCATGAAGTGATCAAGGATTCTCTCAAGCTCTTCAAATGCACAGTGTTCCTGAAGACATTCTGATTTGGGGCAGTCTTTTGGCTGCCAGAACCGAGATATATATTATATATATATATATATATATATATATTATAATATATATAGAGAGAGAGAGAGAGAGAGAAGAGAGAGAGAGAGAGAGAGAGAGAGAGTATTTCCTTGGCTGTGGCCATATCAGTCCAGGTTCTGCCTCAGTGGTTCCATCTGCTTTCACTCTATATGAGTCGCCTAGGCTCGCTCTCTCTCTCTTTTCTCTCTCTCTCTCTCTCCTTTCAGAAAAGTATTAGTGCATAGTTAACTGTATGAATGAAGGGGTTTCACTGTTACATTTCCATAAATGTGTATAATATACTTTGATTATATTTTTATGCCTGCTGTCACCTTCTTTTATCCCCCCCCCAATTTGTCCCTTTCCTCTCTCCAAATAAACCTCTTTCTATTTTCCTTCCTTTCTAAGTCTTAGTGTGTCTTCTCTTATAATGATGCTTACTGATGGCTTTTAGGGTTCACTCAGGTAACCCAAAAGAATCTCAAGGTTTTCACAGTCATTACACCTGCAAAGGCCTTTTCTCCAATAAGGTCATACTTACAGGTTACAGAGCTGTCCTTGGGGACCTGCTGTGAGGCCATTACAACTTCCACACCTAGCTGACTTTACTATGGTTAAGGTCTCATGTCTGGCCGGGCAGTAGTGGTGCACACCTTTAATCCCAGCAATTGGGAGGTAGAGGCAGGTGGATTTCTGAGTTCGAGGCCAGCCTGGTCTACAGAGTGAGTTCCAGGATAGCTAGGGCTACACAGAGAAACCTCAAAAAAAAAAAAAAAAAAAAAAGATCTCATGTCTGGGTGACTTGTCTCCCATCTTATATATTAGATGAACACGTAACCAAGACTACAACAGTGGGTGGGTGGTGGAAGGGACTTCCGGTTCTCACTGCCATCACTTGAAACCGGCTCTAATTAGTTCTGTTCCAATCTGTCAGCCAGCACTAGCCACAGGGACACAAGCTCAAGGAACGGACAGATGTAAACGGCACGCGGATGTCTGTGGACACTGCAGCATGCAGAAGGTCAGGTAAGGATCGGAGTCCACCATGAGGGACAACGTTCCGAATTCTCTCAGAGCAGCCGCCTCTCCTCCAACAGTTGGTTCAAGTTTCAAAGATGGCAGCATTATCCAGTCTGTCCAAAGTCATGTGTGAAAGGTTGTTTGTTTGTTTGTTTGTTTTTGTTGGATGCTAAGAAAAAAAAAGACATCTACCTCTCCTTTTGTCAAGTGGGTGGCATACAGTTCTATCCTGGGCTAGCCCCTTGTCACAGGTTAAAAGCACAATCCCCATAGCCTGCCCTCACTTCCTACTTCAGCTGCAACTCAGGGGTGGCCTGCCCTAACCTCACACCACACACTTCTAATCAACTACTAAAACTCCAGAGCTCTGGGAGCTGGAAAGGTGGCTCAGTGGTTAAGAGCACTTGCTGCTCTTACAGAGGACCAGAGTTCAGTTCCCAGCATCCACATGGTGGCTCCTAACCATTTCTAACCACAACTCTAGAAAATAAGTCAAGGCCAGAGGAAGAGACTGTGGGGTGGCGCCTGACTTACCCGGGCACCAAGTATGCATACGGTGCACATACCCACACAGACAAAACTCTCACACACAAAGTCAAATTCAATTAAAATGAAGTTGAAAAAACTTAACTTAGAGGTTTCTGCGGGTTTCATAGTCCCCTAAAACCACTCACAGGACTCAGGAAACCTGTTTTAATATCGCAAAATGGAATAAATCCAGACCAAAGTGGGAGACATATGGGGTGATGTCTAAGAGGGTTCCAAACATAGCAATCCATAACCTCAGAACGTCTCAGCTTCCCAGGGCATTGGCATCTAAGTACCAGAACTTTTCACGGGGTTTCTTTATATAAGTGAGTGGGCTTGTGGGAGCCACTGGGTTCTCCTCTCCCAGGAGGTCCAGTTAGTATCACAGCCTACACTGGTCTCACAGGTGGCCTTAGTCCTCCACAAGACCTCATCCTGAAGTGTGATCTAAAGGCCAAGCATGAGTCACCTCTTTGCTGTGAACTCAGGTGTGGTCCAGCAGCCCACGATGAATAACAAAGACACTCCTATCTTCTGCTCAGGAAATTCCGGGGGGTTTAGAAGCTTCCTCCGAGAACCAGGGACAAAGGCCAGCCAAGTTCATTAGACAATTGTGGGGATGATCAAGTCTAAAGAAGGGTGCAGCCAGGTGTGCCTGCCCCCACATCACCTACCACACAGGGGAACCCACCTGTACTAAGAGGATAAAGCCAACAAAGAGAGGTGGGGTGAGGAGGGGGACAAGAACAAGTCCTGACAACACAGGTTCCTCTGTGGCCCTGCCTTTCCCGGCTTACAAAGTCCAGACATCTCAACGTTGCTTCAGCAGCATAGAGTTGAATTCCCATCACTGAAAAAAGCAAAGAAGCCGGTAACCAACTGAGAGATGCAAAAGAGAAATCTGTTACCAGGCAATAATCTAAAAATAATAACAAATGAGGAAGATATTGCTATTATTCCAGAGGAAGTTAATAGCTGTGAAATCCGCGTTTGTTCCAGCCTTTTAAACAATATACCAAAGCGTGGAATAACAGGAAAATGTTTCCAGGAAAAACAGCTAAGAGCGGGGCTATACTCTCAGTGGTTCTCAACCTGTGGGTTGCGACCCCTTTGTAGGGGTTGACCGACCCTTTTACAGGGGTCACCTAACACCATTGGAAAACACAGGTATTCACATTGTGATTCATAACAGTAGCAGAATTGTAGTTACAAAGTAGCAAGCAGCCTTACCATAAACCCCCTAGGGCCCTGAGCCAGGAAAAACTCACCAAAGCATTCATTCACTCACCTAGCACTGTGACTGCCTTCCCTGGTTCTCTTTGAAAGCCTTTCACCCACCAAGCTGGCAGTCATCCTCCCAGAAGAGACTAGAGACAGAATATAGATGAAGGAGCCTTGTTCAGTCAGAGAATACAGGGGTGGGGGAGTGGCGGGGTGGGGGGGGGGAGGACTAGAGTCCTGCCTAAGCTCTAAGCTAAATGGAGGTGTAAGTAAGAGAGGCATCAGCCTGAGAATGTCCTAAGCCTCCTGGCAGTACACACTGTTCTCTCTTGCAGCTGATTGAAGGACTGAGAAAACTTGAGCCACTGAAACCTGGAAGAATCAAGAAAGGAGAGCGATCAGACACATGGAAAGGAATGCCTGGAGACACAGACGATCTTTAAAGCAACTCTCAGGAAATAACTCCCTTGGTTAGAAGTCAAGTTGGATTAATACCCAGCTCATCTTCCTAGACGTCCTGATTCACAGACTCACTATGCTTAAAGTCCACAAAGAACTCCTATTCCCAAATTGGATTCATTACCCAGACCACCAAAATTAATATATACTTACTCAAATCTGAGCTTTTAATAAAATACATGTGTTTTATATGTTTCCTCATTGTTAATTTCAGGGTAAATCTTGTATCCAATAATCTAATGAAGGGACTGGAGAAATGGCCCAGTGGTTAAGAGCATTGGCTGTGGGGCAGAGGACCTGGTTCAGTTCCCAGCACCCATATGGCTACAATCATCCATAATTCCAGTTTCAGGGGAATCTAGCACCTTCTTCTGGCCCCTATGGGCACTGTATGCACATGACACATTTATTTGTACAGACAAAACATACATGTAGAATAAAAAAATCTTTTTTTTTTTTTTAGCACTCTAATGAAAATCCTAAACTACCAATGTTCTCAACAAGTAGAACATTATTTGTTGGGCTTATTAAAGAGTTTAATAATGTCCAATTGGTCCTGGTTCATTGCTTCACTATTTTTCAAAAAATGAATGAATGAATGAATGAATGAAAAATAATGCCAACCATAAGCAGTAGTAAAAGCAGCCAACTTCCCCAGTAAAGACACCAGACCATACCTAACCAGAGAATGCCATTCCAGAGTCCCTGGCTTTGACACACCCAGCCTTGTTGTTTATCAACCCAAGATGCAAAAGGACAGACTTCAATGTTCTTGGGTGGCAAAGAAGTCAGTAGATGGGTCTATGGTCTGCTCAAAGCATCCAGCTGCCCAGGACCAATCCCCAATGTATGGCGACCAGGAACCGGCTTTCGGGCCTGGATAAAGGACCATCTCCACAGTTCTTGGCCAGGCATAAGATCCCCTGCTCCAAGAATGGCTACCACTCAATATGAACCCGTGGCTCAGTCTTCCCATACCAACTGCACTATACTTCAACTGCTCTTCCCTTGTGTTGTTTGTTTGTTTGTTTGTTGTTTTGATGTTTGATTTTGCTTTGAGACAGGGTCTTTCTAAGAGGCTCAGGTTGACCTGAAACTCTCTGTGTAGTGCAAGCTGCCCTCAGACTCACAGCAATCCTCTGCCAACGTCTCCCTAATGCTGGGATTGTGGACATGAACCACCATGCTAGCTTGCCCTTCCTTCGTGGTTTTGCCTTTTCTCCGTGTTTGGGACACTTCTCCCACTATTCTGCCTCTTGATCTTTGCCTGAACCTTATTTTCCAAAAGGAGCTAGAGCTTTCCTGTCACCTTGGGGTCATTGCAGCCAGCCCATCACTCTCTGCTTGGCAGAAGGCTGGTCTCCTGCCCAGGAAACACTGATTTGGGTCAATGTCCCTGAACCATGAGCAAATATGTTCATTCCAAGTGCGTGTTATAGCCCCTACTAGTAGGGAGAAGAGAGAGAGAGAGAGAGAGAGAAGAGAGAGAGAGAGAAAGAGAAGAGAGAGAGGAGAGAGAAGGGGGAATAGTGTTTGTACAGACACAAGAGATACCAGGAAAAAGAAATAATACACCAAACACCTAAGGGAAAGCAATTATATTAAGGAACCACAGAAATTCTACCACAAACTTTCTGGCAACTTCAGCCAGAAAGGGGGTGGGGGTATACTGGATTAAATTCTGTAATTTAAAAATAACAGAAAAGAATGTAAACTTGTTTGATATGAGAGGGGCTTTTTTTTTTCTTCCCCATAGATGTCTGAAATCCCGCTGGCATAGAGTTTATAGTATAACTCAAAGAAAACGCAGTTGTTGCGTCTCATGTTTTAGGCTGGCTCACTGTGTTCACCAAGTATAGACAGAGACAGACAGACAGCCCAGGCGGAAGCAATCATTAGATTTACTGATCACTAAGCAACTCAAAGACAAACAACTCCGAACCTCCAACTTATACTCTAGGGTAAAGGGCTGCAGCTGGAAAGAGCTGGGATGGTTATGAGTAGCAGATACGTCTGAAGAGGTTACCGTAAAGCCTGGTGAACTGCTGGCATCCAGTAACCTATGGTTTCTCTCGAGACAGAGAACATGCAGTCAGCTTCTCTGTGCTGTAAGAACGTCCATCTCATGTCACCAAGCCATGGATGAGCATGCTCTGAGCCTAGACATCCTGGAAACAAGAGTGAGCACTGCCTTGAACCGGATGTGAGTCTTTGTACATATTCTTTAACCTTTCTGGTCCTACATTCTATCACATATAAAATGAGGATAATATTGGTCCCATCCTCACAGGACTGCGGAGATTGACTACATGAATATATGAAGCACTTAGGGCAATGCCTTTTGCTTTATGCTGTGTGAACATTTGTTGCTAGCTGTAGAGAAGAGACTGAGCCAACACATAAAATATGTCCGCTGTACAGTTTGGGGAATTTCTTTCCCAAGGGAAAGGGAGCCAAGAATTGAGGTAGGAAGTTAAATAGTATTTATCTTTTTTTTTTTTTTTTTTTTTACTGGCATTTTGCAGTAGGCCACACATCGATACCTATATCCCAATGTTGAAAGTTTGCACTCTGTAGCTTAAACTACCGTTTCCGTATTTTTAATGTGTATATGCGTGTGTGTTTGTATGTGTGTGTTTAGGGGCGGGCCATATATGTCTGCAGAGTGTCTATGTGTTAACGGTTTCCCTTTTCTATTCCCAGGTTGTGAGCCTGGAAGGGGGCCACTGTTCTTAGCAAGAAAGGCATGGTGGCTCAGGGCCGATGAGCTCAGAGACCCCCCCACACACACACAGAGTTGACACAGAGTCTTTCCTGTGAGTGTGTGGCTTCTGGAAAGCCCCAGGTTGACAGAAGCAATTTGAGCAATTGTCTGAGCAAGGCGTCAGGCAGCACTGTAAGGATAACGGTCGAACGGAGGGAACTGAGGGGAACAGCGGTTGCCTCCATGGAATTAGGTGGGTGGGTGTGAGGTAGAAGATCTCTAGGGGTGCTCTGAAATCTTGTCTGGAGACTAAAACTGCCAGATCCAGTTGTATCAGGGTGTGGGTTCCCATCAGTTCTGTGGAATGGCCAGGGTCAGACAAGAGGAAGTTCTAGAGCCGTGGGAGGCCTCTCTCTCACACTGTTGGATGACTAAGGCCTAATAAAGAATCCTGTTTAGTGTTCTGCACAGAAGGCCGAGAGCATTTTCAAAAAGAATAGAGAGCTTTCATCCAAGCCTAAGCCTCTGTTTTTAAACACCTCGGGAGGTCTTGGGAGGAAAGCTTCGGTGAGCCATCCTTTCCTCTCTCGGAACAAAGGAACACTAGGAAGAATAACATTCACACGAAGTAGATACTTTGTGTTCAAGCAACGGCCATTTTAATTACTAATTCTTTAAGTTGGCATACAAGATAACAGACTTCATATGTCATTATACATTGTTCTTTTTGTCCCTCTCCTCGATTTTCCTCTCCTTTCCTTCCATGGACCTTCCCTTCTTCCCTCCAAATAGCTAGCCCTCCTCTTTGCTTTCCTATCACAAGCACTCCTTAGCCTCTTTCCTCACCCTTAAGATGTCTCCTCCCACTCTCATAAGTCCCCCCCTCCTTTCTTGTCCTGCACCCACGCACTCACTCCCTTGTGGGTGCGTGCATACTGTGCATGTGTGCGTGTGTATGTGTGGTGTGTACATATGCACACACACTCATGCTCAAGGGAGGGTGCCAGTGTGCACTTGGAGGTCAGAGGGCAACTTAGAGAAACTGATTCTCTCCTCTCCACGGGTGAGCTCTGGGGATCAGAATTCACTGTTGTAAGACTTGTTGTCGGGTGGCTTTATATGCTGAGCCATCTCACTGCCTCTGAAGCTAAATTTTTAAGGGATAGTCAGGAAAATTTTTCAAAACCAAAGCAAATAGTCCCTTTCGTTTATCCTCTGCCAATGGAAGGAATTAAAAAGAAGCCTCTTTAAGGCAACAAACCCCTGTGGGTTGAGATGTTTCCCAGTACTTGGAGGCCCCCCTGTGGTGGCAGCCGCAGAGAGATCTACAGGGAAGGCCAGCAAGGAAGGGAGAGTATGTAGAAAATCAGCAAAGAACAAATTTAAACCAATGAAATAATAATAATATGTCCAGATGGCCACAGAGTCAGGTACAAGGCCCTTCTAAGCAGGACCTGGGTGACACTGTAGTGACATCCCACACAGGCCTGGTCTCTCCAGGTATCTCCAGAGTGTGTCACTTTGTCTAACCTTGGTTAAGTCAAAATGTTTGAGACGAAGAGATCTTGGAAACAAGGTTTGGTAAACTCAATGGGGGAACCAATCTTGGCCTAGTTTTCCAAAGCCACCAATAGCCTTGATCAATCAGAGAAATCACAGTATTCTATAGTGAAGCTTTGAGGAAATATAAGTACATGGATGGTTTACATTGAACATCATTAGCTACAGATTAGAGGGGGGGAGGGCACGTGGGTCAGGCAGTCTTAGCCTCGACGAGGTGTGTCAAAAGCAGCTCATGCCACTTGGTTGGTTTTATGGCAGTGGGCAATGGCTGACCTCAATTAGAGTCGGGATTCAACACTGGGAAAGGAACATGGGGCTGGCTCTTTGCTTTTGATTTTGCTCTCCCTAGGCCCCTTGTCTGTCTCCTCCTTGGTTTTGCCCAAAGCTGTTGACTAAAATAATGCCTCTCTTCTCTCCTCCAGCCTCAGCCTATAGTTAAACTTAGGCCATCTTGTGATTTTCATCAAACTCATATACAAACCTGTATGACCTCAGATGAGACAGGATGACGGTGCTTCCAACCAAGCTCTTCAGGGCCACGGGATCAGTAAGTGAACTACCCCACGTTGACATACCATGACCAACATGGCTCTTATAAGGAACATTTAATTGGGGCTGGCTTACAGTTCAGAGGTTCAGTCCATTATCATCAAGGCAGGAACATGGTAGCATCCAGGCAGTCACAGTACAGGAGGAGCTGGGAGTTCTACATCTTCATCTGAAGACTGCTAGCAGAATATTGGCTTCCAGGTAGCTAGAAAAAGGCTCTTAAAGCCTATGCCCACAGTGGTATACCTACTCCAACAAGGCCACACCTATCCAACAGGGTCACACCTTCTAATAGTGCCACTCCCTGGGCTGAGCATATGCAAACCACCATACAGGTGCTTACCACCAAACCTAAAGACTTGAGTTTGATCCCCATGACCCACGTGGTGAAAGAAGAGATATCCAACTCCTACAATTGTCCTCCAGCCTCCACCCATTAACTGTGGCATATGTAATTAAATAAGTAAATAAATAAATAAATAAATAAAATATGTGATGAATGAATGAATGAATGAATGAATGAAAACATTATTTTTTTAAAGTCATCAGAGGGCAGGTAAGAAAGTAACATCATTTCCTGGGGGACCCAAGTCAGCCCACCCTGGAGCTATAAGTGCAGAGGCAGGGGCTATTAGGGTCTCCCACAGGGCATAATAGTTTCCATGTTTTATAGCTCTTATAGAAGGACTTGTGGAGACTGTGAATATAAGCAGCCGAGAGACTTCTAGACTTTTGAATAATTCACTAAGGAAGATAGTGATGCCAAGTAGTGAAGTTGTGTTTGAAAGAAAATCAAATTTGCAGAACAGGATAAATTCTCTTGCAAGCATGGTAAACTCAAGATGGCTGCCGGAGATCCAAACCTACTACCAAGAAAGCATACAGATACATGAAAGACCTGAGCTGAGCGATGGGGGGAAATCTAAGCAAGAGTTTAAAATTTTGCAGTTGTTAAAATTTCTAATTGAGAACCCATTAGAGTCGCATGATTCGGGGGTCTTGAGTTCAAATTTTTAAAAAGAAATAGATCAAAGTCCATAGTCCAAAGTGAAAATCTATCCAGCTGAAGTAGGGTGTCCTTAGACATTAGTTGACGGTGTTTGACTGTTAAACCTACCTTTTGTTGTTTACTATGGATTTTCAAAAGTTTATTCTAGAAATTAAAATTAGTAAAGAGTTAAGCATGTTAATGGATGAGTGGTCATTAAAATCAGAAAATCACAAGAGGAATGACTATGGAAGTAGAGAAAAATCAAACGCATGTTTGCCAAGTGAAGCGAGGGATGTAGAAGAAACTGTTTCTCTCAAATGAAAAGAGTGTAGCTCTTATTCTAAACTCAAATTGTAATTCCACATGGGAAGGAGGGTGAGTATCCAGCAAAGGGGGCCAGATGGAAGACATTTTTTGCAAGGTTTGGGAAAGAGGAATCTGTCTCAGAAACTAAGTTGTTGTCTTTGTCTTTATTGAATTTTGAATTATTTAATAGTGAACGTCTTCAGCAAAGGCTAAGTTTTTTCTAAAACCTTCATGTTTTTTTACATTTAAAATCTTGGAGGGCTGGCAACACTGCTCACCTGGTTAAGGAACACGGCCAGATTACCTGAGTTCAATCCCCAGGGATAAAGATGCGGGCAACTTGCCAGCTCTCTCTGGGGACTTTTGATTTCAAAGGCAACCAAAAGTTAAATGTGAAGGAGAAGTGTTACTGAAATATAAAAATTCACCTCTCTTATGAGGGTGCGGAGGTGGTGTCTTAGTTACTTTTCTAAGGCTGAGAAAAGACACCATGAGGAAAGCAACTTGTAAAATAAACTATTTGACTGGGGGCTTGCTTGCTTACAGTTTCAGAGTCTTCATCCATGAATATCATGGCAAGGAGCAACAGGCATACTACTGGGACATAGCTGAGGGTTTATGTCTGAACTACAATATGGAGGCCTAGTGTGAGTGAGACTGGGCCTAGCACAGGCTTTGAATCCTCAAACCCCACCTCCAGTGACACACCTTCTCCTACCAGGCCACACCTCCTAATCCTTCCCAAATGGTTCCACCAACTGGCAACCAAGCATTCAAACGGTGAACCTATGGAGGCCATTCTACTTCCTACTGCCACATGTGGGTAAGGGAGGACACAAGCAGGAAGAACGGCTGCTAAGCCATTGGCCAGAGGGAAGAGCGTAAGACAGCACCTACTGGCTTCTCAGAATAGGACAAAGGATTTTATGACCTGGAAAGCTAGTGCCCCTTTGGTGTGAATATCCATCCCTGTAAATCAACATTTTCAGGTGATGCCTTCTGGGAATCAGTACCCTGGACCCATGTGTGAAGTGTTAGCTTATGTGGAGGTCACAGTGTCATAAGGCTGTTTGACCAGGACAGAGGTGTGGACCTAGGTAAGCATTTGAGAGAGGACAACGTGCATAGAACCAGCATGGCAGCAAAGAACATGACAAAGTCCTGCACCTGTGTACTCCAGAGGAAGGAAACAGGACACTGTAGAACTTGGGTGGTATAGAAAGGAAGATGCACCGGGCGGTGGTGGTGCACGCCTTTAATCCCAGTACTTGAGAGGCAGAGGCAGGCGAATTTCTGAGTTCGAGGCCAACCTGGTTACAGAGTGAGTTCCAGGACAGGCAGGGCTACACAGAGAAACCTGTCTCGAAAAACCAAAAAAAAAAAAAAACCAAAAAAAAAAAAAAAAAAAAAAAGAAAGGAAGATGCTACTCTCAGCTCCATAAATTAGGCCAGGAATGTTTAATGTTTAATTTCTCTCTACCATGATTTCTCCTCCATCAGAGTGTAAGATCAAACCAGGTGCTTTCTAAGGCATCATGTCCTGCTTGTCTGAGAAACAATCTCTGACTCAGGAGCCTCAAACTACGGACTAAAATTCCTGGAGAAAGGTTTCAGTTCACCTGTGTTAAAAGTCCTACATACAAGCTGATTGGTTAGTTGATTGATTGGTTGATTGGAACTTCCAAGATTGTGGAGAACTAGAATGTTGCACATCAAGAGCCGAATTATCTTCAATTTCCATGCTGGTTGGTTTTCGTCATCTTGACACAAACTAGAGACACCTAAGAATGAACCTCACTGGAAGAACTGTCTCCGACATATTGGCCTATAGGCAACTCTGTGAGGGACATTTTCTTGATTAATGATTGCTGTTGGGGGGCACAGCCCACTGTGGACAGTGCCACTCCTGGGCAAGTAGACCTGGCTTATTTAAGAAGGCAAGCTGAACAATCCATGGAGATCACGCCACTGTGCAGAGCTCCTTCATGGTCTCTGCTTCAGTTCTTGACTCCAGGTTCCTGACTTGAGTCCCTGCCCTGACTTCCCTCAAGGATAGACTGTGACTGTATCAGTAAACAAATCCTTTCCTTTCCCCCTAGTGGCTTTTGGTCAGAATGTTCTATCAAAGTACACAAACTAATAACCCCCTTGATAGCACCTATCGTCAAATCTATGTGATCTAAGATCCAACCTGGTGCATAGTAGGTAAATCTCTCTGAAACGTACTAACAGAATCCTGGCTTCCACCAACCCAGAGACGAAGAATGTCACCAGATGATGTCTTAGGCCAATAACAGAGAAGCATCCATACTTTACTGTAACCTATCTACCTGGTTTTCTACCAATGGATTTGAAACTTGCCTTGGTTTATGTCTTTCTCTTCTGTTTTGTAACCACAAAAACTTCATAAAGTGTTATGACATTGGAAGAAGGTCTTTAGGGTGAATTGAATTGGTGTTACTGGGCCATAGTTATTTATATATCTCATATCCCCTTTGAGATGAGAGCCATGTTTTAATCTTGACAAAATAAGAATTTTAAAGGACAATAGGGAGGGCATGTGAGTGCAAGTTCCTTCAGTATAGATCCCTCTCTCCCTCCTTTCTTCCCACCCCCTTGCCTCCCTCTCTTCCTCATTCCCTTCCTGTATTTTTTCTTCTATGAGTCCACCCAGACACTTTCCTAAGCATTAGCCTCTAGAGTATTCCTGGGCAACAAGCAGCTACCGATAATCTTGGGCTTGGGAGTTGGATGCCAACTTGAGACCTGAGCCACTCACCTCTGCCTGTGCTACCCTAGTCATGGGCCAGCTGGAAACTCAATCCCTTCAGCTCCCGTGGACAGGTTATAGAATTTCTCCACTGGAGCTGCCAAAATCCTCCCAGCCCCTTCCCACAGACGCATGGCTGCACTACAAAAGAGAAAGACTAAACAGGAGCTAGGAAGAGGGCCAGCTTCACCCTGCCACAGGAAGCCACCTGGACTGACGTTGATTTAAGACCTCAAAATGCAGAGCAGGAAAGGGCTGGTTTCCTCTCTGTTTTTTAAGGCATGAGAGAAGCTACTGTGAACTGAGACCCAGAGCCTGGAATTCCTTGAACGCTGCCACACCGGGGTTTTCTTTGTATTGTACTGTTGGCCAGCACGACAGCAGAACATCTGTTTCTAGCTAGGAAACTGCTAGTAGGAAACACTCTTAGTCCTCCACTTCATTCTTCAGCAAGATCCATGCCCTGCAGGACCCCAGGAAAGTCGGGAGGAAGGAGTAATGCGACCCGTGATACTCAGCCTGCTTCAGCACATGCCTGGCTGACCAGCAGTGATGACATTTCCAGGAGAAGACCAGCGGGAGATTCAGCCTGTGCCTTGCTGAAACAGCACCCCAGCCACTCTGATGTAGATGAGACCAGGTGACCTCCAACAGCAGCCTCCGTGCAGGGATGTCCTTACTGCCTGAGTCTCCTGCCACCATGGATATGTGAAGCTCATGCACCTGGCTTCTAGCCTTGGGGACATCTCAATAGAAGATATAAGAACCATTGGGAAAATGGTCCTACTTACAGACTTCAGACGTTACCACTAATTCATAAGGCTAAACTTCAGTAAAGTATACCAGGAGATTAAAGGGTAGAGTTGGGCTTTGCCAGTTTAGCATTACAGAACTTTTTTTTTTTCACACTGTTTTGATTTTTAGATGATAGTTGTATCTTTTGAAATGTGTGATCGTCCTTTATGCAAATAACCACACTGAACCGCAGCTCTGACTTCATGCATCCTGAGTATGTTATGAAGCCAACTTCTCCTCCTCCTCTGCTCACGAACATCCCTCTCAACTCTATATCCTTCAACCCTCTGGCCTGGCTAGTTTTACTGTCAACCTGACACAAATTAAAGTCACCTGGGAAGAGAGAACCTCAGCTAAAGAATTTCTTCAATCAAATGTGCCCATGTCTGTGAGAGACTGATTGATGGTTGGCGTGGGAGGGCCCAGCCCACTGTGGGCAGCACCATCCCTAGGCAAGTTGCCTGGGCTGTAAGAGAAAGCTCTCTGAGGTGTGAACCACAGAGTAAGTCAGTACGCAGCATTCTCCATACTTCCTGCTTCAGTCCCTGCTTGAGTTCCTTCCCTGACTTCCCTCAATGAATGACTGTGATCTGGGTCAATCAATCCTCTGGAGGACTAAGATGAAATGAACTCTTTCCTCAAGGTCTTCGCTCACATAGGCGAGGACAGCAAACCCAGGAGACTGGAGGCCGTCGTTTCTGACCGATGATGTGAACCACAATTGAAAAATACATCGACAGAGTCGTGTTGGCCTCTCGCCAGTTATGTGATCCTACATAATTGTCACCTGGAAGGAGCCCTCAGTCCTGAGACCCTAGAAGTCAGAGAGAGATACTCTTTGGCTACAGGAGCCCACGGACAGCAGGCTCCCACCACCACCCCAAGTCTATTCTGCTTTAAAATTTAATCTCTTTTATGGTATTAGCATCTTGTTCCAGAGCCTTCTTCAGATACATCCTTTTTATTGCGTTTTGTATGCATAAATGTGGGAGCATATGGTGTAAGTACACGTGTGTAATATGTGTGCCCATCCACACACATAGGCAACAGGAAGATGTTGGTTGCCCTACCGTATCATTCTCTGCCATATTCCCTTGAGACAGAGTCTCTTACTGAACCTTGACGTGGCTTGATAGTGTGAGTGTGTGTGTGTGTGTGTGTGTGTGTGTGTGCGCGCGTGCGCGCGCGCACGTGCACGAGTACTCGTGCTCGCGCTATGATGATAGTGAAGCTCCTTCTGAATATCACACCTGCCATGTCGACATTCTTTACCACGTAGCCTGTCCTGGGATTCAGCTTCTGCCCGGCTTTTCAGAGTGTCGGATAGTCTGGCATGTATCATGAGCAACAATTAAATATGAGCCTCAGACACTCGCTGTGACTATCTCCCTACCGCTAAGTACAATATCCCACCCCTCTTCGGGGGCTGAGACGCCACAGGGAACAAGAGACAGTTTATTCTAAAACAGGATGTGTGTGGCCATGATCCAGGACAAAGATTGGAGCTACCATAATACCACGTTCCAATGTGCTAACAGTTTTTTGAGGTTTTAGAATTACAAAATAAAAGGAAGTCACAAATCAAATCAATGTTCAAATGATGGATACACCAGGTAGGTGGGTTACAGTAAAGTGGGGAAATCCTAGTAGAGGGACCAGATGCTACCTGATGACACCGTTAGCTTTTAGTTGGTGAAAGTTAGTGATCTATAAATACGTTATAGACTGATTCAGTTAGTAGTCACAAAGAAGTTGAATCACACACAGAAATGGACAAGGCATGGCCATTAAGGGATTAAGATAGCCTGGGGTTATTTGGTTCCAGACAAGCAATACTGCAATTCTCCACAGTCATGGAAGTGCTGGTCAGTCAACCTGATAGAAGCAAAAAAAACACACAGATGTGGATTTTTTTTCCCTTGGGGTCTCAAGTTCACAGTGACAGCCAATCTCCATGTGACTGTGATCTGTGCAGCTAAACTCTAAAGTACAACCCGGGCTTTCTTTATCTGAACACTTGAAGCGTGGAACTTTTGCTCACTGAGCTATGGATTGTTGTGTCAAGGAATTAGTGGCCAGTGTGTTCCATACTGAAATGTAATCTTAGTAAGAAATCTTAGCTCAGATGTTCACCAAAGCCTTCATGGAGTTTTGCTGGAAAGCCTCTTCCCTATTCCCTTTCTTCAAATCCTTCCAAAAATGAGAAACACAGATTCTCCTAAGCCACGGAAGCAGTTCTGCTCATGCCCCACCCTCTGCAGTAAATGTGTGTGGCTGGTAGGAACAGAAAATGACCACCCCAGAAAAACCTCATCTCGACAGAGCGGGGTGAGGACCAAGGGGACAGACATTGACTTTAACATGTTCAAGGACTGCATCTGTGGCATGGGATGCTTGGTTTGTGACACAGATGGCTTCAGAACATAACCTGAATGAGACACCCAGGCCCTGGATGGAGATTTAATCTGCACAGGATCACATCAGGTGATTTGGTTATGTCTGATGCGGAAGCTTGTGCCGAGTCCACTTTTATCTACTATGCTTTAAGTCTCTGGTATTTTTAAATATAAAAGCAAAACAAAAAAAAAATGTCTTAAGCATTTCTCTGTGGACGACACTGTCCTGGATAGTTTTATATCAACTTGATACACAAATTAGAGTCATCTGAGACGAGGGAACCTCAATTGAGAAAATGCCTTCATAAGATCTGCTGTGAGCATTTCCTTTTTCTTTCTATTGATTCTTCCTGAGTTTCACATCATGCACCCCAATCCCACTACTCTTCCTGTCCCCTCATACCTGCCCTTTGTCCCTTGCAACCTCCCCACTAAAAGAAAATTTAAAAACACACACAAAGAAAAAAATAAACAAAACAAAAGGCATAGAAAACATCTCATTGTGGAGGCTGTAGTGTGTCACAGTGTGTCCCACAGTATACCCCTCTGTCCACACATCTTCACTTGTGACTGTTCATTGCAATGAGTCATCGGTCTGGTTTGAGGCCTCTGGCTTCTGCTACGCTCTCAGTACTGGATCCTCACAGAGGCTTCTCTCAGTTATCCTACTGTTGCCCTGTGTCCTGGAGATCCTGCAACTTTGGATCATCAGGACTGGCCCTTTCACACTCTCCAACAGTTCACAGATGATATCAATTTTGAGGTGGGCCAACTCAAAGCCCTAGATCTGGGCCTGAGTGGTAGCTGAGCTAAGCAGCCTGCCAGCTCTCCTGAATCCATACCACCAAGGCAAGTTCTCCAGCTTTGCTCTGGCTTCACCACCTAATGCTGCCATCAGCAGGAGGCACGGTCAGCTCTCCTGTTCTCATGCCCTAGGGACCAGCCCACCAGAAAACCCCTCCAGAGCCAGCTCCACTGTGCTGCCCGTTTGAAGCTTGAAGCCTACTCTCCCAAGTGCCACAGCCAGTGAAGGGCTGGGCCATCTCTCCAGCTCTCCCACCCTCAGGGCTGGCTCACCTGTGCAGGCCCCACTCTCCTGAGTGCTCCAGGTAGTGAGGAATACTGCTAGCTCTCTCCTTCCCATGACCTCAGGGCCAGCTCTCCTAACCATGGGTAGAGAGGCAAATGGGGAGGGTATCACCCCCACTCCCACTACATCTCACAGTAGAGGAATGTCAGGGCAGAGGCAAGAATGTATTTGTTTAGTTTCCAAGATACTGAGATTTTTTTAGAGCTCTTTCTGTTATTGATGTCAAATCCAATTCCACTGCGTCAGAAAACATGTAACTAGAATCCTCTTCGATGTCTGGAGGCTTCTTTTCTAGGCTTGTGCATGTGCTGTCTTAATAAATGTTCCATGTGACTAGAATGTGTACAGTCCTGTTGCTGGGCGGAGCATTCTGTAGATGTCAAAAACCAAGTTGATCAGTTAGTGTTGCTCAGGTCTTCTCCACATCTTTGCCAGCTTTTCCCTCCAACACATCTGTTCATTTCTGAGAAGAGAAAACTGAGCTCTCTGACGGGGCCCTAGTGAGTCTGTCCCTCCTTCTAAATCTATCTGTTTTTATGGTATGTGTTCCAAAGCCCCCTCTTCCAGATGTTTTAAAAGTCGTGATTATGACCTCTTGATAGATTGGTCCCTTTGTGATTATGAGATTTCGTATTTCAGTTCACTGACTTTGTTCTGAAGTCTGTTTTGATATCTATGTAGCCATTTTGATGAGTCTGATAAATAGTTTGTAAAAATTTTATTTCTATTTGGTAAAAATTAGAAGTCTTCTGATCTTCCTCCCTCCCTACCACCCTCCATCCCTCCCTCTTTCTTCCTTAACCATGATCTAAAAGACAAATTGGCATTGCCCTCCTGTGGCTCAGCTACAGGAGACACAATGACTGCACGCAAGAGACTTCTCAAGTTCTGGAATATCATGTCTGGCGCATATCAACCAGAGGAAGTGGGGGTGGCATACTTGCCTTCAGCCCACTGCGCCCCAAATTATCTTCTTCAAGGGCAGTGGGGCTCTGCAGCAATCTAAATGTTCACCCACCCCAGTGTCCCACCCATCACTCCAATTATCCCCTAGTCAGGCCGGATCTTTAAAGGTATTTTTAAGCCACACAATATTTACACCCTTAATTTACAAATTTTAAATTTGACCATGAAAACATGAATTTGCAGCATACACTAGAAAATCAGAACCTCTGTAAACACTGGATCAGCCTATCTAATGACTCGTGCTGTTGTATGGCTGGGATCCACCTGTCAACTGTCATCACACGCCATGCCTGTTCGTCTCCATAGTCCTGAAGTACAGACCATGAAGGCAACACTCACGACTGGACGGTGAGAAGTCCCACACCAAGCCCTCTCCTTTAGGCTCCTCACCTGCCTCAACTCCGAGAACCATGATGCAGCTTGCTGCTCTCTCTTCACAATGGTTTAATTTTTAAGATATTTGTTTAGGACATTCTATACTGACAAATTAAGAGATTTGAGCCGTAGAATTTTAAACCAAAATGGTATGGAAAGAACCTCTGAGGGAAATTTTGAACCTTAAGAAAAAGTCCATTTTGACGCGTGTTTTCCATTAGTTTGGAATGAATTGGAAGCTATGGAGAGCAGATTTGTCACTATGAATACTTGGCCTGGTGACCTTCCCCACAGCTTTAGATCAACAACACAAGCCAACCTCCCGAGCAGTGTTCCAAGGTCAGCTTCCAAGTGTCATGTGGCCCAACCCAGACTCTTTACGAAGAGAGCAAAGTATGTATTATGAGCCCCTCCTGCTCGGTGAACTCGGGCCCCAGTGAACCAATCAGGATACGAGTTGCAGATGCTTCGTTTGCTCCAGACACTTCATCCCCTAGGTGCCAGCTGCCTTTCTCCCATCTTCTGGCTCTCGTTCTTCATTGGAAACAAAAAAGGCAGATTTAGACAAACCTTCCTTGTTCTATACATGTTGCCTAGGAAAGATGGTTTACTTTAAACACCTACCTAGATGAATAACCAAATTTCCTGAGCCGAAGGCACATTGTTGTTCTCTAGTCAGATATAGTGTGTACTTCAACTGAATAGCAGGAGAATTTCAGGAAGTTGAATTGGTGCGTCCCAGATAGATCCCAGAGTCAACTTTGTAAATGAATAAACTCCTGACCATGCCTCAAGAGACCTATTACACACAAATCTTCAGGGACTGTGTCAAGAAGAACCCACAAGCCTCTCCATCCAGGTCCCAACAGCTACTTTTCATCCAGTTTTGGTATGTACTTATACAGAAATGCTATAAGGAAAGCAAACTGGCACACAGGGGTGTAGCTCAGTGGTAAGGCATTTGCCTAACAGACACAAAGCCCTTGGCTTCCAGCCCCTAAATATGGAAGAATAAAAAGAAGTGGGAAACAATAGGTGGATGGGCAAGAAGGAGGAGTAGAGGGAGGAAGAGGGTAGGGAGGTAAGAGGGAGGGGGAAAGGAAAAATTGAGAGATTGGGTTCTCTAGAGTAACAGAACTTAAAGAATGAATGAGTGTGAGTGTGTGTGTGTGTGTGTGTGTGTGTGTGTGTGTGTATGGGGTTTATTGGAATGACTTACAGGCTGTTGTCCAGCTGATCCAACAATGGCTTTCTACCAATGGAAGGTCCAAGAATCCATTCACTGTTCAGTCTACAAGACTGAAATGTCTCAGCTGCTTTCAGTATATTCTGGAATTGTGAAGATGTATGTTCTAATGCCAGTGAAGAATCACAGGCAAGCAGGCAGGGAGAAAGCAAACACGTTTCTTTCATGTCTTCACATAGACTTCCAGCAGAAAGTATGGCCCAGATTAGAGGTAGTTCTTCCCACCTCAAAAGATCTGGGTTAAAGGTATATCTCCCCACCTTAAAGATCTGGATTAGAAATAGAACTTCCACTTCAAATTAAGCAAAAATCCCTCACAGGTGTTCCCCTCCATATTTTGAGTTTTAGTTAATTCCAGATGTACGTAGTCACGTTGACAAGTAAGAATAGCCATCACAGTTGCTGTAAGCCCCCATGACTTTACAACTCTTGCGCTCTGTGTGCTTGCAAAGGTAGCACCACATAGATGATGTCAAATTCCACTGCCAGCTAAAGATGGCAGAATATTTGTGGAGTCCAGAAGACATGTACCATAGATGTAGTGACTGAACTGTTAAAAATAAATAAATAAATAAAACCTTTACTGGTCGGTCTCACTAAAGCAGAACAGCACTGCAACCCTCTTTAAGTGGAAAGTCTTTCTTGTGGGTTTGCGTTTTTACTCCTGGGAACTTTCCACGTGGCTCGGCGACCTTGCCCATGGTCATAGTTCAAAGCATACAGCTTCTCTTTAACAACATCCCCACAGGTACAACCACTTTGCTTTGTCTGTGTTAAACACACGTTTCTTATCCAAACAGCTTTTTCTTCTTCTTACTGCTCTTTGCTTCATTTTCTTATCCTAACTCATAGTATAAACCTGGCTTAAAGCAGTCAGAAGTGGCCTAACTGTTAGGCTGTCTTGAAATTCTCCCTGACAATTACTAGTCTGTTACTTTTTAATTCAGAATGACTCCATTTTCGGGGCATGGTCCAAACACAAGCTGATTGTTAGTGATGGAGCTACAACGACCCCCATTTAGGTTCCCGGTAGTCATTGTTCCTGTGTGATACCTCAAGAGCAGTCTCTCCTGTCTACATTTCCACCCTACATTGTTTTTTGTTGCTATACTAAACACCACAACCAAAAACAATGTGGGGAGGTGAAGGCTTATCTCAGCTTACAGGTTACGGTCCATCCAGGGAAGCCAGACAGGAACGCAAGGCAGAAGCCTAGAGATAGGAACTACCTAGAGATAGGGACTGCAGCAGACCATGGATGAATGCTATCTGGTAGCTTGCTTCAGGCTCACATTCAGATACCTTCCCTATTCATCTCAGGCCCACCTTTGCAGGGATGGAAACACTACAGTGAGCTGGACACTCATGTGGTATACCCATGGAGCATTGAACAAGAAAATGTCCCACTAATATGCCACAGGCCAATCTAACAGTGGCAATTCTTCAACTGAGGTTCCCTTTTCCTGGGAGTGTCAAGTTGACAACCAAGATCAGCCATCACCACCTCCATCAGCATTCCGGTCTGAACTCCCATCAGAATGCCTCGTTCAGCTCAGCTTACAGCATTCTCCAGTTTCTCTGGCTCAAATCTCCAAACTCTTTGGCATTCTTCTAAAAGCCAGTTCCAAAGTCCTAAGAAGCAGATAGCCAGGTTTGTGAGCACGGCCCTCTCTCATACCAACTTTCTGGGTTATTTTTGTTTGTGTTGCTGTGATCAAAATACTTGAGAGAAACAACCTTAGAGAGACAGAATTTATTTGGGCTCATGGTTTCAGAGGGACTTCAGTCCATCACAGTAGGGCTCCCTTGGGACACCTAGACTGTAGTAGGTCTTCACGTGGCAGAGGAGAGAGTTAGGTTGGAATTAGGACTGGGCATTATCACCAAAGATCTATCTCCCTAGGGACCTAAAAGCCAGGCCCTACTTCCTAAAATCTCCACAGCCTTCACACTAGCACCATGTGATCAAAAACTCAAGACACAAACAAGCCTATGGGGGACTTTCATTCAAACCATAGCATTCACTTTTCAGGCCTGTGGTACAGACATAAGGGGATCGCTTTCTCTTGAAAGGAAATTCAAGGGGAAGGGAGGAAAAAGAGGGAAAAAGGAAAGGGAAGAGAAAAGAAGAGGGGAGGAAGGGAGAGATGAAGAAAGGGAAGGAGGAAGAAGAAAGGGAGGGAGAGAGGAAAAGAGGGAGAGAGGAAGGCAGGCAGGAAAAAAAGGTTGGTTTGTGAAGCTTCTTTTAGAAGGAGCTTATTTCAAATTGCCTATTTATATGTAATTTGGAATATATGTATATATTCTAAAGGGATAAGCAGATGTTGGTTTGGCAAATTTGTCATTTTAAAACCTTAGTCCTGTATGGAGTTCTCTTTAAAGATACAAATATATAAATAGTGCATGTTATTCATATTCTGTAATCCCAGCACCCAAGAGGTAAGAGTCCAACGATAGCCTAGGCTACAAAAGACTGTCTCCAAAGGGGGGGGGGGGGGAGGGAAGACATTCGCATGAACTTGGATCTAATTTGGAATGCATTGGCCAGAACATTAAAATCAAGGTAGAACTTTTTTCTGAACACAAAGAAAATATTTAGAATAATAAAATTATACTTTGAAGGGACAAAAAGAGCCCAGCTGTTACAAATTCAAATTTGAGCCGGGCGGTGGTGGCGCACGCCTTTAATCCCAGCACTTGGGAGGCAGAGGCAGGCGGATTTCTGAGTTCGAGGCCAGCCTGGTCTACCGAGCGAGTTCCAGGACAGCCCGGACTACACAGAGAAACCCTGTCTCGAAAACACCAAAAAAAAAAAAAAAAAAAAATTCAAATTTGAATCACATTACTACTTTAGGATTTTGTTCTTACTAAAGTTCGTAAATTATTTTTTTAAAACACAACTAATTACCATTCTCTTTGGCAGTGTTAAAATACAAGTTTGGGGTCATTAAGATGTCTGCAGCAAAGCAGCCAACTCCTGAGAGTTGGGTCTCCCCGCACTGGCTCCTAGTAGCATAGGGATAAACATGCAGTTAGCTAACAAAGCAACCGTTGTCCAAACTCCTTCCCCCCAGTGCTGAGTGAGGCAGAGAAAAGCAGCCCGTGCTCCCAACTGAGGCTGCTGTGAGAAGCCCAGGGCTAGCCACTGTCAGGCACACAGCTCGGAGCCTGGCACACGGTGGATGTGCTTACCCTGTTGCAGCAGGCTGTTACTGTGTTTAAATTCTGTACTATCACTCACAGCAGCTGTGTACCCACATGGAGGCACAGGAGGACTCTAAGGCTATCGCTATATAACTCTCCACATTATTCCTCTGAGACCAGGTCTCTCCCTGAACCTAGAGCTAACTAGCTGTCAGCAAGACCCCGATACCCTCTGTCTGTGCCCCCACTGCCCCAGGGTTACAGGCACTTGTGCATACATGCCTGATTTTTAACTGGGATACTGAGGATTAGAACGCAGGTCCTCATGATTGCCCCCACAAGCATTCTTACCAACTGATCCATGGCCCCAGGCCCCTGTGGTTTTAATCATCCTCAAAGTAGTTATGACATTCTAGCTATTCCTGGATTTGGGACCAGGAAGCAAAATGTAAACCCAGAGGAGGAGTAAAGACAGACTGGTCTGAGAGGGAATTAATAAGTCACAGGATTTTCCCTGAGCAATTCTGAATTCGTGTATACACCAAAGCCAGCCCAAGAGGTAGTCGTCTAACTTGTAGCACTACATTGTCTGGCTGACAAATTCCTCCTGGTGGTAGGTTGTTCCCGGTGTTCAGAGCGGACTTTCCTGCGGGCGCCGTCCAGGGTCTTGAGCTGAAGGAAGTAATTGGAGCCTCTCCCCTACAAACATTAACCGCAGGTCATCAAGCTGGAATGGGCCTGGTCTGGGTGCCTCTCGTGAGCTTTCCATGTTCCTCATTTTTCCAAACTCCAAGTCAAGATTACTGTGCTCCTCTCGGTTTTCTCCAACACATGGGTTTTGGAAATGTAACAAAAAGAAAGTCTGAGGAGATTCTTTTTTTAAAACTGGGGCCCAGCAAGAGCCAGAGGAAATGGAAGGACGAGGCATGTTCTGTTATTCAGCACGGCTGTGTTACCGTGTCCAAATGCGGCTTTGGCACTCACGGTGTTTAGATCATTCATACCCCCGGCCATGTTCCGTAGACCCACAGACCTGAGTTGTCGACTTGGCGGAAACAGCCTGCTCGGCTCTCCACACACCACCTCCCCTCAATAAAGGGCATTGTTGAAAGATGATTTGTCCTGTTATTCTTTTGTTGTTTTCTCATGTGGGTGAGTAAACTGGTTGGTGGGTGGGTTGGTTAGTTGGTTGGTTTTAAGGACAAACTCTAGTACCCCAGACAGTCACTCACTGAGTAACAGAGGCTGACCTTTGAACTCCTACCCTCCCACCTCCACCGCTCAGAGGCTGGAATTACACACATGCGCCACTGTATTGAGCCCCAATTGGATTTTCATTTGGTTTTGGTTTGTCTGCTAACAACCAGAGTTAACTAACTGTCCTTCATGTTTCCTCCTACCTGCAAGGTAAGTAATATATTTCAGTTCCTCTTCTGTATACTAATAAGCTGTCATAGAATTGGGCCCCTAGGGAGATGTACGTGACTATGCTCCCTCGGTCACAGCCATGCGGTGCTCAACAGTAATAGTTAGCTCCTCCATGGAGCTCGTGGTATTCCAGATGCTGTTGTGGTTGCTTCGCTCTCTGAAATAAGCAGTGTTTTAACACATCACAGATGCAAAAGCTAAGCTATAGAAAAGCTAAATAGCTCACCTGATACCATCCAGCTGAGGCCCTAACGGATCTACCAGGTTCTTCCTCAGAGTTCAACCTCAGTAATAAAATGTCATGTCTTTTCCATGCCTATTTTTTTTTAATCCAGTTCCTGTTTATGCCTTTTCAAAAAAGGGGAAAAAAAACATAGATTTATCCCAAATAATCATGAACACCCTCAAAGTGGGAGCAGCCATCCATCCTTGTGCTTGCTGAGAATGGATTAGTTGTAATTCTTGCTCTTCCAAGAGAATGGGTCATTCACGTTTAAGGAAATGACTTGGAAACACCTGCTTCTCCAGGCCACTGGGCCTACTGTAATCTAGATCTGGAATGGTCCTTAATAGCCTATGTGTCTCAAAAAGACAAAAAAAAAAAAAATCATTTATTTATTTATTTGTTTGTTTGTTTTGTTTACAAGCATTATCTAATACATGCTTATGAAAAGGAAAAGAACCATCTCAACTCAACTGGCCATTAGGACCGTGCAAAGAAAAGCCAGGAGCATGGGGTGGATCTCAGAGGAGTTAGGAGGAGAAGATGAGTAAGATCAAAATCTGTAGTACACATGTATGAAGTTCTCTCAAAGAATTAATAGAAAATGTCGTATTATTCTTAAAGTAGGAGAGCACTTGACTTGTCACCTATGAGACTAGTAAAAGTGTAATGTGATATTATCAAGAATAAGAAGGAGATAGACAGGGAGCTGGGAGAGATGGCTCAGTGGTTAAGAGCACCGATTGCTCTTCCAAGAGGTCCTGAGTTCAATTCCCAGCAACCACATGGTGGCTCACAACTACCTGTAATGAGATCTAGTGCCCTCTTCTGGTGTGCAGGCATACATGCAGGCAGAACAGTGTATACATAATAAGTAAATTTTTTTAAAAGAAGAGGAAGAAGGTGGAGGGGAGAAGGAGATAAACATGGTAGTCCATACCCATTGAGGCAGGAAGATTATAAGTTTGAATCCAACCTGGGCACACAGAAAGTCCTAGGTCAGCCTGAGCTATATAGTAAGACTGTGTCTCAAATAAAAGGGGGAGTAGCTATTTCCTCTGAATTGAAATATACAGAGGAAGGGAGCTTCCAAGACTTAGGAAATATACAAGACTCAGGAAGTCCCTGAAAGTTAAGATTCACGCATCATACACATACAGACACACACACACACACACACACGCACGCACGCACGCACGCACGCACACATTATTTAAGTAGTAACAAATTCCAAAGGAAAGAAACCCCCTAGTAACAGCCCAGTATGTGCTTGAATAATCTACGCTTTGATTTTGACAGAGATCCCCATTTGTGTTGTTTAAGTCACCTTTTACCCACACTCCTGTAAGTATTCACTCAGGTAGGCTTGGATGAAATAATTTCTTTGGTTTGTTTTCAGCACTCTCTCTACCTTAGGGTAAATGATGTTTTTTAATGCCTCCTCCAGAAAACTCACTCCAATGTGCTGATAGTGAGAGCCATAAGTGGGATGAGTGTCTTTATCACACCCCTTCCTTCAAGGCTCAGGGATCTCTGTAGAAGAGGAGGCAGAAATAGTCTAAGGGCCAGAGGTTTGCTCTGTTGCTATGTATTATAACGCTAACTGTGAGTACCCAAGGCCTGGGGAGAGAGTCCACACCAGACCCAGTGAGTCCACACCAGACCCAAGTGAGTCCACACCAGACCCAAGTGAGTCCACACCAGACCCAAGTGACGGATGCTATGTGACCTTGCCCCCAAGTTATTTCTGATTGGTGAATAAAAATGCCTACAGCCTATAGCTAGGCAGAATTTACATAGGCAGAGCTTGGTGTTCGCAGGCTTGGGGCACAGAGGAGACTACAAAGGGACAGAGAAAAGAGGGAAGAGGGGAGAAAGACACCGTGGAGGTTAGGAGTCATGAAAACCTGGCCCTGAGGGCTCCCAGTTGCAGTTAAGAGCAGCCCAGATGAAACATAGTAATAACTTGGGGTTATCGATAGGACATAGATCTTAATAGCATAAAGGGCAGATATCTGCCCAGCATTAGTGCTAATGGTGGCTTATTATAAATATAAAGGTCATAGTGTGTTTTTTATCCAAGAACTGAATGATCAAAAGTAGGGTAGAAGCCCCTGATTGAGATTAAATATTTCCTACAACCGATGACTTCAAGGAAACAGTGTTTTCCAGACACAACAGGATTGATGCACATATGATATGAATTCACAGCGACTATGAAGATCACAGCACACATGAGGCCTGCACAGCTTCAGACCAGATGGGATCCCAGGACTGAGAAGCAGACATGGACACAAAGTCCCCTCAACAAGAAGCTATTTGCAATGATGCCCTCTAGGGGAAATAAATCAGTATTCTCCAATGGAAGGTTGGGTTGGGAGTGATCTAGGAGTAGAAAGGGAGAAGAATATAGTCAGACTCTTAAAAAGAGAAGTAAAAAGTCCTACAATACAATTGGCAACCCAACAGGGACCAGCTAAGGAAATCAAAGGTGCTTTAGGGAGAAACGGTTGTGTGGGTGAAGAAACAACTAAGGCTAATCCTTATGAGGATGGAGTACTTACCATGTGGCTACCTGTCCCTATGGGGGTGGGAGGATATGCCTCTTTGTCATAGGGGTGTCTGTAGGCTCCTTGGTGGGTGTAATAGGCTAAGCAGTCTGAGAGTGAACCTTCCTAGGGATGCAGGTGACAACTTTCCTGTTCTTGACATGGGTGGCATGCTCGTAATGGGGTGAATCCATCACATGAGTCTTAGGAGGTGTCCCTAAAACTGATGGTGGTCCAGAGAATACGTGGCAGTCCTTGAAAGTAGCATACGGGGGGCATGATCATAAACAGGTTGTAGGTCTATTGCATTCTTCTTCTTGGGAGTGATAAAGATTTGAGGCCGAGGCTTAGCTACCTTCCCACAAAGAACTCGTCCATGTAAGGTAAATTACATGGCAAAGACACACAGATGCTAATGTCTGCGTTAGCTTCTGGTTTGCTGGGAAAATCGAAAGGGGAGGTGTTTGAAATTTTCTCGACTGACAGGAGACTAGGGAAGAAAGCTCAAGTCCTTCCCAAATCTTAGAACTGATGGAAAGAGTTAGATAAAGAGGAGGAGGAGGAAAAGGTGGAAGGGAGGTAGAAATCATAGACAATAGCCCTCAGATCCAACCTTTAATAGAAAGGAAAGCGAAATATATGATTCAGTACCCAAGTGAGTGCCTTAATAATGGTCCAGTACAAGAAACCATTAAATTCAAAGAATGCATTGTATCTAAATTGCTTGAAATTGGGAAAAATATTTAAACAAGCAATGAGAGAGCCTCTCATGGGGTGATTCCCAGGCTACAGGACACAGGATGATGGTATCTAACTGCCATGGGACCGAAATACTGGGTGATGGAACTTTCTAAGACAAAGATGGCATAACATAAAGGAAAATGGCCCCCAATGGACTGGCTTGTATGAGCTATTAGGGACACTCAGTTATGGTCCCATGAATACCAGGAACTAAAAGACAGTAAAAGATGGATGGGCATTACTGAGAGAATTAGGCATGAGCAAGGAACTGAGTGAATGCCCAGCTCACTGGGCCAGAGAGGACCACATGCGTGGAAGAGCTAAGAGGAAGGCAGACTGTGTGGGGCATCAATGGGATGTGAGCTCTGTGAGGGAAGAGAGCCTCTGGCAGTTCTAAGTATTGAGACCAGTGTGTAAATTGAGTTTTGAAAGTTTTAAAACAGCCAAGAGGGCAGAAAAAAAAAAAAAGACAAAGCGGCACAGGGTCTGTTTGCGTCCCTCAAAGGCAAATGTGCCAAGATTTGTATCAAATTGGATTTCCTGAGGTAAAAAGTAATAGAATACTGAATGCAGAGCTACTTGGCTTCTAGAAGTCTTCAAGGACTGAGAACAGTTCTCAGGAGACTGAAGTGGAAGTCAGTGCAGGTTGTTCTGGGGCAGACAGTCGGTGTTTCAATGTTCAGTCTACACTCCTCTCCTTCAAGAAAGCGACGGTGATCTGCCCAGCCTAGGGGCCTTTCAGCTGCCAGATACAGATCAGTGGAAAGGCAAGGCGATGGTGCCGGCCTGGAGCCTGTCAGAAGCAAAGCCCCAGCTCTAGCAGAAAGCATGCCAGGCTACAACATAGGCCTGTGGGCCTGAATCAGGCTGAGCAGCGCAAGTTAGCCCCACTAAGACCACCGGCGTGGGTGGGTGCATAGCAGCTCTGCATCAGGACCTAGATGAGGTCAATAGCTCATTGAAACTGATGGTGAGTCACAGAGGCCTAGACAGGGTAGTGTCCCCATCACCGTCCCTGCTCATTTGAAGAAACTGAGACTCCTGTTATGTGACTGTCTGGTGCTGGGTTAGACCTTGCTGATGCTGCTTTTCTGGTACCCACTTGGCGGTCCAACACTAATCACCACTGGCTTGGATATGGCAGTAGGAACCTTAGAGCTCCTTCCCAACCTCTGCAAATACAACCATCCTATGGACATACAGAAGAGCAGGTAAGGGGTCAAATGAAGGCACCCTACATGAGTAGGAAAGACCCCTGCTGTGTGTTGATAGTGAACATTGTTGGACGGTGGGTGGCCACAAACCAAGAAGGCTATGACACTTCTGCTGGCTACATGCAAGAACCGGATGGTAAGTGCCTATTGCTGAAGACATTGCATGCTGTGGCTCTAGAACACGGAGGAGTCGGGTTTAGATTATTCTGGAAGCTCCTCCTTCTGGGTAGCTTTCATGGTGCCAGAAGGTGCCACGGGAGTTCCGGGGGGGGGCGGTGGGAGGGAGGGAGATAGAAACTGTCACCAATCATCCTGTCCAACTACAGACTCTAACATGCAAAGTAAGGTGTGCCCACTGGTACAATAGTGGCAACTGTTGATATCTGGGTTGTGATGGGGGCAACCACTTGATTTCTTGTTGAAATCACAGGAGAAAATTCATATCTGTCACTATATGCCAGGGCAAAAGCCTATAGTTGGAGGCTGTAATGACTATTCCTGGTGGTCAACTTGGCTATATCTGGAATGAACTACAATCCAGAATTGGAGGGCACACCTGTGTTACAGATCTTGAGGCTGGAAGACACAAGTTTTTGACCTGGATCTTGGCATGGAGATCTTGAAGCACAGTGGTCATAAAAAGCTCAGGCCCAGGCTAAGGTAGTACACACCCAGGAGACTTAGGCAAGGAGATCTCTGAGTTCGAGGTCAGCCTGGGACAAAGCCAGTCCCAGATCCTGACACAGTGGTACACACCTTTAATCTGGGCTACACCTTCTGCTGGAGGCCTACATGAGGACATTGGAAGAAGGAAGATTCAGTCTTCTTCGACTGCTTGCACTTACTTGCCAGCACATCTGTTGGAGCCTACTTCTACAGAAGACCAGCTGAAACAGCTAGCCTCGTGGGACTGAGCAACTACTAGATTCTTGGACTTCCCATTTATAACTGCCCATTGTTGGGTTAGTTGGACTACATAAATTCTGTGACTCTAGAGAACCCTGACTAATACAGAGGTTCATGGGCCCAGTGGGGTGGCCATTAATACTACTTTGTTAAACGGATGATGGGCTTATCTAATTGTCTTCTAAATATTTCTGTTTATACCCCTTGGATTTCTGCTGCTAGCATCTGGTCAAGGAGAAAGACTTCTCTTTGCAATGGTTGGTATACTTCAGAGACTCCTCGAGGCCTTGAGAAGAAATGACTTGCTATGAAATAGTGACTCTGTGCTTTAACAATAGATGCAATGACATAATCAGGTAATATTGCCTCCTCAAGGATCAGAGAACATTGTATAGGAGGAAGCCAAAAGAATATAAGACTGGAGGAAGGGGTGGAGTGCTGTGTAACTATTTCCTCCTGGAGGGAAGATGGAGGAGGAAGATTCATAGGCTCAGGAAATAGATGAAACATGCAAGGGCCAGGAAGTAAATGAAATCTACAAGGCCAAGAGTTCCCAGAAGTTGTAAGACTCACAAGATCCCTCCTTCTCTGGGTTATATAACAGTAATTATTAGTGGGGAGACCTGACTGTAATCTGCTGAGATGCCTAAAATGTTCAGGATAGCCCAGGTATACAGTTTTTATAAATCACCATCCATGCGGAGGAGAGGGGAGGGGTATGCTCTTCCATGACATCATCCATGCTGGGTGGGCTATTCCATTACACAGTTGTCTTTGATCTATCCATGTTACTGTCAGTCAGTCACCCCTTATTCATGCCCTTGTAAGTAACACTAATAAACTCACTAAACTAGACTTGGGTAGAATCATTTCCATGGCCTGTTGTCAGCACTCTATCTGGAGTGAATAGGTATTTGTCAATATCTCCCTAGAGAAGATCAATCAGTGGGGGGTGGGGGAGAGAGGAAAGGATGTTGAGAAATAAGAATCATACAATTCTTGATGAATTTTGAAGAACTACACTCGAGATCAAGTTGATCCCATCTAGTAAAACTGAAAACAGCTTCTCTCACAACTCAGCAATTTTATTACCGAGCCAAGGGAACACAGTTGGGCCCACAGCTTCAAAACATAAAATAAAGAATGATGGCTAGGCTGTCTTCACAGTTCCAAATCACAGGATGCATCTTCCCAGGCTTCTGAGAAAGGAACCATGGCAACGCAGGGCTACACATGACCAAATGGAAACAAAAAGACTGTCTTCTTCTTATCCTGAGGCTTGCCATCGCGCTCCTATGTTCTCTCTCTAGAACAGGCCCGTGGGCTCCTCCTACTCCCTGCCCCACTGTGAGCACACTTGTTTCACTCCATGTTTGTGGCAGCAGCCATTGTGATGTCCCTCTCTGTCACACAGTAAGGAACACATTGAGCCTAACACAAGATGCTTATCAAAGCTGGAGCCCAAAGTCTAATTGGATAAAATAACAGGAGATAGTTTCATCCTGGCCAGCAGAATTAAACAGTCTTCCCCTCCCCCTGCCCCTGCCCCAAGAAAGTAAACAACCAGACATTTTGTTTGTTGAAGACATCCAAAGACAGATTGGTCATTGTGTGGCATCAAGCACACAGGCCTTGTGGAAGACCATGGCGCTGACATACCTCATCACAGTGAAAGTGACTTCGTGTTCCCTAGGAGGCTGGGCCAGTGTAGTGTCTTGGATATGTGTGTTAGACAGAGCAAAACTGATGACCATGCATAGAGAGAGCGTATAGCTCTGGCCTCACCCACACCATGCCGTGGCCCAGAGCCACCAAGCCCAGGCAGCAGTCTATACCAAGGAGATGGGCCTCATGTATTCATCATGTTATTATTTACAACACAGAATTATAGCTGTCTGCCTGCATCTATCACCTTAGCAAGATGCTTAATGTATACTGGTTGGGGTAATTGATAGTGACTCATTTTATAGCAATAAAAGTGTATAAATAAACATGCAAATACTGTTCATGGTTAATTCATTTCCATAGACAAAACCAATGCTCATGGAAAAATAAATAAATAAATGAACAAGGAGCTGGGTGTGGCAATGGACACCTGTCGTCCCAACAGCTGGGGAGTAGAGGCAGGAGGATCAGGAGTTCAAGGTCATCCTTGGCAAAATAGAGAATTCAAAAATAGCCCAGGTTATAAAAGCCTATCTCAAAGTGGAGATGGGGGGTCAGGGATGAAGAGAGAGGGGGAAATTAAAAAAAAAAAAAAAAAACAGGAGGAAGACAGGAGAGGAGTAAAGGGAAAGGAAACAAATTAGCACATTTTCTGATTCTCATCATGATGGCATTTGGTCTGGTGGTGATAGAAGTTGTGTTGAGGGTCTCACTATATTGCCCAGGTTGTTCTGGGTCCTAGCAATCCCTGTCTTGGCCTTCAAAAGAGCTGGGACTACAGGCACATGCCACTGGGTCCCGCAAGTTTCCCATTTTCTATAGTTCTTTCTTTGTCTTCATTTTTACTTTAGGACTTTCAGGATTAGATGCTTCCAGAAGACAGACAAGAGGGTTTCAACAAAGGGTAATGTAGCTGCTTCCCAGTAAGGAGAAGGACACTTTGTGTGAGTGTCGGCTGGTGGTGACTTTAAGCCCACCGAGCAAGCACAGTACCACTTGGTGTTCCCCTACATACTGCCCACCTTATACATTCCTGAATCAGACTTGTTCTGCCCACCAATCACTGAGACAAAGGGCTTTGCAAAGCAGAGTTGATTCACAAAGTAGCCAACAGTGGAGACAGGTAACGAAGTCTCAAGATGGCTTTGCAAGAATAAAGTTCAAAGGTATCATGGGATGGAGGAGGAGGGTACTTTGGCATGAATGACCAGTACATCTAATCATTGTAATAGTTTTCACTGTTCTTCACAGGTTGGAGCTCAGAAAACAATCCCAGGTGAGTCCTGGGCCTCCTGACATTGGGTCACTAGGTCCAAGTGGAATGTAGTAGAAGTTACTTCAAGTCACTGAAAAGGAGCCGAAGCAGCTGTTTTCCATAAGCCGTATGCCAGAGGTGACACCTACAGCAAGGTTAGCTGCACAGTTGGGGCACTAAAAGTGCTTTTTTTACAGTCAACTAAATGCCCATAGTTACAAACAAGGGCAACCACACACAGGTTATATAAGGTTGCTCTCACATGCACAAGGTACTTCCTGCACTGGGAGAGCCAAACCTCCACTCTCCAGCAACTGGAGGGCTCTCAGCCATGTTTCTGATTGACTGTAGTGCTCTCTGTGAGTTAGATTCCTGCTGGGGCCAGGCTGTTTTTAATTCAATGCTTTGCTGTAGGTTACACCTTACCAGGAACTGTAGATATCCCCAAGAGGTCACGGGTGGAGAATCCTGTAATTCAACTATAATACAGTTCTGCACTTTGCTGATGCCAGGATTAAATTTTGTAAGTACAATTTAACATTGCTAATAAAGACTTGAGGGGTGGTTTTGTATACTGTGTATTCAGATGCTTATTTCTATGCCCAGACATCTACTTGCAGTCTGGATGATGGGATGGTCTCATCTCATCATCTTATGTTATCTTAAGCATCTCATGTCTTAATGTTATGTAAAAGTTATTTTCCATCATCTCTGATTGGTTAATAAAGAGCCAATTAGCTGGGCAGAAGAGAATAGGACAGGACTTCCTATCTGAATCAGGGGGTCCCAGAGAGGAAGAGAAGGGGAAGGGAGGGAGGGACCATGAGGAGAGGAAGGTGGGAGGGAGCCAATGAGGAGTTGCCATGAGCAGGTCACCAAGAGAGTCTCCATGAGATCACACATGGACCAGAGCAAGTCAAGTCAAGATTCAAATTGAAGGTAAAAGATCACATGGGAAATAGCCTTAGAGTGTTACAATAGCACAGTACCTGCCCACCATAGTGCTTGCAACTTGTTAATAAAAACACCAGGTCTCTGTGTCTTTATTTGGGAGCTAAAGCAGGCTAGAGCTGATAGAGAAATGCCCTATGGTTATTTGGGAACAAGGGGCAGGGCATAGAAAATGCCCCAAGAAGTACTTTTACAATGAAAAGCTGACAATTTGCTTGTAAACCACCCATCCAACAGAACTAGAATACAAAATAGGGAACTGACCTGAAGTCCCAAGTCCCTTCCTTGCAAATATCACCTAGATGCTGTGAATCCTATTATGTCTTCAAGATGTCAATTCCCCATCAGTTCACAATCTAATTGTAAAGCCAAAGTTTATCACAAAGGTTCACAGCTATTAGAGAACAAAAACTCAAATGTACAATACATGCATTCCTCCATGGTAATAAGTTCATGCTGTATTTTGAAGAACTCACTTCAGTCAATGCCATCTGAGGTACGGTAAACTTCAAGACAAAGGAGAAAGATTAAAACCACGTTGTTCACCTGCTTGTAACAATCTAAATAAACGCCAGCAAATTTCAGATTAACTAGCCAATGAACCATATGGTAAATATCATTCTCCAAACGAAATGCTAAAGTTGTTGGCGCTTTCCCGAGACGTGCGCTCGCAAATCCTTGAATTTATTTACTAGGTTAAAGAAATGTTCTCTCAGAACTTCCAAATAAATGTTGAAAGTCCCGAAAAGAACCGGGTTCATTCTCCCTCCTGATTCTCTAGAAACCCTCTAAGAGTGTGTCCTCCTTCAGATTTAAACAGGCTAGCTAAACAATCATTTTTTAATTAACTTCTCTATCTCCCCACCTGCCTCCCCCACACACACACACACACACTCAAATACCTTGTATAGCTACATACATAAAGAAAAACACTGAAAATACCAAATTGATTAGTTAGGTCTGAATAAATAGGCAATACGTAATAGCATAATTTTTTTAAGTTTTATGCATATTAATGTTTTGCCTGCATGTATGCCTGTGTACCAAGTATGTGCCTGGTACCAGCAGAGGCCAGAAGAAGAGTACTAGATATCCTGAAACTGAAGTTACAGATTATGTTCTGCCATGTAGATGCTGGGAACCCTTACAAGAAGGGTAAATATTCCGTTTAACAGATAAACCACCTTTCCAGATCCTAGAGTAGTATGTTTAAATGACACTACACTAGCAGGTTTTTAGATACAGCCAAGTTTTTCTATCTTAACTATTAATGTTTTCATTGTTTTCATTTCAATAGTAACTGTTCTAGCTAGCTTTAACTGTCAACTCGACAAAGCCGAAACAACCAGAGAAGGCAGTCCCAATTGAAGGATTACCCAGGTCAGATTGACCTGTGGGCATGTCTGGGGGAATTGTCTTAATGTTAATTGATGTAGAAGCACCAAGCCCACTGTGGGCAGCACCATTCCCCAGGCAGGTGGTCCTGGGCTATGTAAGAAAGCTATGTATAAGACTGTCTCCATGAGACAGCTAGCAAGCAGGATCCTCCTGGTTCCTGCTATGAGTAAAATTCCCTGGTTAAAGGCAATGCTTCATGGAATAGCAAAAAAATCTGCCTTCAAGAACCTGCTGGAATTTCTTCCCTGACTTCCCTAAATGATGGAGTCTGACGTGCGGGTGTGAGCCAAATAAATCCTTTCCTCCCCTAAATTGTATTTGGTCAGAGGGTTTTATTATAACAGAAAGGAAACCAGAACAGAAATCTAAACTTTTAAATGCGAGTGGATTCAGGTAGTTTGAGTGCTTGCTTACTATTTAAAGATGGTAAGATGATATCGTTTTAGGTAGTGTATGTTGGTCACATGACCACCTGACAATACATCAGTTTGGTAGGCTCAGCACAGGTGGACTTACTAAAAGAAACTATTTTCAGATCAGTGGGGAAAGAATGCCTTGCAGATCACAGAATATTCTGAACACTGGAAAGTGCTGGAAAAACACAGCATGTGGCTACCTGAGGAAAAGCAGGAGAAGAGGGTACAACAGAGGAAAACAGTAGACAACAGCTCGATGACTTAGCTGTGGTGCTGCTGCTCATTTGTGTCTCTCATAATTCTGTTTGTGTTGCACGCTATGTCAATTTCATCTTACAGCTACATGACATGAAAGCTCATATAGGCTTATGCTTTTATAAATTCCTATTAGATTTAATAAAAACAGATTAAAAAAGCTACCTGGGTGTCATGTCCTTGACTTGGATCCACAAAATGGGCTTTCTTTTTGAGACTCTCATTGCTCTAAAATCTCTGCCTTTACAAGACAGGCAGAAAGTTCAGACAACTGCTGAGTCTTGGTCATAGCCCTGTGGCCCACATCCCGATATCACAAAACTCAGTGTTACAGCACATTTTCTAAATAGTTAGCTTTGGGCCCAATGACACATTGCCTGTGGTGCTGCAAACAGAGATTTCAGGACGCCCAGCTCAGCAGCACCGCCCCTCAGCACCCTTACCATGGTTCACCGAAAGACCACACCCTGAAGCGTCTGAAACCGCGAGGCAAAATTAACCTTTCTTCTTTAAGTTGATTTACTTAGATATATTGTCACCAAAGAGAAAAGGTATCTTTCCACTACAGCAGAAGGGAGTAGATGCTAACGGCAGTGAGAGAGCTGGGGGAGATGGCGGTGGGGGGCGTCACTCACCAGTGGCACATTAAGAAGGCATCCTGCAAGACAAACACCTGCAAAATCCAGTGTGACATATATCATTTCAGTAAGAATAATAGTAAGGCCCCCAAACTCTCTGCTCATCAATATTTATGAAAGCATACGAATAATAATCATGAGATAGCTAAGCAGTTAAAGGTTCTTGCTGCCTAGCCCAAGTTCTCGATTAAATCTCTGGAACACACAAGGAGAGGACTGAATCCCGGAAGTTATCTTCTAGCCTCTGCGCATGCTCACACGCAACGTATACAAAATAATAAAAATACATTTAATGTTAATTTTAAGGCAAGACATGATAGCTAAGCAAGGTGCTTCTGGTGTGGGTCTTTTTGCTGTATAAAGAGTACCTAAGCCGGCAGTGGTGGCGCACGCCTTTAATCCCAGCACTTGGGAGGCAGAGGCAGGCAGATTTCTGAGTTCGAGGCCAGCCTGTTCTACAGAGTGAGTTCCAGGACAGCCCGGGCTACACAAGGAAACCCTGTCTTGAAAAACCATAAAAAAAAAAAAGAATACCTAAGAATTTCATGTAGTACCATCAACATTACTGTCTGATTTCAGCGTCTGTGTGGTAACTCTGTAGGGAAACGTCCTTACTTGCTAAAAAATACATGAAGTATACGGTGGCCGTGAGACATCACCTCAGCAACTTAGTCCCAAGTGATGATGGGAAAATTAAGGGTCTTGTACTGTAATTGTAGTTTGCATGTATATTTAAGAGTGTTTCCAAGCGAAAAACTAATTTAATAATTTAGTACATTTTTAATGATCGGTGTTAAATGAAAAAGAAAAACTAAGATGTCTCGGGTAATGTGTATTTTCGAAAGGCCTCTTCAACAAAATGTGGACCACATTGGGTTTCTAAATAAATCCTGGGCCAAGGCTATAGCACAAAAATGTAGAACGCCTGCCCCCTGCTGGTCATGTCGTAAATATGCTTAGGTCTAAGGGGGAAAAAAAGACAAATTTAAGGTTTCTAGGAGCAAGGGACATAGAGCATCTCAACTGGGGGTGGCACACTCCTGTAATCCCAGCCTTGCTGAAGGCAAGAAGAAATAGAGTTCCTGGACTATACGAGGCCCTGTCTAAAGCAAAGGACTGTGGTTACTTACAGACACCGACTCCAGACACCAATCTGCGTAGGTTGTTGTAAAGCAAGAGAATCAGGTACTGACCCAAAAGTAAATCTAGAGACTCCAAGCAGAGAGCAGAGGACTCTTAGGTTTTTCAGATGAGCCCCAGAGCGTATTCTTCATCAGCATGTTCAAGCAAGGGGATACATTTGGAAGACATAAGAAAGTAAAACCATTTCCCACTCCTCAGCAAATTCCAGCAGAACACTTCTCCAAACCCGTGGAGAAAATAAACTCTCTAGGAAAGAAAAGAAACGGAACACACTACCCCTTCCATTGAGCAGGTACGACTCCATGACAGGGTGAGGCTGGATCTAGACTGATACACTTGTGTGGGGCTCAGCTGGCAGCCCTGGGCACTGGCTCACTGCCCCCGGGGGAATTAGGTGAATATTTAACCACTTAGGTTTTTTTTAAGTTCTAATGATTCTATTTCTATTAAATTAAACAAGTTGCCCACCAATCATACTTTTTACTCTGTCCAAATGAATTTAAAAAAAAAATCAGATGGCTGCTACAGTAGCAAAGGAAGAAAGCAAAATAGTTTCAATAGATGGTAGATAATAAATTGGTACAAGGATCAGTGCAACAGACTATCATTAAGTGCTAAAAAGAAAGCTGTCAAAGGGTCAGCATGGTGGGTAAAGACATCTGTCAACAAGACTGACAACCTGAGTTCAATCCCCAGGACCCTCATGGTAGACAGAGAAAACCAAGGTGGCTTCTAACCTACACACACACACACACAAAGACACACACACACCAAAGAAAGAAAGAAGGGAAGGAAGGAAGGGAGAAAGAAAGAAAGGAAGGAAGGAAGGAGGGAGGGAGGGAGAAAAAAGAGGGGAAGAGGGAGAGAGGGAGGGAAGGAAAAAACAAGAAAGATAGCAAGACACTGAGGAATTTTAAATTTATTCTGTAGAGAGAGATGCATGGCAGAGCAAGAGGGAATGACAGAAATCTGTTTTCTAAGATTCCTTAGGAAGAGGGGGGACTGTATTTTTTCATAGCCTACTTCAATAAGAGTTCAACCTCTCCTCTAGCTTACCACCCACCAGGGATAGTGGAAAAGAAAGGTTATTAGGATACGGGGAAAGTGGACCTGTTTAGACATAGTTCTTTGGGGTCTTCCGATCTTTGCTGTTCTCAATCCAGTTCAGTAGCAAACACCAAACATGAACCAGCAGCTGCAGTCCAGTCTACTCGGCAGACACAAGGCATGAATCAGCAAGGGCAGTTCTTTTTTTTTTTTTTTTTTTTTTTTTGTGGTTTTTCGAGACAGGGTTTCTCTGTGTAGCCCGGGCTGTCCTGGAGCTCACTTTGTAGACCAGGCTGGCCTCGAACTCAGAAATCCGCCTGCCTCTGCCTCCCAAGTGCTGGGATTAAAGGCGTGCGCCACCACCGCCCGGCGGCAAGGGCAGTTCAATTCAGAAGAAACTGCAAGGCTCACCAACTGGCCCCAAGTCTTCTGCAGAAGTGGCAAGAACCTGGAGGAACCTCACTAGAAGTTCTTTGGTGGGTTTCTTTCTATCATATCACCACAAGTGAAATCAGCAACCCACTGTAAGACAAACCAATACATGCATGTCATCAGTAAAGAAGAGTGAGGTGGAGCGAGGCAAACCAATGCTCGAGCTCCAACTTTCTGTGGGGTCATATTTATATTCCTTCTAAACATCATACATCCTTTCATGTGTCTGTTATAGCAAAACATCCTTTCACCTGTGTGCCTCAGCAAACCATCATATGACATGACTAACTTTCCAAAGAAACCACAAGTTTCCACTTCAAGGGACCGTGTGATCAGATCCATGAGTTGGTTTGAAGTGGCTGTCTTCATAATGAAGATCTACACTGCTGGAACACTTCTTTGCTGCGTCTCCTGTATTCATAGAAGACTGAGGTATTGTCCCCCCCAAAAGAAGGCTTAAATAAGACTACAAAAGGCTACATTATAGCCCCACCCTGGATTCATATTGAATAAAAGGTGTTTTAAATTAAACCCATGCTCCAGCATAGCCAAATCTGGAGAGAAAGTCTTTAGGAGGCAATGGAAGCTAAAGGTCAGGTCGTAAGAGCATAAGAGCAATCAGTCTGATATAACCTGTGACTTCAAACAAAGAGGAAGAGGGCTAGAGAGATGGCTCAACAGTCACAAGCACTTGCTGCTCTTGTAGAGGACCTGGGTTTAGTTCCCAGGATCCACATAAAGGCCCACAACCATCTGTGTCCCTAGTTCACATCCTACAAGACAATTAATCAGAACACCTTATTTGATATGCATGTAGCTCAGCAGGATCGTGAGCCCTGAGACTAGCAGGGACCATCAATAAGTTCTAGTCTGGTGCACTGTGAAGCCTTCCCAGGGCCTGACACACAGCAAGTTGAATTCGTTACCAACTGTGCTAGCACAGTGTCTGGAGAAGTGGCCATGGAGGACGTGAAGAGTTCAAGTTTCTGCCTTCTTGAAGTTTGTGTTCTACTAGAGAGATACAAAGAATAAACAAGCAGAAGAATAAAGGGTCAAGATAACTAATTATATCACTCCCTGAAAGAAATAGGCTAAGTAGGAGGTGGAAGTCCAGGATGATCAGACAGGAACCTAGAGGCAGAGGCTGATGCTAAGACCATGCAGAGGTGCTGCTTACTGGCTTGCTTTACATGGTTTTCTCAGCCTGCTTTCTTATGGAATCCAGCACCATCAGTCCAGGGATGGCACCAGCTGGACCCTCCCCCACTGATCACTAATTGAGAAAATGCCTTACTGCTGGATCTTATGGTGGTATTTCCTCAACTATGGCTCCTTCTCTGGTGACGCTACCTTGCATCAAGTTGACACAAAACCAGCCAGTACGATGGGCTCATGTGAGCAATTCAAAGAAGCAAAGATGCAGGATGGCACCTCAGGATCTTCTCTCCAAGCACATCATTTTCCAACAAAGGAGCAGGACTGAAACTAGGCATCTTAATGGTAGTATCTCACAGGCCTTAATCAAAGCACCAAGACCATACTGCAAGGGCCTCAGTAACCAATTCAATGTTCTTTCCAACACACACACACACAGAGAGACACACACACACACACAAGCAGCAGGGACAGGAGCAAGAATATAGCCTTCCACAGTAGCCATTTTTGCTGTCTTAGTAGCTTTGATGTATTCACTTCTGTGCCTTAGGGATGCTCATACTTAAGTTAAACATAGCAAATCACACCATTTGTTTGAATATGCAGCCTATATTTTATGCTCAGAATGAAAGACACACAAGCGCCGGGCTGTGGTATCGCACACCTTTAATCCCAGCACTTGGGAGGCAGAGGCAGGCGGATTTCTGAGTTGAAGGCCAGCCTGGTCTACAGAGTGAGTTCCAGGACAGCCAGGACTACACAGAGAAACCCTATCTTGAAAAAAAACAAAACCAAAAAAAAAAAAAGAAGAAGAAGAAGAAGAAGAAAAAGAAAGAAAGACACACAAGCAAGGAAGAATTTTGTGTTCTGGGCCTTCAGGGAACATGTTAGTAGGCAGAAATGTGGAATTGATACACTGCAAATGACGTGAAATGAATTTTATTCTTGATACAGGTCTTGAGTCACAGATATACACACATACACACACACACACCCTCCCATCATATATATGATAAACAATGTCACAGCAGATGTCCTGGTCCTCTGGCTTAGTCTTTGCACTCCCTCTTCCCTAAGCCTCAAGTGTAGGGCCTGTTGTACATGTATTCGCTGGGAGCCAGCAAGCCATTGGGTAAGTTGATCTCTGTGCCATCAGTTGTAGACTGCGGCAAAAAGAAGCTTCCTTGATGAAGGGTGAGAGCTACACTTACCTATGGATATAAGGATAAGTATTTACAGCAGTGAAATTATACTGTTAGGGAACTGCAATAGTGGGTTCTCATCCAGATTCCATGGCCTCACCATAGGTAGTTAGCTAACTTTACATTACCAAGCGTGAAATCTCCATAGAGCAGGCCTCAAGTCCAATTAGGTGACTGTTGGCTACCCCAGAATATAAGTGCTACTAATGCACCATTTGGAATATCTTGCATGCTAGTCATTGTTGTGGTCCATTGGTGTTAGAGCAGGATAGACTACTGGAAGTTTTCTATTGACAGCTCATTGTCTAGGGGAAGTGGTACCAAGAAATCTCCTATTTCCCAATGATCAGGGTGAAAGGAAATATCAGAACTTTATGTAAAATATGTGATTAAAAAGGATTTGGGTTTTTTTTTTTCCCCAGATGTGGTATTTCCTGCTTTTAATCTCAACACACCAAAGAAAGAGGCAGGGCAGGCAGATCTGTGAGTTCAAGGCCAGACTGGTCTACAGTGAGTTATAAGCTAGCCAGAGCGACATAGTGAGACCCTTTCTCAAAACATTTTTTTCTTCCAGAGTCAAGGCAGCATTGTTTGGTTCCTGTTTTAGGATATTATGAAAACTTTAAAATTCACATAAAAAACATTGTGTGGTGCTTGATTTGTATTAGAAAGTAAATATTTGTTCTTCATTCTTGGCTTTATTTCTTGGCTCTCAAAATCCTTGAGATCTCCAGCAATGAGTATCTTATTCCTAAACTTCACCAAATGAGTATGTGGACTGTCTTTTCTGATAAACAATTGTCAGACTGTGGAAAGTGTCTCTTGTAGATGATATGACTGAAGGCTAGTGACCCTAGCTGTAGGATAGGGGCTGAATACCAAAAACCCAGGCAAGATTAGTGCTGGGACTTTGAACCCTACCCTCTAATCTTCCAGCAAAGGAAAAAGACAGAAGGGTGAAATGATTACCAATGACCAATGGGGAATCAGTCATGCCTATTAAAGAAGTCTCCAAAAAGCAATTTAGGTGTGCTTCAAGACAGGTGAACGTGGGGAAGTGCCTGGAGGAAAATACATGGGGGACTCCTCTGAACCACCTCACCCTGTGCATCTCCAGCTGGCTCTCCATCTGTACCCTTTATGAGACCTTTAGAGTGGATAAATTACATGTCAATCATTCCCAAGGAGGCAGTCAAACTGGGAACACCAACATATGTTACTTCTCAGCAATGTGATCAAACACCTGACAAGAAACACCTGAGGAGAGACTTGCTTCATGGTTGAAGGGATGGCCCATCGTATCGTGCAGTGCAGGGACAGAACAGTTGCCAGATGGCATGTCATAATCCAATCAAGTGGACACTCCAAATTAACCACTAAACATACAGATATACAGATATACCCAATATACAGACAGCTGCTTTAAAATATACACACGAGCTGGGAGTGCAGAGTATCTGTAGTGTTCTCTGTCTGGGAGACAATTATCAGTTATAAAACAAGCAACCAGTTACCCTGGAGAATCTGGTGCCAAAGCGTTGAGGGGTTTAGGAACATATAAACACAGTTTAGTCCTATATCCCTAATACACATCATATAATTAGATCTGTTAATAAAGAATTTATATGACCTCTGGATTTTAAGAGTAAAACTTCAAAACAAAAACCAAGTTGAAGGGTTTTCTTCAAGTGTCTATTATTACTCCTCTTACAGAAAGCAGCAGAAAGGACAGCATGATAGGACTGCTAATATTCTGACACATATGCATCACGCAGAACTCTTGAGAGTTAACAATGGTTTTGTTTTTTTTTTTTTTTTTTTTTTATTAACAATCAAAAAACACTTTGCACTTACAATAGGAAAATAAATGCTTCTTTGACCAATAATTCAATGAAAAGTAGCCAGGACCTTACAGGCCTTTCAGCAGGTGGCAGACATGATGTTCAGAAGACAGATGTTAGCTTGCTGGGATCAGCAGGATAGCATTTTGCTGTGATTTATTTAAAAATGGACCTAACGGCTTTCTTAACAGTAGTTTCACAGAAATTACAACAGGAAAAGTACCCAGCATTTACACCTAGTTTTAGATATGACCTACACAAAACACGTAAGTACTGACTATATGGCTTCTATACTTTTTCTAAAGGTGCTCAACAGAAATTCGGATCTCACTTTAGACCAAGAATTTCAGGTGCAATAGGCGATTTCTGAACTCCAAAGTTTAATTAACGCACAGTAGTTCAAGCAGCAGATACTACCTCAAAGGAAATATTTATTCTGCTTCCTTGTTTCCCTCCAGTGTTAATCAATTATGCTAATGTCTGTTAAGTTCAGCCACAACTGGAACACATGCTGTAGTGTGTTACACACACACACCACACACATACACACTCCTTCCCAGATGATCAGTAAATTTACTTTTCTCTATTCTAAAACAGACAAAGCTAAATCATCTAAGCCTCATTTGCTACTCGATGTAAATCTGTTGGTCTACACACCGAGAGGAGACTAACCGGACACAGTGTGATCCCTCATCCTCACCAACAGAAACCCACAGCACAGACAGAGCCTCATAGAAATTTCAACATTGAATTGTTTTTAATCTGAACTTAGTAGGAGTCAAAGTTATATAAAGACAACTCTAACCTAAAGACTTGTTTTCAAAAGTCCATCCATCAGAGACCTTCCTAAAAGGTTTAAAAGCGTTCACAGCCTTGTAAACAGGGCTAAGTGGAACCATGTGATTCATTTGCTCAGTCCCCTCACTGTTCCATACAATGGCTGCTACTCACTCTTACAAGCCTTTTGTCGGGAGTGACACTCAAAACACCTGACTAGCTTCTACACCAAATGCCAAAAAGTACTTTTAGATTTTGTTTTCTTAACTTTAGTCTTCAGTATTGAAATGGCTAAGTCACTCCATTTTTCCATTAAGAAAAAGAAAAATATACTTGAGGGGGAAGATTAGCAAATAAACTTGGGACAAATTACAAAATAGGTTTTAAGAAAAAACTCAATATTAAAAAAATAAAAATTCCAGGGTCTGGAAAGAAGGCTCAGTGGATGAGTGCTTATTGCTCTCGTAGACGACGCTCTTGCAGATGATCTCAGGCCCGGTCCCAGCTCACGGCTGCCTCTAACTACTCCAGCTCTAAGAGACCCAGACCCAACATGTTCTTCTCCCTCCATGGGCACCGTGAACAGAACATACGCAGACACAGATAATTAAAAAGAAAATAAACCTTTAAAAATGCTCCATTAAGAAGTAATGTGCATGCATGGGGTTGCTGACCACAGCCTTTCTGGTAATGAACAACAATTAAACACAAACAAACTATTCAGTAATGTCCAACTGATAAAAGATTACATGGTCATTAAAGATGACAAGGACGATGGTGAGATGTGAAAAGGCAGATTCACAAAAGGGCCCTGTTGGCATTTCCACAGTTCACAGCTCCACATGCAAACGCTGCACGGGAACACAACCAGAAACACTGTGTCACCTTTTCAGGAAAGGGTGTCCCTGAAAACAATACAAAGGCCCTCTTGTGACTATAAGTTCTTGAAACTGCAGAAAAAATGAAAATACGTGTCTCTGGAAACTAATGCTTTGGAGACACCCTATTTGCCTGCCCTCACTCAGAAACCCATTTGCCTCTACTGAGAAAGGTGCCACCTCACTCAGGGTCCAGTTCTCTGAGATACACAATTAATGGGGCTGAATGGCTTCCAGAATGCCCTGTGACCTAGTCCCCATGGTTGACATCATCGGACAGGCCCTATCTACTCTGTCCACCTTGAGCACTTTCATAGAGCACACGGCTGGTGTGTAAAGACAAGGTTAACTGTTTTTGCATCTCTGCCTGTAGAAAACCCAGAGGCACCATTACACTCCTCTCATAATAAACAGTCCTCAGTCAGGAACCAAAGGATGGGTCTGTTGACTTGTTTCAGTACTGAGGTAGAGCCCAGGGCCCTGCATAGGACAGGCAAGGCTCTACCACTGAACTCCATCCATCCTGAGCCTAGTTACAGAGTTCAAGTGAAACTCGCGTGTGTTTCTGTGAAACTGTGACAGTATAAACAAAGACCACTAGGTGACAACCACTAAATAGAGGATCACTCATGAAAAAAAGCAATTTTTAATAGAAAAGAGAACTATTCAGTTCTCTATTTCATTATTAAACAACTCAGGAAGGAGAAAAGAGCAACTCGGTTTGTTTTCTAACTGCAGTAGAACAGGACTAGACTCTCCCACAGGCCTCTCAAACATAGAGATGGGATATTTCTGACGGTCTTATAATGACAGTTATAGCGTCCAAGCAATTCAAGGCTCTAATGAAAACGTCCAATCAAGAGCAATTCACACCGAGTATGTACTGTTCTCAAACAGTTGTACTGATAGTAAATTTAATTAAAATAAGAAATTATCATAACATGATGTTCATCACATATGTGGATAGACATCAGCAAAGATTACAGCATCTCAGTCATAGTGCTGCAGTGCTCTACACTACTACAGAACAGCCAAGGGCCTGGCACATTCAACGTGGCCACAAGGCTTTACTTCTTGCAAGCTGTGTATCTTTCAGTAACATTCTCCCAGTTGATTACATTCCAAATAGCTTTCAGATAGTCAGGTCTGACGTTTTTATACTGGAGGTAGTAAGCGTGCTCCCACACGTCAATCCCCAGCAGCGGAATAAGGCCTATGAGAAAGAGGGAAAAATTACTCTTTAATGCGTCTTAGGTAATAGAAAATTTGCATATCCCTGCAAAAACATTTAAAGTTTTTATTTTGGAAGAAAATATAATAAATAATATGAAAGGTCAGGTTAAACTACAGAACCTTAATCCCTGCTGCTAAAATAGCAACAGAAGCATCTAGTGTTGAAGCCCAGCCGTCCTCCCAGTCGTAGTCAGGACCCACAAGTGAGAGGGGACGGCTAAGGCCCTGAGCTTCCATCCCAGAGAGTTGAAGGGGAGGAGGCTGAGAAACCAGTTCTCCTCTCCCAGGGTACTTTCAGTTTCCTGGAATAAACATCAGTGAGTCACTAAAAAGAGTATGTTAAACAAGACCAAAGAAAAATGAACACTGCCTTCAGAAACTAAATGGTATAAATGAAGAACTTAGTTCTACATTTAAAAAAAAAATTAAGTCCTCAAGTGAGGTATAATAGCACAGGTCTGTGTTCCCAACACATGGAGGCTCAAGAAGGAGGATATGGAATAGGCCAGACCACCCTGAGCCACAAAGTAAGACTTGGTCCCAAACACACTTCTCAAGCCTCCCTACAAAAACATCTCAACCCCTTTATCTAGGTCAGCTGTGAGGAACAGAACTCGTTGCTAATAAAGTAGCAGTATTTCGAGTGACTTTTCATCCCAGTGTGCTTTGAGTGTGGAGAGAAAGGACTGTGGAAACCACCACCTCTCGGTGGGGTACCTGAGAAGCAGGCCTGACTGAGGGACTCACTGTATGCAAGTTTACCGTGGCTTTAACAGATCTGGTGGCAACTCTCCTCCCCAAAATCTGACTGTACATGAAGAATGAGTGACACAGCAGAGGTGAGGAGAGGAGCAGGAGCTACCGTTTGAGACATCACAGCAGAGATCAGAGCCACAGCCAACCGACTGCTACACACCATGGCTCTCCACTTCTCTCAGTCTTCGGTGACATAAAGGACAAACAGTTCAATCAGACCCAGGGAACAAGAAAGCATTTGCTGAGCTGGGAGTGTCCCACACTGAAGCCGTGCAGGAGGCAGGACTGAGCCTAGGTTCTGGTCCCCGTTTAAGCACATCACTCACGAGGAAAGCACGCGTTCCAGGTCAGGCTCAGCCTGCATTTCTTTCTTCCCTTATTGCTTATCTAATAATCTTAGGTTCTTATTGTAGTGCATATGATAAAACTGACATTAATCTTATATAAAATGAAGCAGAACTTATTATTAAAACAGTCTTATTAAAGGAGTCTACAGAAATCACACGTGCTTATTTTACAGACTATCAATCAGTTTTTATTATAAAGACTCTGGGTACAATTCATTAACATTTGCTCAAATTATCACACATTCACACGTTTAAACTCTGCTAATTTACCTTATTTCTAGCTTAATCCTTTCTAGGAAGCCCTATCTCTGACATGGAAAGACTAAGAGTTTTGAAGCTCTCTCACCTGTTGTTCCTTGCAGTGGGTCCTGATTAGAGCAGGCAGCAATCTGCAAGCGACCTTGCTCCTTGTTGAAGCCGAGCCAGCCCCAGCCTGAACCTTGGACTCCCACAGACACAGCTGTCAGTTTCTCCTTGAACTTCTCAAAAGACCCAAAGTCACGCTTGATAGCCTCCAGCAACTCTCCTGAAGGAAAAAACAAACCCAGAAAAGACTTCAAAAGCCACAATAGGCCGGGCGGTGGTGGCGCACGCCTTTAATCCCAGCACTTGGGAGGCAGAGACAGGCGGATTTCTGAGTTCGAGGCCAGCCTGGTCTACAGAGTGAGTTCTAGGACAGCCCGGGCTACATAGAGAAACCCTGTCTCGAAGAAGAAAAAAAAAAAAAAAAAAAAGCCACAATAGAATGTTAGGTTCACAACACTAAAATATTCTTGTCAAAGGACCAACTGGACCACACCTGTGAGAAGATGCCTATGTCCCACCACAAGGACACTGGGCTGAGGGTGACTATTGAGTGCAGTCAGGGTCTCTCCACTCCCTGTGCTAGTGAAGGAAACCAGGAAGGGAAGAGCCTTCTCCACAGGCCTCCTTTCTGTTTTTCCCACGTCATAGTTTTACTCCTATCCTATGACCTCATTTGGAAATTGAAAGTTACTGCTGTTATTCAGCATTCTCCAAGCCTAGATCTTCCCATCTTTATCATATTGTTCTTTAAATGACAGCTTCTCTCTTGTTCCTGAGCTAATGGTACTCTTAAGAGGGCTGGAGCAGAGCTCAATGAATATTCATGAAGCCCTGGAGTTGACCCCAATAAAGTAAAGAGAGAAAGAGACAGGGCAGTGAGGGAAAAGACAACACACACACACACATATACACACACACACACACACACCCCTGGACTCAAACTTCTGAGCCTCCTGTCTCTACCTCCCAAGTGCTGGGATTCCAGGCGTGTACCCCACCCCTAGAATCTTTTTATTCTGTAGCAATATAGAACTGATTCTACATGAAGCATATCAACTGAATCAAATGGGTCCCAACATCTCACGTCCCTCATTCTATTGGCTAAAGCATAATTATCTTTTACAAACAATGCTAATGCTTCAAGAGGTACAAACTATGTAACAGAAACATCAACAGGAGGAGGAAGAAGAGGAGGAAGAGGAGACCTCAACACACCTCATATCCTAGTCATAGCCAAAACCTCACAAGTTATCTAGTCATGGTCGAAGGACTTATTATTAGTGAGTAAGTCAGGCTGCCTTTCACATCAATGGTTAAAAAATAAATAAATAAACAGCATGAACGACATTATGTTGGGAATGTAGCTCAGAGCACATGGAAAACCAGGGTTCAATCCCAGCATCACCACCACAGAGATGGGGACTGGAAGAGAACCAAGACCAAATACTTAAGGCACATGCACGAGGGAGGAGATCTATACTACAGCCCTCACTTCCCTAATCAGAGAATAACTGAAGTCAACTGAGCCTCCATAAGCCACACAGGAAGTCCGAGGAACCATGGCAGCCATATGGAGAAGGTGGTATAACTATCTAATGTCTTACAGGAAATATATAGTGTACAGAGTGGCTAAAGAGTAGAGGATTTGGTTTTTTGTTGTTATTAATGTTACTTTGGTTTTTGGGGTTTTGTTTGTTTGCTTTTGGGTTGGTTTTTTTTTTTTTGTTTTGTTTTTTTTTTTTTATTTATGTATATGAGTACACTGTAGCTGTCTTAAGACACACCAGAAAAGGGCATTGAATCCCATTACAGATAGTTGTGAGCCACCAAGTAGTTGCTGGGAATTGAACTCAGGACCTCTGAAAGAACAGTCAGTGCTCTTAACCGCTGAGCCATCTCTCCAACCTGATGATTTGCTTTTGTTTAAAGACAAGTAGACTGTACGCACCCTTCATTGCACAAAGTTTTTCTTTTTGTTGTTTTTGTTTTTATTTTCATGGAAAACTTGTTATACTGGGGCAAGTGAGTTTTTCATATTAAGACTAATAATCGCCGGGCAGTCGTGCCGCACACCTTTAGTCCCAGCACTTGGGAGGCAGAGGCAGGCGGATTTCTGAGTTCGAGGCCAGCCTGGTCTACAGAGTGAGTTCCAGGACAGCCCGAGCTACACAGAGAAACCCTGTCTCAAAAAAAAAACCAAAAAAAAAAGACTAATAATCAAAAGGATTACTCCAAGCACTTTACATGTGACTCTGAAAGCAGCCCTATCATTACCGCTGTAACCCATGGATGAGGCAAGTACAGTTCATATGGCTATGTGTCTTCTTTCCCAGGTCCAGGGCCAGCAGTGGAAAGGTCATCTTCTCTAAGTACTAGGTTTGCCCAGGTTTCCAGGTTTTCCCTAACACTTATCCTAAGAGTGGGCAGTGCATGCAGGGTGTGTGTGTGTATGTGTTAAGTGGGTGACAGAGCTCCCCAGACACATTCTCTACTCCTCCCTTTGAAACTTAACAACTTGTCACATCCTGACTGTAAAAAAAAATACACTAATACGATAACTCAGGGAGAACTCAGGTAATAAGAAAACTGACAGTCCTTTGGAGGCAAAGTCAATGGGCACATATGTGGCATACAGAAAATAGTTCAGTCCCGAGAATAAAAAGAAGAAAATTGCCTCCACACACAGATATATACACATAATAAAATAATAAAATAAACTGCCTCAAAAAAAAAAAAATAAACAAATTACTAAATCTATAAAGACTGTTTACATATTGATTTCCAGGCCAGCAAGAACTACACAGTAAAACTCTTTTAAAGAAAACGTTAAAAAAAAAAAGTTAAAAAAAAAAAAAAGAAAGAAAACATTAAAAGTGGGGAGGGGTAAGGGAGGGAGACAGCAGTCATTCCACCTGTACACCAAATATAAAGCTGTACCAGCATATACCAACCTTTGGGTTCTCCACCACCCTTAGGGCTCAGGTTCGTCCAGAAGATGGTGTGATTAATATGCCCCCCACCATTGAACTTCAGTGCAGGCTGAAGGGCAACCTGAGTTGTAACATCTCCTGAAATATAAAATGTAAAAACCTTTTAAAACTCCGTCCTCAGCCAGGCAAATAAAGCCACAGCTTTCTTCTTCTCGGCAGCATTCACAAAACAAATAAGCTCTGGCTCCACAGAAGGATTAAAATTAAGATGTTTCTACAACATTAAGAGGAAAGTTTCCTAGGTGTCAGATGTCATCTTAAAGGAATTGCTTTCCCAACTGGGCCATTCCCCTGCTTCACTACTACGTCATCCTTCCCGAATCTGTTATTTCCTACATCAGAGTCTCTTCCCGTACTCTAGATTTGTGTGATTTGCTTATTGCAAGTAAAATTTCCAGAATGTGGTAATTTCCTTCTCTTGGTTTGGCCATTTACATGATTATGCTGAAATACCGTACTTGTCCACTAGATGCCCCTAGTCAACCAGATGTCACTGACTAGCATTTTATTCAACCAATTTCCCAGACCTGAGACTCAATAAAGTACATCTAAGAAAAGGTGAGAGAGAAAAAAAAACTTGTAAAAAAACAAACAAACAAACAAAAAAAAACAACAACAACAACAAAAAGAAAAGGTGAATTTTACTGTCTGGGTTTTCAAGCAATACAGCTAACCTAGAGACATGACTACCAATGTAAAAACTTGTAAAAACTAATAGATTACTCCTTGTAAAAACTAATAGATTAAAAAGACAATATACTATTTTGTTTACCCATTAGAATAATATTCCCAGGAGTGGTGGTTGGCTCAACAGGTAAAAAACAAAAAAGCTCTTGCCAGGAAACCCAACACCCTGACTTGAATTGATAATCTGAGCTCAGTTTCTGGATACCATAGTGGAAGAAAAGAAGCAGCTCCCTGACTTCCTCTGACTCCTCTAACTTCCACCAGCTCCATGTGTCAGCATGCATCCATTCACACACGTGTCCACACACACACACACACACAGATAGGTTTTTAATACCACGGCATTCCCATATACATCAGCTGGGGTGCAAACACAGAAGTTCACATACTACGGATTTGTTGGCTGAGCTCTTAAAAATATAGGTAAATAAATAAGCTTTAACTATTGTTCCATTCAGTGACAGAGACCCGATTCTCACAAAATAGCTATTTTTACTGTGAACTTTGACCCCAAACGTACCAAGTCTAGCCTGTTCTGCAGCTAAGTGCTAATTCCTGTGTTTTCCTCTCCCACCAAGGTAAAAGGTGTGAAACAGGATGTCCACAGTGCAGAAACATTCATGGGGCCAGGGAGTCCTAATCCTACTGCTGTCCAAAGCAGTGACAATAATCACAACTTGGGCTGCAGTCTCCTGAAGCCACTTCAGACCCTCTCCTGCACTTGCTGCCAGGCTTCCAACAGCACTTACTCTCAGCAAAGCCCCAGCCACTGCTAGTAGCCCCAGCCACCCTGTCACTCAAGGGCACCTGGCTGACCCAGCCCGGGCACTCTCAGCCCTCCTGCAAATGGCTGCCAAGGCTACCTGAAAAAAAAAAAAAAAAGCAAAACAAACTTCCCCAAAGCCACGTTATGTAACAACCACAGATTTTAAATATCCGTATGCAAAACGAAAACTAAATATTCATTACGCAAAAAGGAGCGGCGTCCGGGAACTGTCTTTAAAGGACTCCCGACTTAACACCAACGCTAGCTAGTAACACGAGTGACAAAAGACTCACAATAGTAAATAAAGCCTATCAAGTACTATGGTGAGGTCCTGTGTTTTCCGGGATACTAAAGGACGTTTATGCAAACCAACGGAGGTATTCCCCTGCATCGAAACAGACGTCCGTCTGGACACGGGGAGTCTCCCGTGCAGGGGTCTCGCACCTACCCTTGGCCAGCGCCTCGTGGTACTTTTCCTCGGTGGCGTTCAGATTGTTCACGTAGGCCGCGTGGTGCTTGCTGTGGTGCAGCTGCATGATCTGCGCGTTGATGTGCGGCTCCAGCGCGCCATAGTCGTAAGGCAGGTCAGGGAGGCTGTGCTTGTGCCGGGAGCCCGCGGCACCCGCCACCGGGGCCAGCCTCCTGCCCGCGCTGAGAGGGACAGAGAGGACGCCGGGTCATGCCACTGACGCGGCGAGTCAGCCACGTCCGCCGCCCCGAGACCCACCCGTGGGGGACGCCGCGGCCCCGGGCCCTGTCGCTCACCTGCACGCCGCCCGACACAACATTGCTGAGGCTCGCACGACCGCTGCTCTCCTCGGAACGCAGCCGTTCGCTCGCAAGCGCGCGTCTGCTCTGCGGCGACCACCCGGCGTCCGCAAGGACACAGCGAAGCCGTGACCCTGCAGGGTGCGCCCATCAGCGGAGGGGAGGACGGGACACTGACGGCCCGGCGCGTAACGGAGCGGCACCCAGGGAAAGCCGAGTCTCCCCCGCGCCGAGTTGGTAGAGCCCGCCGGCTTGCCGTGCCACGCCCCCTGGTGTGGCCACGCCCCCATCACCGGCCTTGGCCCCGCCTCGCCTCTGGCCGCCCGGCCCCGCCCCGTTGTGGCTACGCCCCACCCTCCGTCTAAGCCCCGCCCCTCCTCGGCTGCCAGGGCTGGCTCTGGCTTTGAGCTCTGATGCCTCCCTCCACTCCTTTTCCACTCCTGCTTCTGGGAAGCCCTGGAGACTTTCCTCCGGGAAGCCACGGCCCTGCTGCTGGTCAGAGCCATGGCGTAACTAGGGCCCCTCTGACCCAGTTAATTTATTCCCGGAGTGACCTTCCCCGGTGCCTGATCTCGAGCTGCCCAGTGACAGGACTGCTGAGTTTAAATCATGTGGCAGGTTTGCGTGTGTTCATCTTTGTTGCCCCTGAGATTGGGGGGTTGCCGACTTCAGGTGCAGTTTGCCAGCCTCGCAGTTAACTAGCAAGAGTTGGGATTAGAAGGCGAGGTTCATCTTTCCTGATAAAACTCTGCAACACTTTGTGTATTCAGTGACTTCAAAAACCAACCACTCGACCAAATGTAAAAGGACTTTGTTGACTTACAGCCTAATAACTGTGGCTATCAAATGTTTCCATAACAATCTACATAGAATTTAAGACAGCTTTCCTCTGCCACTGATAGGTTTAGGTCTTCCCTGATTAGAAGACACTAAGGAAGCAGAAGGCTGAGTAGTTCCCATTGGTTTTTTCCACCCCCTTTACATGCCTCCTAAGGATGACTGGGCTTAGGGTAAGGGGAATTTCAAGAGGATGTTTTCTGCCAGAGGGAAACTTGTCCACAGGCCTCAGACACGGGTTGTGTTATGGATACCCTGAGTCAGCATGGTTGAAAATAGAAGTTGATGTTAGCGGAGGAAAGGTGGTCTAACACTGTTACCATGAGGGGCATTCTAGTCAGTTCCACAAACCTAAACTCAAAATCTCTGCGTGAGTACAATCATCTCCGCTGTCTTCTCTTCAGAGTTTTCTTTTTTTCAGGTTAGCATAGATAGATAGTAATGGATTTCATTAGGGCTTTTTTATCTAGATTTCATTTTCTTTCATGTCATAAATATTATCCAGACAGGAATCTAAGCAGAAATTACTTATACCATCTCTAGAGACACAGTCCCAAATGCCATGATCCCAAATGTTGAAATCCCAAAAGTACCAAATCCCTAAAATTTCCTGAAGACTGTAATGCTGAAATTCTGAAGCCAAAGTCCCCAAAATTTCACTTTCCATGTTTTTGTAAAGCAAAAAAAGTTCTCATAAAATGGGTAGAAACCAAATTCCAAGGAAATTTCTACTCACAGAATATAGACAGCAACAACAATTTGTAAATGTGCCATCTGCCCTGACATTCCTTCCAGCTAACAGGATTTTGGAGTTTTTATCATGAATCAAAGATGCACTTGAAACAGGTAGGGAACACTAACTACAAATGGGGGTGTCAACCCCAGGTCCTTAACTGTCAGCCATTGAAAGCATTCTCTCAGTATCACATAAGACCATAATGTTTAAAGAACAGGACTTGATGCCAGAACTAGTGGGGCTCAAGATGGCTGCACAAATGACAAAAAGAAGAAACGGTTACAGGAAAACAGCATGGCAACAGTCCTAACGAAGCCCTCTCCCTTCAGTAACTCTTTTATTATTATTATTTTTGTTTTGTTTTGTTTTGTTTTGTTTGGGTTTTTTTGTTTGTTTGTTTGTTTCAAGACAAGATTTCTCTGTGTAGCCCGGGCTGTCCTGGAACTCACTCTGTAGACCAGGCTAGTCTCGAACTCAGAAATCCGCCTGCCTCTGCCTCCCAAGTGCTGGGATTAAAGGCGTGCGCCACCACCACCTGGCTATTATTATTATTTACTTTTTACTTATTCACTTTACATCCCACTCACTGCCCCCTGATGGTCACCCCTCTCCTACAATCCTTCCCCCATTACCCAACTTCTCCTCTGAGCAGGTGGGGCCCTCTGGATATCCCCCGACCCTGGCACTTCAAGTTTCATCAAGGCTAGGCGCTTCCTATCCCACTGAGGCCAGACAAGGCAGCCCAGCTAGAAGAACATATCCCACATATAGGCAGCAGCTTTTGGAACAGCCCCTTCTCCAGCTGTTCCAGACCCACATGAAGACCAAGGTGTACCCAACTATGTTCTTTAGTTGGTAGTTCAGTCTCTGAGAGAGCCCCCAAGGGTCCAGGTGAGTTGGTTCTATTGGTCTTCTGTGGGACTGCTTAAGGGTATCCTGGTTCTTGGCTGGGCATGGGCCTGGAACCCCGAGACTCCAAGGGAGAAACGGCAGGAGTTCGGCCACGTCCCCAGAACCCAGGGTCCTGAAAAGCAATCTAATCTCCATGGACCTACATTGTTCAGTCACGTAGGCCATTACAGCCCCTCCCAAAGTGCACAGGTAGAGGGTGTGAGTATAGGCCTCAGGCCCTAGAGATTTACATACTAAGGACGGTCAGAGGGCGGAGCCAATTAAGCATTCCTCCCCAGACCCTTCCCACTTCTCCCTCCCTATTTAACTCAGGTCTGCCCTGAGTTTTGGGGGGGGGGTGGGGGGGGTGGGGGATGGGGGATGAAGGGATAGGGGGTGAGGGGTGGGGAGTGGGGGGGTACATCCAGATCCATCCACCACCCACCATGAAAATAAACCCTTTTGGAACCAAGGACTTCCTCGGATCATTGGGCAAAGCCTCCAGCCTTTGGAACTCCAGACCTTTCTCCTGGATGTGGGACCTGCGACCCCTTTTCCCACAGTCTTCCTATGGAGTTCCTGTTTGGAGAATAGCTTGGGCTTTGTATTTTGATGCTAATTCCCCTTTCCTGGGAAGGGCTGCAGAGGAGGAGTGAATCAGTACACAGGTGAATTCTAGTGAACCTTCTTCCCATCTTAATTTGTAAAATAAAGGCTGGAGCCAGTGATTAGGCAGAAGAAGGGGAGGTGGAGAAATAAAGGTTGGTTGGAGGACAGAGGAGCTGGAGATGGAAGGACAAGCTCGAGGCTTGGAAACCAGCAAGTTATAAGGGTCTCATAGCTGGGGAATAGAGTAGTATAGTGGTGAATCTGCCCAATCTAGGTGTGCAGCTTATATTCATAATTATTGAGTTGTGTTTCTTTGACCGATCTAATTTAGGTTGGAGATTTACCGCAACACTGTCCCCTTAGGGGCTGCAATCCCTCCTCCTACTCTTGGCTTAATTAACTGAAAAAAACATTAATTCTATAGGCCACACGACTGAGCAACGCATTGTCAGTTTCCTGTTAGTTTTGAAATGTGGATTCGAGAACCATGGCCTAGGCAACCTCAGTTTTTTACCAAAGTCTATCAATCTAGTGGATGACTTAAATGGAATCACAGGTTTGGCACCTCTGTCTTCATGTTGTCTGCCCTTGTCTGTCTTAACTTTAGAGTCAGACTCACCTTGAGACTTGCCGGTCACTTGAGAAATGCTTTGCTGAAGACCGTGACTCATTGTGAATTTGGCCTGCTATGCTCTGGAGCAGTTATGTGTTTCTTCTGCCCCACCCTGTCTTTCTCTGAAAGACAGCTGTTGTGCCTTATTATATGGTTCAAACCAAATCATGAGGCTACAGTACTTATGCAAGATGATGATGTCAAGAAAACCCCACAGAGTTAAGCCTCTGCCTGTCACCCTGAAACCTCAAGGCCAGTGTGTGCACACAGGAAAAACATCTTTTGAAACTCTTTATGACTCATGGACAATTACCATCCTCAGGGTCCCCTCACCCACAACTCAGTAAAGCCTTGCTGCTCTTCACTGAGAGGTTTCCTTCTCGATCAAGGCTGTCTCCCTTTGGCTTAAACTGAAGCTGGCCAGCTTGGACTGATGTCCCTCAAAACAGGAAATACCTATCTTCTCATTTGTAATATTTGTAACCCGAGGAAACCTGCTTCCTCGGCCTCCAGGGTGCTTGGAGCAGAGGCATGCACCACCACATCTAGCAGCTCAGCCCCTGTTCTCCCATGCCCTGGGACCCTATTGCCTAGTATGGATGACTTGAAGAAGCCACCAGAGTCACTAACTGGTTGCAACAAAATTACATATGTGGCATAAGACACATGATGTGGTGCTTTCACTCACAAGGGCTACTTCCTCTGTTCTATTCTCTGACATGCATGTGAAATGTACCTCACACTCAAAAGACAGAATGCAATCCTGTCTCTCACCCCCTTTCTGTATGTATGTGATGTATGTACATGGTCATATGGATAGATACATATGTGTATGTAGGTGCTGTACTCACAGAAGGCCAGAGATCAATGTCCGGTGTCTTCCTAAATCATTCTCTCAATGAAGCTGGAGCTCATCAATTCCCTAGGCCCTCATCTGTCTCCACCACTACCACAGCAGCAACGGAGTTACAGCCAGGCACCACCACCACTGCAGCAGCAGCAGAGTTACAGCCAGGCACCACGAACACAACTGGCTTCTATGTGGATGCTGGGGATCTGAACTCAGAGCCTCACACAGCAGATGCTTTACCCACTGAGCCATCTCCCAACCAAGTCCCCATCCATATCCGTTATAATATATGTGAGAGTGTGTGTATGTGTGTGTGTATATATATATACACACACACACATATATGTATATAGTATGCATATATATGTCACACACACATATTCACACACATACACTCACACACATACATACACACACTCTCACTCAAAGTCACACACACACACACACACACACACACACATGGCTTTAATGTGTAGCTCAGTCGGAATCCTTGAACTCACAATCCTCCTTCCTTGGCATCTAGAGTGAAGGGCTTACAAAGGTGGACCTTGCATGCTCAGCTGTCAAACTTGTCTTTATTACACAGTCTCTTTAGAAACTTTGTTCTGACTGCCTCTGCATACCTTCCCCACATATGCCTTTCGTCACCTGACCTTCTCGTTGTATTTCTTACATTTAACTCATCACTAATTTCTTAACCTGAGGCTTGCTACTCCCCCTCTGTTCTGACCTCAGGCCTAGATTACATTTGCTTCTCAGCTTCACTGAAGACTCACCCTCCTGTCATTTCCTTTGACTGGTCCCTGACCAACTCTTCCCACTCCTGCAAAGAACCCAAGAAACCAGAACTGTATCAAGGAAGGTTCAAAGGAAAGTTCATTCCATATGTAAAACCAGCAGGCCCTTCTAAAAGTTCCCCATTAATGACCATGCAATCTCCCCCAACTCCATTAGAAAAATAAACAACACAGCTGTCACATCTGTTACGACAATTAAAAATCAGTTGCTTCCGTGTGGCCACCAGGAGGTGCTCCTTCCCAGAGAACAGTACTACACAGAGCTTTCAGCATAGTTTTTGTTGAAAAGGTATGTCAAATGACCACAATTCCATGTGCCTGGGCTATGGAGTAGCCCTGTCCTGGTGTCCCAAAGAATAACCACATCTCAGCTCACTGCTGTTGTTGGGCAACTTGCTGATTTTTCTCTGGTGTCTGGCAGGATAGAGCAGCTAGAGTAGAAATGTTACAGAAATAATATGCCTTATCAGAGAGAAATCACTTCTCACACTTAGTGATTAATTAACACAAAACTCTTCAATAGCCTTTGGCTATCAGAACTGGCAGCATAGACAGAGCAATGACCACAGTAATGGCCAGCACAGGCAAAGTGAATTTTATTGTGGCATGACTCATGTGGACCTTTGGTGCCGACTAATCGATCATGGTGTTTCCAATCATGAAGTAGATAAGAAGCCTACTGCATTTCTGTTTCATCTGTTTAAGTAGGAACATTCTCAAAGAAAGGCTACATTGGATGGAGGCGAAAGGGAATTTTGGCCAATGAGCCAATTTCTAGACTTGAGCCAGTCTGTAGACTCAGAACCCCTAGAATGAAGGTATGGTTAGGTTCCCCTGAGAAAGGACCTTGATTTAAAAAAAAAATGCCTAAAAGTTTTACCATTAGCCTTTTCCCACTCCTTCCCCAGAGACAGATATACTTAGAAGTTGGCAGAATTCTACCTGTCTTAGTTAGGGTTTTACTGCTGTGAACAGATACCGTGACCAAGGCAACTCTTATAAGGACATTTAATTGGGGCTGGCTTACAGGTTCAGAGGTTCAGTCCATTATCATCAAGGCAGGAACATGGCAGCATCCAGGCATGCATGGTGCAGGAGGAGCTGAGAGTTCTACATCTTCATCTGAAGGCTGCTAGCAGAATAGTGAGTTCCAGGAAGCTAGGGTGAGGGTCTTAAACCCACACCCATGGTGATACACCTACTCCAACAAGGCCACACCTCCTAATAGTACCACTCCCTGGGCCAAGCATATACAAACCATCCCATGTATGTAAGTTAGTAAAATCCTCTGTTGACGACAAGGTGACTCTTATTTCAGCATTAGCCACAATCTGTCAAAAGTTTTATATCCTGGGTCACCAAATCCATGGCCTCTCACAATTGGTGGGTCAGGATAAGCAAATGCATTTGTCTCCTTGAGTTTGTTAAATAGTTCCCACCATGGGCTTTCAGTTTCTCTGAGCTCCCAGGAGATGCTTCAGTGGCTGGAGACATTGGTAATTCCAAATGTTGGCAATTTGGGAAGCCTATTCCAGATACTTAAAATATTCACCCTTATACCTCTATTACTCTAGGACCACTTCTGGCACCAAAATCTGTATTAGTCAGGGTTCTCTACCGTAACAGATCTTATAGGATGAATCTCTGCATATAGAAAGGGGATTTATTAGAATGATTTATAAGCCGTGGTCCAGCTATTGCATAATGGCTACCTATGAAGGGAAGGTCCAAGACTCCAATGGTCGTTCAGCTCACAAAGCCGGATAGCTTGGCTGGTCTTTGGTATATGAGCAGAATCTCCAAGCAGTAGGCTGTAAAGACAGTGAATGGGCTTGTTGATGAGCGTGAGAGCAAACAGTCAAAGACAGCAGCAAGCTTCCTGCTGCCACGTTCGTAATGCAGGCTGCCGCCAGTAGAAGGTGCGACTCAGATTAAAGTTGGACCTTCCCACTTCAAAAGATCTGGATCAAAGGGTTTATCGTTCCACCTCAAATCCTGATTAGCAGTGTGCCTTCCCACTTCTCACAATTCAATTAAGAAACAGTCCCTCGAAGGCATGCCCAATCATTTGGGTTTTACTTAGTTCATCCCAGATGTAGCCAAGTTGACAATTAAGAATATCCATCGCAGACATCTTCCATGAAGATGGGGTCTATAGACTGACTACATGTGACAACTTCCATACCAATAGATTCTAGAGAGTGACAAACTCCCAGGAAGGGTCTGGGGGAGGATACAGTGTGATCTTGGCCGCACATCACAGAGGTCACATTTACCATATCCTCACCCAGCCTTCTGGGCACAAAACAGGTTAAACATCTCTTTCTTTGAAGAGACAACCCTATGTGCCTAACATTCCTGGTTTCCCTGGGGCTTATCTGTGAGCACAAGACCTCTGTGCTCCCACGCCTGACACTGGTGAGCAGTACTGAGGGAAAAGGTCAGGAGGCCAATACGGACAGTCGGGGTGCTGAAAGAAAGGGGTCATCTTTCCCTGATGTTCTTAGTGACATGACAAATACCTTGACAACAAAAGGCAAGTTAACAAGAAAATCCCAGGCTTACCTTTGGTGCTGGTATTGAACCCAGGCCAGGTATTGAACACACGTTAAGCATGCATGGAGCCCCACAACAAATATACTAACATACATAAGCACAAGAATCATATAAAACTCATCCAAAAAGTGATTTTAAAACAGCATTAAAAAGTCATACAAAAGCCGGGCGGTGGTCGGCGCACGCCTTTAATCCCTGCACTTGGGAGGCAGAGGCAGGCGGATTTCTGAGTTCAAGGCCAGCCTGGTCTACAGAGTGAGTTCCAGGACAGCCAGGGCTACACAGAGAAACCCTGTCTCGAAAATCAAAAAAAAAAAAAAAAAAAAAAAAAAAAAAAAGTCATACAAAAGCTCAAAGGACGGGCCATTTGATTGAAACTTTTTTCTTTTCTGCTTTGTTTAGACGAGGTTTCTCTAGGTAAGACAGGCTGCCCCAGAAGAATATATAGGTTAGGCTAGACTCTAATTTGAAGTCCCCCTTAACTTGGGATGGGGATGTGTGGGACGACCCTGTAGAAGCTGAGAATTTTGAATCTTCAGATTCTCAAGGGTTTGCCCCACCTGAGGAAGTTATACCCTCAGTCCCACCCCTTGAAATAATGCCCTTTCCACATGAGGAAGTTAATCCCTCAGAGTCTGATAAACCAGCAGTGGCTTTGGCTGAAGAAAACACCAGACAAGACAATATTGCCGGGCGGTGGTGGTGCACGCCTTTAATCCCTGCACTTGGAAGGCAGAAGCAGGCGGATTTCTGAGTTCGAGGCCAGCCTGGTCTACAGAGTGAGTTCCAGGATAGCCAGGACTACACAGAGAAACCCTGTCTCGAAAAAACAAAAACAAAACAAAACAAAACAGACAATATTGATGTTTCTCAAGGCCCACCAATAATTTCTTCTAGACCTATAACCAGACTCAAGGCAAAGCAGGCCCCTAGAGGGGAAGTAGAAAGTGTAGTCTGTGAGGAAATGCACTACACTACTAAGGAGCTTAATGAGTTTGCTACTTCACTCAAGCAGAAGTCTGGGGAATACGTGTGGGAATGGATTTTAAGGGTGTGGGATAATGGTGGAAGGAACATAAAACTAGGTCAGGCTGAGTTTATTGACGTGGGCTCTCTGAGTGGAGTCTAGGTTTAACTTGGAAGTTCGCACTGTTAAAAAAGGTGTTAGAAGTTTGTTTGAGTGGTTGGCTGAAGCATTTATCAAAAGATGGCTACTGAAAAAGAGTTGGAGACACCTGATATCCCTTAGCTTAGTGTTGACCAAGGGATTTTAAGGCTCAGGGAAATTGCAACGCTAGAGTGGGTATGCTGTGTAAAACTTAACCCTCCACAATGGGAAGGCCCAGAAGACATGCCCTTCATGAATCTCTTCATGAGAGGGACACCAGCACATTTCTGAAGAGTTTTGTTCTTGTCCTTTTCCTTGCGCCAGACGCTTAGGGTTGGAGATGCTGCTGCTCAATTAGTATGAATTAATTTTAATTGGGCCCCTGGTGCCGAGGCTGGTGGATTTGGTGGGTTTTTTTTGTTTGTTTTGTTTTTTGGTTTTTGGTTTGTTTTGTTTTGGTTTTTTTGAGGCATGTCTTGCTGGGTAGCCTAGGATTCCCTCAAATACCTAACGTCTGCCTCAGTTCCTGAGTTTTGGGATTGCAAACAAGGTTTTTTTGTTTGTTTGTTTGTTTGGTCTTTGGTTTTTTGGTTTTTCGAGACAGGGTTTCTCTGTGTAGCCCTGGCTGTCCTGGAACTCACTCTGTAGACCAGGCTGGCCTCGAACTCAGAAATCCGCCTGCCTCTGCCTCCCAAGTGCAGGGATTAAAGGCGTGCGCCACCACCGCCCGGTGCAAACAGGGTTTTCACGTTTTCAGTGTTTGCAATCAACTCCCTTTTGATGCTAAAATTGACCCTAATTTGGCTTGTGGGAAATCCTCCAAGCAGGCTCCTGTGATTACAAATTTACTTTGGGCACATTCTACATAATGAACAATGGACAGACTATATACTGTATAAAATAGAATTGTAATGTAGGACCTATAACAACTGTCTCAAGACAGCAAAACGTTATTAACACTAACCCACCCAGGAAGCCACCCTGCTGCACTCAGGCTGGTAGGAAGTCAGGGTGTGCTCTCTACTCATCCTCCAGGAAGCTAGACCACAACCCCTGTAACAGTCAGCGCTGAAGGTACAGGAGTGTGTCCCTGCCCACAGTGTACAAAGTGCTTCATGAACCCAAGGCTTCACATATGCCAGGCACTGTACCAGCTGAACTATATCCCCAGCCCTTGTCTCCACTCCCAACTTAGCCCACTATGCTCTTCTATGGCAGGCAAAGGAGGTGACTGGCTTCCAACTCGTCACCTCCAGCAGTCCAGTGCCCAGCCTCCAAGCAAGGCACAGCCGAGTACCCCTTCCCCACGGGAAGCCTTCTCTGCCTGCCCTGGAACCTCTGTAAACCCAAATCATGACCTGGACTGACTTCCTCCATCTATGTACCAGACTCTCAAAAGACAGCCTCTACTTTTTAACTTTTATTTTTACTATATTTTTATGTGTATGTTATTATATTTTATTATAACTTTTCAATTTTTAGCTTTGAGCCTCTGCTGTTCTCATTTTGGTTTGTTGTGGGCTATTTGCAAACTTTATTTAGATGTAACTTACTTGCCACACACGTACCCTTTTAGCACCGTCTTGATTAGTTTTAAGTGTGCATAATCTGGGCAACAAGATAAAGAACACATAAAACTGGGTAACCACATACAGAGTGTACCTACAACCCTAAGTTCCTTAATCTTCCTCCTCAGTCGATTTCTCTTCTCTCCCACTTCTAGCATCTGCTGATTTTGAGACTATCACTATGGGTTAGTTTGTCTTTTCCCCTGAATCCTGTGGACATACCTCCTCACTCACTCAGACAGTGGATCAAACCTCACTCACTCAGACTACAACTCCTCCTGCATTTAAAGCATTACAAACATTTTTGACTTATGTCCCCCAGAACTGGAACCAAGAGTTCTGGATTCTTTTTCTTTTGTTTTGTTTTGTGTTTTGTTTTTTGAGACAGGGTTTCTCTGTGTAGTTCTGGCTGTCCTGGAACTCACTCTGTAGACCAGGCTGGCCTCGAACTCAGAAATCTGACTGCCTCTGCCTCCCAAGTGCTGGGATTAAAGGCGTGGCCACCACTGCCTGGCTTGGATTTTTTTTTTTTTTTTTTAAGTGGAAAATAGGATGTGGGGGCTGGGGAGGTGCCTCAGCAGTAGGTGCACTTGGATGCTCTTCCAGAGGTTCTGAGTTCAATTCCCAACAACCACAGGGCAGCCCATGATCCCATCCCCTCTTTTGGTATGCAGGCATACATGCCGGCAGGGTATACAGAAATAAATTTACAAAACTTAAAACACCAAGAGTGGGTGCCAGCTGTGCTTACTGTTACCACTGAGACACAGTCGTCCTGCTTTGCCTGGGAGGATCTTTTTAGATTCATGTTTATGCTTTGTCTGCATGTGTGCCATTTGTATGCCCGACACCAGCTCAGGTCAGAAGAGGACATTATGGATGATTGTGAACAGCCATGTGGGTGTTTAGAATTGAGTCCAGCTCCCCTGCAAGAGGGATAAAAGCTCTTAACCTCTGAACCATCGCTCTAGCTCTTGCCTGGGAGTATTCCACTAAATAGCCATTGCTCCAGGAAACCACTTTAATACCTGGGAAGAAGGAACAATCCCTCACCCTCCAAAGTCCTTCAGCATGAAGACTTAAATGGGCATATATTAATTGTACAAAATAATGGGTTTCATTATATATTTTTTTAAATTTTATGTATATACCTATGTACCTGTGTGGTCAGACCCCCTGGAGCTGGAGTTACAGGTAGTCATGAGCCACCTGATATGGGTGCTGGGAACTGAACTCAGGTTCTCTGAGAGAGCATCACATGTTCTTAACCCATGAGTATTCTGGTAATATCTCCAGGCCCTTTGTTATTTTTACACATGTATATATTCCAGATCTGCTACCTTCTTCTGACATCCACACCCACCAGGCACACAGACAACTCTCATATATATAAAATAAAAAAGTTTAAATCTAAAAAATTTTTTTTAAATGTGTTCAATGTGTGTTGTTTGTGTGTGTGTGTGCCTACATAGTCACCAGATCTTCTGGAACTAGAGATACAATTATGAGTCACCATGTGGATGCTGGGAATTGAACAATCACTGAGCCATCTCTCCAGCCTCAAGTTGTATTTTTTTTTTAAGATTTATTTATGAGCACACTGTTGCTGTCTTCAGACACACCAGAAGAGGGCATCAGATTCCATTACAGATGGTTGTGGGCCCCCATGTGGTTGCTGGAAATTGAACTCAGGACCTCTGGAAGAGCAGCCAGTGCTCTTAACCACTGAGCCATCTCTCCAGTCCCATATTTCGATTTTAAATAGTGTTTCTGAACTCTTTGGTAGGTATTTGAATTTGTATCTCTTTTACACTAGAAATCTTTGGAGAAAGTAACATTAAAATGTTTGTACTACAATATACATAACTTCAAAACCACAGCAACAATGTTACTATTACAAATCGCTTAGTGAAACTTAGTGATTCTTAGATATCTAGGACAGAGCCCTCCATAGGCACAGTGCCAGAGTGAGGAACTCAAATGTAGCAGCTATATTCTTTCTTTTGTATATCTCAGTTCCGCTATCAATTTTACTTAAGAGTGGATTGGTTCGTTTCGATTTACTTTGGACTTTGGAGGGGTTTTTTGTTTTACCTTTTGGCTTCATAAATTTTGAAAACTCAGAGAAGTCTTGTTTCTACCTTTATGTCCTACAGCAGCCATTACCCTCTTTTTTGAGTAACTATTAAGTTTCTGCAATATCCTTCTGTCTTCCCAATATGTGCCTGCATCTATGTGTATATATTTCTACACTTTGTTTTTATTCACTCAGCTCTGGACTCATTCCAAAGTAACACATTAGCCAGCGTGTGGCACGCCTTTAATCCCAGCACTTGGGAGGCAGAGCAGGCGGATTTCCCGATTTGAGGCAGCTGTCTCATGGTGAGTTTCAAGGACCGCCAGGAATACAGAGAAATCCCTTTCTCGAAAATACCAAGCAAACAAAACAAAAAAAACCAAAGTAACACATTACTATTAATGACGCATCCTCACTAGGAAACAGATTCAATGTATATCTCCATTTAAACAAAGTTGATTCCTCCTCATAAGTATATTTAAAGACTGTCCTTATGTGAATCTCTGTTCCCTTTCTTGCAGTTTTCCAGGCCTGCGATGCAACTGAAGATGTTTTTAGACTAGTGGACACCATGGCTCCTTTGATCATCTGTCTCTACTGTAATTGTATCCATAAAACGAATCTCAGCCTGATCACCTCATGGGTTAACTGCTCTCATAAAGCGACTAAGCCTAATGACTGCGTTTGGGGATGCTGAGGGACTGCCCAGCAACGCCGTTCTTGCAGTAGTTCAGGCGATTGTCTTCCTGGAGGGATTTCTTGGACTCCAGAACCCTCACCCGGCTGCCTTCCCCCGGCTTCCAGTCTACGACCTGCCCTGAAACTGCCCACACGCACAGTCTCCTTGCTCCTTGACTCAAGCCCAGAGACGCCCATGGGAGCAAGCCAGCGGCTGCAGGGACTGCGGCGGCTTCTAAGGCCCCCAAACTTAGAACGACAGGCACTTAGGCGTGAAACTGCCGTCTCCACGTTCCGGCACCGCGCGCGGAAGCATCCTGTGAGGTGCGACGTACAGCGAAGAGCCAATCACGCGCTCGTCGGCTCGGATTCCTCCGCCCAGGCCGCCCTGCAGCCGCAGGTGGCCCCGCCGAGCGTGTCCGGCAGCCGCTGCCGTCCCGAGATGCCTCGCGGGTGACCTCCGACCTCGCGGGCCCGCCCTTCTCTCCGGCCGCTTCCCTCCCCAGCCCGGCTGAGCTTGCAGAGCCCCCACGGGGCAGGTGCGGGCCTCCGCGGACGGTCTCGGTGCGGCGGCGGAGTGCCGCTGCCTCTCCGCGCCCCGAGGCTCCAGCGGGCAGGGCCGGCCTCCCCTCGCCTCTGGTCGCCGGAGGCGCCCGGCGCGGTGACCGAGGCGGCGCCCGAGAGGCGCGTCTCGGGTGAGTGGGCCACGGGCGGGGTATCGGCGGCGCGCTCGGGGCGGGGCGCTCGATGCGGGGCGGGGCTGGCGGCGGGGCCTGGTTTCCTCCCTCAGCGCCATTTTGTGGCTGCGAGACCCGCAAATAAAGGCTATCGCCGGGGCTGCAGCGGGAGGAGCGCGGGGGGGGGCGCCGGCGGCGGCACGGCTTCGGCCTGTGTGACTGGCGGCGCCCGCGCAGCCTCGGGCTGGGAAGGTAGGTGCGGCCGCAGCGGGAATGACCACGAGGGCCTGCGGGGCCGGGAAGCGAGGCGCGGCCGCCCTGGATCCGGGGAAACGCACTCCAGGCTCGAAGGGCGACCGGGCCTGCGACCGCGCAGCCTTCCCGTTAGGCAGAGCGGTTTGCTGCCGGTGGGGATACCTGCACCGCTTCACAGCCATTCTACTTCCGTCCCTGACGGCAGGGGACAAGGCGGGCGTTCCCGCGGCCGGGGAGGCGGGGAGGCCGGAGGCCGCCCTCTCGGGGCTGACTGGCCATGCCGGCCCTTTCCCCGCCTCTGTCGCCCCCTCCCACCTTCACCTTCTGGGTTCGTCACCCCGGACCCAGAGGTACCGGCAGTTCTGTATAACACAAGTGAAGCATTCGGTCCTTTTTTTTTTTTTTTTTTTTTAAAAACCACCAAAACCGAATTTCACGTCATGCAGTAAGCTTGTCATTGCAGCCACGTTCTCCTGTGGACTTGCGTTTTTACATAAGTGCGTGCACTGTGAGTAATTTTTTTTGACAGCTTCGTGAAAATTTTCGTGAACTTTTATTCTAGTTTTGGATCTCTGTAAAGCTGGTTTGACCATATTTAAAATTGTTTTTCGTAAGACAGTGCACAGTAGGAAAAGGCCTAAGTGTTCCTGTTTGTGTACATGCTTTCTTATGGGGGGAGGGGGCGGCTAGGATGGAACGCTAGGCCTTGTGCATGCACGCTAAGCCAGCATTCTGCCATTGAGCTATTCCCCGAGCCCACAGTTCTTGTTTTGATAATGAGGAAGTCAGTTAATTTGACCCCAAAGGACCAAGACACTGTAAACTGGTTGTAAAGATCGCTGAGCTTCAAAGAACATGTTATAGTCCTAAGTTTTATTTACGCCTTTTTCATCGTTTTCACACTCTAGCCTAGCTTTTTCATTTAGTTAATTTTATTGTTTGGAAAGGTAAGTGGAAGTCACAGATCAATCACTACAAATTCTCCTTTTTTTCCCCCTTTAGCTTATATATTTGAGCATTGGGGCTGGAGAGTTGGCTCAGCAGTTAAGAGCACTTTTTGCTCTTCATCACCCCAATGATGGCTCAGGGCCATCCTTAATTCCTGTTCCTGGGATTTTGACTTACCTTTTTTCACCTCTGGGTGGTATCAGGCATGCAAGTGGTGCCACATATACATGCCATTCATAAAAAATTTTAAATACTTTAAAAAAAAAAAACAAGCATCAGGTTTTCTTATAGGTAAACATGAAGACGTTTGAAACTATTGAAGATGGACATTTTTGAGGTGGCTAGATTTTGCTCATTCATTCATTCATTCATTCAGTAACTGTTGCTCAGGCAAGTTGAGGAAGGTTGCAGTCTACAGGATTGCTTCTGATGTGATTGAAACTGAATTTTAAGTATTTGGGCAGACATGTTTCTAAGAGTGCTTTAGTTCTTCACTCTTAAACAGATGTGTTTGTACACTATTTAAATCATGGTTTGTAATAGCCTTTTGATGTATTTGGACAAAGCATTACCTTAGTCTTCAAGGTCCCTTCTGTCTTTGTGTCTGTAACGTAGACTCCTTGAAAATATTGTTAGCTATCTAGATTATTGGTGTATAATATAGTTGTGTTACTTGTATCATGCTCTTTAGAAGTTTTACTTTATCGGCTTTAGCAAAGCAAGATGTAAGATAGCATTCTTATCTTTATCTCCCACTTTCTTCCTCTAAATACTTTATATATTTCTTGTCATTAGCTAAACTTGGGAAATTTTTTCAGTATTCCCATAATTGAATAAGCTGTTGGTGCTAGATGTTAGGCATTTCCATCAGGCTAGAATACAGTGTTCTTTGCCTTAAAGATGAAGTTGGTAGAGTTTATTTTCTATGTTGATTGTGTCAAGCAGTTCTTGTTGTATAGTGTTTTTATGGTACCAAGAACAGATGTGCAGCACTCTGTGCACCAAGCAACACTGTCATTCTCTTTGGCTGATATGGAAACTGAAGCCCAAAGTGACTTGATCAAATAAACCTGTGAGGCTGAAATAGTGTTCTGATTTCTAAGGAGTCCCCTTATTCCTGCAGTGCTGAGACTCCAGCACTGCCAGAGGATGCCATTTCTTACATCCATTGTGATTTATTTTAGTGAGGCATATACATGCCTTCTTGCATAACTTACCCTGGCCTGTGGTTGCCTTTCTCCAGAGAGTACTAAGTTGCCTAACTTAGGATCATAGTGTTATGATCTGGAATGCTAGGCACTTAAAGTCAACTAAAACAATTCCACAACCTAAGCTAAGCTTTAAGAGTAGATGACATTCTAAATTGAGATATATTCTTTGAACTGTCTACACAAATAACTTAAAATTTAAAATATATTTATCTATTTTATGTTATGGGTGTTTTGTCTGTACGTCTGTCTCTGTACTATGTCTAAGCTGTGTCCTTGGAGGTTCAGAAGAGAATGTCAGATCCCCTAGAACTGGAGTTACAATTGTTAACAAACTACAGTGTGGGTGTTAGGAATCGAACCCAGGTCCTCTGAAAGAGCAGTCAGTATTTTAACTTCTGAGCCAGCTGGGCGGTGGTGGCGCACGCCTTTAATCCCAGCACTTGGGAGGCAGGCGGATTTCTGAGTTCGAGGCCAGCCTGGTCTACAGAGTGAGTTTCAGGACAGCCAGGACTATACAGAGAAACCCTGTCTTTAAAAACAAAAACAAACAAACAAAAAACCAAATAACTTCTGAGCTGTCTCTCCAGCTGCTCCCCCCCCCCTTGTGTAATTTTAAAACCAGTCATTTTTTAACCTGTTGGAAGGTTGCCAAATTATTCATGTTTGAATTTTTCTGCCTTTCTTTGTTTTTTTGTTTTTTAAGATGGTTTGTCTCTGTGTAGCCCTGGCTGGCCTGCAACTTCCTTGCTGTATAGAACTTGAAACTCTCCAGCCTCTGCCCCTTGAGTGCTGTACTGACCTGTGCTGTGCCACAGTGAGCAGATTTTCTTGTTGGGCTTGCCTAGAACTAAATAAGTTCTGGTTATTCATAATGCAAAAGTGTGTGTATATTTTTTCCTCTCTCATTTGCAGTTGCAGAGCCCTCCATGTGCTTAGCACGCAGTATACAACTGCATTACATCCTTAACCCGTGTGATACTTTTTGAAAAAAATAGTGTGCAATGTTCTGCTCACAACATGTATGCCTGCAGGCCAGAAGAGGGCATCGACTCTCATTATAGATTGTGAACCACAGTGTGGTTGCTAGGAATTGAACTCAATACTTTTGGAAGAACTGCCACTGCTCTTAACCACTAAGCCATCTCTCCAGCCCAGTGAGATTTTTTAATTAGAGAAGATTTAAGCTTAGTAACTTATGATGTGCTCATTTAGAGTGTTTTCCTAAAATCCTGATTTCTTCTGTACAACAGACCTAATTGAACACCAAGAGTTCAGTGGTGGTATGATTAGACTATTCATGCATATAGGAGTATATCTAAATTGATATTGGAAAATCTTTACTTATGAAGAGTCAAATATTCATTAAGAAATAGTTTTTAAACTCTTTTTTTTTTTTTTTTTTTTTTTGGTTTTTCGAGACAGGGTTTCTCTGTATAGCCCGGGCTGTCCTGGAACTCACTCTGTAGACCAGGCTGGCCTCGAACTCAGAAATCTGCCTGCCTCTGCCTCCCAAGCGCTGGGATTAAAGGCGTGCGCCACCACCGCCCGGCTCAGTCAAAATCTTAATCGTTTAGAATTTTGAGACAGTCTCTGTGTAGCTTTGGCTGTCTGTAAGGAACATAAAAGTAACTTTGAGAACTAGGACCTAGGAGTAACTGTTTGACTCTTGGTTAAGTTTGACTATTAGAAAATATCAGGTGTGTTAATTTTTTACAAAATATTTATTCATTGCATATATCGTATTCTGCATGCATGCACACCTGCATGCTGGAAGAGAGTACCAGATCTCATTATAAAATGATTGTGAGCCACCATGTGGTTCCTGGGAATTGAACTCATGACCTCTGGAAGAGCAGCCAGTTGTCCTAACAGCTGAGCCATCTCTCCAGCCCCTAAAGATTTATTTTTACTTCTTTGTGTATGTGTGTGTGCTAATGTGCATATGCTTGCCTGTGGAGGCCAAAGGTATTGGTTCTCCCTGGAGCTGGAGTTGTGAGCCGTCTTATGTAAATGCTGGGAACTGAACTCTGGTCTTTTTTGAGAGCAATTAACTGCCAAGCCATTTCTCCAACCCAAGAATTCATGTTTAATTGTGTATAAATTATTACTTCAAAATAGTTTAGATTTAAAAAAATATTGTCTCTCAAACTGAGTCTAACAATGTTTAGTGCTCAAAGTCTTCAAATGAAGGTTTTATATTTGTTAGGTTAGCTGTCCCTATTCTGTATATTTATTTCCCAACTTTTATAGTGCATTATTTAAGGTCCATTTGTTACATGTTTCTGTCTTTAAGGTACATATACTTTATATTTAACATTGTTAGAGCGTGGTGAATCAATTACATGATGGATTCTGCTTCACTGTCACAGCATATGCAGTAGAAGTCAAGGCCAGCAAAGTGGTGGTGGCTGGTCTGCCCTTCTAATCCTTCAGCAACACGCCCAGGATGCCTTCTGAGGCCTGACTTACTGTCAACACTTGTAAAAAATTACATAACCATGATGATGAAAGATGTTAGTTAGCAAAGAGGAAATTTGGTGAAAGTTACAGAGGGTGCTTATCTCATGTCTTTGGCTAACACCTAAAATATGAAGAGTCCTAGGTTGAATCCCTTTCACTACAATGAATGAAAGGACCAAAGTACTGTGAAATACAAGATTGTTTTAGTAACTATTGCACATTAACATTTGCTAATAACTGGTTCAAAAGTAACAGCTTTGTTTTTTTTAACTTTAAGGAGAAAAAATTTGATTGAAAGAAAATCAACTGAAAGTCTTTTCCCCAACCCTCTACCCCCCTTTTTTTTTAGGGTGCAAGATGACTAACGAAGAACCTCTTCCTAAAAAGGTATGTTTCAGCAGCTTGGTTTTTAAAGTTTAAGGGACTATTCTCTGTCCTTATTTTTTACTTCCTTTCCCTTGTACTTTGTTTGATCAGGGGACTACAAAGCATTAAGATGTGATTCTGTACGTGCTCAGTTTAGAATAAATGAACACAGCTTTTAGAAGGCGTTACAGTATTCCTGTGATATTCAATTCTTAGCCTGTATTGCATTGCCATATACACACATTAACAATTTCTGAATAATTTACAAATTTTACACATATGTATGTATGTATGTATATGTTCCTAATTTTTCTCCTATTTTGTTAAACCCCTAAGTCCTTTACTAAGTTTAGCTATCATTATTTATAGATAATATTACATATATCCTGAGGCTCTGTTTAACAGTGTGATGTAGGCTATGGAAGGATTGGTGATTCATTTTGGAAAAGCATTATGTTATATTAAATTCTGCCTGAAGTTTTGGAGTCAACATTACTCAGGAGTGAATAAGTATTCAGTGATGGAGGAGCTGTGGTTTGCTTTCTCTGGTTCAGTGTTTTTCCTGCTTTGTATTATAACACTGGGATTACTGGTTCATACTTAGAAACTTCTTAAAGAAAGTGATTTCTGTGCTTCTAGGAGTCAAAGTAGGCTTCATGCATACTGTGCAGGCACTTCTCCATTAACGTAGGCTCCCTCAACCAAGAATTTTTTTAATAAGAGAAATTAATAGAGCCTAGGAGAAAACATTTCTAAATGTATCAAACAATTTCAGCTTAGGTTCTGCTTTTTTTTAAAGATGTATTTATTTAATGTATGTGAGTACATTGTAGCTGTCTTCAGACTCACCAGGAGAAGGGGATCAGATCCCATTACAGATGGTTGTGGGCCACCATGTGGTTGCTGGGAATTGAATTCAGGACCTCTGGAAGAGCAGTCAGTACTCTTAGTTGCTGAGCCATCTCTCCAGCCCCATAGGTTCTACTTTTAAACTATTGGAAAGTTATAGATTGATAAGCCATTTTTAAAGATATGTAGGAGCATTCTATGAGCCTCTTTCAAAATCAACATCTGGATTCACAGTTTAAAGCTAGAGAACTGATATATTCACACAAGTTTTTCAAATTTCATCAGTTTTTCAAACATTCTCTGTGTGTGAAACTGCAGTCCTATATCAAGATAAGCATCTGAATCCTCACCACAGGGCTCTCCCTTAGAGCCACTTTGATGCCCTCCTTCCTTCCCCAGTGGTATAATGATAATCTGTTTTCCCTTTCTTTAACTTCCTGAGTGCCTATAAAGGAAATCCTGCATGTGTGTCCTTCTAGGATTATCTTTTCGCTTAGCATAACTTCTTTATATTAGTAGTATATTCGCATATTAGTAGTCTTATTTCTACTTGCTACTGAAGAATATTGAAATTAAGGCTGGATCACAGTTTTTTTGTTTTGTTTTGTTTTCTGGGTTTTCAAAATTATTTCTCTGTGTATGTGTAGCCTTGGCTGTCCTGGAATTCGATCTGTAGAACAGGCTGGCCTTGAACTCACAGAGATCCACCTGCCTGTCTGTATTGTATTTTTACAAGTGTTTAACTGTTAAAGGATAGTTGGAGGATCCCAGTTAGGACCATCACAAATAAAGCTGCTTGTGAATGTTGACTTTGTTTGGGCTGTACGCTCAAGGATGCAACTACTGGTTGATGTGGCATGTGCAAGTTTGGTTGATGTGAGTTTTTTATTTTTAATAAGGATTTTTGTTTGTTGGTTTTTTTTTTTTTTTTTTTTTTTTTTGGTTTTTCGAGACAGGGTTTCTCTGTATAGCCCTGGCTGTCCTGGAACTCACTTGGTAGACCAGGCTGGCCTCGAACTCAGAAATCCGCCTGCCTCTGCCTCCCAAGTGCTGGGATTAAAGGTGTGCGCCACCACCGCCCGGCTGGTTTTTGTTTTTTATTTTTTGTGTATCTGTATGTTGGGGGATGCTCCAAAGTGGAGAAATGGCATCCTCTGGAGCTGGAGTTACAGGCAGGTGTACACTCCTGACTGATGTAGATGTTGTGAACTGAGCTGGTCCTCTGAAGAGTTCAAGCACTGTTAACCACTCAGCTCTCTCCAGCCTTCACGTTTAGTATAAAGCAGCAGTCAGGCTGTTGTTCAGAGTTGGTCCTGTGGAAACTGCTTTGCACTCTGAAAGAGTACTAAGTCCATTTTTAATTTTCTTTGTAGGTCCGACTGAGTGAAACAGACTTCAAAGTTATGGCACGGGATGAGTTAATTCTAAGGTAAAATGTTCTTTCATCAAAAATTCATAAACAGCATACTGTGATTACTTATATTATGCCATCTGTAGTTGGGTTTGCTCGTTTTGTGGGGTTTTCTTGTTACTGATTATGTTTGAGACAATGTCTTTCTATGGAAGTTAAGATTTTCTTGCTTTGCCCACAAAGGGATAGGAATACAGGCATGTCTCTGCTACAGTAGCTGCCATGGTTGTTTTGTATTGTTTGTTTGGGGGTTGGTTTAGCTTGGGTTTTTTGTTTGTTTGGTTGGTTGGTTGGTTTTGGGGGGTGGGGATTAGGGTATTTTTGGGGAGTTATTTTTGTTCTGTTTTGGTTAGTTAGTTTTTTGTTTGTTTGTTTTGAAACATGTTTTTTTTTTGTATAGCTCTGGCTGTCTTGGAACTTCTAACCCAAAGAGTTCCACCTGTCTTTAAACCCCACTGCTGGAATTAAAGGCATGTGCCGCTATTTTTAACTTTTTTTTTTTTTTTTTTTTTTTTTTTTTGGTTTTTCGAGACAGGGTTTCTCTGTATAGCCCTGGCTATCCTGGAACTCACTCGGTAGACCAGGCTGGCCTCGAACTCAGAAATCCGCCTGCCTCTGCCTCCCAAGTGCTGGGATTAAAGGCGTGCGCCACCACCGCCCGGCTGGCATGTGCCGCTATTACCTGATTCAATCTGACTTTTTTTTTTTTTTAATGTTAATATATCCTCAAGTCACTTGATACGGTTTTTTGTTTGTTTGTTTTGTTTTTTTTCTTTTGGATATGTTCCCTATAGTTCCTCGGTGTGTAAGAAAGAAGAACATTAGCTGGGCGGTGGTGGCGCACGCCTTTAATCCCAGCACTTGGGAGGCAGAGGCAGGCGGATTTCTGAGTTCGAAGCCAGCCTGGTCTACAGAGTGAGTTCCAGGACAGCCAGGGCGACACAGAGAAACCCTGTCTCGAAAAAAAAAACCAAAAAAAAAAAAAAGAAAAGAAAAAAAAAAAGAAAGAAGAACATTAGTTTAGGTGGCTTCTAGATTGACATAGACCAAATTTTCTTTTAGAGCTGAAATAGTCAGATTAGTTACACAGGAAGCATTTATATTTAATATATACCTTGCTAGAGGATGTGTTTAGTTTAATAAGTCAGCAAGCACAGGGAGGGCACAATAGCTTAGTGGGTAAAGGCCATTTCTGTGTTGACCTAGCTTTAGCAGTTAAGTTTTTACTAAAATCTATAGGCATGGATGTTTTTCTGAAACGGTATATTCAAGTTGGCCTCAAATTGGAGATCTGCCTCCATCTTTGAATGTTAGAAATACAAGGTGTCCTACAATAGTCTGTTAAGTAGTCTTACTTCAGTTTTTGTCTTTTTTTCGTGTAACATTTTAAAAATTGCAATCAAAGGATGATCCCTACCCCCCAACCTCACTCCTACTTCCACCCCACTCCTAGCAGTTTTTTTTGTTTGTTTGTTTGTTTTTGTTTGTTGTTGTTTTGTTTTGTTTTTTCGAGGCAGGGTTTCTCTGTGTAGCCCTGGCTGTCCCAGAACTCACTCTGTAGACCAGGCTGGCCTCAAACTCAGAAATCCATCTGCCTCTGCCTCCCAAGTGCTTACCTCCCGGCATAAAGGTAATTTCAATGTAACCACTAATATGAATTTGCTTTTTACTTAGATGGAAACAATATGAAGCATATGTTCAAGCTTTGGAGGGAAAATACACAGATCTTAATTGTAAGTTTGATCTTCTTAGATAAAAGAGTATAGTTGTCTTTTGAAAATTTGTTACAGAGTAAATAGACTTTGAAGCAGATACAGTTTTGTTGTTCAATTATTTTTATTATAATTGTTACTGTATTTATTGTTATTCTATTATAAGAGCCATGTGCAGACAGTGTCTGAAAACTAATGAATGATGTTTAAGATAATTGTGGTGTGTTTGTTTGTTTCTGACAAATCCCCGGCAACAAGGAAGACGTGTATTCTCAAAAGTAGGATAACTTAACTACTTGGAACTTTTTTTTTAGAATTACTTATTTATTTTATGTATGATTACACTGTAGTTGTCTTCAGATACACAGGAAGAGGGCATCCTACATGACTCTAGGACATAGGTCTTTGAGTACAGATTTTCCAAAATCTGCCAAACAGACTCTTTGCTTTAAAACAACTGTTAGTCTGGTATTTGGCTCAATGTACTATTGTGAAGTACAGTAACTGCTACAGTTTCCCCGTCCAGATGACTAGAGCCTCCAGAACTGTACGAGTGACTTGGCAGTAGTATTCATAGGTATGATGTGGAACCGTCAGTCAGTGGCTTCTGTCTGTATCGATTTTTGAGACAGGGTTGTTTGGTTTATTTGGTTTTGAGGGGGGGGGGTTGTTTTGGTTTTTGGTTTGTTTTTTTTTTTTTTTTTTGAGACAGGTTTTCTCTGTATAGCCTTGGCTGGCCTGTCACTCTGTAGACTGGGCTAGCCTTGAACTCAGATCTACCTGCCTCTGCATCCTGAGTGCTGAGATTAAAGGTGTGCGCCACCATCACCCTGCTTGAGACAGGGTCTTACACTATGTAGCAGAAGCTATCCTGGAATTAAGATCTCCTGCCACAGGCTCCTGAGTACTGTGATAGAGACAGGTTACTGCTCTGCCAGGCCAGTTAATGTCATTGTTATATTGAGTCGGTTAGAATGTATTATTACTGGAGGGGTTATAAATACTAAATGTACTATAAATGAGTGTAGGAGCGGGGCTTCCTGTGTTTAGGTGTTACTGATGGAAGTACAGGAGCAGCTAAGTGTGACACATGACACTCCTTGGAGAGGTCTCCTGATCAGGAACAAGTACTGTTGTTTCAAGAACAATATGAAAACTTAAAAGCGATGAGTTTTTAATTAATCTTTACAGAGATAGAACTTCCTTTTGATTAGTTCAATTTAATCTTGAAATGAGATTTGTAATATTTTGGATTTCTTTTCTTTTACTCAGCAAACGATGTGACTGGCTTAAGGGAATCTGAAGAAAAGCTCAAGCAGCAACAGCAGGAGTCTGCACGCAGGGAGAACATTCTTGTCATGCGGCTAGCGACCAAGGAGCAGGAGATGCAGGAGTGCACTGTGAGTGTCCATACTGACCACTGCGGGGTCCACACCGGTTACTTTTAAATGGTGGTAATAGCAAATATAAGTGCATGTTTTTTAAAGGGTACAATGGAGAGTGGGTAGGAATGGACGTTCTTATGTCACAAGAGGGTCTTAGGTGTTTGTTTTCATCCTGATTTCTAATTTTGATGGAGTCTGTCTGTCTTGTGAGCATTAGGCAGTTTGTGCTACTCTCCTCTGAATCTACAACTGTTTTGAATACAGTGGCACTTTGAATCAGCAGGGCTTTGAGGGCAGTGGCACTCCATCACCTTTTGAGTTAGGTTTGTTTTAAGGTTTTTGTTTTGTCTTGGGTTGGGCTTTTATGCCTTTTTTTTTTTTTTTTTTTTTTTTTTTTTTTTTTTTTAGACCTTAACTTTTTCCTGTCATATTTTTAATATTTTTATTTTATTTGTATGAGCATTTGGCCTGCATTTATGACTGTACTACATGTATGCCTGGTGCCTGTGGATGCCAGAAGTGGGCATTGAATCCCCTGAAAGAGGAGTTACTAATGGTTGTAAGGCACCGTGTAAGTGCCAGAGCAAGAGCAGCCAGTGCTTTAAGCACTGAGCTGCCTCTCTCCAGCCCTTGACATATTGTTTATGCCTTTTCCTACATAATACAGTCATTGTTCTTCTAGTTATTCAGAGGTGAGGCTTTGCAGGCAGCACTGGGAACAAAACAGGGAAAGGACACGTAAAGTTATGGGTATGCCTGAAACGTGGTTAAGGGCTTAGGGACATATGGTTTACCCTAGGTATAAGTAACAGTTGCAGAATTCTAATTTAAGTTTTGTTTTGTGTGTCATGTGTCAGTGTGTCACTATGTAGCTCTGGCTGGCCTGGAGGACTCCTATGTAGACCAGACTGAACTTGAATTTACAGAGATTGACCTGCCTCTGCCCCCCTGGTACTGGAATTAAAGGTGTGCACCACTCTGCACAGCTACCAGTAGAAAAATTTTCAGCAAAAGACTCGTGGGATTGATTAAGTCACTTGTAGCTGGGAAGGATGTATTAAATAGTCTTTTAAGCACAATCAGTAGGACCTGATCAATTAGATCTTGTTGGACAGGGTATTTAAGTAAGTCATAGGAGGGTCTCAAGTTTATATTATGTGACTGTGAAAGAGATCAAATTCAGAAAGAGAAGAGCATAATGTTAGGAAAACAGGAACTGCAGTATCACCTCTTCCTCTGTGTCACACCAGCACACCAGTTAAGAACCATTAATAGTGTCTGAGGTAGGCTAGAGAGTTGGTTCAGCTGCTAAGAATACTTTTTCTTGAAGAGGACCCAGGTTCAATTGCCAGCTTCCAAATGGTAGTTTGCAAACTAACTCTAGTCCCAAGGGATCCAAACCCTTTTTCGGACCTCTCCTGGCACCAGGAAAACAAATGATGCATATACATACGTGTAGGCAAAACACTCAATATATAAGAAAATGTAAATCTTGTTAGTTTAGTTTTGTTTTTTGTGATAGATTTTCTATATATAGCCCTGACAGTTCTGAAACTGACCTCGGACTCAAGAGATCTGCCTGCCTCTGCCACCGGAGTGCCAGGATTAAAGGTGTGCACACCACACCACACCTAATGAATAAATCTTTTTTAAAAAGTTAGTTTTAGTAAAAACAGGAATTGAAAATTGTTTGCAGTCAGTACTGTAGGCTTCTTTAGTGAGACCTGTAGATTTGGGGAATAGGGATAAAAGTAAAAATGGAGTAATTAAAGCAGGTGATAATTTAAAATAGTTACACAGAACTAAGAATGTCTTTAGGGTTAAGGACCTTAGTTCAGAATTCCAGTACCAAATAAAGTTTTGTACATGGGGAATTGTATTTGTAATTCTAGCCCTGAGGAGAGCCAGTGGATCGAGGCAGATCTCTGGGGCTTCATGGCTGTAATCAGCAAGCGACAGGCCAGTGAGATACTTTGCCTCCAAAAACAAAGTGGATGTAGTTTAGGGAGGAAAAATACCAGAGGTTTATAGCCAGGCTAACACTCAAGATGGTTCTCTGGCCTACACAGAAACAGGTTTACATCTTTAATAAAATTTTATTTAAATATGAAAGTCAGAGGACAACTTGCACCAATTCATCCTCTCACCATGCAGATCTTAGGAATTGAACTCAGGTCAACAGACTTAGCAACAAGTGCCTTTACCCACTGAAAATCTTGCTAGCCCTTAAGACGTTTTTATTATTATATTTTGTTTATTTAGTATGGATATTTTATGACTTGCATATGTAAGTCAGAGGACAACTTGTGGGAGTTGGTTTTCTTTCCGTCTTGTGGATCCTGGGAATTAAATTCAGATTATCAGGACTGACAGCAGGTACTTTTACCTGTTAGCCATCTTGCCAGCCCTAAAACTATCTTTCTTTCCTCCTGTTTTCTTCCCTAGCAAAGGGAGTTCGTTCTGATTACACTCGCCTCCTTTTCACAACCAACAATGCTGGCTGCTGGGATCTAGTCTGCATCAGTGCTGTGAGACTGAAATAATGAGAGCACAGGAGACACACTACATGATGTTGTTTTACTCTCCTCTTAAAATACATTAGTAGCTAGCAGTACTTTGAGTTAACAGATAAACTTTCTGTTTAAAATTAATTTCTTTTACATTTTTCCATAAGGGACTGAGCAAGATGGTCTAATGGTTAAAGTGCTTGCTTACTGCTTGTGCAGAGGACTGGAGTTCTCTTCCCAGTACATTCAGTTCCCTATATGACTCCAGCCCCAGGGATCTGATGGCCCCTGGGGGTATACTAACATATAGATACAAAAATTAAGTAAATACTGTTAGAGCAGGCTCATGATTTTAGTCCCTGTTCTGTACAGTATGGGTCTCTGAATTCCATGCGGGCCAGGTCTTATAAATTATTCTTTTCTATTTGTATGCAGTGAACTCAAGTAAATGTAGTCTCAAGTCTATCAGCATACTTGTGCCTTCTACTAAATTTATGGTAGGGTATTTAAACTTTCATTTTATTACCCTTAAGGTAGGGTAGAGTTGACTATATGGCTCAGAAATCAAAGATGCTGGCTACTAAGCTAAATATCCTGAGTTCAACCCCCATGACTCACATGGTGGGAGGAAGGGGACTGCACTCGCCCCATAAGCACAAAATAATAAGTGTAATTTTTTAAGACTTTAAAAGCAATTGTTAGAGTACCACAAGACTCTTGATCCAGTTGTACTTGATATGAAGGAGATTAGGGAAATTTTAATTCATATTTTAGAAAAGGTTGTTTTAGAGTGCTAGTAAATGGCACAGCTGAAATTGAAATTGAAAGTTTCATACGTAAGCGGGTTCTAGTACCATGTAAAAAGTTCTACATTAGAAGTCAAGAGGCATAAATGCTAGGATTCTACTTATCCTAGCCTTATCTGCTTAGCCTAGATCAGTTATGTACAACATTGTTATTTTCTGAGTTAGATCTACCCAGAGAAACCACTTAAGTAAGATGCTATAGAATTTCAGTAATATAAAGATATGTCACTACTGTTTTAAATTTAGAAGTGGAAATTGTATTAAATTTTAACCTTGTCTGTGGGAGTTTTATGTAGCTTAGGCAGAAAGTAAGCTAAGACCTCACCAGTTCTTCTATAATAAAATTTTAAACTTTGCTTCTTTCTAGCAGTTGTCAGTCCTTAAATAGAAACCGTTGCTTGTTTGTTGGTGTTGTTTTGAGACTAGGTCTCACTGTATAACCCTGGCTGGCTCGGAACTCGTCGATCAGACTGCCTCCCACGTACCACCATGCTCATTTTAGTTTGGGTCTTGGTTTAAGTTATTATTTTTACTAATGCATGTGTCTTGTGGATTTCTGCTGGAGGATGCCAGAGGTATTGGACCCACCCACCCACAGCTCCACCCCCAACCCTGCTGGAGTCATAAGCAATTTTGAGCTGTCCATTGTGGATGCTGAGAGCTGGAACTCTGTAAGAGCAGTTTATGCTCTTATTTATTTACTTATTTCCATTTTATGTGCATTGATGTTTTGTCTGCATGCATGTCTGTGTATGTCTTTGTGAAGGTGTTAGATCTTGGAGTTACAGACAGTTGTGAGCTTGGATTTGAACCCCGGTCCTCTGAAAGAACAGTCTGCGCTCAACCACTGAGCTCTCTCTCCAGACCCCAGTTCATGCTCCTAACTGCTGATCCTGATGCAGCCTTGGTTTGGTTTGATTTTCAGCAGGGTTTCTCTGTAGCCCTGGCTGTCCTGGGACTTGCTCTGTAGACCTGGCTGTCCCTGAACTCAGAGCCCTGCCTCTGCCTCCCAAGTTCTGGGATTAAAGATACGCGCCACCACTGCCCGGCGTAAGATAGTCCTTGTTTTGCTTTGTTTTAATGCTGTTTTGGTTGCACAGTGAAATGTAACCTCATGAATGACCTTAAACAGACACTTGTTTTTTCATTTGTTCCCTTTATTGCTTTGTGGTTCTAGGGACTTGTACACACGATGCAAGTGATCTGCTGCCAGGCTACATCCCTGGCTTTTGGTAGCCTTGTCTTGTTAAAACAAGGTTTTGCTTTGTTTTCCAGGCTGGCCTGGAGCTTAAAATCCTCCCTGTACTTCCTTAGGGCTGTGATTATAGGCATGTGCTATCATTCTCAGTTTTGGTACTTTTTCTAGAGTTTGTGTTGTTTGTTGTTGTAGTTGTTGAAATTGTGTGTATTTGTAATGGAGGTTGGACTCAAGGGCCTTTTTCCATGTGTGCTGTCTGTTACAGAGTTACACCCCTAACCTTAGGGAGACTTAATATCAAAGGGGTACAGACCTAACAAATAGGATGACTGTCCAGTTAATAAAAGGGTATTTCTTATCTCCTAAGGGTTTCTTTTGATTTGATAGTAATTGTTTCTTTTGCTTTGCACAGACTCAAATCCAGTACCTCAAGCAAGTTCAGCAGCCGAGTGTGGCCCAACTGAGATCAACAATGGTAGACCCAGCGATCAACTTGTTTTTCCTAAAAATGAAAGGTGAACTGGAACAGACTAAAGACAAACTGGAACAAGCCCAAAATGAACTGAGTGCCTGGAAGTTTACGCCTGATAGGTAAACAAATCATACTCCCCAGTCAAGACCTCCCTGACAGTCCCACCTCGAGAGAGCTGTGGGGGCAGCCACGTACTCGTTTCCACACCAAGACTCAGACTTTTTGAGCCAAAAAAGCCACATTCTTATACTGTCCAGCTTGTAATGGTTAATGTAAAACTGACCAGATGAACCTTGTGTTTCAGCTTCTTTCTCTTCCCCTCCCCCTTGCTTCAGAGGCCTGATGCCGTCGGACTATTCCGAAGAAGAGGCCAACTCCGAAAAGTTCCCCTTCTAGGACATGTAGACACTTGAGAAATGTTTCTGTTTGAAGAAAATAGAGGGAAAAGCAGAAGTCTTAAGTCTGTGGCACACTGTGTCTTCAGACAGTTTGGAGGATTGAAAACCTAGAGGTTTTAAATCATGAATTGAACATGTAAAATTCCAGTAAAATGTAAAAATGGAATATGCATCGCTCTTAACCATGAGCATAGTGACTTAGAGACACTGTATACATCAGTTATGCCAATGAGATGTGGACTTCATGATTGTTGAACTACTGGGTCAAAACTCAAATGAGGTGAATTTTGCCTTTAAAGGATTTACTTGGCTAAGAACCAACTTCTAGTAGCCGTGAGAGAATCACGTCATAGCCACCAGTACAAATAGTGCATATATTTATCCATTTAGTGCTGAGCTCTACATTACATAATGGAGCCTTAAATCTGTGTGGGTTTTATCAATGGTTTGTTTTTTGAATGGTTGTGGAAACTGTAGATAACCTTAACCGAGGACTGTACAAACGTGAAGGTGTGGTCTCACACTTCAGGTTTAAAACTGTTTGAAGCATTATAAGCATTCATCTCACAACTAGATTGTATATGGTATTTGGCTGTGATGAGACTCCCATTATTCAGTAAACCCTCATCTCATTCAGCAGGCACATGTTAAACAGCATTGTCGTTGGTGTTAAATGGGGGAATGTGTTCCTTCATTGTATTTGGGGCCTTTTGTATCGAATTCTTGATATTAAATTAAATGTGCCTTGAAATAGTTGGGTTTTTTTTAAAAAAAAAAAAAAAATTCAAGGAATACTCTGATAATTTTGTTGTACTCAATATTTTACTTTGGGGGGCTATGGAGAGCAGATCAACACTTTGGAAAAATTATTCTGTGCTCTTCAAAGTGAAGGAAAAGGCTGTCTCGCTTAAAAGACTATTCCAGATGGTATAAAAGACAAGGAGACTTGGCATTTGGCCCCAGGATATTGCAATAGAACATATTGTGGGACAGTCTCACAGGTACCTGCCAGAAGATTGGGGAAATAATGTGTTGGAACTCTGGGCTGGCCCAAGTGAGATGTTCTGTGAATTGAAAAAGGTATAGTGATCATTTCTAGCAAACTCATTTGCTCATTTAGATAAATGAGGCATTATATTCTTCATGCTTCCATCCAATCCTGGAGGTGAATTTTTTTCGTCTATAAGTCACCAGTTTGAATATTCCTTGGTGATAATGGAGTCTGAGATGAGTAGAAGATAAATGTTCCAGCATGCCCCAGCGTTAAGTGCAGTTTTAACAAGGGTGACTTAAGTTCTCTCTTAATCGTTCCAATCAATTGTAAGTATCTTGTACGTTTGTGCTTTAGTGAACTGATGGTGGGCAGGGGTGGGTTGGAGGAGTGGTTTCAATGACTTTTCAGGAACAAGTCTGCTTCTAAAATTGTCACTGGGGGTTTGGAGGGTAAGTAACCAATCTGTTTAAAAGTAGTTTATTGTGACAAAATTGGATCTTTTGTATTTATTTTATTTTGTATTTATTTTCAGATTCATGGCTGAAATGGCCCTGAATATAGTTTTAGTAGGTTGAATAGTAATTCGTAAAATGTATTGCTAATATGTACTCAGATTTAGCCAGACTTTCTCTGCTACTTGAATAGAGTAACTTTGAGGCCTATGTCCCTGCTTTCTTGTTAATTGTTAATCTTCTCTCTGAATAAGACAATACATGTTCATGTATACAAATGAAATGCTAGAGAAAGGTGGGAGATGGAAAGTGTCACTCCTGGACCTGATGTCAAACTGCCCCATTCTACTCTGCAGGACCAGGACCACCGTTAAATATCTTGGGTATCATCAGGATAATTTGTGGATATGCAATGATTTCATGTATATTGGTTTTTAAAGAAATGTAATCATATCGTACATACACATGCTTCAAGGCTTTATTTTTTTTCATTTTTTAGGTATTTTTAGCATATCTAGATTACTACCTTTTAAATGGTTACTTAGTATTTCTTTAACAACCCATCAATGAGATTTCATTATATAAAACTAAGCCATATGATATAATGAATTAAGTTCTAAAAATACATTTTTAATTTGAAAATAAGTAGTGCTTAATTAATAATTGGTGTGCAATGATTCCAGTGATTGGGTTTTAAGGTTTCCTATATGTATATGGCACTCCCTCCCTTTGCTGCAGTTCTAATTTTGAGGGATAAAGATCTTTTTAGCTGGATGTGGTGGCTCATGCCTTTAATCTCAGCAGTGGTGAGGCTGATGGAGTAGGAGAGGGAATTCAGGAGTACATTCATAGACTTGTGTCTCCAAAAGTAAACGAAAGAACTAAGAGATGGACTGTGAATCCCTCCATAATATTGTCTTCTCCACACTATTTCATTTCACAACACATTCATTTTAGAGTGCTTAGGAATATACTGGTAATTTTCAACTTGCACTTAGTCATTTAGGCAATTTTATGTACAACTCTACAAAGTAACCTGGCTTCCTTCCCTTGATAATTAAAGTAATATACTGATGCCCCTTGTTTTTTGAAGTCCTTAGTATTTCCTGTTACTTTGTGAGTATTTGGTTTTAGGAGTCACCTTAGCACTTAGGAGGCGAAGGCAGGCACTCTGGGAGTTCAGTGTCAGCCAGGACTTCACATTGAGACTCTTAAAAAACAAAAGGAACTTAGAGTTGGCCTAGTGGTTAAGAACACTGGCTGCTCTTCCGGAGAACCCAGATTGAATTTCCAGTACTTACATAGCAATTTACAGCCATCTAGAACTCCAGTCCAGGGGAACTAATATGCTTCCCTCCAGCACCAGACGTGCATGTGTTGCATAGACTTACATGAAGAGGACAGAAATATTTTTAAAATACGAAGGCATTGGAATTTGGGTGTATATGAGTGATTTGTCTACGTGTCTTTCTCTGCACCATGTGCATATGGAGGCCAGAAGAGGATGTCAGATCATAGTTCTCTCTCTTTCTACTTATTTTGTGATGCTGAGGCTTTAACCTAGGGTGTTGACCATGCTAGATGAGCACTTTACAACAACAGAGCTATAGCCTTAGCCTTGTCTTTGGTGAAGATTACTAAGGATTGAACCGATGGCCTCACTTGCTAAATAAACTCAGAATACCCTCCCAGCCCCCTCACCATTTTATGTGTGGAGTGTGTTTATGTGTGCTGTTATAAACCACAACTACTGATTTTATACAACATAGTTGCTAACATAAAAATTAAAGCAGTTTTGAGGTATTGAGTAAATTTAGAGGTGAATCTTGAGACGGGGTTTCTCTGTGTGACCAATACTGGCCTAGAACTAGCTTTAGCTTATGCTAGGACTACATCAGCTCACTAAGCGTTCAGCCACATGAGTTAAGCTATGTTACACATTTCTAAATAAAATACTTTAAATTTTTTGATGTTTTTCCATGGGGTCAAGTCAAGTGACCAATTAATGTATTTTACACTTGTTTTTAAATCTTTACTAATTCACAGAAAAGTAGAATTTTCTGGCCGGAAAATCTGTTGTATATGATTCTGAGAAACAGTTGGCCAAGTGTGGTGGCACATAACTTTAATCTAATACTTGAGTGTAAGGACAGTCAGTTCTAAGTCAGCCAGGCATGCATAGTGACATTCTCTCTCCCCCCACCTCCTTTTTTTTTTTTGTTTTTTTTTGAGACAGGATTTCTCTGTGTAGTCCTGGCTGTCCTGGAACTCATTCTGTAGACCAGGCTGGCCTCAAACTCACAAATCCTCTTACCTCTGCTGGGATTAAAGGCAAACACCATGTTGGGCCAGACTCTGTCTCAAAAAAGAAAAAAGAAATGAAGTTATTGGAATATGGGCAGACAACTAGAAGGAAGGAGCTCCGGTGTCTTTGACAGTGGTGTCCGTGTCTTGTTTCCTTGTTAATTTCTAAGCACTTGTTTAGTGGAACTAAATTCTGAGGAGGTTGACAGGAAATGGGAGTAGGGAGGATGTGGAGCTACAGATACTGAAGGGAATGGTTAAACAAGTAAAACTTGCCTCCACTCAGGCTTCTTGACTCCTTTGAACATTAGTAACCTGGTTTTTAATGTTCCAAAATATCTGCAAGGAAATTTTAATTGCATTTTTTTTGTTGTTATTGAACTGTATTCCATAACATAAGCTATAAGTTAAGGAATCCTACAACATTACCTGTAAAAGAATTGTCTACAAAGTACTAAAGTTATTTCTGCTGTTACTGCTAAAGCTGAAAGCAGTGAGATTTTATTGTCTTGTTACTTATAGTTTTGATTACCCTTACTGTTGTTGTAGGAGTTGAATAGTTAAGGCACTATTGTTGAAAATTAAACTGTTCTTTGTCACTCATAATCTGGCAGGTAATTCAAAGTTTGAAACTAACCCAAATCTTTGTGACTTGGTATTATACAATTTGGGAAGTCTTTTAAAAGATACATTCTTGTCTAGAAGATACATGTGCCAGAGAACTACCCCTAGTAAAAGGAATCCATTATATGTATTTCCTAGTAAGAATATATTCTCATTCTTTTATATGTATGTTATAGGTGATGAAGGGGCATGCATTTGTAATTGATACTACACAAACTTTTTTTTTTTTTTTTTTTTTTGGTTTTTCGAGACAGGATTTTTCTGTGTAGCCCTGGCTGTCCTGGAACTCACTCTGTAGACCAGGCTGGCCTTGAACTCAGAAATCTGCCTGCCTCTGCCTCCCAAGTGCTGGGATTAAAGGCATGCGTCACCACTGCCTGGCACTACACAAACTTTTTAAAGAACCTTTCTGTTTGATGAATTAGTGCCTTGGTGTTACATTAACAGTTAAATCCAAGATACATGTTAAATGGCCTGCTTATATTTGAAATGATAATTTAGGATGAAAACCTTAATACGGTAGAAACAAAAAGTGGCTATTTGGCACTTTTGTTTAAGGTTTATTTTTGCTGCTCTGTTGGTAACATACTGAAGTGCAGAAGATGGACATGTTCCAGAAAGAAGATGGTAATTACAGGGTGGCGTCTGCCGTGACATAGTTATGCTCTGTACGTGTTAATCTCCTGTAATAATTGTGAGCACAGGCTCAGAGAGCTTTGTCTTCGCTTTGTGATGATTGGCTCTTTCCTTTGCAGCCAAACAGGCAAAAAGTTAATGGCGAAGTGTCGAATGCTTATCCAGGAGAACCAAGAGCTTGGAAGGCAGTTGTCCCAGGGCCGTATTGCACAGCTTGAAGCAGAGTTGGCTTTACAGAAGAAATATAGTGAGGAGCTTAAAAGCAGTCAGGATGGTAAGGGGGTTTGTTATTTAAATTTTGTTTTAACTCTGTACTGACTTTATGGCTACCAGCCTGGTGGTAAATAAGATTCTGTGCATGCTCTCAGATGATAGCTACCTAAAATTGTGCATGCAACCCTACCATTGACTCGTGAAGCAAACCATTGAGTGTTAAAAAGTGTTCCCCGTAAGAGCATATTGGGAAATTTCTCTTAAGTTTTTGTTTGTAAGATGTTTTGTTTAAGGTGTAAGAATTGATAGTCAGTGCATGAGTATCATTAACAGTTTCTCTTAAGTATAAATCTTGGAAACTTGGTAATTTCTGTGGTTAAAAAGTAACATAATTATACTTCTTAAGGTACTCTTCAGTGAAAGGGGAATTTAGTATTTAAATTTGCTGAGACAAACTAAATGTGCTTGTTACCATAGCCTTTTTTTGTCCAAGTGTAGCTGCGGTTTTTTTTTTTGTTTTTTTTTTTCTTGTTTTGTGAAGTGGATTAATAGTAAAAAATGGAGCCACAGTGTGAAGATATAAACTGAGAAGCAGTGTAGTTGACTGTTGGTTGCAAAAAAAGCTGATAGACAGTATTGTCATTCTTAGCTTTTACTATGTGTAAACATGCTAAGTGGGGAGACGTTATGTAGCAGTTGTTGTTTTTAAAGACTTAAAAAAAAGCTTAAAATAGATTTGTATATTTTAGCAATCCCCAGGTATTTCTTACATGATCGTGTTCTTGTATGTGGAGCAGACTTTGGTTATTACACATAACCTCTTTGGTGGTTAGAGTAAAAAACTAACAGGCCTGAGGGCTAGAGATGCTGTGGATTTAATTTAAGACCCTGGCTAAGTGTTAAGAAAAGGGACACAGGTAAGATTTACAGGTTGTTGTCAATTGTATGAGGCCGGATGGTTGGAATCAATTTTAGCTTGATTTCTTTAATGTAGTATTTAAAACATCCAGCCACCCTCCAAACGTTTCATTCTTGAATGGTGATTAAAATTCCAAGTAAATTGTTTTAAGAATGCTATTCCAGTTTTAAAATAGTATTTACTTGGTAAACATTTATCAACTACTTAGCTTTGTCCCTAGCATGTAATATTTAAGGGGATTGGAGAAGTGGTTCAGTGGGTATAGTGCTTGGCATGCAAATAAGAGGACCTCAGTTTAGATTCTGGCACTGATATAAAAAGCTAGGTATGGAGCTAGATGTCTGTTACTCCCGTGCTTAGGGTGTGGAAGGTGAATTTTGGGGCCTTGGTGGTCAACTAGTCTAGCCAAAGGGTAGGGTCCAGGTTCAGTGAGAGGTAAAAAGCTGTACAAAAGAGACATCTGGTTGTTGACCTCTGGCCTCTCATGCACACATGCACAGGTGAGTGCATGTGTGCACATATAACACAGAAATGTTTTAAAATATGTTAACATATTAAAGTAAATTTGACTCTCCTTTGCACAGAACTGAATGATTTCATCATTCAACTTGATGAAGAAGTAGAGGGTATGCAGAGCACCATTCTAGTTCTTCAGCAACAGTTGAAGGAGACACGACAGCAGTTGGCACAGTACCAGCAGCAGCAGTCTCAAGCTTCAGCTCCAAGTACCAGCAGGACTACATCTTCTGAACCTGTAGATCAGGCAGAGGCCACAAGCAAAGACTGCAGTCGTCTGGCGAATGGACCAAGTAATGGCAGCTCCTCCCGCCAGAGGACGTCTGGGTCTGGATTTCACAGGGAGGGGAGCACACCTGAGGATGACTTTCCTTCTTCTTCAGGGAATGGTAATAAGGCCTCCAGCAGCTCAGAGGAGAGAACTGGCAGAGGAGGTAGTAGTTACACAAACCCACTCAGTGCGGGGTATGAAAGTGTAGACTCTCCCACGGGCAGTGAAAACTCCCTCACACATCACTCAAATGACACAGACTCCAGCCATGACCCTCAAGAGGAGAAAGCAGTGAGTGGGAAAGGTAATCGAACTGTGGGTTCCCGCCATGTTCAGAATGGCTTGGACTCAAATGTAAATGTACAGGGTTCTGTTTTGTAATATTTTTCCAGCAAATTTTTATACAGTGTCATTTAATTGGGGAGAGGATACTGTCAAAAAATTAATGCATACTTTTGTCACAATTTACTTTTTTGTGGGTGTGTTTTTGTTTTGTTTGGTTCCTTTTTTTTTAATTGCTTCAATACCTCTGCCACTTTGAAAATTGTAACAGTTAATTACTTTGAACGTTGCTAAAAGGACATTTTGTGTAGGGTCAAGTTATTTTTATATGAGTTAATGTGAAGTTGTAAATGGGAATCTATAGCAGTGATGTCTGTATAAATCTGTGTCTATCTAGAACCTGTGCTGTCAGGGCCCTCTTCCTCACGCGGTTGTTACTCATGTACCATTCAGGCTTGTTAGAGTAGATGTGGGTTCAGGACGGCCGAGTTTGCCCAGTACAGTAGTTTTTATCACTTACAAGTTGGACTTGGAGTCCTATAGTAGTTTCAGCGTTAGATAAAGTTTCCCACCATACATCTGTGCATTCATCTTTAGGTGACTGAATGTTTAAGAAATCTGTGTGCATAGTTACTAAGTTTTTATGAACTGTTGTGTCCCGTTAATGCATATTGCCCTGTGACTCCAGTATATCTCACCTGTACTGACCAAACCTAAATAAAAATTTTTATTATGACTCCTGTTTGTTTTTCCCTTTTGTCTTGGGTTGTTTAGTGATTGTCCTTTATTGTCATTGAATGATTGAATGTCTGAATTCCTACTTACCCTGTAACATACACAAAGGTCAGACTAAAACAGTCTATGCATTAAGTCTGGCGATGCACCTAATTTTAGTTTGCACTTTGCAGAATGAAGGGAGTTTGACTACAGTTTGAGGGGTTTTTTTTTTCCCCCTTGACATAAAGATCTCATTTTTTAAAAGCTAACTAATTTTTAGTTTTTAATTGAAGGACAATTTGTTGTCGAGATCTGATTTCTATCTTTACTCAGAGATACCTGCTTTAAAGCACTGGCCAAGTAAAGCTTTTTCCTGAGCAGCGTCCTTGCATGTGTGGACATGTGAAGCAAGTACCCTAACAGCTGTGCCAGCTCTTCAGTCACCACACTCCTGCTTTTCCCCACCCGTGCATCTGCCAGTTAGATCCTTAGTTTGCCATCGTTCTTTTCATAAAATGTGGCGATGATTCCTGGGACGCTTCAATACTTTTGTAACACTTAGAGGACTGTATGTAAGCTCCCTTGACAACATTCACTCTTAAGCTGGCAGGTCACCCAACCGTGATTCTGAGCTTGACTCCTAGTGTTTTCCTGCCTCCCTTCATGCTTTTGAATATGAGGAAGAAAGGAAGCAAAAATCCTGAGCTGGGGAGGGCAGTCTTTGAGGTTGCTGTGCCAAATATTTGGACATTGGAGCCAGAAATGATGAATGTGATGGCTGCAAATTATAAAAGCAAAATTTTAAGTCTATACTAAAGATGGCAAGCTAAGGCAACAAGCTTGGTCCTTGGGAGCAATTTACGGATAGGGGTATGGCTCAGTGGTAGACTGCTTACTCAGCATGGTCACAGCCCAGGTTATCCAAAAAAAGAATGCAAAAAAGAGAATGCAAACAAAAAAGTTTATGGACAAGAGGAATTGAAAGCAGCATTAAGTCTAGCATTAGAAGATGGGCTGGTTGTCATAGCCTCAGTTCAGTGAGTGAACAGTTGGTTGTGGTGTTTGATGTTGTCTAATGGAAACACTTGGAGAGGGTGACCCAGGATTGAGAAATCAAGACCAATCGGAAGCTACTATCTCAGTGTGAATGCCACTATTGGGAAGGTGAATGTGAGCATGTGTAAATGTTTATTACAAAAACACGTCAACAGATGAGCTTGTCCTTTCAACTGTGTTTAATAAGGCCTTTTGTAAAAACAATATTCATGAAACAGCATTTTTCTGACAGTTGGACTCTGTAACTAGTTATGAAATAAACCCAGAATGATTGCAAGACCCCTTCAGGACAAATAATCTGTAGCACTACTAATTTTTTTTCTTTTTTTTCCCCCCAGCCTAATAGCATACGAATCTTAGATCTAGTTGTTATTTACGAAACTAGTCTAGGGGCTGGCGAGATAGCTCAGCAATGAGGAGCACTTACTGCTCTTCCAGAAAACTTGGGTCCCATTCTTGGCTTGCATAAGGCAGTTCACAACAATCTGTAACTCCCAATTCTAGGAGATCCAAAGCCCTCTCTAGCCTCCACAGGCCCCTGCACACATGTGGTACACACAAATATTTAAGAAAAGAAAACTGGGTATAGTGATACCAAGTTTTAATTCCAACACGATACACACCTTTAATCCCAACACTTAGGAAGCAGAGGCAGGGGAATTTCTATAATTTAAAAGTCAGTTTGGTCTACATAGTTCCAGACCAGCCAGAATTACATAGTGAGTCTCTGTCTCAAACACAAAATAGCTAAGCAGTGGTGGTGCACACCTTTAATCCCAGTACTTGGTAGGCTGAGACCAGTGGATCTCTATAAGGCTAGCTTGGTCTACAGAGCAAGTTCTAGGACAGCCAAGGCTACACAAAGAAACTATCTTGAAAAAGCAAAACAGCAAAAAAAAAATATTCTAGCTCGTTACTTCCTGTATATGTGACTAGTAGCAGCTACCTTCTTTGATGTTTCCTCTGCCTATTGTCATCATGGACTCTATCCCTTTGGAACTGTAAACCAAAATAATAAATGAAAAGGGAAAAGTAGAAACTATTCTCTTATTCTTCTCTCCATTCATTATCTTTGGCTTGTATCTGGCACATATATCTCTCAGTAGACCATTATAAGGAACTAAAATGAAGACTTCTCGGTGCTGCTTTTGGTCAACTCAAAGCAGTTGGCACTGCTTACTCCCGGTAGAGCCTCCAGGAAGGAGACAAATGAACACACACCTCGTTCCTAGAAGAAAGTATTCTGCTCATCTTTTCATGCGTGTTTCTGTGTGGAGGCCTGAGATCAGTGTTAGAGATCTTTCTCAAGAGCACTTGCTGTTCTTCCAGAGAACCAGAGTTCAGTTCTTACAGAGTTAGAACTTAAGGGGGAACCAGCAACCTGTTCTAATTCCAGTCCCAGAAGATGTGACAACCTCTTTTAGCTTACTCGGACACTGGTCTTCCTCTTTTGAGGCATAGTTGATCAGTAAGCCAACAGCTAAGCAATACAGCCAATCTAACTAGCCAGCTTCTTCCACTCAATGGATCCCCTGTCTCTGCCATTGAGACTAGAATTATAGGTGGACTTTCACATCCACCCAATACTTACATGTAGTCGCTCTCAGAATCCAAACTCTGGTCCTCTTATTAGCACAAATGCTTTAGTCAGTAAGCAAACTCCATAGAGCAAACCAAGGCACATGTAGCCCAGTCTACCCTTGAGCTCCTCACCCTCCTTTGTCAGTTTTTAAAATGTTCAGCTTCTAGGCCGTTATCACCACCCCTGGCCCATATGCATGTGTTCATTCATATGCTATGCATGTGTTCATTCATATGCACAGAATATATGGGATATATTAGTATTCATCAGCTTTGCTACATAAACTGTGCTAGGCATATATGATAAAACAGTATCAGAAGGGATCAAGAGTACTTTGTATAACAGAGAAAACTGAAAACTAAGAATTATATGGTTAAGTACAAAGATTAGGTATAATAAGAGCCAAGGGTAGGATTTAGGAAGGTTTCCAGGAGGAAGGAAAGCCTAAGTGGGGTTCCAGAGATGTCTAGCTTAGCTGACAGAAGGTTACACCACTCACTGAGACTTTCTGCAGCCAGAAGAAGGAACTGAAGAGGTAAATATGAGTTTGGGTTAGATGCGATAAATTGGCTATTTTTATAGAAAGTTTAAATAGAGAGGGTCAGTCTGCTCACAGGCAACATAGTTGGAAGGATTCCAGAGCTGTCAGCATAATTGGTGGTAACTGAAGTGATGGAGTGAACATGCTGTTTCCCAGAGAGCTGCTGTTGGGTGAGGGGCAGTCAGAATAAGGCCACAAAGGGGACTGAAGAGTGGCCAGAGTAGTGGGCAGAGGGCTAGGGAGGTGACACAGTGGTGAAGATCATTTACTGCTTCTGCACAGAACTGGGTTTGGTACCTAGCACCCATGTGGTAGCTCACAACTATCTGCAATCAGGGGATCTAGCATCTTCTTCTTGCCTCTGCAGACACTAGGCTCACATGCAAGTGCACACACATGCATGCTAACAAAAACACATGAAATCACTAAAGAAGGAAGCAATGTAATTAATATACATGGGGCATAGAGAGGTGGCTTAGGGTTAAGAGCACTTACTGTTCTTCCAGGGAACCAGAGTTCAGTTCCTAGGACCTACAGGGCACCTGACAACAACTCATTCTAACTCCAGTCCCAGAAGATCCAACAATCTCTTCTAGCTTACCCTGGCATGGCTTGGACACACAGTACACAGACATACATGCAGGCCAAACATCCATATGCATAGAATAATACATCGTTTTAAAATGTAAGAAGCATGAAACCATGGGAAGTCCCTTGCATTTCTTGGACCCATAATAAAACAGGGAACCCAATCAAGAATTTAGCCTCATCTCTATCTAGAGCCTACTTATTCATCTTATTTGATCCATCTGCCTCTCTCAAAATCTTAATTTTTCAGTTTGCTTTACATTTCAGGAGGATATCCCTGCTTGACAAGTTGTTGTTGTCGTCGTTTGGTGTGTTTGTTTTTCTTTCTCACAACCTGTGGCGCTGTTCTCTTACTTCAGTGTCCACGGTCCCACTGACAGCAAGACTTGCCTAGAAAGCCTTTCCTTCCACCACAGGCTTCTGCTTTCCTAAACAGATGGTATTCTCTGTGGGCCAGCAAGCACAGAGGCAAACCAGGAGGACTCTGGCTATGGCTGAATAATAAGTCTGAAAGGACTGGACAGCAGAGATCCTATGCCCTAAGGATCTCTGTTACTAAAGACGCTACGCGCTCAGAAGCTGTCAGCGCTGAGGAGGAGGACCTTCCAGAAAAGACCGGAGATTCCTATCCAGAAAAGGTTAGTCTTGGTTCGGGAGAGTCACCTGGAGAAAAACCTTACCCTGGGACCGTTTACACCCGACCCCATCTAAGAGACCTAGACAATCTGCACACCACACCGCTCTACTACACCCCTAGGCTGTCTACCTCCAACCCAACATCCCTGGATCCTCCACACCCAACTCTAACCCGACACGCCTAGGTTGCTTAGATACCACCCATCCCATACCAAACCAGAGTCTTCATCTCACCTAATAGACTTAGACCCGCCCAGCGTCCTGCGCAGGCGTGAGGAGGCGTGGCGTAGAGGCCATAGCCCCGCCTCCCAGCACGGCCTGTCAGGCTGGAGGAAGTTTTACCTCAGTCGCAGACAGCACAAGGCTGAGAGCTAGCAGATAGCGGAGCGGTTGCAACACGATGAGTGCAGGTTCAGACCCCGTGGTCATCGTCTCAGCGGCGCGGACCGCCATAGGTGAGTGTCCCGCGGGGTCACTTCGGCCTGCGACCCACCTCCCCGACAGGGGCGCGGGGACCCGGGCGCTCGTGACGGGGAAGGGGAGGCGGGCCACGGACTCCACAGCCCGGTGCCCCGCGCCTCGCCCGCGGCCCCGCCCCTCGTGCTGCGATTGGTTCCTCGCAGTAGAGCCACCGATCTGCCAAGTTCACCTATTGGCTGGAGGTGGGACACGCTCCCTCTGCTGATTGCTGATTGGTCCGCTCAGCGGTGCACCATTGATCACGCTGTGGTGGCGGGGGCCCGGAGCTGGTGGTCTGAGCTGGTCCTCCAGGCAGGCCTTGGCCTTGGCATTGTCCTGGAAGTCCCCATCGTCTTTGCCCGCCTCAGCTCCAGCCGTTTTTGTTTAGAAAGCATGTGTCCCATCCGCCCCTTCGGTGGTTCTCAGTGTGTTCTTGTTCAGACGCCTTTCGCCTTCCCCATTCCGTTATAGGCTCCTTCAGTGGTGCCCTGTCCACCGTGCCTGTCCACGACCTGGGGACAACTGTCATCAAAGAAGTCCTGCAAAGGGCCAAGGTGGCTCCAGAAGAGGTGTCCGAGGTCATATTTGGACACGTTTTGACGGCAGGTAAATCCTCAGTAGCCCAGGACAGGTCTGTTCATTAGAAACAAAAGCATTTATTTGCACACACACCACCACCACCACCATACACTGCTTTGCTTGGAGTTCCCTCTGCTAGGATTCTTTCTGTCCCTCCTTCCACAAGCTGAAGTCACAGCTCCTTTACAAGCTTTTCCCTGAGTGATCTTAGACCACTGGTCAGTACCACCTTTGCATTGTTAGAAGCAGGGCTAGCCTGATGCACAGGAGAGTATGCACAGTCCTCCACAGACCCCTAAAATGTCACAGTCAAAGTGTGTGGGCCTGGCACTGTGCCATAGCTGTACAGAGCAGAACAGCTGTACCCTTGTCCACTTGTCATGAGCTAGGCTGTTCCTCACTCCTGGGGACTCTCTGCAGGAAGACAGGAGAGTCTAAGAACGCTTCATCTTCCCTCTGATTCCTGCTGGGTTTGTAGACCAGTGACTACTGACCACTCGTGTTGATGATTGATTTGGGGCCTGGTTGTGTAGCTCAGTGGTGAAGTGTATGGTTAGCATGCATATGGTCAAGAGTTCACCCTCTTGCCCTGCCCTGTGCTCATTTTGTGCACATTTGAATCAACTGTAGAGAAAACTGTTAATATTCAGTACCAACTTCTGCTCTTTCTCTGTCTGGGACTGTATGTGTGCCTGTTGAATATTCATATCTGAAACACTTGGTGCTAGAATTGTTTTGATATCAGATACCCGACCACCTAGATTTTGCAACATCTGTATATATGAAGTATTACTGTTACAGAACTTGGTTTCACAATCTTTATCACAAGAAACCAGATTCAGCTATTTGTCCTTTATAAGCTAGGTGGAATAGCAAAATGGATAGTAAATAGCAGAAAAGAGAGATTAATTTGGTTAAATTGGGAGGAGATCCAGGGACCTCCCTCATGTCCATCTTCATGCTCCAGAAGTGAGATTAAATTTTAAATAGATGGCTGGAGATTTGCACATCTAAACACTTTGGTCTTGTTATGGCCCCACCTACCATCATTGACCCATTGTCTGGGTCTCTATAAGCAAGGTGGTCTGGCAAGTCATCAGAGTGGGAAATCTTTTTTCCTGGGAGGAAAGATCCCCTTTGCCTAGTACCAGGCTTCAGCTTCTTTCTTCTCCCAGCATGAGATTCCTAGGGAACGCCCAGTGTTTGGGGAGTTCATTGTTCCAGTAGTCTGACAGATCAAGGAACCCAAGTGTCTCTAAGAAATAACTTCTTCATCTCTTAGAGATTAGAGCTTGCTCAGCTGTTAAGAGCACTTACTGTTCTTATAAAGGGCCCAGGTTTGTTTCCTAGCACCCTCTTGAATTCTTACAGCCTTTTTCCACTCTTCTAGGGAATCCAGCGCCCTCTTCTGGCCTCCAGGCACCCTCCAACAAACAAATAAACACACATACATTCATGAAAAACATTCATACACATAATCTATCACCAGGTTGTGGTAGTGCACACTTTTAATCCCAGCACCCAGGAGGCAGAGGCAGGTGAATCTCAGTGAGTTCAAGGCCAGCCTGGTCTATAGAGCCAGTTCCTGGACAGCCAGAGCTACATGGGGGAACCCTGTCTCCGGAGGGGATATTTGTGTGTGTGTGTGTATGTATGGTATGGTATGATGGTGTTTATCTTCATCTTTGCAAGGATGGTTATGTTCTGGCTGGAGCCCAATTCTTAGAAAATTTCATCACCGTATTTATAGACCACCTGTTATATTCATATATATAAAACCTAATCTAACTTTCAGGAATATATATTTATGTATTCCATATATACAGAGCCTGAATGTTATACAAAAAACGTTTATGATTTTGTGCATGAAAAAAATGTTGTATGTCGCATGTAAACAGGGACCCGTTTGGTCTTTCACACTGACCAAACTATTATGAGTCAAACTGCCGCTTGACTTTAGCTGGACAGTGTTGAGTCGTGCAGCAGCATCTCAGCATTCAGAAGTTTTACATTGCCTCCCTTGGTGGTCTGTAAATGTAACCTCAGTGCACTGAGGCCTGCAGTTGAGGATCAGGAGATTAAGGCTAGGCTGGGCTCTGAGCAAGACCCTGTCTTAGGAGAAAGACAAGAGAGGCTGGGGATGTTGCCGAACACTTGCCTAACATGCTCAAAGCTACGAAAACACAAAAACAATGATAAGTGTCACACGGGAGCATCTGAGATTTTAAAAATACGGGTATTTGATATGTATTTTTAAAGTTTTGGGTTTGTAGTTCACCTTTCAATTTTTTTTTTCTTGTTGTTTGTTTTTGTTTTTTTTTTGGAAACAGGGTTTTTCTGTGTGTCCTAGAACTCACTCTATAGACCAGACTATCCTCGAACTCAGAGATCTGCCTGTTTCTTCTGCCTCCCACGTGCTGGGATGTGTACCACCAACATCTGGCTCATTTAAAAACTATATTTTTATGTATATGGGTATTTTGTCTACATGTATATCTAAACACTGAGTGCCTGCCTGGGGGCCAGAAGAAGACATTGAATCCTGGGACCATAGTTACAGACAGTTGTAAGCCACTATGTAGGTGCTCGGAATCAAACCAGGGTTCTCTGGAAGAGCAGCAAGAGCTCTTAACCGCTGAACAATCTCTCCAGCCCTTTTTCTTCTTTAAACACACACAGATATCAGATCCCCTGGAGGTAGAATTGTAGGCAGTTGTGAGTTACCTGATGTGGGAGCTGGAGATCAAACTCAGTGTCTTTACAAGAACAGAACATGCTTTTGACTATTGAACCATCATCTCTCCATCTAGAATGCTATTTTAGAAGTGAGGGATAAATACCATCTATGTCAGGTCTCTGTCATGGGGCTCATAGTGTGCTAAATTATCAGTATCAAATGCAATACTCATTTCTGAACCCTAAGTACCTTTGAGGATGGGGTGTGTGTGTTTGTGTATGTGTGTGTGTGTGTTTGTGTGTGTGTGAAATTATTTGCTAAATATTTGACATTTGTTGTTTAAAGAATAAGTACCTTATATAGTAATATCTTTACTGAATAGTATCTTATCAGTTTAATTTTTAATTTCTGAGACATTGAAAGGCTGCCTTTCAACATATGTAATCCCTGAAGAAAACCTATTACCTTTAACTCCTGAGTCATTGGATTACAGGCAGGAGCCACTGCTCTCAGCCAGAAAGTTGTCTGATGCCCTGGCCTGTCTTAAATTGAGATCCACTTACTGCTTCCTCCTGAGAGCAAGGATTAAAGAGATAAATAATTTTACGTGTTTTTCACTTCTAAACAAACCTCAGATTAATGACCCTAGTTAATATACCTAAGTTTTTGACAGTGTCCCACTTTTCTAACAAACATACTAAGGAAAGAATATAGATATGTGTGTATCTGGAACTTGCAAAAAAGGAAACTACTTTTTGTCATTGTGTGTGACTGATAGCATTTCAGAGTTTTGACCCCATCGCTTTTCTGCTACTTTTAAGGAAATAGAATGTTTGTTTGCTTGTGTTGGCAGCTGAAGGAAATCTTAGGCGAACTGTTGGTTCTAATTTTGTTAAGTGTATTTAATTTCATTTTTTACTTTCTGAGAAAAGGCCTTACTATAGTGTAAGCTGGCTTGAAATTCACTCATAATGTAATTCAGACTGCCTTTGAACTGACGATTTGGCTCATGCTTCTTCCAACTTAATATGTAGGCAAAACTAACCTCAACTTTATTGAGGTACTTCTACTTCAGTTTACAAAATGCTGGAATTACTAGTGTGAGCTACCACACCAGAAAAATTTAGTACATAGCTTTTGTGCACAGATGTTCTCCTTAAATGACCATTCTTTTATCTCTGGTTATCTTATGCCCTGAACCTGGAAAGCACAGTGTTCTGCATGCCTGAATTCTGCCTGTGTTTATAGGAGTGGAATTAGCTGGCTATTACCTTTGGTTTTAATTAAGTTTCTTGCTTACTAGGAGGAAAAGTCAAGTTGTCTCTAGATAGGAAGACCTTAAGGTTCTGTGTTACAGTATCAGAAACACTGTGGAGAAGGAAGCTTCTCTATGAAAAACATAGCAGTTGCACAAGGTGGCATCTGTCGCAGGGCTGGAGTGACAGGCAGAGAGGAGGACATGCTTCTCTGCTGCTGTGGGAACTTAGCTCGCCTGCAGGCATGCCAGAGTGGCAGGCGGTCTCCTGGCACTTAGCCCACACTTGAACCCTGATGTTTTAAAATCCTTTCTCCTTCTTCATGGGCAGCAGTTCCCCACCTTCCTAAGGCGGCAACCCTTTCATACAGTTCCTCCTGTGGTGATCACACAGCCATAAAAGGATGGCATTGCTGCTTCAGAACTGAATTCTTCTACTGTTATGAATTGTAATGTAAATATCTGATGTGCAGCCCCCTAAAGGGTCTCCACCCGCAGGTTGACAACCACAACTCGAGGCTCTGTGTTCTTGTTCCAGGTTGTGGGCAGAATCCTACTCGACAAGCCAGTGTGGGTGCAGGGATCCCCTACTCGGTTCCAGCATGGAGCTGCCAGATGATCTGTGGCTCGGGCCTAAAAGCTGTGTGTCTTGCAGCCCAGTCCATAGCTATGGGCGACTCCACCATTGTGGTTGCTGGAGGCATGGAGAATATGAGCAAGGTAAGTGCAGAGGTGCTGATGACCACCATCCTGGCCACCGAGGGAGCATGTCCTGCTGAGGAACACACAGAAAATGACTCAGCCTGACCTCTGCCTGAGTGCCCACTTCTCGCCAGGTTGGATGAGAAATCCCATGTGAAGAACAGCCTATCAGCCGGGCAGCTGGAGGAGGATATAATTTCTCTAAGCTGTTGTTCCAGAAACATACAGTGTTTTCTGAAATGAACCCACAAGACCATTTGGTTGCTATCCCTGCTTACTGTGTAGCCAAGGCTAGCCCAAGACTTGCTATATAGCCTAGGCTAGCCTTAAATGCTTTTCTCTCCTGCTTTGCCTCTGGAGTGCTAAGATTACAAGCATGTGGCACCCTGCCCAGAAAAACATTTCTTTTAAATCTTTGGATATTTTTCAATAGTCTAAACTTTTTATCTTCCTTAAAATTCTTAATTTGACAACGCTCCTTTTTATCATGCCCAAAGAGGTAATAAACATGCCTGGTGCAGCACATTCATTTTGAGAACACAAGAAAGGTAAAAGATAATCTACAGGCAACTAACTTCTGAGAGGTGTGCTCCTTAGGAAGTTGACACCAAGGTCATTAAGGCCTTGAGTCATCCAGATTTATAATTCAGCTCTCTACTTATTATCAAAGAAATAAATATTAGATTGTGCAATAAAGCTCCTGATTAATTATCCTAGTGAGGTCCCCAAATGTTCCACTTGAGATGCTGTCAAGTTTACCACTTCCCATGGTGAGTTGTTTCCCATCATGCACTACACTGATTCTCCACATCTTAAAAAAAGTACAACTGGGGTTTGCTGGTATACAGCTTTACCCTCTAAACAGCATAATAACAACAAATGAAATAAAAACATTTATTACCCATATACTCATGGAGGATGGGCACATGCACCCACACTTATGGAGGTCAGAGAATGACTTCCTAGAGAAGAATCTCTCCATCGCACCAGGTGGGGGTTGAACTCAGGTGCAAGTGCCTGTGTGTACTGACCCTTCTCACCAGTACTACCTTCTTACTTTTTTTTTGGCGTGTGTGTGTTCAAACGCATTTGAGTGTATATGTGTGTGTGTGTTTGTATACATATACATATATATGCATATATATGTATCTGTATGTATATATGTGAGATATATATGTGTGTGTGTATGTATGTTTGTTTCCTTTTTAGGCAAGGTTTTTCTGTGTAGCTTTGGCTGTCCTGGACCTTCCTTTTAAACCATACTGGTATCAAACTCAGGGATCTGCCTGTCTCTGTATCCTGAGTGCTATGATCAAAGGTGTGTGCCACCATGCCCTAATACCCCTCTGCCCCTAGTTTAGGCAGGGTCCTTTATAGCTTGGATTACGCTGGAACTCTACATGTATACCAGGCTGGCTTCAAATTCACAGAAATCCATCTATCACGACCCACCCAAGTGCTAGCACTGCCTTTGATTTTGTGGAAGTGACTCTAAATGTACTTTCAACAGAGAGAGACAGTGGAACATGAGCTCTGCTGTTTAAATCCCAGTTCATTTTGTCATTGAACTTCTAGAGAAACTGACCCGCAGCTTAAATTATTAATGCAACTGAACTGGAACAAGTTAGGTAAGATCTGGGAATTAGGAGCATCCTGTTCCTAGGTACAGCTCATCCTCAGAAAGTATTCTTCTAATTTTGACATGGAGCCAGAGGTTAGAACAGTCCATTCCAATAATCCCCATCATGATCAGCATGCAAAGCACAGAAAGCAGAGGCTGAGAAGCATGTGAGCCCTGCAGCTCAAGACCAGCCTGGATCACATACAAGTCCTTGTCTCAGAAACCAACAGGAAGAATATAGCTGAGGATCATGGAGAGCTGCCCCTCCCTCTGCAGAGGCTTCCGTCCCATCCATCTCCCCAAGTGCTGTCCTTCAAGCTGGCTCTGCAGTGCAACAGCATCTGCCTCCTATGCTAAGGTCTGGCCTTGGAACGCACTAGTCAGAGGCCCAGTGAGCTGAGCCACTGCAGAGCTCATGAAGAGGCAGGCTGAAGGTCACACAGTGAATGGAGTCCTTCTGGTTAGATGGGCTAAGCTGCATACCAGCACCCAGGGCTGGTGTGCGTGGTCACAAGAGCCAGTATGGACTCAGTGCTGTGACTTCCAGCTTAAAGGTGGGAATACTGATGACCAGAGCACCACTTAAATGTACGGCTTTTGTTCGTTTACTTCTTAAAAATAAGAAACAAAAAACTATTCATGTAACTATATCATTTTATTCATAGATATCATTACTTTGATTAACACCTCTGTTGACTCCTTGTCCACTAAGCTTTCCATTGTATTCTGGCTGCTTTTGAATTATTGAAAGTTAAAATATCTTCTACTCAGAAACCTTTCTGATAGTGCATTTTACAACCTGAATATTCTCCCTGTGGGTACAGGGTCTCCTACCAAGAGAGATACTAGATGTGCTGGAGCAACAAGTCAGTGGTGAAGAGCTTGTACCATTCTCACAGGGGACCCAAGTTCAGGTCCTAGCATCCATGTCCTGTGCTTCCCAAATGCCTATTACCCAGCTCCAGGGTATCCCATACCCACTGGTCTCTTTGGACACGCACTCACATGGTACATATAAACTCATTCAGACACACATGTAACATCTTTGGAAAGTAGTACAGGAGTTAGGTTTCTATGCCATCCCTGAGGTAATACTTGTCTATCTAGAAGGAAATAATAGAATCATAAGGAACTAAGACATAGGATGGACAGGTTTGGTGGAGATGGAAATGGGCAAGTGATGGAGGAATAGATTGCTAAGAGAAGGCAGGTGAGATTGTCTGCTAACACCAAGAGGTTTCAGGACCTGACCTGCAGAGCAGGTAGTGGGGAGAAGGGCTTGATGGGTAATGAAGAGGGAGGAAGTACAAGCCAGAGCCTCCTGAATCTGAGTGGGATCCTGAGAGGACGAGTGACAACCATCCTAAATCTGTTGTTCCTTCCTGTGTCCAGGCTCCTCACTTGACTCACCTGAGAACAGGGTGAAGATGGGTGAGGTGTCGCTGGCTGACAGCATCCTCTGTGATGGTCTCACAGATGCCTTTCACAACTACCACATGGGCATCACAGGTAAGGCCCATATGCCTGCAAACAGTATCTTTCAAAAGGTTGACAAGAGTATGTGACAGTGAGGCTCATTTGCATAGGCTCTGAGTCTGGGGTCGTCCCACCTCCATCCATTGTCCACCATCTATATGGTCAGGAAGCTGAGGCATACAGTAGTATCCAGAGAGTCATAGATGTGAGCTTCCCTAGATGGCCTGTAGTCTACTTTTGACTGATGCAGAAGCTTGTTGTAATTGTGTCATTGGTATGAATAGGACTTTGGTGACTGGACCTTGTACACAGGCAAGAAGAGTTCATGCCTTCCAGATGTATGTAGCTCACTTATTCTGTCCTTAAAGTTTCCTACAGTGCCTACTAAAGTATCACCCACATTTTACTGGAAGAGGGTAGATACCAATATAAAACAGCTATAAGATGAGACAAGAAATCTGAAAAAGGAAAGGAAATCAGGATGACAGATTTTCACCAGATTTTAAAGTCATAAGAGCAAATAAGTGAGACAGTATTAGAAAATGCACTTACGAACCTGAAGAGGCAGCAAGTGACTTTTTGAAAGGCACATGTTGCTAATGAACGCCTGAGCTACCAGTCCAAAGATGACTAATGTCAGCTGCAGAGATGACGGTTCAGCAGTCAGGAGCACTGGTTCTTACAGAGGATCTGAGTGTGGCTCCCAGCGCTCACATCAAGAGGCTAAGAACCATCTGCAGCTCCATTTCCAGAGAACCCTGTGCCCTCTGGCCTCCATATGCACTACATACAGAGGGTGCACATATGCTCACTCAGCCTTATGCACAAAACATACAAATACACAGAAATAAAAAAAAAAAATAAGGAAAAACCTTTTTAAGGAGTTAGCCAGGCACAGTGGCACACACCTTTAATCCCAGCACCTGAGGTGCAAGTAACAGACAGATCTGTAAGTTTTGGATTAGCCTGGTCTAACTGGACTCAGTGAGTTTTTAGGCCTGCCAGGGATATACCACGTGTTGTTAGTGAATGCCTGTCTTTAAAAAAACAAAAAACAAAAACTCAAAAACCAAAACTTAAAAAGGTGACCACTGTGTGTAGTTCAGGATCTGGAGAGAGGGTTTAGCACTTAAAAGCACTTGTTGCTCTTTTAGAGGACCCAGGTCAATTCCACCTACAAGGTGATTTCACCAGACGTAGTGCCCTCTTCTGATCCCTTCTGCTTAGTTCACTAACCAGGCATATGGTACATAAACATACATGCAATGAAATGAAATAAGTAAATCAGTTTTTAAAAGAAAGAAAGGTGTATTCCCAAAGGTTCGTCCTGTCCAGAAAGCTGGTGCTAGAAGGCAGCGCCTCCTCAGGAACCTCAGCGGTCCAGAAAGACCTCGGGCCGTGCTGAGAGTGATGTGCGCTCACCCCCGTGTGTTCCTCCTGAAGACAGCTTTCCTCCAGCAGTACTCTGTCACTGTGAATCCTAGTTGTAGAAGAATGTTTGATTCTTCGAGATCGATCCCCTCATTTTATCAAATGCTAGCTTGTCAGGTTCTATCAGATAAACTCATACTTCTCTGGTTACACATGATTGTGTCATTAGTCATGTGTCTAGGTCTTTGTTTCCTGTGTTGACAGGCGAAGCAATTGGAAAACTAAAATACCTTTACCAAAATATAACTTAGCCAGAAGTAGCATTTGACTATGAGTTAAATAAACTGAGAAGTGAAGAACATTGTTGAAGCATGAGGCATATGAGTAAGGTCATAGGGAAAAGGCTACAAGCAGAAGCACAAGAGTTACGGTGTGCAAATGTGAGGAAGGAGAGAGGTCTTGAGATGTGAGAAACAGGGCTCAAGGTTTCCCTTCTCCAGTGAGACGATAGAAGGTGCAGGATCCTAGTTATCCTAGTATCTAGCCAGTTGCTTGCTTGATTTTTTTCTTTTCTTTTTCCTTTTAAGACTTGAGTTTCTCTGTGTAGGTCTGTCAATTCTAAAACATACTTTATTGATCAGAGTACCCTCAAACTCACAAAGATCCATCTGCCTCTGCCTTCTGAGTGCTAGGCTTAAAGGTGTGCACCACTACTTCTAACGAGCCAGTTTCTTAAGTGATATACAGACTACCTGCATGAAAATCACCAAGATGATTATTAAATAGTTAGGTCCTGGGCCTGGAGAGATGGCTCAGAGGTTAGAAGTACTGGCTGTTCTTCCAGAGGACCGGGGTTCAACTCCAGCAACCACATGGCAGTTCACAACTGTCTTGATTCCAGCTCCAGGGGATCTGACACTCTCACACAGGCCCTTGAAACACCATTACACATTTTAAACACATACACACACATATATCCTGAAGCTAGGGGTATAGTTTAGTGTTAGAGCATTTGTTTAGCATGTACAATGTCCTAGGCTCTATACCAAACAAAACAAAAATATGTAGAAACCTATCTCTAGAGGCACCAAGCACGGATTATCACATATGCCAACAAGCCATTGTTCAGTGAGGAAACATAGATAAAGTGATGAAAGGAGGGGCCTCTTGTCATTCTTCACAAATATCAAGCCATGGGTTAGAGAGACAGCTCACTGTTTAAAAGTGCTTGCTGCACTTTGAGAGGACCAGAGTTCAGTTCCCAGCAGCCATGTCAGCGCTAGACATCTGATACCCTGCTGTGGTCCCACAAACAACTGCACAGAGTACACATATAGACACATATACACATAAAAGGAATAATAAATCTTTTTAAAATTAAAAAAGACTGTCAAGCCTAAAGAGCCTTACAGTCTGAAGATGTAAAGATATGACAGTAACGAGCACCAGTCCTGAGTAGTGAGTGGTCTGACGCTCACAGATCCTGCTGCCCTGCTGGGTGCCACCATGCCCATTCAGCTGCTTTACCCCTGTCTTATTACTACCAAAGGTAAGGTTTGAAGATAAGCCAAGAGTTAATATTAATGTTAAATTTCCTGATGTAAAAAAAAGTGAGAGAGAAAGCCTGCTGTAGTCCTCTCCCTCTACCATGTTCATCCCAGGGGTCAAACTCAAGTCACCATGCATGGCTGCAGGCACCTTTATCCTGTGGGCCATCCACATAGGGAAAGGGCAGTCTGTGTACTTGTACTTTCTCTCAGTAGCTTCATATAGGAGGTGTTAAGTAATAGGGCAGAAGTATCAATGGTAAATCTGGATACAGATATCTGTAAGTTTACAGACATAGAAAGAGAAAGAGGCTTACATATGAATAACCTGAGCTACCAAAGCCCAGCTCATGAAGATGCTGTTTCTGCCTTTTCTTCTTCTCAGCTGAAAATGTAGCCAAAAAATGGCAAGTGAGCAGAGAGGCCCAGGACAAGGTTGCAGTTCTGTCCCAGAATAGGGCGGAGCATGCGCAGAAAGCTGGCCACTTTGACAAGGAGATTGTGCCAGTGCTGGTGTCTTCCAGAAAAGGTGAGTGTGGAGGCCACAGTTCCGACGAGCCTGTGTGGAGGCATGGGTGACACCCGTGGGGACGATGTGTAGGGCTTTGTGGATTTTGGTCATTACAGGTTGTAAAGGTGTAGGCGTTATACCTCTGAGTGGGGGAGGGCAGGTGGTGCTGTGTTGTGTTCTGAGACATGGTCGTGCTGTGTACCCTGGATGGCCTAGTACTCGCTATGTGGAGCAGGCTGGGCTCCAACTGCTGGGTGATCCTCTTGCTTCTACCTGCTGAGTGCTGGGATTGCAAGTGTGTGCCAGCATACCTAGCTGGAAAATCCTGTCAACACAGCAGGGTACAGACACATGGGAAACTGTCATCTTCCAAATGTCCACAGCTGCAGTGTGTATCCCATGGTTTCATGAGAAGTGGGGCATCCGTTTGTGGCTCACAGAAGACCCGACTCTCCTATGCAGTTTAAATAAAGTCTTTGCGGTCGCTCCCATGTGATTTTCACAAGAAGCATCTTGTTAGCTTACTTGCCATGGTCTGAAGCAGAATCTGACGTTGATGAGCAGCTCATACAAGGTGGATTGCACCACTTCTGACCCACTCAGTTGTATGTAGCTAAATGCAATGACCCAAACCTGTGTCCATACAATACAGAGAACAGCTGCCCTTAGGAAGGGCTGTGGAGTTGCAGCCCAGGGTGAGTGAGTGTCTCTCCAAGAGTTCTCATGGGAGAGCATGCAGCAATTCTAGCAATGCCTACTGGAATGGAAGTGGGTAAATGGTAATAGACTTTTCTTCCCAATGTCACTCCTCTTGACTCTGAGTCCTCAGTCCCAGAACTCTGCCTTCTCTGTATTCATTCCAAGTAACTGGTTTTGCTTCTGCAGGTCTTACTGAAGTGAAAGTCGATGAGTTTCCTCGTCATGGGAGTAACCTTGAAGCCATGGCCAAGCTGAAACCTTACTTTCTTACTGATGGGACAGGAACGGTCACCCCAGCAAATGCATCAGGTTTGGGTTCTGAGGGGCTTTGGGGGAAATACCAACTCTGGTAAGGTCTGCCAAGTGAATATGTCTTTCTACAGAACTAGTTTCTATATGCTTGGCTATTTAATGAATATTTAATGAGTATTTAATGAATACTGAATGAGGTGATTTGCTTTTTAGACATCTAGACTAAGCATACAAGTTTAGACATAAAACAATAAAATTAAAATTCTGAAGTTGTTGAAATGATAGTGGTGTATACCTTTAATCCCAGTACTCTGTGAGTTCGAAGCCAACGTGGTCTACAAATTTAGTACAGGACTACACAGAGAACAAAAATAAAAACGTCTGAAGTTGCCAGGCATGGTGAGGTGCTCCTTTAATCCCCTCATTGTACCAGAGCTCTGTGAGGCTGAGGCCAGCCTGGTCTACATAGGAAATTCCAGGCCACCCAAGGGTAAGAGACCCTGGCTGCAGAGGTTACTTCCTTCACACTTTTCAAATTCTGGAAAATCTCAGAACCTGTGAATTAGCCCTAGGGCTTTCTCTTCAGTATCCATCTCCCCTCCCCAGTGCTTTTGGGGGACTCTTGTAACACGGTGTGGTCAGTATCACACTCCAGACTTGACCATTTCTAAGTGCACTGTGAAGTCTGGTGAATCCCAGCAAACAGAACCGTCTGGCAAGATGTCCGTAGCTTAGTGCTTTCAGATGGGAGGAGGAAGCCCTGGGTCCGTACCTGAGGAAGGAGCACTAGAGACACCAGGTCACTTGTTTACAGGGATCAACGACGGTGCCGCTGCTGTGGTTCTGATGAAGACGACAGACGCTGAGCGTCGGATGCTGAAACCTTTAGCACGAATAGTCTCCTGGTCACAAGCTGGTGTGGACCCTTCTGTTATGGGAGTAGGACCAATTCCAGCCATAAAGCAAGCTGTGAGTCTTACTCTCTAGCCTTTCGGTTGTTTGGTTTGTTTGTTGTCTGTCTGTCTGTCTGTCTGTCTATGACAGTGTTCCTAATAGCCCAAGCTGCCTTCATACTCAAGATGACTTTGAACACCTTGAACTCTTAGGCCTTTAGCCTCTTCCTCCCAGCTGAGACCACAGGTTTGCACCTGCATATCTGTCTGCCTCCTTTGCAGACCTCACCTTGGCTTTGTTGATCTTGAGGGAGCCGACCTGCAGCTCTGTTCTAATCATTCCTTAACCCCCTCCATTCCCCTTTCCACTCTGAAGTGCAAAGATGTGCTAGATTTTATCTCCACCAGGTTTTATTTGCTGTTTGCCTTTTGTAACATTGTGTTCCACAAGCCTAAAGGGAATTTAGTTTGTTTCCTTACATTTGGATCTTCCAGAGGACCTGGGTTAGAGTCCCAGCACCCATGTGGAACATAACAACCATCTGTAACTCCAGTCCCAGGGGATTTCAGGTCCTCTTCTAAAATCCACAAGTACCAGGCATGCATGTGATGCACTTGCTTACATACATACAGGCAAAACACCCATACACAAAATAAAAATAAAAAAATTACATACATTCTTTATTTAGTATGTGTCTGTCTCTGTGTATCTGTATCTCTGTTTGTGTTTGTGTGTCTGTGTGTTTGTATGTGTGTATATATATATATATGTCTGCGTGCATGTTTATGAGTCTGTGTATGTCTGTGTGTCTTTATGTGTCTGTGTGTGTGTGTGTGTGTATGTCTGTTTGTGTATCTGTCGCTGTGTCTGTGTGTGTGTTTGTGTTGAGAGCCAGGCCAATCCAAGGCTTCTCCAAGGCTGGGTTGATAGGATAAAGGGAACCTATTTTAATGTCCTTGCCCAGGTGAAGACTTGGCAAGATCCAGTCTGGAGCTGGGGTCAGGGCCTTGGAGGAGTTTCAGTTCCTGGGAGCTTGGCGTATACCCATAAAGAGACAGAATGATCAACCCTAAGGCCATTTTGTGCTCCATCTATGGCACACTGAAGATACCCTGTGTTCCTCTTGTACAACACTGAATGATTAGCTTCCTGCTGACTTCATGCCATTGCCCCATTTCTCCCCTAAAAGCTGTATATAGATAAGGTCCTGTGCTTATTAATAAGCTTGCTCAGTATAAGACAGCTTACACAGAACATCCTGGCCACACCTCCACACCTTCCTATTTTCTTTATCTTCTTCTCTCCTGGTCATGTGCTTTAGGACCCTGTCACTGAAGAATGACCTCCTAGTCTGGGGTGGGGAGGTGTGTGTGTAGGTTTGGTTGAAGTCAGACGACAGCTTCTTGCAGAAGTTGTTATTGTTCTACTCATGGGACCTAGAAAACTCAGGAGTAAATGACATCAAGTGCATTATTCATTGAGCTGACTGGACTGGCTGTGCTTTCCCCTGCATCTTTGATACAAAGTCTCACACCAGTCTGAAATCCTCCCAGTTGGCCAGGCTGGGTGGCCCTCAGGCTCCAGAGATCTGCCCATCTCAGCCTTCAGCAGTCTGGTCATAGGTGCACCACCATGCTTTATGCCTTTTTTTTTATTAGGTTCTGGGGATTTCCCTCAGGACACTTGCACTTTACCTACTGAGCCATCTCTTCAGCCCCAGGTCAGCTTCTTTTTAAATTATATTTCATATGCATAGATGTTTTGTTTGCATATATGTCTGCAAACCACTGTGCGCCAGTGGAGGTGTAAGATCGCCTGGGTCTGGAGTTACAGACTGTACTATGAGCCTCCATGTGAGTGTGAGGAATTGAACATGGGTCCCAGGAAGAGCAGCCAGTGCTGCCTGCCATCTCCCAGCCCCCAGATCCTTCTAAGTCAGATCAAGTATGCTGTATTAACTTCACATAATAGTTCTGACAGTTTAGACTTCTTCCTTAAGGGATATTTTAGCATGCAGTCTTTTAGTTTTGAGGCTAGGCCTTGCTCTTTAGCCCAGGGTAGCCTTAAATGTAGACAACTGTCCTGACAGAGCTTCTAAAGTGCTGCAATTACAGGAGTGTGTGTCACCTGTATGTATCACCACATCTACCTATAGAACATCATCTACCTTTTGAATGGAATCAGCTTCACTGAGGGAACTGTTTGTCCCAGGGCTCATAAAAGAACACTCCGTACTGACAGTGGTTCCGGCTGGGGTGTCATTATGCAGGCTGACTGTCGTCTCCCCTGCCCTTGGTTTACAGGCACAGGCCACCGTGGCACACCTAGCCTCATCATGGCAGCTTTCTACTAAAGGTGTATCTTTGAAGAGTATATTATATATATATATATTTTCTTCATTTTAAATTATCAATTTAATAAATTTTCAGTTATTACTATGTGTGCACGTGGGCATACGTGGTGCCCAGGGAGGCCACAAGAGGGTATATGCTACCATAAAGCTGGAGTTACAGGCATTGGTGAGCCATCTACTCATCATGAGTGCTGAGGTCTGAGGTTTGGTCCTCATGATAGAGCATTGAGTGTTGTTAACACTGAACCGTGTCTCCAGCAACTCACATATGTCCTTATGTTAGTAATGAATGCTTTGACCTCAGTTCGTCTTTCCTGCAGGTTGCAAAGGCAGGCTGGTCCCTGGAGGATGTTGACGTGTTTGAAATCAATGAAGCCTTTGCAGCGGTGTCTGCAGCAATAGCTAAAGAACTTGGATTAAATCCCGAGAAGGTAACCAACATGAAGTTGTGTTTTCCAGTGAACTTGCACAATCCATGTTTAAGGCTGTGAACTATAACAAATGAGGTCATTTCTCAGGACTGGTTACCTCAGCGAGAGATGAGCAAATACAAGTTAATTTTCAGTTGGGTTTTTTGTTGCTTTTCACAGCAAAGAACTGAATGTGTTAGTTCATATCAGAATCCGTGGGACATCCTAGAAACAAGGGAGACAGCAGGTGTCACACAGGCATTACTTATTCCTAAGCTTTCAGTGAAAGTTGAGTTTGAAAGGGTGGTTTGCTAGCATAACACTGAGGAGAGAAATATTAGGTATTAGCCTGTGCCCAGAGGACTGACTTCAAACTCTTCTTCCCTGTAGGTCAACATCGATGGAGGAGCCATTGCCTTGGGCCATCCTCTGGGAGCATCTGGCTGTAGGATTCTAGTGACCTTGTTACACACGCTGGAGAGAGTGGGTGGGACACGTGGGGTTGCAGCCCTGTGCATTGGAGGTGGGATGGGGATCGCAATGTGTGTTCAGAGAGGATGATCTGCCTGACAGCCAGCACCCTTGGACAGTTCTTGTTAAATCAGTGAAACACTAAATAGAAAGTGAAATCAGAGGACCAAAGTGAGGACAGGCACCCAGGTGGACAGCTTGCTTTAATGTGAGACACCCGAGGCTAAGACACTGCACCAGACGCCATTATACATAAAAGGGAAGTCCAGTCAGTCTTCAAGGGCTCCTGAGTGAGCAGCATTTTTGTAATTTCCATGCTTATTGTCTTTGCTTTCTGGGTGTAATTTTTTTTTGATCGTTGATTGTTTGTTTGTTTGTTTGTGAGTCAGGATCTCACCGTATAGCCTGAAAATGGTTTTGTAGATCAGGTTGGCTTTGAACTCCCAGAGATCCACCTTTCTGTGCCTCCTGAGTACTTGAATTAAAGACATACACCATTATGCAGGGCCCCCAAAATGATCCATTCAAAGAATGGGGATTCGGCTTCTGTTGTTGCAAACTTCAGGCTCTCTGCTTTAACCATGGTTAGTTCAAACACCCCTGCTTGCTTGTTGTCTCGTGGTTTCCCACTGATCAAATCAAGACCAATTCTGTAATAAAATGGGATTCGGTGACCTCCTCCAGGCTGAGGTGGTGGAGTAGGTATTCCAGCTATTCTAGTCCAAAAGACTGGCAGTGCCAACAAGTGTGCCTCTGGGTTGTTAAAAGTGAGCAGCAAGCAGCTTCTGTGCATTCATTTCTCTCTGCTTGACTGGACGGGATGCTTCCTGCTTCAAATGTCTACTTTGACTTCCCCAAAATGATGAACTGTAACTGGAATTGAAAGCCAAATAAACTTTCCCCCCTCACATTACTTCTTGTTAATGAGTTTTATGGTGAAAACAGAGAAAGCCAGAGCATAGGACGTGGGAAGGACAGCCAGCTTCAACAGAAAAGCCATGGTTTGCATCATACGACTGAGATGTTCATTTGTCATCATTTCTAATGAGCCATATGCTACTCAGACAGACCTGCAGGAGGTAGTCACATGCTATGGAAGTCATAGGCTATAACAGATTCTAAAAGTCGGTTATTGAAGCCATGTGTCACATCTCCATGACCGGTGATGGGCCAAATACACAACAGCAATCCCCTAAGAATATCATGGAGTAGAAAGTGATGTCCCAGCAGCTGTAGTCAGGACAGTGCATCCCTAACAAACAGGATTACAGCCAACATGGTGTGCACTAGCTAATGTGCATAGCACATCCAGTCTAATGAAAAGTGGTCTTGCCAGTCCCTGCAGGCCCAGGGCTACATATCAGGAACATGTTCTGCCTCTACCTCAGGAAGATGCAATAGAGTTGTACAAAAATTTACCGGAAAAGAAATTTACCAGAAATAAGCCAAAATTTATTTATGTGTATATGAGTTCTCATGTTGGTATATGCACATTTGGAGACCAGAGAGCATCAGATCCCTTGGAACGGACTTTTGAGCCACCATATGGGTGCTAGGACTGAACTCAGGTCCTCTGCAAGAACAACTACTACTCAACCACTGAACCATCTCTCTAGCCCCATTTTTATTTAAAGGGTGAGGTGGGCTTCATGTGAATAACATGAGGAAGCCAGGGGAAGTGGCTGCTCCTACAGTAGTGCTGGATGCTGGGGATTGAACCCAATGCTAGGAAGTTTAAATAGAGAGGATCAGGCTGCTCATAGACAACATGGGTTAAATACGAGGATTCCAGAGTTGTCAGCATGATGTGTAGCTACTGAAGTGATGGGGTGCACCTGATGTTTCCCCAGGAGCTGCTGCAAAGTTGGGTAATGTGGGGCAGTGGGCTGTGAGAGGCAGCTGGTTACCTGGTCAAGTGCAGGTCTTGAAACCCAGAGACCCTAAAGGGATGGTAGGAGTTCATCCTTGCTCCCGGGCCCTGGTTCCTTTCACATAACTACAGCCCTCTACAGCCCCTCCCAAAGAGAAATTTGCAGCCATCAGGTCACAGCACAGGTAGAGGGTGTAACTACAGGCTGCAGAGCCTCAAGAGATCTCCATATTCATGTGATACCTAAAGGCCAGAGGACGTAGCCAATTAATCATTCCTTCCCAGACCCTCTTCCTTACAAAAGGTATTTAACCTCAGGCCCGCCCTGAGAACGAGGGGTATAGCTTCATCCATTTTCCACCATGACAATAAACATTTTAAGACCATGGACTACCTCTCCACCTTAGGGCCCGTCATGGGGAACCATGGAGAAGGTCTTCATCTATTGAGCCACCTTATAACCTCCCACCAAAGACTTCTTTATGTTCCAGCCACAGAGGCCACCAACTAAAGAGAGCCAGCCAAGCCAGCCATGACCCAGCCAAGCGGGTCCAAGAGTCTCATCCCCTCGGGACGCAGCTGGAGCTTGCCCCCTCGCCCCTTCGGCTGTGGGCTGATCCAGCCTGTACCTACCCCCCCCAACCCCGTCTTGGCCTTTCCGTGGCATCTCAGTGGCACCTGAGAGCCCAAGGGTCTGAGACCAGTTGGTTCCCAGCCACCTTCTGGCCCTGTGGGGCCCCAGACTGTGTTCTCTCCACCCCAGATTGGAGTCCTGCAGCTTCCCACAGCCTGATGTTCAACCAGCGTGGAGTGAACTCAGTCAAATTCCCCTCTCTTTTTCTTCCATCCTTCTGGTATTTTTCATTCTTTCTTTCTCGTTCTTTTTCTTCCTTCCTCTCTCTCTCTCTCTCTCTCTCTCTCTCTCTCTTCTTTCTTTCTTTCTTTCTCTCTTTCAGACATGACTTCATACTTTACCCCTTAGCTGACCTATAAGTCACCATGTAGGTCAGGTTGTCCTGGAATCCACCTGCTTCTACTCCCTGAATGCTGGCCTCTCTGAGCTGCCTCTCTGAGCTGCGGCTCCAGCCCCTTGGGGTGGCATATACGGGACCCACAATCCACCCCAATAGGACCCACACCCATGTGTGTACCACAGCTCCAACAGGGTAAGGGACAGAGTAAACCCACAAAGGGATCTGAAGAGTAGCCAGAGAGTAAGGGGGAAGTGGAATGGAAAAGGCATGAAACTGTAGAAGCACACCAGAATGGCTATCCTCTGAGAACACCAGGAGTCCTGCAGCCAGCCTGTAAGGGGATGGGATGTAAGGAGAATAGCCAGAGGGAGTCTGCAAAAGAAAGATGTAAATGGAACATTGCAAGGTTAAATGAGACCAAAGATGTTCCTTCTTTAATTAGAAAAGATACCACCTGGCAAGAATCCCTTCCCAGTCAGCACTTTTTTTTCTCAGATAATACTATGTGCCCAAGGTTACATCTGCTTTCAAAAGTTACACTTGCAGTTTGCCTTGAGTTAGACAACTATGTAATTACAGTGTAAGGCTAAAGCCAGGCATGGTGGCACCCAGCTTTAATCCCAGCATTCAGGGAGTAGAAGCAGGTGGATCTCTAAGTTCCAGGACAACCTGACCTACATGGTGACTTATAGGTCAGCTAAGGGGTACAGTATGAAGTCATGTCTGAAAGAGAAAGAGAGAAAGACAGAAAGACAGAAAGAAAGAGAGAGAGAGAGAGAGAGAGAGAGAGAGAGAGAGGAGGAGAGAGAGGAAGGAAGGAAGGAAGGAAGGAAGGAAGGAAGGAAGGAAGGAAGAAAAAGAACAAGAAAGAAAGAATGAAAAAGAAATACCAGAAGGATGGAAGAAAAAGAGAGGAAGAAAGTAAGTTGGGGCAGAGTGATGTCACAGGTTAAGAGCACTTACTCTTACAGAGGACCTGAGTTAGTTCCCAGCCCCCACATGGTGACTCAAAACCATCCTAACTCCATTCCAGGGGATCCAATGTCTTTTTCTGACCTACCTGGGGAACTAGAAACATGGTGCACATACATGCATGCAGGCAAACAAAAACCCAATGCACTGATAAACATCAAATATTAAGATTTTTCTTTGAGCTGGAGAGATGGCTCAGTGGTTAAGAGCAGTGACTGCTCTTCCAGAGATCCTGAGTTCAATTCCCAGCAACCACATGGTGGCTCACAACTATCTGTAATGGGATCCGACACCCTCTTCTAGTATGTCTGAAGACAGTGTACTCACATATATAAAATAAATAAATCTTTTTAAAAACTATGTGTGTGTGTGTGTGTGTGTGTGTCCAAGCTCTGAAGTGAAGCACTGGCCCTTCCTGTCTGAAAGCCTAGTCTCGCCCCAGCCTATAGGGTTTAATGCAGTTGTGTGCCCTCTGCAGAAGTAACTTTTTGCTTGCCCACATCCTATGGATTGTGTGGACTGTTTAAGGGAGGATCTATTTCTAGCAAGGTAGAGGTAATAAGAAACTCCAAACAAATTCTGACATTGGCCTCAGGTGGTTTAAACAGCAGTGATCCGTGGCCCTAAGGGACCTTTAATGAATAAGATCTTCAGATTGCCTTCCATTTTAGGCCCCTGGGGTTCACCCTGGACAAGAACCCGGCTCTTTGCATCCAAGTGAACTACAGTGTACAGCGCCCAGGCACACTTAGAGGAATCTCAATGTCCCTGCGAACTAACGGACACTATCCTGTTCCTTGTGGCTTCTGGCATGTTCGGGAATTCTAGCCCGGGCATTCCAGTCCCAGCAGAATCAGAAGTAGACTTTTAGTCACCCTTTCTGCTTCAAAAATACACAAAAACAGACGAAGAGGTACAGAGAAAGATTCCAGTGCTGTGTTGCAAGCGTTCAAAGTCCACAGCCTGAGACTTCTCCCAGCACCTCGGCCTTGTGCACGCTGATCTTGCCCACTGTAATCTACACACCCGGAACCCCCAGGTCTCTACCGCACCAGGATCTCTAAACTATCTATGCCACACTCTAAGACCCCTAGACTGTACACACCCCGTTTCTCCCCCTGAGCAGAGGAGGAGTGGGCGTCGGGGGAGTTGCTGAGCAGGGGGCGGGGCGGGCGGGGGGCGGGGCGGGGCGGAGCGACCGTAGGCTCAGCCTGGACTCAGCAAAGTTTGCTTCAACTGCAGCCAAGGCTGTGCAAACGCCAGTGGAGCGGCAGGATGAACACAAGCTCCGACCCGGTGGTCATCGTCTCGGCGGCGCGGACCGCCATAGGTCAGTGTCCCGGAGGCCTCCCACCTGCTAACCTGCAGAGGCACAGAGAACCCGGCCAACTGCCCGCTTGCATGCATGATGGTTCATCTGTCACCTTGTGGTGGCAGGTACTGGTGGTCTGAACTCTGGGCAGCCTGGGTTTGATGAAGCACTGATCTAAAGTCCCCAACGCATCTGTCCCCAACGAGGTCCTCGATGTGCTCTTGGTTCCGATGGCTTCCCTCTTCCCCATTCCGTTATAGGCTCCTTCAATGGTGCCCTGTCCACCGTGCCTGTCCACGACCTGGGGACAACTGTCATCAAAGAAGTCCTGCAAAGGGCCAAGGTGGCTCCAGGAAGAGGTGTCCGAGGTCATATTTGGACACGTTTTGACGGCAGGTAAGTCCTCAGTAGCCCAGGACAGGTCTGGTTCATTAGAAACAAAAGCATTTATTTGCACACACACCACCACCACCACCATACACTGCTTTGCTTGGAGTTCCCTCTGCTAGGATTCTTTCTGTCCCCTCCTTCCACAAGCTGAAGTCACAGCTCCTTTACAAGCTTTTCCCTGAGTGATCTTAGACCACTGGTCAGTACCACCTTTGCATTGTTAGAAGCAGGGCTAGCCTGATGCACAGGAGAGTATGCACAGTCCTCCACAGACCCCTAAAATGTCACAGTCAAAGTGTGTGGGCCTGGCACTGTGCCAGAGCTGTACAGAGCAGAACAGCTGTACCCTTGTCCACTTGTCATGAGCTAGGCTGTTCCTCACTCCTGGGGACTCTCTGCAGGAAGACAGGAGAGTCTAAGAACGCTTCATCTTCCCTCTGATTCCTGCTGGGTTTGTAGACCAGTGACAACTGACCATTCGTGTTGATGATTGATTTGGGGCCTGGTTGTGTAGCTCAGTGGTGAAGTGTTGGTTAGCATGCATGTGGTCAAGAGTTCACCCTCCTGCCCTGCCCTGTGCTTGCTCAGCACACATTTGAATCAACTGTAGAGAAAATAGTTAATATTCAGTACCAACTTCTGCTCTTTCTCTGTCTGGGACCATTTGATTTGTCCTTGTTGTAAATCTGTTTCTTTAAATGTGTTTAGGCTATTATTTTATTTGCTAATTATATTTAGTATCCTGCATTGTCTCAACCAATGGACCTGCTGGTGCTGCAGAAGCAGAGAGGTACACTGGTTCCTGGTAACTGAGTTACAGTGGATGTGGGTATTGAGCCCGCATGTGCGATCTAAACCACCTCAAGTAGCCAATACTCTAACACAGAGCCATCTCTTCAAGCCCCTTTAGAGTTTAAATCTATTCATATATTTATTGAAAAGGTTTTATTTCAAGTTTACAATCTCCATAATACTTTTATTCAATATATATTAAAATTTCAAGTACATGGGATAGAATAATATATATATTGATAATATAATCGCTAGAACCCAGTTTGACAGAAATTTATTTAGTAATGACTTATATAAGTATATCTGAAGTTATCAAAATTATGGTTTTACATGAATAATCATGTATATCCAATATCAAGGGGGTAGGCAGTCTTCAACACACCTAACGTACCTATCTGCATTTTGATTCTACCTGACACAGGAAGTTCTACATTGCCATTAGTCAGCTCAGAAAGTTCCAATTGCTCAGTTGAGGTACGTGGCTATAACCACACTCTGGCGTCCTGAGTAACTGAGCCATAGAAGAAGGCAAAGCGGAGCACCAGCGCTCTTTGCAAAGAGAAAAGAGGGAGAGGGAGGGAGAGAGGGCTGGCAGTGAACTGTGAGAGCTTTCCCCAGCTACACAAAAGCTGAATTTAATCCGCATTGGTCAATGAAATTTTAATATGTATTTTGGGTACATTTGTTTTTGAGAATATGAGTTGCTTATTACTGTATTTTCCTTGTGTACATTTCAGTTTTGGATTTTGTTTTTATATTTTTTTTTAAAAATTTTAATTTATTTATTTATTTATTTATTATTTATTATTTATTTATTTATTTTGGGTGTGTCTACTGTGCATGCATGAATTAGGACACTGTGGGTTGGTTCTTTCTACCTCCACCCCCATACCCACAATACAGTTCCAGAATGAATTCAGGCCATCAGCTCATGGGCAAGTGCCTTCTTCACCCAGAGAGCTGTCCCTCTGGCATTTGATTTTGTTGTTGTTGTTGACATAGCATCCAAAGTTAATATGTAGCTAGGATGATGACCTTACACTTTTAAGCTCTTGATGCTTCTGCCACCACTGCCCAAGTGCTGGGATTTGGAACATTCACCATCATACTTGGCTCTCTTGTCTTTTCTGGCCCCCTTTGTCCTCATGGTGCTTAAAGTCTTGGTTGAGCCACACACCACTTTCTCATGGCCCTCCAAGGTCTGACTGTGATACCATCAGTCTTTCCTGTAGTCCACCACTCCCCTCCTCCCTGCTTCCCAGACCAGTGACTCAGAACTTTTCCTTGGGTCAAAGGACATTCCATCACTGATCCCTCTGTCACTTTTTCCACATCTCACCGGTTTCTATCGAATTGCTTACGTAGTCATGACACAATGTGACAGTGTTCACTGAGGACTTGTTAAGTTGTCTTTGATGGTCTTATAAAGCACCATGCAGAGGTCTTCCCTCTTACTGCCTCTTAAACCCCAGGCTATGTGGATCCCATAATCTCCAGCTAACAAAGGAGCAAGGGAACTGAGATGTCATTTACCAAGGTCACAGTCTGAAGTGGAGCAAGAACTCAGATCCATCATACTTCTTAAGCCAAGACATCTCCTTAATCATGTAAGAAGTTGTTTGCTGTGTGCCTACTCTGTGTCCAGCACTGTTCCAGAAGCTAAGGGATACGCACTGTCTATCCCGGGTCTCTGGCATGTGGCTCATGTTCTGCTAAATGTTCCACTCTATTTCTGACCCACAAATCCCTTGAAGATGTGAAGTATAAAAATATCTATCTTGGGGCAGAAGAGATGGCTCAGAGGTTAAGAGCACTGACTGCTCTTCCAGAGTTCTGAGTTCAATTCCCAGCACCACATGGTGACTCACAACCATCTGCGATGGGATCTGATCCCTCTTCTGGTGTGTCTGAAGACAGCTACAGTGTACTCATATACATAAAACAAATAAATACATCTTTAAGATATATATACCTATCATTTTAGTAGGGCATGGTGATACAGACTTAATCAGAGACTTGGAGAGCAAAGGTGAGTGGGTCACTAAGTTCAAGGCCATCCTTGATACAATCACGTCTTTACTAAATATACCTGTGCGCGTTAGTTTTACCTTCATCTTGGAACAACCTAAGATCACCTGGAAAGTCTTAATGAGGAAGAGGAGGAGCGCTCTACGTGGTTCATCTGTGGCTTGTCCTGAGGGTTCCTCTCAATTATTATTTGAGGTGGGAAGGCTCATCCTGTAGAATGAGGTCTGGTTCTTCCTCCCTGCCCCGTGCTCCCAGAAATAAGGCTCAGACTCAAAATATATTTACAAATACCTTGGCCATATAGCTAGGATCTTCTCTGACTTGATCATAACTTAAAATAACCCATTTATTCTAATGTACATTTTGCCACCTGTGCTCAGATACTCTCGTCTGTCTCGTCACATCTTCCTGAGTGAATCTCTTGTACTTGGCACTGTCCCAGAATCCTTTTGGCCTCCTCGATCTTTCACCTCCTATTTCCTGCCTAAGCTATAGCTCATCAGATTTATTCTGATCCACATCCATACAGACACAATATAGTCTTGTCTACAGTAGCCTGAACATAGGCAGAACCTACCAGAACTGTTCCCTGAACCACTTCAGGGTGATAGACGTTGGCTGGGCACGAGCAGCCGCAAGAGGGTGACACAGGGGCATTTGTTGGCCATTGAGCTTCTGACTTGTTTTCCCTGAAAGTGATTGTACTGGCTGGTTTTGTGTGCCAACCTGACACAAGCTAGAGTCAACACAGAAAGGAGCCTCAGTTGAGGAATTGCCTCCATGAGATCCAGCTGTAGGGCATTTTCTCAATTAGTGATCAGTGGGGAGGGCCCAGCCATTGAGGGTGGTGCCATCCCTGGGTTCTATAACAAAGCAGGCTGAGCAAGGCAGGGGAAGCAAGCCAGTAAAAGTAACACCCCTTCCTGGCCTCTGCATCAGCTTCTGCCTCACTTCCTGCCCTGTGTGAGTTCCTGTCCTGACTTCCTTTAGTGATGAACAGCCATGTGGAAGCAAAAGCCAAATAAACCTTTCCTCCCCAGCTTGCTTTTTTTTTTCTTTTTTGGTCATGGTTATTGTGTCGCCACAGCAATAGAAACCCTAGCTAGGACAGAGATGGACTAGAAAAGAACTATTAAATAGTCAAATAAATAAAGCAAACAAGCTTTTTCTTCCCTAAATTCAGTACCCTGAACATAGGCAGTACTAAATTTGGGGCACATTGTCACAGCATCAGATAGTTTGTTGACTGGAATAGACATTGGTATCAGGAATAGGTCTGTAGCTATGCAAAAGCTGACCATGTTGTCTCTTGGGAGAAACATGAGAGACTTTGGAACCTTAGGCTAGAAAGCGCCTTGCTATTTCCTGGGCTTGGAAAAGCAGTAATTCTGTAGGAAATGTGGACTGCAGGTGCCTGGCTCCTCAGATTTCAGGGAAGGAGAAGGAGTCTACATAAATCGGTCTGGGTCTTTTCTTTTTTTTTTTTTCTTTTTTCGAGACAGGGTTTCTCTGTGTAGCCCGGCTGTCCTGGCTCTCACTCTGTAGACCAGGCTGGCCTCGAACTCAGAAATCCGCCTGCCTCTGCGAGTCTGGGTCTTTTCATGTGGTATTTTGAGATTCTGTTTGCTGTTCAGGATGGGGCTGAAGAATCAGCTTTGAGAACAGCTCCACTGTGGTGAAAACTTCTTTAGTTCCCTAGGGTCAGCACAAACGCCTGCCAAAGCGGGCCCAGGCCAGATCTTGAGCTGCAAACCAAACTTGGCAATCCAAGAGTCATCTGGTACTAGTTTTTGAAGGCAACACACACACACACACACACACACACACACACACACAAACAATTTTGAGGGGGTCAAGGAGAGCACCTGAGTCTTGGCACCTTGTGGTAGGGTCGGAGTCTTTGGAGAAAGGCTCTAAGAAGCAGAAAGTGAAGCCTCAGGTGGTATGGAGACTCTAGGATATTGGAGATGCCGGGACTGTAGGATGGCCTCCAATGGGTGCTGCAGATTTGGAATGAGCTAGACAAAGCAGGAAACCGTGTGCAGTGAACTACAGGGCAGTGGACCGCCCAAGGCTTTTGTGTCCCAGAAGGCTGTTTGGCCCTGACCTATCCAGTTTTAATTTATACTGCTGGATTTTGAGTTTTGCTTAAGTGCAAATTTATTTTATTATTATTTTTTTAATGTCCAAGTTCTTCCCTTTTAGGATGAAAAACTCTCACTAGATACCATTGTTTTATGAAGTACAATAAATTCAAGCTTATCCCTCAACTAGCTGACAAATGAATGAGACTCAGACTATGGTTATTTTATTTGGCTTGACAATTCCTGGGGGGTAACTCCTAATCTACTCTTCTAACTGCTGGCAGGGCTACCTCCCCAGCGGTGTGTCCCAGACACTCGCTGTTTCTCCTGGCCACGTGCCCGTGGTCCATCTCCCATCATGGCAGCTTCCTCCTCCCCTCTCATTCTTCCTCCTTCTGGTCTCTCCTCCTCCAACTAGGTCACTCCAAACCCACCTACCTCTAATCCCTTCAGTAATTGGCTGTAGTTAATTTTATTTAACCAATACTTTTAAATCACAGAACAAGGTTTGCACAACAAAAGCTTGTAAATGTGAGAAGTCACTCAAAGGCCTAGACCTTCCAGTATAGAATTTAGCATTGCAGTACACAGCAACAGAGCAAACATCAAAATGGGCTATTTTTTGGAGGAGTTATGTTGTCCTGTTTATGTTTCTTATTTTTCTTATGTTTCTGTATTGGGGATTTAGGCATCTGGCATTATTTGTTTACTTATTTTTTATTCTTTTTAAAAATCAGCTCTATTCTTTCAGTTGAAATATTTGCAATGTTCAAGGGGGATGTATCGACACTAGTGCAGAGTGTGTAGTTCAGAATCCCACAGTCCAGAAGCTCTGGATGCTTGGCAGAAGCTTTATATTAATCCCCAGGAGCACTCAATAGCTGTCTGCTAGTATCATTAAGCAATTATCACACTAGTCAACTAATAACCGTGGCACCATTGACTTCAATAACATGGAGAACAACCAACCAGGGATAGCACGGAATGTACTGGATTTCAATTAATAAGATTAGGAATGGGAGGGAAGAGGGTGGGTGAGGATAAAGGATACGTATTAAATGGACTTGGAGAGGCTAACATGGGTAGGATGACGTAAGTATTCAGATGGACTTTGAAAAGGCAGAGTGGTTAAATATTAAGGATTAAGCATTAAATTGACTTTGGAAAGAAAGAAAAGAGAGAGAGAGAGAGAGAGAGAGAGAGAGAGAGAGAGAGAGAGACAGAGAGAGAAAGAGAACCCTAGTAGCTAGGAGGGGAAAGTTGAGACTGTTATAGTCCACAGATGCTAGTGTCTGTTAAAGCTACAGGTTATAATTAAGAAGTATGAAAGAGGAGAGGGCAGAGATGAGATGGGAGAAGGAGCATAGGACTAGGAGGCATGTCCTCAGAGTGGAGAAGAGCAAACAGGGTGCAGAAACCCAACAACAGGCCAAACACCTAAGAGCCATAGACAGAACAAGCAAAGCCATCATTAGACAGGCGGGAATAAAATTGGAGATAAAGAATACTGTCACAGCTGGGCTGAGCTGAGAGATTAACAAGTCTGAGAACATACAGAACAGGGTATGTGGTCAGCACGACACTGCTCTGCGTCAAGCTGTTTTCTGTGTCAGAAACTGGAAGGCATGGAACAAAATGGCTACAGCTATGCTAAGGGAACAGGCCTCAACAGAGATGAAGATCTTAAGGTTCTGTGTTAAGGTATTAGGAACACTGTTTGTGGAGAAGGAAGCTTCTCTCTGAAACTACTAGCAGTTGCACAAGGTGGCATCTGTCGCAGGGCTGGAGTGACAGGCAGAGAGGAGGACATGCTTCTCTGCTGCTGTGGGAACTTAGCTCGCCTGCAGGCATGCCAGAGTGGCAGGCAGTCTCCTGGCACTTAGCCCACACTTGAACCCTGATGTTTTAAAATCCTTTCTCCTTCTTCATGGGCAGCAGTTCCCCACCTTCCTAAGGCGGCAACCCTTTCATACAGTTCCTCCTATGGTGATCACACAGCCATAAAAGGATGGCATTGCTGCTTCAGAACTGAATTCTTCTACTGTTATGAATTGTAATGTAAATATCTGATGTGCAGCCCCTTAAAGGGTCTCCACCCGCAGGTTGACAACCACAGACCTCGAGGCTCTGTTTCCTTGTTCCAGGTTGTGGGCAGAATCCTACTCGACAAGCCAGTGTGGGTGCAGGGATCCCCTACTCGGTTCCAGCATGGAGCTGCCAGATGATCTGTGGCTCGGGCCTAAAAGCTGTGTGTCTTGCAGCCCAGTCCATAGCTAAGGGACTCCACCATTGTGGTTGCTGGAGGCATGGAGAATATGAGCAAGGTAAGTGCAGAGGTGCTGATGACCACCGTCCTGGCCACCGAGGGAGCATGTCCTGCTGAGGAACACACAGAAAATGACTCAGCCTGACCTCTGCCTGAGTGCCCACTTCTCCCAGGTTGGATGAGAAATCCCATGTGAAGAACAGCCTATCAGCCAGGCAGCTGGAGGAGGATATAATTTCTCTAAGCCGTTGTTCCAAAACATACAGTGTTTTCTGAAATGAACCCACAAGACCATTTGGTTGCTATCCCTGCTTACTGTGTAGCCAAGGCTAGCCCAAGACTTGCTATATAGCCTAGGCTAGCCTTAAATGCTTTTCTCTCCTGCTTTGCCTCTGGAGTGCTAAGATTACAAGCATGTGGCACCCTGCCCAGAAAAACATTCCTTTTAAATCTTTGGATATTTTTCAATAGTCTAAACTTTTTATCTTCCTTAAAATTCTTAATTTGAGAACGCTCCTTTTTATCATGCCCAAAGAGGTAATGAACATGCCTGGTGCAGCACATTCATTTTGAGAACACAAGAAAGTAAAAGATAATCCACAGGCAACTAACTTCTGAGAGGTGTCTCCTTAGGAAGTTGACACCAAGGTCATTAAGGCCCTGAGTCATCCAGATTTATAATTCAGCTCTCTACTTATTATCAAAGAAGAAATAAATATTAGATTGTGCAATAAAGCTCCTGATTAATTATCCAGTGAGGTCCCCAAATGTTCCACTTGAGATGCTGTCAAGTTTACCACTTCCCATGGTGAGTTGTTTCCCATCATGCACTACACTGATTCTCCACATCTTAAAAAAAGTACAACTGGGTTTGCTGGTATACAACTTTACCCTCTAAACAGCATAATAAAACAAATGAAATAAAAACATTTATTACCCATATATCATGGAGGATGGGCCATGCACCCATACTTATGAGGTCAGAGAATGACTTCCTAGAGAAGAATCTCTCCATCGCACCAGGTGGGGGTTGAAATCTCAGTGGTGCAAGTGCCTGTGTGTACTGACCCTTCTCACCAGTACTACCTTCTTACTTTTTTTTGGCGTGTGTGTGTGTGTGTGTGTGTGTGTGTTCGAATGCATTTGAGTGTATATATGTGTGTGTTTGTTAACTATTGTATTAGTGTATGTATATATGTGAGATATATATGTGTGTATGTATGTTTGTTTACTTTTTAAGGCAAGGTTTTTCTGTGTACTTTGGCTGTCCTGGATCTTCCTTTTAAACCATACTGGCATCAAACTCAGAGATATGCCTGTCTCTGCCTCCTAAGTGCTGGGATCAAAGGTGTGTGCCACCATGCCCTACTCGCCTATCCCTGAGTTCAGTCAAGGTCCTAAGTAGCTTGCAGTAGCCTGGAACTCCCTGTGTACCAAGCTGGCCTCAAATTCACAGAAATCCACCTATAACCGCCCACAAAGTTCTGGCATTATCTTTTTTTTTTTTTTTTTAAGTGACTAAATGTTCTTTGAGTGAGACAGTGGAACATAGAATTCCTAGTTCATCCTCCATTGAACTTCTGGAGAGAGTGCCCCATGGCTGAAAGTATTAGGGCAACTGAACTCAAACAAGTCAGGTAGGATTCTTTGAAGCAGAGGCATCCTGTTCCTAGACTCAGCTCACCAATCCAGGGTACAGCTCATCCCTACAAAGTGTTCTTCTAATTTTCACCTGGAGCCAGAGCCCAGAACAGTCCCGTAGAATAATCCAGACCATGATCTGCACACAAAACACAAGGAGCCTCTGTTGGTAAATGTTTTTGTTATTTTATTGGATTCTTACACCTCTATCTCCCTTCCAATCTTTGTCCATCAGCATGGTTTCCAACCCCTTCCGCTAGCTAGGTGGGAGAGAAAGAAGGCTAGAGAGAGGGAAAGGGACATAGACCTCTTTTGACTACTTCCTGCTGATTGGGGGCATTGAGTTCCTTAGGGCGGGTCCAATTTCATCTTCAGGATATGTCCATGTCTTCCCATCAAACCACAACAGCAAAAGCAGCAGCAGCAGCATGGAGCAGGAGCCTCCTCAGGGCATGCATGTGTGTGCAGGGGCACACACACAGGATAGACACACACACACACACACACACACACACACACACACCTACCACTGGCATTTATTCCCTCTCCAGAGTCCACAGAATTAAACTACCCGCAGCTGGCAAAAATCATGCCTGTCCTAGAGCACAAGACAGTCAGTCATATTTACAGCTGTGGGCAAACTGAAGTAGTGCCATATCCCAAATCTGGAATTAAAACAAAAAAATTCACAGAATATAACTGAGTTTTTAAAGAAGCTAAAACTTCCACTATACACCTTCTCAGGTCAGATCTCCACCACTTCCGATCCCAGACCAGAGGGAGACAGGAATCAGGCTAAGTTGGTTTGGGCTTGCTTTTCCACTGTGGGGAAGAGTCAAGTCACATGTTGCCAGTTAACCTTCTTGTCATGGCCCTTGGTCAGGACAGACCCCAGGGGACAGACTTCACAGATCTCCTAGAGGGTAGGTAGAACATGTACAATACACCCATGGTGAAGCATGCCAGGCCCTGCTGTTCAGGAGCCGAGAGTGAGAAGCATGGGAGCCCTGCAGCTCAAGACCAGCCTGGTTCACATACAAGTCCTTGTCTCAGAAACCAACAGGAAGAACATAGCTGAGGATCATGGAGAGCTGCCCCTCCCTCTGCAGAGGCTTCCGTACCATCCATCTCCCCAAGTGCTGTCCTTCAAGCTGGCTCTGCAGCGCAGCAGCATCTGCCTCTGCTAAGCGCCTGGAACGCACTGGTCAGAGGCCCAGTGAGCTGAGCCACTGCAGAGCTCAGGAAGAGGCAGGCTGAAGGTCACACAGTGAATGGAGTCCTTCTGGTTAGATGGGCTAAGCTGCATACCAGCACCCAGGGCTGGTGTGCGTGGTCACAAGAGCCAGTATGGACTCAGTGCTGTGACTTCCAGCTTAAAGGTGGGAATACTGATGACCAGAGCACCATTTAAATGTATGGCTTTTGTTTGTTTACTTCTTAAAAGTAATTTATATACAAAATTAATGAATTTGACTGTTTAATTATATCATCTCATTTATTTTCTTTTTAAGTGTAGGTATGTGCACCTACCTATAGTTACCCCTTGGAGACCAGAGCCCTCAGGTTCCCTGTGTTAGCTGGCTGACCTGGGTGCTGGGAACCGAACACTGGTCCTCTGGAAGCTTAGAAGCTCCTAGCTGCAGAGCCGTCTCTCTAGCCCCTAATTATCATTCCATTCATAGGTACTATTGTACTTTGACTAATTCACCTGTCTTGACTCCTTGTCTATTAATCTTTGCATTGTATTCTGACTGCTTTTGAATTGCTGGGAGTTAAAATATCTTTGACTTAGAAACCCTCCTCTCAGTTCATTTTACAAGTTGAATATTCTCCCGTGGGTACAGGGTCTCCTACCAAGATAGATACTAGATGTGCTGGAGCAACTGGTCTGTTAGGAATTGGTTCTAATGCTTTGAATGAATCCGGCCACCCAAATCAGGAATCTGCATGTCTAAATGCTGGAGGGCCTTGTCCCCAATTGGGTTTTGATTGATCAATAAAGAGCCAAGGACCAGTGGCTGGGCAGATAAACTGAGGCGGGACTTCTGAGATTCACTGGACTAGGATCCGGAAGAGAGGAAAAAGAGGAGAACCGCCATGTCTCAGAGGGAGACAGGTCAGATTTAGAGTTGCAGAAGAAAATTCATCCAAAATGTATGTGTAAAGGGAAAGCAGTCCTATGGGAGGGGCTTCCCAGAATGTAATAGGGCAGCAAAGATAAACCATAGATTTAGAAGGTGTTGAGCCAGGAGTACTGGAGGGAAATGTGTGCTAGCCCAGTAGAGGATTAGAACTGCCCAGCCTTTGAGAGCTAGTCAAGACATTTAAAATTTTACTGGTGTGTGTGTGTGTGTATGTGTGTGTGTCTTTCATTGGAGAATCCAGATAGCTCTTGGGCAGGTGCGTAAGTGCGACACATTTGGAGCTCAGAGAGAGCTAACTAACTACCTCAAACAAGTCAGTGGTGAAGAGCTTGTACCATTCTTGCACCCAAGTTCAGGTCCTAGCATCCATGTCCTGTGCCTCCCAAATGCCTATTACCCAGCTCCAGGGCATCCCATACCCACTGGTCTCTTTGGGCATGCACTCACATGGTACATATAAACTCATTCAGACACACACGTAACATCTTTGGAAAGTAGTACAGGAGTTAGGTTTCTATGCCATCCCTGAGGTAATACTTGTCTATCTAGAAGGAAATAATAGAATCATAAGGAACTAAGACATAGGATGGACAGGTTTGGTGGAGATGGAAATGGGCGAGTGATGGAGGAATAGATTGCTAAGAGAAGGCAGGCGAGATTGTCTGCTAACACCAAGAGGTTTCAGGTCCTGACCTGCAGAGCAGGTAGTGGGGAGAAGGGCTTGACGGGTAATGAAGAGGGAGGAAGTACAAGCCAGAGCCTCCTGAATCTGAGTGGGATCCTGAGAGGACGAGTGACAACCATCCTAAATCTGTTGTTCCTTCCTGTGTCCAGGCTCCTCACTTGACTCACCTGAGAACAGGGGTGAAGATGGGTGAGGTGTCGCTGGCTGACAGCATCCTCTGTGATGGTCTCACAGATGCCTTTCACAACTACCACATGGGCATCACAGGTAAGGCCCATATGCTTCTCAAGTGCTGGGTTCTAAGGTATGTGCCACTGTGCCTGGCAAGTAAAGGTATTTTATTATGACATAATTATAATTCCCATGGTTTGTTGATTAGTTTTAAATGGAAAGAAGGAAACTTTTCAATATAGAGTTCTGAGCTTGTATGACAATATACACCCATATCCTAGAATAAGTGTGACAAAGGCATATACATCCATGTGAACTCTGGACTAGCCTGGTCTACATAGGAAGTTTCCGGTTTCATAAAACAATGACACCATAAAAACCTGGCACATACAACTTCCATATGTAACAAAGCCAGGACATGAAAAAAGCCGATTATTCCATACTCCACCAGTGTATTCATGCCTTGACTGTACTCAGATATGAGGAAACAGGAGTAATGTATCAGAAGAGGCAGCTCTTGCTCTTCCAAAACATCACACTTCGAGATTTAAAGTGAAGTACAACATACACATAAGCACTGGGTCATGAGCCATGGGACCAATTACTATTTTGTTTGGTTTCTTTGAGACAAGGTTTCTCTGTGTATCCCTGGCTGTCATGGAACTCACTCTGTAGACCAGGCTGGCCTTGAACTCAGAGATCTACCTGTCTCTGCCTCCCAAGTGCTGGAATAAATGTGTATGCACTCTGCTTCTGCCTTTCTTTTAAAAAGTAATTACTTTCAAGATCTAATAATACAATGGGTAAACTTTGAAGATGAGCTAAGATGTTACATTTCCAGATTGTTTAAAAAAAGTTTTTAAAATTTATATTTGTGTGTGCATGGGTATGCATGTATCACAGTGCATATATACAGGTCACAGATCAACCTACTTTGTGCAGTTCCCCTACTATGTGCAATCAAGGACCCCAGGGATGGGAAAAAGCATCTTTATCTGCAGAGATACATCACCAGTCCTGATTTTATTATTTTTAAAACAACTCATTATATAGTTAAATAATTTCTTCAAGGGAAGTACATAGTGAAATTTTAATTCAGTGATAGAAAGGGAATTGCATTTCCATCTTTTCCTTCAAGTTCTTAGAAGAGAATGTTAGATAAATGGGCTAAAAATATCAGTGGTGAAACTGGACACTGATTTCTGGAAGTTTACACTTCCATATGTGGAAAGGGAAGAGAATGACGACGCCTCTCGAGAGGTGCTATCATTCTCAGGCCTATCAGGGCAGCAGAAGCTACCTGCAGAGCATGGCCTCTCCTACCAGGCCTGCTGGTGTGCACAGTGAATTCTTGTTTAAATGTGAATAACCTGAGCTACCAAAGCCCAGCTCATGAAGATGCTGTTTCTGCCTTTTCTTCTTCTCAGCTGAAAACGTAGCCAAAAAATGGCAAGTGAGCAGAGAGGCCCAGGACAAGGTTGCAGTTCTGTCCCAGAATAGGGCGGAGCATGCGCAGAAAGCTGGCCACTTTGACAAGGAGATTGTGCCAGTGCTGGTGTCTTCCAGAAAAGGTGAGTGTGGAGGCCACAGTTCCGACGAGCCTGTGTGGAGGCATGGGTGACACCTGTGGGAATGATGTGTAGGGCTTTGTGGATTTTGGTCATTACAGGTTGTAAAGGTGTAGGCGTTATACCTCTGAGTGGGGGAGGGCAGGTGGTGCTGTGTTGTGTTCTGAGACATGGTCGTGCTGTGTACCCTGGATGGCCTAGTGCTCGCTATGTGGAGCAGGCTGGGCTCCAACTGCTGGGCGATCCTCTTGCTTCTACCTGCTGAGTGCTGGGATTGCAAGTGTGTGCCAGCATACCTAGCTGGAAAATCCTGTCAACACAGCAGGGTACGGACACGTGGGAAACTGTCATCTTCCAAATGTCCACAGCTGCAGTGTGTATCCCATGGGTTTCATGAGAAGTGGGGCATCAGTTTGTGGTTCAGAGAAGACCCGACTCTCCTATGCAGTTTAAATAAAGTCTTTCCGGTCGCTCCCATGTGATTTTCACAAGAAGCATCTTGTTAGCTTACTTGCCATGGTCTGAAGCAGAATCTGACATTGATGCGAAGCTCATACAAGGTGGATTGCACCACTTCTGACCCACTCAGTTGTATGTAGCTAATGCAATGACCCAAACCTGTGTCCATACAATACAGAGAACAGCTGCCCTTAGGAAGGGCTGTGGAGTTGCAGCCCAGGGTGAGTGAGTGTCTCTCGAAGAGTTCTCATGGGAGAGCATGCAGCAATTCTAGCAATGCCTACTGGAATGGAAGTGGGTAAAAGGTAATAGACTTCTCTTCCCAGTGTCACTCTTCTTGACTCTGAGTCCTCAGTCCCAGAACTCTGCCTTCTCTGTATTCATTCCAAGTAACTGGTTTTGCTCTCTGCAGGTCTTACTGAAGTGAAAGTCGATGAGTTTCCTCGTCATGGGAGTAACCTTGAAGCCATGGCCAAGCTGAAACCTTACTTTCTTACTGATGGGACAGGAACGGTCACCTCTGCTAATGCAACAGGTGTGAGTTCTGAAGGGCACTGAGGGAAATACCAACTCTGGTAAGGTCTATCAAGTGAATATCTCTTTCTACACAAAGTGATTCTTAAAGCTGGGCTTAAGGGGAACACTTGGTCTTTCTATATTGTTGGTTAATCTGTGCTGAAGTGATTTGTTTTCTTGATATTCACACTGGACAAACAAGTGAAAAGCATAAGTAGCAGGGCATGTTGGTGCACACCTTTCATCCCAGCACTTGGGAGGTAGAAGCAGGTACACATCTTTTGAGTTTGATGCTAGCCTGGTTTACAAATCGAGTTCCAGGACAGCCAGAGCTGTTATACAGAGAAACCCTTTCAGGACGTTCACCACCACCACCTCCACACTAAAAAAACTCCAGAGTATCACACACCTGTACGCCAGCATTTGAATGGCAAAGGCAGGTGGGTCTCTGTGGTTTCGAAGTCATCCTGGTCTTAGAGAAATGTAGGTTAGCCAAGAACACAAAGTGGGACTCTGAAAATAAAACGAAGCCACTGAATGGTCATCAAAGTTGTATTTTTCCAATTTAGGGAACCCACAGTAGCTGTGATCACAGTAAGGCCTAGGCTTACTTTTTGGTTTTCTTTCATCTTCATCCCCGTAAGCCCTCACAGTTATTGGAGGACTGTCATAATGTATGGTCGACATCACATTTGACTTGACCATTTCTAAGTGCACTGTGAAGTCTGGTGAATCCCAGCATACAGAACTGTTTGGCAAGATGTCCGTAGCTTAGTGCTTTCAGATGGAGAAGGAGGAAGCCCTGGGTCCGTACCTGAGGAAGGAGCACTGGAGACACCAGGTCACTTGTTTACAGGCATGAACGACGGTGCCGCTGCTGTGGTTCTGATGAAGAAGACAGACGCTGAGCGTCGGATGCTGAAACCTTTAGCACGAATAGTCTCCTGGTCACAAGCTGGTGTGGACCCTTCTGTTATGGGAGTAGGACCAATTCCAGCCATAAAGCAAGCTGTGAGTCTCTTTAGCAATGTGTACGTGTTGTCAGGGACATGTGTGACAGGGTTTGGGGAAGCCCAGACTGTTTTCAAACTCAGTGTAGCCAGAAAATGGCTTTAACCCCTGCTCCTCCAGCCAGTGCTTTCTCAATTGATGGTTACAGGTGTCTATCACTGGCAACCTTAACTTGAACATGCCTAGCTTTTCTCAGCGTACAGTGTTGCTCTGTACTAAGCTCTCTAATAAACCTTTCCACTCTGAAGTTCATTGTTCCCACTACCAGGTCCCATTTGCTGCAGCCTAGCTCTAAGACTTCCCACCCCAACCTCCCCAGCACAGGGACTGCAAGTGCACATCCCATGCCTGGCTCTGGGGACTGAACTTGGGTGCCATGTAAAACACGTCATCTGCAGTCCCAGTTCAAGTTTTTAAAAATAAATGCTGTGTTACCTTCACATACAAGACATCTTGGGACTTTGTACCTTAGGGACATTTTAGATGATTGCATCCTTTTGCTTTTGAGGCTGAGCTTTGCTCTGTAGCCCAACCTAGCCTCAAACATAGTTGTCCATCTCAGCCTCTTAAATGCTGAGATTCCAGGTGTGCCACTGCACCTAGAGAAGCTCTACACTATGGAGTCACTGAATGAGTCCATCGTAATGCTCTTCTGGGAACATTATGCTGGGTCATCTTAGACTCTTCAAGCCTTGTTACACTGTCACAGGAAGGGCCCACTGAGGCATACTAACTTCAGGAGAAGCACTTTCCAAGTCCCGTACATCACAAAGCTGTTAAACTAATGGTTTAACTCAAGTTCCTTTTTTCTTTTGTAGGTTGCAAAGGCAGGCTGGTCCCTGCACAATGTTGATGTGTTTGAAATCAACGAAGCCTATGCTGCTCTCTCTGTTGCAATAGCTAAAGAACTTGGATTAAATCCTGAGAAGGTAAACCAACATGAAGTTGTGTTTGCCACTGAAGTTACACAATCCATGCTGCTTTTTACAGTAAAGAACTAATTCATATCAGAATCCGTGGGACATCCTAGAAACAAGGGAGACAGCAGGTGTCACACAGGCATTACTTATTCCTAAGCTTTCAGTGAAAGTTGAGTTTGAAAGGGTGGTTTGCTAGCATAACACTGAGGAGAGAAATATAAACTAGGTATTAGCCTGTGCCCAGAGGACTGACTTCAAACTCTTCTTCCCTGTAGGTCAACATCGATGGAGGAGCCATTGCCTTGGGCCATCCTCTGGGAGCATCTGGCTGTAGGATTCTAGTGACCTTGTTACACACGCTGGAGAGAGTGGGTGGGACACGTGGGGTTGCAGCCCTGTGCATTGGAGGTGGGATGGGGATCGCAATGTGTGTTCAGAGAGGATGATCTGAACTTTGAGCCACCCTTGTACAAGCTACCACCTTTGGACAATTCTTGTTGTATCAGTGAAACACTAAATAGAAAGTGAAATCAAAGGACCAAAATGAGGACAGGCACCCAGGTGGACAGCTTGCTTTAATGTGAGACACCCGAGGCTAAGACACTGCACCTGACACTGTTATAAATAAAAGGGAGATCCAATCAGTCATCAAGGGCTCCAGAGTGAACAGCGTTTTCATAGCTTCCGTGTTTGTCGTCTTTACTCTCGGGTGTAATTTGATCAGGTCATCAATCCGAAGGATGGTGATTGCAGCCTCTGTTGCAAACTTCAGGCTCTTCACTTTAACTATGGTCGGTTCAAACACCCCTGCTTGCTTGTTGTCTCGTGGCTTCCCATGGACCAAATCAAGACCAATCCTGTAATGGTGAAAATCAAATTCAGTGTCCAAGCTGATGTGGTGGGGTGTTCCAGCTATTCTAGTGCAAAGACTGTGGCGTTCCAACAAGCATGCCTCTCGAGTAGAACAGCTGAGAGTGTAGCAGAGAAACCTCATCTGTCAAACACTTAGCAAATAGTCACACGTTGGATGTTGTATGCTCGGCCAAGTTGTGCAGTTTGGTGGCCAAAGATTCTTTTGTCTAGTGACAGCACAGCTGTTCTGGTTGGTGTAAATATGCTTTATGATATCCTTATAATTAAGGACCAGAGTGTCTAAGGATATAATATTGGGACTGTATTCACTCTAAGCTCAGAGCTGCCTAAAATAAGTAAGCCTACCCCAAGATCATCCTCTTGGCTCTTCCTATAGACTACCAGGGAGTCAGAATGGCACCCAGAATTGACACTAGGCCACAACACTAAAAATTAGCAAGCACCATTCCATAGACAGGTTATCAAGCACAATGATGTCTGTCATGTTTCAGTATGTGACAAGTCCATATATTTCCCAAAGGTGGAGGGACAAAGGTACTGTGATGAACTCAGAATAGTTGACAATACAACACAAGGAAATCATATACTCACCACTTTAGATTTTTACGTTCCGGGTTAACTTGAGCCTCATTGTGAAAAGCTCTTAACTTGGCAACCAGGTCAGTGGAGTCTTGGGCAGCATTCACGGCCAGAGTATTAGGAATGACAAGCAGGGATCTTGCAAACTCTGCAATAGCAAGCTGTTCCCGAGATCCCTAAGGAAAAACACATGAGGTGTGTTCATGAAAGGAAACAAAGGATACAGCAGGTCTCTGACATGGTATGTGGTAAAAGCCAACCCTAAGCTGGGCGGTGGTGGTGCACGCCTTTAATCCCAGCACTTGGGAGGCAGAGGCAGGCAGATTTCTGAGTTCGAGGCCACCCTGGTCTCAGAGTGAGTTCCAGGACAGCCCGGCTACACAGAGAAACCCTGTCTCAAAAAACCTAAATTAATAATTAATTAATTAATTAATTAAAAAATAAAAAAATAAATAAAAGCCAACCCTATCTCCTATGACTTCTGAAGCCAGCCTTACCATACTTGTTGCATAGTTCTCAAGGTATATGGACAGGGCGGCTTCTACAGCGCCCCCGCCTGGGACCACAGACTTTGACTCCAAAACTCTCTTCACCACGCAAAGAGCATCATGTAAGGAGCGCTCCATTTCGTCACACATGAAATCATTTGCTCCTCGTAAGATAATTGATGCAGATGTACGAGCTTTAGTACTACAAAAAACATGAAGTTATTAGCATTATAATTAGTGAAAACATTAACTGCACACACCCTTGATTAAATCCCACTCATAAGACATTTAGATATAAGGCACCAAGAACAGTGTCTAGACCATGTACAAGAGACAAGACACACTTTATCTCCAAGTACAATGTCAATATTGCTTTATCCCATGCGTATAACCGCTCCTATCATTAACAGACTAGAGCAGCAAATTAATGGGAAAGAATTCTTTTATAACACAATTTGCATTGCTTTATAACTTACAAAGCAGTTCTTACTTTTTGATTAAGATCAGTTCATCATCACAAATTCTCTCCTGTACGACCTCTTCGGCTTGTCCCAACATTGTTGCTTCAAAAGTTTCTTCACCTTCCAAATTGGCCAGTGTAGACAGGATACTTGCTATAAGAGAGTCATATAAAGACACGTTTTTCCCTTAGTCTTAATATACATCAAGGCAGTGCATTATTTCAAGGTTCCAGAGAAGCCACTACCGTAACCCAAGACAAAATTGCCACTTTCAAAGTAAAACCTTAGTTTATTCATTTCCAACAAATTCAGTATATTAAAGACCTGTCCCAATCACCTAGAAAATGGCTCTATAAACCTATTAGAGCACAACAAAGAGAAAAAAATATTTTTGAAATGTAGTGTCAATATTTTAATCTAAAGACTTTTGACCCAGTAACATATATTACTGAGAAGTTGTCTGTTTCAGGCTAGAGGACATACCTCCAGAAGCTTTTGCAATACGCTTGAGGTCTCTTTTTAAAACTCTTCTAACGGCCATGGTACCAGCTTCCACAAAATACTTCAGACACATGTCATCAATCCCACCAGTAGTTAGAATAACATTAGCACCAGTTGCCAGGATCTTCTGAATTCTCTCCTTGGTGATATCTGATTCTCTACAGAGAATGTTTCAATAAACCAAAATCAGCAACTTCAGTTTTTTAAATAATGGAGTGGTAACTTTCACTGGTTATACATGAACCTATATTAACTATTCTCTCCCAGTAAACCCAGAGGTTAAATCAGTCAAATTTATGTCAATTTCAAGGACTTGAAAATAACATTTGCTCTTTCTACTATTTGAGTTCCTAATTAAGGGCCGTTTTAAAAAAGATACTCCCTTGGACCGTATCCTACCTTAAAGATGCAGTAGAGATTAACAATCCCAAGACAGCATTACTAAGGCTGTAGGAAGCCAAGACAATATAAGTAATCCAGCCCCACATAGTGGGATAAGAAAATAGTTTACAGTTGAACCAATACAAGTTATGTAAGACCAGAAATGAAGAATGTTGAGATATACAAGGGTATGCTAAATAGATGGCAAAGAGGCTTATGTTCTGAGACAAGGGTATGACTTGTCAAAATCTGTTTCTTTCAAATAATGGGTCTATGTTGTTAATATAAGAATGACTAGAAGGATGAAAGACTTCAGAGACAGAAACCATATCAAGGACGGAACAGCAAAGGACTCCTGAAGCTAGGCTGGCCTCAAACTCACAGAGATGACCTGCCTCTGCCTCTTTGGACTGAAGGTATGTGCCACCACTGCCAGGCCCATTTGTGGACATTTATAACAAATCAAGAGGCAGTCACATGTACTATGTAAATCACACCCAAATATGAGACAGAGTAAAAGTCAATTATTTAAGCAAACATTTAACTATGTTACATGTACACAACAGACATATTGGTCAGTAATAGGTCAATTACATAATAGCAATTCCCTGAGAGTAAAATGGAGTAAAAACTGTCTGCTGGGGTGATGTCACTGCGGCATAGCACAAACAGTCTTAGGAGAAAACTATAGCAGTCATACACAGTATCTAATAGTTGACAATAAACAACAGACTTTGGGTGCTTATTTATTGTACTTATCTGACATCAGTTTTGTTGTTTGGGACACGAGGCTACACCATGATGTACCACAACTTTTGTTTTTTTTTTTTAAGATTTACTTATTTTACATATATATGAGTACATTGTTGCTGTCTCCAGATACATCAGAAGAGGCCATCAGATTCCATTACAGATGTGGTTGCTGGGAATTGAATTTAGGACCTCTGGAAGAGCAGTTAGTGCTCTTAATTGCTGAGCCATCTCTCCAACCCAGTTCTTGGTTTTCAATGACCCCACCCACCTGTTTTAGACCTCTAAAGGTAAGACATCATGCCTGGACTGACTAAGCATTTCTGTAGAGAACAAACCTCTCCGAGTACTCACCTCTGTCTGATTTGGTCCAGTTTCTCAGGGTCTGTAATAACCACCTGCACACCAAGCTTCATCTTTGTTTTCTGGAGGCTGAAGTCAAGACAAGCAATTTTTGCATTAACTATTCTCTTGGGCATGCCTATAAATGAATAAAAGGTCAGTTAATTACACTAAACCTTAGTTTTGGTTCCAAGTGCACATAATTTCTTTTAATTTACACCCACCACTTTTTTCTTTTCTTTTTAAATGCAAGGTTTTGCTAGACAGACAAGGCTGGCTTGAATTCAGAGACCTGCCAGCCTCTCATACCTTGATGCTAGAATCAAACGACAGAGCCGGCAGCCCGGCACCCATCCCAGAATTTTGAACTATTGAGAGTGTGGTATGTGAAGCAGAGAGCGGCTCTGCCTTGCAGCAGGCTCACTCACTCACCCTGAGAGCCAACCACACAGTTGAGAGCGTAGCCATTGATCAGCATGCTCTCTATCTGACTTCTCCCGTGGGCTTTCAGAATATTAACAGCATTGACTGGATAGCGAGGCTGGCCTCTCAAATCTGTGTATTTAACAGCAAGCACCGCATCTACTACCATATTAGCAAAGAAATCACCATTTCTGGGACAACCGTTAAGGACAGCTGAAACAACAACAAAAGGCCCAGAGACCAAAAAGCTACTCAACTAGGCTTTCTTTTAGCAAAATAATTCACCAATGAAGAAAAGCACTATTACTATAATCAAAGTGACTTGTGAGGATATACCACCACCACTGCATTCACATGCAGTCTTTACCATAGAAAGTTGGAAAGTCAGTGGCAGGATCAGCTGCTTCGCTCTACAAGATCAATTTGCAACAAATGGGCATTTTAAATTTCATTGCAGAAAACCAGTATTTCGAAAAGTTTCAAGTCATTTTAAAGAGCAAAAGGGGTTAGGGGCCAAACTCCACTAAAACATTCAAGGATACATTCCAATAATTTTGGAAGACATGGATGTCTTAGCAGCATTGATCAGACAGTCTCTTCCAAGTTCGTCTGTGTTAATAATTAGGTTCTCATTGATATAGCGCACGGCTTCCCTGTTAAGAGTGTGGAAAAGAAAAATAGAAACATATCACTCAAAAGTTTTGCGTTTTACCACATTTTACACACTGTCAAATGTCACAGGGAATAGTTTTCTGTTCAGCCATTTCATATAGAGGAAAGACACGAACAGCTCCCCCTCTTCAGATCATGGCACCTTTGATCTATCCCATAAGCATAGCCACTAAGCTCTATTAGGAGAAAATGTGGTAGTCAAATGGGAAAAAGAAAAGTGCACTGAGCTTAGTACTCAAGTAGTACCATTTGAATGCTAAGATACAGTATTTCCAACTTAATGATTAGTTAAAACATTAAGCTATAGTTTACTACCATTACACAAAATAACATGTTCTTTGAAATCAATCTTCTTACTTGCAGGCAAGACGATAGCCACTAATAACTGATGTTGGATGAATCTTCTGTTTGACTAGCTCATCTGCATTTTTCAGAAGTTCCGCTGCAATGATTACCTGTTGATCAAGAATTGCTTTAAATATGCATGGCACTCAATATGTACAATGTATATAGGAAAACATTAAAATGACCCAGCATTATTAACTTTACATTTTCACTTCATTTTTGTTTTAGTTTGAGACACCCCTGGCTGGTCTTGAATTTAGAGATTCTCTTGTCTTTGCCTTCCAAGGGCTGGGATTAAAGTCGTATGTGGCCATACCCAGCTATGATGTAAGTAGCATTATTAACCAGAATAACCACAGTAGACAAGTGAGTAGCAACTTGCTAAAAACATAAAAGAGACTACTATATATTCTGTGCAAATGGCCCAAGCTATAACAGCCAGATAATGCTAAAAATCTAATCCCGCAGAATTTATATCCATTACATTTAGAGATCTAGTGCAACAAAAGCTAGACAGAAACCAATGGAAATGATTTGTACCATTCCAGTAGTTTCAATTAAATCTTAAAATCATTTAAAATAGAGAACACTGTGAAGAACCATTTTTCTTAATAATAATAAAACAAAAACTCCCTCAAAAGAACTTTTCTTCTTTTGAGCGGAATTCAAGTTATTTTTAAGTTACATTGTCTATGAACAAATTAGATAAAGGCCATCTTCACTGTTTAGAAAACACAGACTCAATTCTTTCACAGCAAAGGTTAACAAGTCTATAAACTTCCCAACATTTATTTTGCTAGGCCTAAAATCTTCCTCACCAAACAGTATTATACTACTAAGCTGGTTAACTCACAAAATGTTATGCTACTAGCCATGTTTGCAGACTAGCTATTAGCACTATGCAGTAGCAAATTAACTTCCACAAACTTCTAATTTGAATTCTTAAGATTTCCTGTTGACATTTAAAATTCAAAAGTATCACTAAACAAAGAAAAGCCCAAATCTGGTAACATTTTCTACATGTGAACATCATTATGGTAAGGGGGTTTAAAATAAGTCCCCAAATTCACAAGACTCCAGTATTTAGTCACCTTAAGTTCTTTCTCTACTTAAATTGGACAAAGTAGTTAACAATGGTTAATTTTCAAATGTTCGAGAGACTGCCTTAAAAGGTGACTTATTTATGACCCAGAATATATGATTCTCTCGATTCAAATCTAATAAATTGACCATTCTCTAGTCTAGCCATTTCATGGTAGCATCTCACCACTGAGGTAGTTCCATCTCCAACTTCCTTGTCTTGCAGGTCAGCCAGCTCACACAGAACTTTGGCTGCAGGATGTTCTACCTCCAGTAACTTCAGGATGGTGGCACCATCATTAGTAATGGTCACATCCTGAGAAATATGAAGGAACAAGTAGTCAACACAGAAACCAACCTCCATGGCGCTATACTTAGGTAAAAACAAAGACTTGACAGAAATTTTTTTTTTTTGGAATTTTAAAAAATTATTTTTATCAAGGCAACCAAGAACAATTAGATATACTTACACCAATATCATCCACCAACATTTTATCCAAGCCGACTGGCCCAAGAGAACTTTTAACAATGTTGGCAATAGAAGCGGCAGCCATAACTGTAGATGAACAGTGAAAAATAATTAGAACAATGCCTAATTAAGACACCCAACCACCTAGGATTTGCTCAAATCTACAAGTCTGTAATTACTATATTTGTAAAAAACATCCTTACGTAAGGACTAGTGAATGTTAACTACTTTTTATATTGAATATTGGTGTGTCAACTGTTGCAAAGATTTTAATGCCTCAAAACATTAGCAATCTTAAGCGGGCGGTGGTGGCGCACGCCTTTAATCCCACACTTGGAGGAGAGGCAGGCGGATTTCTGAGTTCGAGGCCCTGGTTACAGAGTGAGCTCCAGGACAGCCCGGGCTACAGAGAAACCTGTCTCAAAAAAAACAAAACAACAAACAACAAACAAACAAAAAGCATCTTATTCCTTGTCACTACCTAGTAAAAAAAAAAAAAAAAAAAAAGCCTTAAGTACAGTCAGCTTTCCTTCAGACTCTAGCAAGTTTTTAATAAGAATATTAGATAGCCCACCCCCCACCCCGGTAAGTGCTAGTAATTTCTAATAAAGCTGAAAAAAAAAAAAAAAGAGAGAGAGAGAGAGAGCACAACACGAAACACAGTTCCTACAAGCTAATGTTTTCAGAACAGGTTCAACCACAGCCAGGCACGTGCTAATTCGTATTAACGTTAACCACGATACAGGCAGCTAGGCGTCGCTTAATAACGTTCAATTTGCATCCCATTAAGTTTTACTGGGGGAGCAGCTGTCAACTGCAGATTCTGGACATCAAGAACACGACCAGCAAAGGGAAGCAACGCAAAAGCCACCTAAATTCGACGAGCATTTTCCCAGGGGCGAATGGAACCGGTGAAAGCTATTCTTTTCTGGTTGTGTCAGGGATGCTTCAACCGGCTGGAACCCTAACAAAGGGGCCGTGGGGAGGTAGGCATGTATATCTGGGGCTACTATGTTTTAGGGCATGGACGCCCACACCCATCCTGAGCGCCTCCTCCCCCAAACGTGCTGAATTCTCGAACATTCTTCCCTTACATGGTAGGACGCAATGGCACCGAACCGGCCGGCCAGGGAGGGCAGATCCGGGGTGGCCGGACTTCTGAGGGAAATTCACTGTGCCAAGCGAGCAGCCCTGGCCTACCGATCGCGGCTGGGCCTCGGCCTGCGCCACCGCGAGCCGGACCCAAGATTCTCTCGCCCATACCGTTCTGGGAGCGGATCGCCTCCCCAGTGCTGCGGTCCCCGAACACGGACAAAGGGCCCTCCATCTTCAGGAAACGAAGCAAATCTCACTACCGCCGCAGACAACCGATAGCTCCGCTCTGAGACCGGACAGCGGCCACCACGGCGGGGACCACGGCGTGGAGAGGCCCGAACGACGCCGCGGGGCCTGCTGGGTAACACGCCCCGCCCGCTCTCCGCGCTCCACCAACCGCAAGGCATGCTGGGAAAGAGGTGCGTAGAGGAGCCGACAAAAAAAAAAAAAAAAAGAAAGAAAGAAAGGAAGGAAGGAAGAAAGAAGAAAACGCCGGAAGTAGGGGTCAGCCAGGAGCTGGGTCGCTGATTTTCTGATCAATTAGAAACTGTAGAAGAAAGGCGCGAAAGTGGAAAACGGAAGTCAGGATCTTGGCCACGGCTAGCGTGTCCCGCCTCCCACCTCAACGTCTGCGGTGATTGGTAGACCAGAGATACCGATCGCTCACTCGGCCACTCAGCACTAGGGAGCTTGTTAGTTCCGGGTCCTGGAGACACCGAGGTACTGCCGGCTCCTGTAGCTTTTCCCACAGTTAACATGGCTGCGACTAGTTATTCACCGAGCCGGCGGTGAGCAAGGAAGGCAGGGCACTGTGAGGCTTTGCCCACGCCGCGTCAGAGATGGCGCTTCAGCCGCGGTTCTGGAAATGTCTGTCAGTTTGCAGGAACCTGGGTAACTAATCTCGCCCCACCTCCTTCCCTGCGCTCTTTGTACACGGTACACGTACATTTGCAAATCCGATTTTGTCCCTGATGTGGGAAAATGAACGCACCTCCCGAATCGGGTAGACAGTAGAATGCTATGGGTCTGTGGTGATAACCTGTGGTCAGACGGCCATTTCTCCCGCTTTTGGGCCTTGTGATGGGAATGGTAAGAGCATGCCCTTCCCGTGCCCGTAGTAGTCATTTTTAAAGATGCATGTGATCGTTTCCATTTCCTAGAGTGTGGGTTCGCAGCCCGCTCCACCAGTTCCACGCCGGCGGTGCAGCCCGACGTGGAGACTAAGGAAAACGAAGCGGTGGCTCCAGAGTTCACCAACAGAAACCCTCGGAATCTGGAGCTCTTAGGTGTAGCCCGGAAAGAACGGGGCTGGGCTACAGTGTGGCCCAACCGAGAGTTCTGGCACAGGTAATTAAAGTCGGCTTACGACCGACTGACAAAGCTGTGCATAGCACCTTACGCGTCAGTTTCATCAATCCCTGACTGACCCTGCCAGATAAGCCTCAGGTTGTGTCAGGAAGATGACATGTGAGTAGGAAGTGACCTTGGAGCAAGCAACTAATAGTTGCTCTGAAGAAAACTTAAAAGGTAACTCGAGATTAAGAGACTATGAACTGAGGCCTCTCTGAAGGTGACATGTCAAAAAGCTGAGATGTAAAGGACAGAAAACCATGGAATCATTTACCGTGAAGGACGTTCTAGCCGAGGAGGATAGAAGGCTGGGACTGAGGAACTGACAGGCCTGTGTACCCTGAGTTCAGTACGTAAAGTGTTATGAGAATAGAGTGCTAAGTAGCATTAGTTATTAGCTTACATATTAGGATAAACGATAGAGAATAAAGTTTGAGCCATAATGATTTTTATAGGCGGGGGGGGGGGGGAATAAAAGTTAAGGTCCGTTAATAGAAATAAGATACATTTTAAACATTTGTATTCAGTTAAAAGCACTTACTGGGCTCACAACTGACTGTGATTCCAGTTCCCAGGGATCTGACACCCTCTTCTGACCTTGGGGGTGCACAGACATAGATTCCCCCAAAATACTCCTACACATGAAAATAAGTGTTAAATTTTATTTTGGGAGAACTGCGTGGGTTAGACCAGGACCTTTAGCATGCAAAGCAAGTGCTCGGCCTCTAAACTGTACTCCCCAGCCTCAAAACAGCTATTAACCGGAAACACGGTACTCACCAGCAGCTATGCTAGTTGCCTCGAATGTATGTCGGGGTATTTTTTGTTTTGTTCTGTTTTTCGGTTTAGATTGATTTATTTAATGCATATGAGTACACGGTAGCTGTTTTCAGACACACCAGAAGAGGGCATCAGATCCCATTACAGATGGTTGTGAACCTCCAAGTAGTTTCTGGGAATTGAACTCAGGACCTCTGGAAGAACAGTCAGTGCTCTTAACCGCTGAGCCAACTCTCCAGCCCCAGTGTTGTTGTTTTTTGTTTTTTTTTTTTAATTCAACTATTTAAACTATGCTATGAAGCAGATGTAGAAGTTTTCTCCACTTTAAAGAGATAGAGGAATTGAAACTGAGGGAGACATGACAAGTCAATGCCAGAGCTAGTTTTCACATGTTTGTAATGCAATCTTGGAGCCCAGGCCTTAGATTATTATCTGTATTCAGTGTTATCTGTGGTTATCTTGGTGAGTATTTTCGTTAAAGTGGGATTTTTCTGCTTTTTTGTTTTTTAAATTTATTGGTGTGTGCATACGCTCACAGGTTCATGCATATACCATATACACTTACATCATGTCCCACCTTTTAAGTCTTGGGGATTGAATGTATCTTGTTGGCCTTGGTAGGAAGCACCTTTACCCACTGAACTGTCTTAACAGTGTACTTACTGAATTCTTAAAGAACGTGTAGGTGTTTTTTCACCTTAAGTATTTTAACTTTGGTAAATAGATTGTTTTTACAATTTCATTCTCTTTTCTCCCCATTTAGGTTGCGAGTTGTAAAGACCCAGCATCACGTAGAAGCATTTGTTGAGCATCTTAACGGCCAGGTTGTGGTTTCAGCATCTACTCGTGAGTGGGCTATAAAGAAACACCTTTATAGTACCAGAAATGTGGTGGCTTGTGAGAGCGTAGGGCGAGTGCTGGCACAGCGGTGCTTAGAAGCAGGAATCAACTTCATGGTCTACCAGCCCACGCCGTGGGAGGCGTCCTCAGACTCGGTATTTTTATTTTTATGTATTTACTTAAAAGGTAAACATTTGGCTAGGAGTGGTGGTGCATGCCTTTAATCCCAGCACTCAGGAGGTCCCAGAGGCCAGCTTGGTCTTAAAGGGAGATCTCCATGGTCAAGGCCAGTTTGGTCTACAGAGTGAGTTCCAGGAATGTCAGGGCTATACAAAGAAACCCTGTCTCAAGAAACAAAAAAAAAAGAAGAAGACAGAAAAGAAACACAAATTTGGTGTGGTGTGGTAGAAGCAGAAGCAGACTTCTTGAGTTTAGGGCCAACCTGGTCTACCAAGCAAGTTTCATCTAGTCGGGAATATATAGTGAGATCCTGTTTCAAGAAAAAAAAAAATCAATTGTTTTTTGGTCACACGGATCTATAATTCCAGCTGTCAAGAGGTTGACTTGGAAGAATCTCAAGTTCAAGGCTTGCCTGAATAACTTTGTAAACCCTTATCTCAGAGTTTTAAGTGGGAAGGCCAGAACTATAAGTCATTGGTAAAGCATACTGGAGGCTATGTTCTATCCATCATAGGTCCAGAGCTGGGGGAGCAGCTCTGAGAGTGCTGCTACCTTGCATGTGCAATCTCTAGCAACACACAGAGATGACAGAGGGTTTTGGTTAGTTCTTGATATTGGGTATGCGTACAGTATTTTCTGAGGGTATTCTGTGTGTTAGGCCTTGACTGGATCCTGTGACATTTGGTTTTTGCAGTAGTCCATAGGAGCTTATGTTCCCATTCTCTGTATAAACTGAGGTCAGTCATTACTGCAAGTCAGTATTGCTGTGTGACCGAGACTCTATTGTCTAGGATGTGAGCACTGCACTTCCTGTTGTTTAATACTGGCATCTTATAGTTGAATATGCGGATCCCTGATATCTCCCCCTTTTTCTTTTTTTTTTTTTTTCGAGACAGGGTTTCTCTGTGTAGCCCGGGCTGTCCTGGAACTCACTCTGTAGACCAGGCTGGCCTCGAACTCAGAAATCCGCCTGCCTCTGCCTCCCAAGTGCAGGGATTAAAGGCGTGTGCCACCACTGCCCGGCCTCCCCCCTTTTTCTTATATATTTTATTATTTTTTTTATTTCATATATTACATGATGATAGTTTCCCCTCTCTCCTCCCCTCTCAACCCAACCCTATCTCCTTATCCATTCCACTTTTATTTCTCCTCAGAAAAAGGCAGGCTTTCCAGGGATATCAACCAAGCATTGGCATATCAATTTGCAGTAAGACTAGGCACCTCCCCTCCTATTAAGGCTGGATGAGGCAACCCAGTAGGAGGAGGAAAAGGGTTCCAAAAGCAGGCAAAAGAGAGACAGCCTTCCTCTCACTGTCAGGAGTCCCACAAGAGGACCAAGCTATACGACCATAACAGTGCAGAGGGCCTAGGTCAGTTCTATGCAAGCTATCTGATGTTGGTTCAGTCTCTGTGAGCTCCTCTGAGCCCAGGTTAGTTGGTTCTGTGGGTTTTCTTGGGTCCTTTATTTCTTTGGTCCCTACAGTCCTTGCCCCCACCCCCTTTTCTGCAGGATTCCCCAAGCTCTGCCTAATGTTTGGCTGTGGGTCTCTATCTGCCTCCATCAGTTGTTGGATGAAACCTCTGATGGCAACTATGCTAGGCTCTTGTCTGAATATAGTAGAGTATTATTAAGAATCATTTCGTTGACTTTTTTTTTTTTTTTTTTGCCAGCCCTGTTTGGTTCTATCTTAGGTCTCGGGTCTATCCAGCCTCTGGTTCTGGGACCTCTAGGCGGTGTCAGGGGTGGATTCCCTCTCAAGCTGTGGGTCTCTGCTGGACCAGTCATTGGTGGTCACATCCCAGTTTCCGCACCTTTTCCCCAACATCTATGTTCTTAAAGTCACTCAGAAAACACAAATGTACCCTGGGGGATCAACAAGATGAAGTCAGTGGTTTCTTTGTCTCTTGGAAAACAAACCAGTTCTCAGGTTTTTTTCTGGCTGCTGACAGTGTCTTCTTTCTTTCTTTCTTTCCTTCCTTCCTTCCTTCCTTCCTCCTTCCTTCCTTCCTTCCTTCCTTCTTTCTTTCTTTCTTTCTTTCTTTTTTCTCTCCCTGATCTCCAAACCAGATAAAACGTTTACAAAATGCCATGACAGAAAGCGGCGTGATGCTTCGGGAGCCTCGAAGAATCTATGAATGAAATAGAAGCGTTAATTGTAAAACTACCATCTACAGCCACCAGAAGAAAGCATCTTCATTAAAAAAAGAAAGAAAGAAAAAGAAAGCAGCATTTGGAAGGAGAACCAGACTGAAAGCTTCATAGCAATAATGCAACAGTGAAAACTTATTTAAAGTTAGCTTCTTTCCACTTGTATGTGTGCTTGTGTGGTTTCATTGCTTTAAACATGGGCTTAATGTTTTCCCATTCTTAGACATGAGATGTATTTAAGGAAAGTAGTCACTATTTGAAGAACAAATTAAAACATTTATAACAAACTGAACCATTACTGTACTGCTCTCTGTAAACACCCTGTGGCTATAGGGCACACGTGAAGTTCTGTGAAGCACTGGCCATCTTGGATGGTTCCTGGCCAATCATCAGGGAAGGAGGTTGTTTGTTTGTTGCCCAGGATATGGACTGGGTATGTTTTGTTTTTAATGTCAGTGAAATTGTAAACTCAGAAATAGTATGTGGAGATTCACCACAAATGCCTTCTAGTCTTCCTGGACTCACCCCCTAGTGATTTCAGGCAAATCTTAGAGAGAAAATGACTGTGAGGAGTGGCCAATGAGAGGTGGGAATGATGGGTAGTGAGTGAGTGGTCACTTTGCCTTTAAGTGAGAATTCAAATGTGGCTGTAGAAAATGCTTTCTAAGTAGTCATGTTACAAGGGGCTGGAGCAATGACTTAATGTGGTCAGGAACACTCACTGCTCTTGCAGAGCACCTGGGCGTGGTACCCATGACCCAGATAGCAGCTCACAGCCAGCGCTACAGTTCTGGGAAACCCAACACCCATTTCTGGCCTCCACAGGGTACTGTGAACATGTGCACACACATGCCAGCAAAATATACATAAAACAATTATGTGTTAAGTTGTCATGCAATGCATGATAGCTTAGGCTGGAGCTTGGAGAGATCGTGACACAGCTCTGAAAGTTGCTAAAATATGAAAAAGACAGGTAAACAAAGTGGCTTCAAGCAGTTTCCGAATATTGTGTACCTCAATAGGTGAAATATATTAGTCAAGAATTCATTTTTTTAGAAAAATGACAAGCATGGGTCAGTTTTCTTAAAGCATTGATTCCGAGGCATTCAGCATTCAATAGCTTAAGAGTCACTCTCTAATCAATAAATACCCAACTGGAGACAAAGATAAACATATACATGTACATATATATATATATATTTTTTTTTTTCCCCTCATGTTAAGTATAGATTGAAGCATCTCATTTAGGAGCCCAGGTCTCTAGGTGACTAAGTCTAGAATTGGGAGGGTGTATCATACCATGGACCATGAGCGTGGAGACTGGCCACTGGTACTGTAGGCAGGCATTTATTTCTATAGGCTAAAGACCATACTAGCTGATCCCCGGTACCAACGACGCTTTCAAGCACAGCTAGCAGTTCTTGAAGACATACAGCCTCCACTTTCCCAGCAAGTTAAGATCAAGGCTGTGGGCACCGGCAGGCACCGAAACTCCCAGCAACCAGCCTCTGGCCTTGGTGTGACCCGTGCACCAGCTTTAAGGCCCTGCGCAGCGGAAACGCGTGGGCAGCACGTGGCCGCATCCGGCGCGCCCTGGGACTAGCGGCTATGGACGTGGGCGCGGACGAATTTGAGCAGAGCCTTCCACTCCTGCAGGAGCTTGTCGCGGGTGCGGACTTCGTGGGTAAGGTACCTGGGGTTGCAGGGCCTGTTAGGGACACCCTGGGAACTGGTGTGTGGTGTGTGTGTACAGTGTGGGTCTCCAGGCCAGAGGAGCTCAGAGAGTGACCCTAGGAAGGAGAGGAGGCTTCCTTTCCCACTCGGGCAGGAGGGCTGAAGCAATCAAACCCCCAGCTCTGGACAGCCCTGTCTGGGACCACACACCCTGTTCATTTTCCATTCTTGTGTACATACATATGCGTACCACCTTGAGCATTTACTGTGTGAAAGGTGGTGGCTTTCTCTGTGCCTGAAGACTTTTTGTCTGTTTTGTGACCCCGTAGGTCTGGACATAGAGTTCACAGGTCTGCGTTCAAACTTGTCTCGGCCCCAACAGATCAGGTACCGTCTTTTACTTCACCGGTGTCTCCTTAGTTAGACCCTGCCAGACAAGTGTTGTTTCTGAACAGGCTCCTGTTGGCTGGTTTTTGTTTTTGCTTTGTTTTGTTTTGTACTGGGAGGATTTTTTTTTTTTTTTTTTTTGTGGCTTGAGACATCTCTCAACAGACACCTGTTGAGAGATGTGGCTTTTGTTGACCAAATGCTGATAGGTTCTCTAATTGTGGTAACAGGGATAATGGGTACCTGCTGCAGAGGCTGGTACCTGCTTCTGATCCCTTGCCTATGCAGTGAGATGCCTTTTTCTTCACAGTCTTTTTGACTTGCCATCTGAGTGGTATCTGAAGACCCGTCAGAGTGTTCAGCAGTTTACAATCTGCCAGATTGGTGAGTCTGATGTTCAGTTCTTTGTTATGGATTGTTCTGGAAGGTATTTTACTGTCTGGGTTTCCTGTGGTTAAAACCAGCTTTGGCCCTTTTCAAAGACATTTTGTATGATTTTGTATGCTTGTTCCGTTTTAAGTGTGTATGTGTGTGTGTGTGCTCGTGTGCCTGTGTGTATACCACCTGGAGCATTGACAGTATGAAAGGTGGTGGCTTTGTGTATGTGTGTATATCACCTGAGCATTTACAGTGTGATAAGTGATGGCTTTTGACCAAGCAGGAATTCACCAGCTTTTTATTTCATAGCCTAAACAGACCAATGCCAGGAACAGTCACTGTTAAATCTATTCTATCATTTGAGCGAAAGTATATGTTTTGTCTATAAGTGTAGGTGATTAGAAGATCTTTTAAAGATTTATTGTATGACTTTAGTGTTTTGCCTGCATGTAAGTATGCACCACATGCTTGCAGTGCCCACAGAGGTCAGAGGAGGATGTCACATCCCCTGTAACTGGAGTTACTGACGGATGTGAGTCACACAGATCCCTGACCGCCACTGAGACATCTCCCTAGCCCCAGCATGTGTGATTTTTAAAAGAAAACATACAAGAAGAGATTGTACACGTATTTTACATTTTGTTTTTTTCATTTAATGGCGTTTGGAAGGCTGCGTTAGCATACAGACCTGGTCATTTTCACAATTCCATAATATTACGAAGTACAGATAAATAAAGTATATGTAGTGACCATTTGTTTACAGTGAAATGCATTTTCGTTACGGACGACCTTCATATTTACACACTAATGCACTTTTGAGCATCTGGGGTCTCTCCATCAGTGAGACTGAGTTAGAGAACGTGCGTTAAAGTATTGGCGGATACAGCTGTGGGGTTAAGTCATCCACAGTGTTCTCAGAGACTGACACCAGCAAGGGCAAACGGACATTCATATGCAAAACCCCTGGGAATTAACCCAACCCGTTCGTCTAAAAAAAACTTCTAATTTGATTCTGATTTATAATACTGGGGTCTACAAGTTTATGTGAAGGACTAGATAGTATAAATGCTAGATAATATTTGCAGGTAATGTGATTTCTTTTACAAGGCTGGCCTTTGTAATGGGAGTCCTGACTTTTTCAGTAAAATTAATTATAAAAACAAACTATGGGTCAGGTTTTACAGATTCCTGCTTTCTCTGGACATGAACATATATGTGTGTGTACACCTTTGTCTGCTTCCCCTGTCTTCTTGTGTTTAGCTGCCTTTTTTTTTTTTTTTTTTTTTTTTTTTTTTGGTTTTTCAAGACAGGGTTTCTCTGTGTAGCTCTAGCTGTCCTGGAACTCACTCTGTAGACCAGGCTGGCCTCGAACTCAGAAATCCGCCTGCCTCTGCCTCCCAAGTGCAGGGATTAAAGGCGTGCGCCACCACTGCCTGGCAAGAGATTTTTTTTTTTTTTTTGTCTTGTAAGATCTATTTGAGAAGTACAAGAAATCACTCTTGGTTAAGTTCTTTTGCTCTCCACTTCTGTTTTCCACTTTGAGTGGTTTATTTAACATAGTAACACAGAGATTTTAAAGTGGTCAAGTTGGCTCTTTTTCGTTGTTGGTTTCAAGTTTTTAAATTTTTTTAATTTATTCATTATTTATGAGGTCTGAGTGTGGGACATGTGTGGAGGTCAGAAGGTAACTCAGTGGGTGCAGTCTGTTCTTTCACCTTTACCTCAGCCTCGGGGATGAAACTCAGGCTACCGGGCTTATGCAATAATCGCCTTTATTCACTGAGCCGTCTTGCTGGCCCCGATTTTTTAGTTTTTCTGAGACAGAATTTTACACGGAAACACAGGATGGCCTCAAACTCATATAATTCTTCCTGCCTTAGCCTCTCAAGAAGGAATGCAGCCAAACTCTTCAGCTTCTGATCCTCCTGCGTCCTCCTCTCAAGTGCCAGGATTACAGGTGTATGCCGTTGAGTCTGACTCTTGGCTTGTTTTGAAGCTATGAAAATGTTGATTTACCACTTCTGTGCTTGGGAAACTGGCCACGAGTACATTTTTGGTAATTTCGCCACAAGCCATGGTGTGGTACACCTCATGCTGTGGTCTGTTTTGCAGTAAGGATGTGCCCTGTTCTGCAGCTCCCACTATGTCTGTGGGTGCAAAGCTTGATGGGGCATGTCTGGTCTTTGGCTGACCTCAGGTGGCTTTGCCTCTGTATTCATTATGTCTGCTGCCATTGTTGTTCTAGGATTGTCCGTGTTTTCCAGCATCGAAGGAGAGTCAAACAAGTATGTATGTCGACTGTGATACACACAGCTTTTCCCGTCTGTGTTTGGCAGCTTCGCTTTGGTTGTCTGAATCACTTTGGCCTGGACACTGTCTTCTGACTTCTGACTTTCGCATACACGCTGTGCTCTCAAGATTGGAAGTAGTGCCTTTTCTGTGGGGCCTCTCCTGCCTTGTGTCTGAAGTGTTCTTCTGGTTCTCATTTCCTGTTGCTGGCTCTCATGCATCTTGGGAAAGTAGTAAGGAGTGCTGACATCTGGAGAGATGTTTAAGCTGCCTGCTAGCTCTCAGGCACCAGTAGTCAAGGGACTGAGCTGTGTGTATGTTTGTGACCTGCTGCTTGGGCTGAATATTTGGGTGGGTCATGGGCCTATTTCTGCTTTAGACTTTGCTCCCCAAGGGCAGTATTACTCCCTGTTTTTCTTTGGCCTCTAGACAGTATCTAAAATACTTTGAGCATTCAGAAACCATTTCGATACTTAATTGAAAGGCAAGCCCACATGGGGCCTGCTGTGTGAGCCAGGCTGACTTGCCTGTCTGCTCTGTCTTTGTTTGAGGGTTTCTCCTCCCTATCTCTGCTTTATAGGTATGTAGCACACTCCTGCAATTTCTTTCTCTTCCCTACAACATTTGGGATCCTGGACTCAGAATTCTCTTTCCAGGCATCTAGTGTACAGTTTCTGAATCAGTATGGCTTCGACTATAACAAGGTATGCACCTGATGAGGCGCTGTGGTTGTGGAGGGGTACTCTAAACGCACTGCCATTTCCCCTCCCTCCTCCCTCGCCTAGATGAGGCCAGGTGTCCCCTTCACTTTGCCACCTGGCCCTCACGATAGCTCTTACTAATCACCTTGTTCTCTTCTTGTCTCCAGTTCCTCAAAAACGGAATCCCATACATGAATGAAGAACAGGAGAAGAAAATCAAGCACAGTATCCTGAGAGGGAACTGGAGAATCCGAAGGTAGTGTCTGTCCTCCCAAGTGCCTCTGGTCCCCTTATTGCTAGGTTTCAGGCCTCCTCTGTGGATGGGGAGGCTGGATTATCAAACCATCCACACTTAGCTGAGGTGGCATTGGCCACCTTTACTCTCCTGAGAGGAGAGAACACTTTCCACATCTTCTTTCGTTTTTTTTTTTTTTGTTTTGTTTTGTTTTTCAAGACAGGGTTTCTCTGTGTAGCCCGGGCTGTCCTGGAACTTACTCTGTAGACCAGGCTGGCCTCAAACTCAGAAATCCACCTGCCTCTGCCTCCCAAGTGCTGGGATTAAAGGCATGCGCCACCACCGCCCAGCTCCACATCTTCTTTCAGCTCTTGTGTGAACAGTGTTTTAATCTTGAAAATGAAAGTACATGGTCTGGGAGGTGAAGCTCAGTTGATAAAATGCTTGCTGTCAACAACCCCCAGTTTGATTTGTTTTAAAATTATAATCCCAGCCCTGGGAAGGTAGAGAGAGGTGAATCCTTGGGGCTTGCTGGCTGCCAGCCTAGCAGACTTGGTGAGATTCAGGCCATTGAGAAATAGAAATTCTGTCTCACAAAGTGGTAAAAAACACTTAGAAAGGACAGGTTGTTTCCCCCCCCCCAGCACATAACCTCCCCTCCCCCTTATATACAGCACAGTGGCACACACTGGTCGTCCATCACCCGGGAGACTGAGGTGTTATGATTGTGAGTTCCAGGCAAGCCTGAGCTACAAAGGAGGACCCTCATCTCTAAAAAGAAAAACAGAAAGGAAAAAAGGAATTAACTTTGGGGGTGGAGTGAGGAGGGTTAAAGACAGGGTTTCTCTGTGTACTGTGGCTATTCCAGAACTCACTCTGTAGACCAAGGCTGGCCTCAAACTCAAGAGATCTGACTGCCTCTGCTTCCTGAGTGCTGGGATTAGAGGCCTGTACCACCACTGCCTGGCTAAGAAGTTAACTCTGAAATTTGTACTCAAAGAAAGAGGGATTGGGTCTGTGGGATTTACAGGCTAACTGTGTGAGGGACAGAGGGGAGCAGGTAAGCCAGCAGGGTGTCTGTGTGGACCCTAGGGTGTCGGGCTCAGCAGAAGGCTCTTCTCTGTCACTGGGGCAAGGTTGCTTCCTTTCCTTTGGCAGGCCCAGACCTTGTGGTCTCCCACTTGTTTACAGTAAAGTCCACAGTGACTACAGGGAGGTGGCAGCCTGGATCCCAGCCAGTTGCCAGTTTTGAATTATTTGAGCTTTTTGGGGCTTGAGATTTTTCACCTTCATCAGGTTACGTTAAAAAAAAAAATCAATTAGTTTTGATTCCAAAATGTGGTTTTCATATGGTCTGGGGAGTCTTGGATATTTTGTTTTTTTTCCTTCCTTTTTTTGTATTTGGTATTGATGTCCATACAACAATGTAGAATTTTTTTTTTTTTTTTGGAAAGGAAAAGCAGGAAGTGTCTTAAAGAACTTTAGTGCTAAGCCTGCTTGCTTTTCTGAGTTGAGACTCAAAGTGGGTAACTTTCCCTTTCTTTTGCATGCTTGCTCTGACCTTCTGGACTTTTCTCACTCTTTTCTACAGCCTCTCCCCTCCCTCCAAGCTGCTCGCTGACCTCCATTGCTGAATCTGCTTGATTTCTTGAACCCTAACTCAAAAGGCATGGCTGGCCGACCTCCTCCTCCTCTGCCTCCCGCAGCCGCCAGTCACAGCTTTTAGAGCTTGCCCGCCAACCCTGTTGTTTTTTCTCTCGAATTCTAATTAAATGGTCTTCAAAGTTCAAGAATGAAAACAGAGGGGAACAGTTTGAATTTTTGTTCTCTTGTTATTTTCAAGTGTTGGAGGGAGAGCTTAGATTTCTGACCGCGGAGCAGAGGGCTCATCCATGCGCTTGACTTTTTTTCCTCGTGTTTCCAGTAAGTTCAGTGCAGATCCCCTGGGAGCCACAGGCAGCCCGTCCTGACAGTGGTGTTCACTGGTTAGAGCCCCTGGCTCTTCTTCCATCCACCCCAGCAAAGCACACTTGTGTTCCTATGGACGTCTGAAGGAGAGGAGTTTACCTTCTTCTTGCATGTAAAGACGTGGAGAACAAATGGCCGTTTTCATTGGTGGTGGTGATCTTCATGTGTTAGACATGTGTTAGACTGTCTTAGGAGTCTGGTATGACTTCTGCCAATGTCTCTGCTCTCCTGTGTCCATTTTCAGCTCTCTGGATAAAGATCAAATCAAGGTGGTGATTGATAAGGTGACCCAGTGGCTGGACCTGGCTGAGGACGGCGGTCAGATGACTCTGCCTGGCATCTCTGGTAGGCAGGGCAGGAGGCCTGTGAGCACGGGGGTGTCATGGCAATGCACCAGGAGGTGGGGAACAAATTATCTTTCTTGTGAGTCCTGATCCCAAATGTCCTACTCATGACTGAGTCTGAGGCCTTTGCTTAGTAGGAAGCTTGTCCTTGGGGTGAAAGAATTGAACTGAATTCCCAAGTCTCAGAGGCTTTTTAACCTGCACTGAGTGTCACGGGTAGATCACTATAAACCACTCCTTTCCATCCCTCAAATGCCTGTTTTTACTGACTTTGGGGAACCCATGCCCTAGTGTAGCAATGGCCAGAGCCTGTCTGTGGACCCTTTGCCATGGAGTCTATGAAGTCAAAGCTGTCTCCAAAGTGTTGCTCAGCTGTGACTTGTTAATGTTTTTTTTGTTTGTTTTTGTTTGTGCCATTTGTGCTGGCACAGTAGAGACGAAGGTAAAACCTGCCTGCCCCATGGCACAAGCTATGGCAGGCTCAGCCTCAGATGGCAGTCACCATACTCTTCCCAGCCGGCTGCTCAGGCTCCAAAAGGAAGTTTTACATGAGAACCTCCCTGGTGAGAAATACTGTTCTTAGTGTTATGAAGCCTCAGCTTTTGGTCATCTCTTACTTAAATTCTATATGTCAGCCTAAGTGTGGAACAATAAGTGTGCGGACAGCATTGCTTCTGTGGGTCACAGTAGAGTGTCTGTGTTGGGGACGGGCACCCAGGTGGCATTTCCCACTGAGACCCAGGTCAGCTGAGTGCCTGTGTGCACACATTGGAGATCACAGTCAAGGCCTTGTGCATTCTAACTAAGTGTATCTCCAGCCCCAGCTGCTGTTTCTACTGAAACAAAAATTCTTTTTAGTATTTACTTAGTGTTTTATGTGTATGGGTGTTCCTCCTGCATTCATGTCTGTGTACCACGTGCATGCCTGGTGCACAAGGATGGCAGAAGAGGACTTTGGATCCCCTGGAACTGAAGTTACAGATGGTTGTAAGTCACCATGCTTAGAATCAAACACAGGTGCTCTGTAAGAGCAGCAAGGGCTCTTAACCACTGAGCCGTCTCTCCAGCATCTTTTCTTATTTTATTTTAATGGAATATAACTTTTTTTTAAATATATGAGTGCTCTATCTGCATGTACACCTGCATGCCAGAAGAAGGCAACAGATCACATTATAGATGGTTGTGAGCCACCGTGTGGTTTCTGGGAATTGAACTCAGGACCTCTGGAGAAACAGCCAGTGCTCTTAATCATTGAGCCACCTCTCCAGCCTCTTATTTTATTTTAATGGAATAAAACTTTTACTTGAAATAACTGAGCTGAGATTATTTAGACCTGGGTGTCTTAAATCATTTTCCTCAAATGGAAAAAAGTCTTAAGTCACCTTAAGACTCAGTGTTTGCTAGCTGTAACTTTAAGCTTTCAATAAAAAATAGGTGTGTAGAGACCTGGGACTGTAGCACAGTGGGTAGAGTACCCCAGCATGCATGAGGCCCTGGGTTCAATCCCCAGCACTTTATAAAAATAAGATGTGACGGGCCCACACCTGCAACCCCAGCATGTGGGAGGCAGAGGCAGGAACATCAGGAGTTCAAGATTGTCTTCATCTCTGGTAACTTTGAGGCCAGCCTGAGCTACTACGTGAAACTGTCTCAAAACAGAAACCTGGATCTGTAGCCATAAGCTTGACAGCCCCTCAGCAGAGACTTTCCTGATGAGGTCAGAGGCCGTGTGCAGGAATGCTTTCCGTTGGTGTTGGCATAGTGAGCTGCCTGAGAGTCTGGAGGGTACAACTTCCTAGTAATGGGAGTTCTGGTGACAAAGTTCCTAAGTAACAGCCAGCACACAAAGGATTACTGGAGTGACTGTTACACGGCATACAAAGACCATACGCAGGCAACAGCCTGGTGGCGCTCGCCTTTAGTCCCAGTGCTCTGGAGGCAGAGTCAGGCTGATCACTGTAAGCTCCAGACCAGCCTGGTCTATACCCTTGAGGGTCAGAAGAGGGCATTGTCTCTCCTGAAGTTGGTGTTTTGGATGCTTGTGAGCTACCGTGTGGGTGCTGGGAACAGAACCCAGGTCTTCTGCAAGAGCAACAAATGCTCAACCATTGAGCTGACTCTCCACCTCTCTCTTTTATTTTATTTCTTTAGACAGATCTTACTGTGTAGTCTTGGCTGGCCTGGAACTTTTTTTTTTTTTTTTTGAGACAGGGTTTCTCTGTATAGCCCGGGCTGTCCTGGAACTCACTCTGTAGACCAGGCTGGCCTCGAACTCAGAAATCCACCTGTCTCTGCCTCCCAAGTGCTGGGATTAAAGGCGTGCGCCACCACCGCCCGGCGGGCTGGAACTTTTTATATAGGTGGCCTCAGACTTAGATAGATCTGGTTGCCTTTGCTCCAGAGTGCTAGGAGCAAAACCATGCACCACCAAACCTATTTACTAAATATTTTTGTTTGAGAAATCAGATTTTTCTTAAATGTTATTTTTCACTTTTTTTTTTTTTTTTAACTATTAAAGTGCCTTCTCTAAGTTGTAATTAGGATTATTTTCTAACACGGTTAATGTCATCAGCCGTAAACTGCAGAAACAGCCACATGAGTGTCCCCAACTGAAGAGCATTCTTGAGAGCCAGACCTTTGAGGATGTTGTCCTAGAATATCCCAACAGGCACACATGGACATAGGCCTGGGTACCCTGGAAGCAGACTTCCGGTGCAGCCCACCGGTCACAGGCTTGAAACGTTTATTCCTTTCAGGGTTCTCCCGTGGGGAAGGGAAGTTTGGTAGTGTTCAGGTTCTGTGTATGCCTCGTGCTTCCTTGCTGCAGGGTTCCAAGCCTTTGAGGTCCAACTGGTGCTGAGGCAGGCCCTCCCCAACATCTGGACAGTGGTGAAAGAGGAGGGGGTGAGTCCTTGCCTGGGTGTGTGTCCTTGACAGCTTCATCTCCTTCCTCTCCCCCCCGCCCCCCAGCAGAATCTGGCCTCTGGAAGGCTTCTGTTTCTGGGGTAAAGAGACAGATGCTTGCTTTCCAGCTGCATTGCCAGGCGCCCACTCAGAGCACATTTGTCTCTCTTCGCTGCAGGTGATTGTGAAGAAGGTAAGCCAGCCACATCGCTGGTACCTTGAGCACGCCTCTTGTGACCAAATCAGCTGTTGGAAGGAGCAGATTCTTCTCTCTGCAAGAGGCTTCTCGGTCTTTTTTCAGATGCTGGTGAAAGCCCAGAAGGCAGGGGACATCTCTTCTCTTGTTTTTGCTTTGTGTTTTCCATCATCGTTTGTATCTATAGCAGTAGATTCTGAAGGCTTCTCTGCCAGTAAGATTATCTATCTTCATTGGACCTTATTCAAAAGGCCAGGAAGGGATTAAAGATATGCTAAAAAAAAATAAATAAATTAAAAAAAAGTGACTCTTGGGGGCTGGAGAGATGGCTCAGTGGTTAAGAGCACTTGTCGCTGTTGTGAAGGACCCAGGTTTGATTCCCAGCCCCTGCAGGGCCTCTCCCAGCCATCTGTAACTCCTGTGGATCTGACTCCCTCTTCTGGCCTCCGTGGACACCAGGCATACATGATATATAGACATACGTGCAGCCCAAGCACCCATAATAACGTAAAATAAATAACTAGTAAATTTTTAAGGTGACTCTGTGTCTTTGGTAAATTGCTTCTGGCTTCGTGGACTTAGCCTTGCTTTTTCTGTAGTTGGTTAGCTTGAGGGAAGACAGTGCACGAGATTCTCCTATGTCTGTCCCTTGCGGCAGCATGGGAATTTTAACAGCAACTACCTAAAACTGATTAGAGAAATTGTGTCTGCCTCACAGATTCCCAGTATGGACCCTGCCTCAGAATCTCTGAGGTCCCTTCCCTTCCCCTTCCCTACCTTCCCCTCCCCTTCTCTCTCCTCTCCTTTCCTGTCTGTCTGCCTGTCTCCCTGCTCTCCCCTCTCTCCATCTTTCCCCTCCCTCTCCCTGTTTCTTTCCCTCCTTCCACCCCTGCAGTCCCATTACCTTAGTGGGAGCCGAAAGACACTGAAACCAGGTTACTACATGATCTAAAGCTACATTCTTTATTGAAGAAACAAAAACAAAAACCTGCTTTAGACCAAGTGTTGGACCTGATTTTTAGACTTTCCTTTCTCTCCCCTGTTGCTTTACTCCAAGCAGCCCTTGGTAGGACATAACATGATGATGGACCTATTGCATCTCCATGAGAAGTTCTTCCGACCTCTTCCAGGTATGGGTGAAGCCGGGCTGTCCTCCTAGCTTCAGGTCTGTGTCTGTACCACCTGAGTAGAGACCAGGGAGCTTCCTCAGAGAGGGTGAATCTGATTACATACCCTCTTCCTGTGCCTGGCTCATCCTTGGGTAAGGTCACAAATGTATGAAGGAAAGTATCCACCATTCATTGTTTAACACTTCGGCTTTTCTTTTGTTTTGAATCTTTACATACTTGTGTAGACTGTGTATTTAATCTTAAGGTTAGCTTTTCCCCCTCATGCCATTATAGACCTAACAGATGTCTAGATGTTTCAGTGACCACCTGTCTGGTGGCTGTGCTCCTTTCCCACCCCTGAGTTTGTGCTTGGACAAATGGCAGTATAGCATAGTGGGTAGTGTCTATCCCTCAGGGTGTGTGTGTGCATGATCTCGAGTTGGTGCCTTTGCCTTCTCTACTTAGCTGTGAGGTGAGATGGCAGTATTGACCTCAGCTTGTGGCAGGTGTAAGTGGGTTCACAAGATGTGGCACGCACTAGATGAAAAGGAGAATCCTGAGGAAGCTCCAGGAGGGAGTTCTGCAAAATATGACTAGATAGAACGGCTACTTTTGAGCATATTGGAAGAACTAGAGGCAGCTGAATAAGATGCACACAGAAAGCCTGAGCAAACAGAAAAAACATGCAGTGGAAGAGGGGAAGTGAGGCAAATGGGGCAGTTCCTGCAGCTGATAGAGTCCTTCTGGCCCTGGGGGCTGTGGAGATGGTGAGATGCTGCAGCCACAGAATGCATGCGGGCCCGTGGGAGATGTGAGCAGTGGGCAGCTGGGAGGGGGTCAGAACCTTTTCACAAGTCCACAGCTCTGTCACAGTCCACCGTGAGCTGGGCACAAGGACCCCAGGGAGAGGACCTGGCAGAGGTTCCATTGGGATAGGGCATGGAGTGTGGTGGAGACTCCTGAGGATTTTTGCTTGGGGTGTGTGGTGAGATTTTGTGTGGAGTATACTTCAGTATCTGGATGCAGTATAACTGCACAGGGTACAACCTATTTGGAGTCTATTAAAAACCCCTTTCTTATCAGGGTGCTTTACCTAATTATAAGGTACTTAGTTGATTTGTCTTGGACTGTTCTCTGTGTAGCCATTTATAACTTATTTTATGCATGTCTTCTCAAGCTCCTGGGGTTGTGTTAGCTGATGATGACAGTAGGCTGGGCCTTGAGTTTGGTGGAAAACCACATAACCTTTACCATAGAAAGTGGCAGTGGTCCTGTGGCTGGAGAGCCAAAGTCCTCCATGAGGATTAGAAATACTTCCGGTTCGTGTCTTGTTCTCTCTGCTTTACTCATGAGTGCTGGTGGTGACAAGCTGGGCTAGAGGGTAGCATCGCGTGTTTCACTAACCTACAAATTCATGTGTCCTGTTTGGACCTCCCCCCTCAGAAAGCTACGATCAGTTTAAGCAGAACATCCACAGCCTGTTTCCTGTCCTCATTGACACTAAGAACGTGACAAAGGACATCTGGAAGGTAAGGACTGACTACTGACTTACTTTGGGGTAGGGAGTGTTGAGTTCATACTTGTGACACGTTTCAATGGATTTTCACATATTCCAAGCCCCCAGTAGTGATGTATTTGTAGGAAATAGTGTACTTTGCATTGGACAACAGAGCAATAATTTTGTGGACATTTTGTTTTCTTTCGGTTTTTAAGACGGTCTTGCTAGGTAACCTAGACTGACCTGGAACTCATTCATGACAGCTCCCCGCCTCAGCCTTCCACATACGAGGACTAAAGGTGTACACTACCATGCATGGTCCAAACAGTTTATTTCAGAGCTTACTACATATTTTATAAACCTATGAGGGATGCCTAGAGAGTATCAACCTAAAGGGTGAGGGGGCCCCTTGTAAAGTCTGGAGGAAACCCATTTTTGTCAAGTACTGAAGTCATGGGTTCCCTGACAGAGTTAGAATCTCAGGGGAGGTTGCAAACTGATCCTAGCTCCACTGTGTCAGCCTCATGTGTGGTCTAGAGTGGAGCCAGGTGATATTCCAAAATCTCCTCAGGTGACTGTCCTGTAGCCCACGTCATACACTACATATGGAAAAGGGAAGCATTCAGTTACTTTAAATGCTTTTAGGGATTAAGGAGAGTAATAGAGCAGGGGATCCATCAGTGCTCCAAAGCCTTGGGTTAATGGCTTACCCTGGGCTATTGGAGGAGGGGTGGCAGAACTCAGAAGGGGTTCCTCAGAGCATTTCCGCTCAGAGAGGCCCTGAGTATTTGGTCTTCACCTGTTCCACCTTTGATCTTGGGACTTAGTAATCTGACATTACCCCAAGGCCTTCTGATCCCCAGAATGTCAGATATTCTGCAGATATAGCTCAACTCAGTTCCGTGTCTCAGATTCCTGTGTTCACATACTTCTCTAAACAGAAGGTGTGAGTTTGTGGCTGGCACTGGCCTCTAGCCAGGGTCACTGGGACGTCTTCTGTGATGCCCCCAGAGTCCTGCTCTCCTGACCCTGGGATGGTGTCAAGGCCAGCATTTGCCAGGTCCATGTAGTGACCCCTGGCGAGGCCTGCAGCAGATGATGACCCCAAGCACAGTGCTCCGTTCTTCATGATTGCAGGAACTGCGTTTCCCACGAGTCTCCAACCTCTCGGAAGTGTATGAAGTGCTGAGCAGGTGAGGAAGGTGTTTCTGGAGCAAGGCTGCTGCCTCAGCTGCCCAGGCCGCGTGGGGCCTCTGAGACCTTTGTCTGATTCTAACTCATTCCAGGCCCCCTGGTTTTGATGTATTTGTATGTAATTGGCATGCTTTTCATTGGATAACAAAACGATAGTTTTTTGGTACTGCTCCCTAGGGACACAGCTGCTTGGACTTAATGTCCTTCCACCCAGTTCCTCATGCCTCTGTCCCTGCCTCAAACGGCATTCTTGGCCCCACTTCTGGAAAAAAAACAAAACAACCCAGAGGTCAGAGACCAAGGTCTGAGCCTGCTGCCTGTCTTCTTGAGCATTTTACAAGTTCTGTCATCCTTATTGACTCTCTTGTCACCAGCAAACACAATCACCTTTCTTACTGGTTTCTTTTTTTTTTTTTTTTTTTTGGTTTTTCGAGACAGGGTTTCTCTGTGTAGCCCTGGCTGTCCTGGAACTCACTCTGTAGACCAGGCTGGCCTCGAACTCAGAAATCCGCCTGCCTCTGCCTCCCAAGTGCTGGGATTAAAGGCGAGCGCCACCACTGCCCGGCACTGGTTTCTTTTGAGGCAGAATCTCAGGTGTCTCAGGCTGGCCTCGAACTCACCATGTAGACAGGAGTGACCTGAACTTCTGATCCTTCTATCTCTCTTCCAGATGCTGAGATTATAGGCATGTGCTAGTATGCTCAGTTTTATGGGGGTGCTGGGGGAAGAACCTGGGGCTTTGGACATGCTAGGCAAGCACTTGAACATGCTAAACTGTATCCCGCATATCCTCCTTGTCTGAGGCCAGCAGGGCTGTTCTCCACTGCTCACCACCCTCTCCTTGCTTCCTCCCTTCTCTCAGACTCCACCTACTTGTCCCTTTCCTAGGGACCCAAGCCATCTCCTCTCGTTTCCCTTACCATCACCATCTAAAACTCAAAACCAAGCTACTCACTTTTGACCCTCTCCCTGGCTCCCATGGTAACCCTGTAGTTTTCTCAGGGACCTGTGGGAAATGTGTGTAATCGGGCTGTGGAATAAAAGAGTCAGAATCTCTCACTGGTGGGAAGCCTTTGGTGGGGTGCCTAAAACTGGCATGGTAACATACCTATTCCCCAGAGACAAGTTATCTAGTCTCCTCTTCACAGACTGACTCCCTTTCACCCGTGCCCACTGCCGTTAGGTTTCTCCCCCTTTGACAGTTACTCAGGATGTTCCACGTATGGCATTAGGAACAGGGGCTTTCTCCTCTGGGGTGCTCTGGATTTCCTTTTCCCGGTGGGAGGGCTGTTTGGTGTCCCTGTTTGTTTCTCTCCTCATCTCTGACATTACGTCTTAGAGTCGCTCCTCCTGAGCCCTCCTCTCGCCCATCGCCTTTTCTTTGCCGGCCTTTACTGCTGCTCTGCTTGTGTTACCGCCACACTGCTTCTGTGCAGCTCTAGTTTATAGTTGGCTGGCCTCTTGTCTTCTGTTATTTTCCTTCATTTGAAGTATCAGGGATTGAACCCAGAGCCTCATGGTCTGTGGCCTTATCAGGATCCCATCAGTCCATGCTTAGATCTTTGTCTTTTAAGAAAGGACATGCAGAGCATGTATCTCCATAGCTTAAGGAGCTTGGGGACAAGAAGGAGTTACTTTTAGTGAGTTGATCTTTATCCCCCTTCTGTTTTTCTAATAGTAACTTGAATCCCACTAAGAATTCTGGACCGGTGATTATTCATGCAAGACAGTGTAAAAAATACGGTATGTCCCTGAGCTCTGGCCCATGGCATAGGTGGCCAAGTGTCCTGGGGCTGAGGGTTCTCCACTCTGGCCCCCCAGGCAGCAGGCTGTAGACCTGGGTTGGGATTCCTTTCTGGCATGACTTGTTTTGTTCTCCACAACTCTGCCTTACAGATAGGCGAAGCCAGAGAACTGTTCTGGGCACAGGAACCTGCTTTCTCTCAGTGTGTGGGGTATAGTCTGCCATCGCCACATGGCCAGGACCAGAATGAGAAATGTCTATGAGCAGGAAGGCGGGTACACAGCGTGTGCCATACTTGCCACGGTTGTTGAATAGGATGGGATGGGAAGACAGGTTTCCTCTTCACAATGGTTCTAATTACTGACCGGTCATTTGTCTCTTTTGGAAAACCATTTCAGCTGAGACCAAGTGCCCTCATGAAGCAGCCTATGACGCTTTCCTCTGCGGCTCAGGTAGCGTGTTCCTTTCGAAGGGCCTCCTGTTCTGTTGAAGTGGACTGGGTCTTGTTTGGTCCTGTTGGGTAGCACAGAGTTGAGTTGGCACTTTTTCACAGGCCTGAGGTCAGTCCCATCTCTTGTGTTTTCTTCTAGTTCTTTTGAAAGTGGCTCATTTGCTCCTACAGAGGGTGCATGGGTGAGTGTCCTTCCTTTCATCCTGGTACCAAGTCCTCAGGTCTTGTTAGAAACCAGGACCTCTGGGTCACTGACCACCAAAGAGAAGGGATATGTAGTATGTGGTGTCTCCCCAACAGCCAGCACAGTGTTGAAGGAAGCAGTCTGTCTATGGAGCCCTTTGCTGCCGTGATGCCTCCTGCCTGGGTCCTGCAATGTATTGGCAATGTGGAGACTGGTGTGCATCAGGGAACGCACACAGCAGGGTTGGACTAGGGATTCCCCCCCCCCCCGTTTTTTTAAAAGATATATTTATTTTATGTATATGAGTACACTGCAGCTGTCTTCAGACACATCAGTAAGAGGGCATTGGATCCCATTACAGACGTTGTGAGCCACCATGTGGTTGCTGGGAATTGAACTCAGGACCTCTGGCAGAGCAGTCAGTGCTCTTAATCGCTGAGCCATCTCTCCAGATCCTGGACTAGAGTCCTAATTCCTCGTAGAGAACTTCCCGGCTCAGTGCTGTAGCCTTGGGGCTTCGCGTGTTCTCATAGCTCTCAGAGGCTACAGTGAAGGGAGAGGATAAAGTGTTCAAATGAAAGACACATCACCAGGGGTTCATCAAGGCCGCAGGGAGGACAGTGGCTAGGACACAGAAACCCAAATTGATCATAAAGTATTGCCCCTGATGGAGGCATCCCAGTGCCCCTGAGCTGGTGCACGGACACCCAGGGCACCATTGACATGTGACAGAGCTGTTCTGTGGGTCACATTAATTCCATGGGACTCGATGGGCTCACAGAGGGAACTGATCACAGTTGTAACTTGTTCTTCAGGACTGGCTTAGAAATGTTATGGACTGTAATGTGAATTTAGCAGCCCCCTTTAGTAGTCTCTTCTGGCCACAGATAGAAATAGAAATATTGTCTGATAAGCTGATGGTAAGGCTTATAGCGTATGTGAGGAACCTGATGCTGGTTTCGTCTCCCCCTGGTGTGGCAGCATCCTGGTGCTCACTGGCAGGCGCTGTATGCTGGCACAAAGGGGGCTGCCTGCAGCAGCACACCTTGGTTTTTGGACCCATGCCCTACCCCTTTCTTCATTTTAGCTCTTGTGACTGGAAAACCTTCTCAGGTTAGAGGAGCTCATGGCTGTCTAGGCCCACCTGGCACCTTGGCCGGTGCTGCTTCCGAGATCTACATTTGGGGTGCAGCCGGCAGTAGAGGCGGTGGGGGGGGCATCATTGGCGTCAAGGTGATGTCACTGCAGAGGTTATAAAGTAGGGCTTCTTTCAAACAGGGACCTCCACTCTCTAAGCTTGCTGCGGTGCTGGTCAGCAGATACCAGAAGTTCTTGGTCCAAACTCTGCTTGTATGTGTGGTGGAAGCCCACCAAAATGAGCCCCAAAATGGGAGGGGTAGGAAGGAGAGGCCCCCGAGGCAGCTCCCGTCCCTGTTTCCCCAGCAGAACCTTAGCTATCGCTGAGGACCTGCATACAAACCTGTGTGCCTGAGTGCTTCAGGGTTTTTCTCTGTCCATACGCAGTGATGCTGTCCCTGAGCCTGGCTTCCCCCAGTACCTCGATGTGCTGGCGCCTTACGTGAACCAAGTGAATCTCATCCGAGCTGGGGTTCCGAAAATCGTGAGTATGTCTCGTTCTGTCGCTCTCAGCTCACTCGCTCAGGCCTGGGGTGGGCAGCAGCCTAGTGCTCCCTGGTGCTGTACAGGGTTTGATGACGTGCAGGACGCAGTGGGAGCTGAGGAGGTGGTTCACACCCCTGACACTCCTTTCTCCTCCCTGCTCCCAGCCCCAAACACAGCCTCTTCTAGAATCTTCCAGCATTTTCAAATTGTGTGAAGTATCAGAAATATGGAGAATTTCTCTCTTGGTTTTGTTTTCCTAGAATTTTTCTGGCCCAGATTACCCCAGTATCCGTCCTCCTGTACTCATCCTCACTGTCAAGAGGTGGCCTGGGGTGAGCGAGCACCAGGTCTACCGTGAGTTCCAGAATCTCTGCAAATTCGATGTCAGGCGGTTCACTCGAAGCCAGTTCCTGCTCCTGACCAATAAGTTTAAGGAGTAGGTACCCCTCTCCAAGCCCCGCCTCTTTATCCTTGCTGCCTCTTTGCCTTTAGTGGCTGTGGCCATATTGCTTGCTGATCTGAGCAAACTTCTTTTGGCAGTGCCCGCAGTGTCTTGAAGGAGTACAGGAGCCACCCGACCCTTCAGGTCTCTCTGTACCGGTACTGGAGACATTCCCCCAACATCACCTGCCTGTTACAGTGAGTGACCTGGCAGAAAGCTCTTCTGCCTGCTGGGGTCCCATTTGGTCTGGTTCTGGCCAGCTCGATAGCGGCTATGAGTTGTCAAGCCTTGTTGACAGGTATCCAGAATAACAACCCACTGGAGTGTTGGGCCCTGCTCTGTCTGTGAACTAGGGTTGGGGTGGAGAGAGACCTGGGGTCAGGATACAGTTCAGAGATAATAGAAGCCTCAGTAAGAGTCAGGGAAGTAAGGAGTGAGCCAGACTCTGTGTGTGTGTGGTGTGTGGTGGCAGCGTGGCTGCGCACGGCGCGCACGCGCACACTGCGTGTATGTGCATCAAGCGACCTTGTATGGAGGTGCCTGTGAGCAGAGGGCCAATGAAGGGGAACAAGAAGAGGGATAAGGTAAGGAATGGGTCCCATCCCGTGAGGCTACACCAGTGAGGACTGTGGATATGGGATTGAGAGGAGGAGGGGATACAATCCAACTCCCATGCTGTCTCTTGTGCCAGTGGAGGGACAGAGGGCCAGAAGTTAGGGAGCATCAGGGAGCAAATAATGGCTGTGAAATGGTCCAGCCTGGGTCGTGGGAAGGGAACCGAGCAAGTGGCAGCTCCAAGCAGGGTTAAGTCACATTTGAGGTTGGGGCCCAAGTGATGGGAAACAGACGTGGAGTTGATCCTCAAGAGCTGTAGCTACCATGCACAGTCGCAGGCAGCCTCTGGTCCTGTCAGTCTCTGACCTTGACCTCTAGGGAAGGCAGCTCGTCTGTACTGACCCGGAGAGTGGTTGAAGGGACGTTCCTGCTGGGTTGTAGCTCTGTTGGCACAGTGCTTGCCTCGCATGCCCGGAGCTCTGGCTTCAGTGCCCAACACCACCTAGACTAAATGTGTGTGATGCGTACCTGTCACCCCAGTGCTTGGGATGTGGAGGCAGGAGGATCAGATGTTCAAGGTCATCTCTGGCCACATAGCAAATTTAAGGCCAGCCTGGAATACTTGCGATCCTGTCTCAAGGAAAAAAAAAAAAAAAAAGACATTTGTCTGAACAAAATTGGGAGCGGAGAGTAAGAGCAGAGCCTTTGCCAGTCGCCACTGTCTCGTCCAGGCCTCCGACTTGTCCCTTTGTGTTACAGGGTCTGCAGCATAGTCACCACCTGGGCCATGATTGCATTTCTCCTGGGAAGACCCAGCCCCTGAGAACAGTGAGCCACCTCAGCTTCTGTCTTAGCCTCTGGAGATGGCCCTCATGACTCATTTGTACAAATCAGTTTGTTTTCATGTAGACCCATGTGGTCCTCTGTAGATATTCTGTTTTGTTGTGGATGTGAGATTCTGTAAATATGGCTGATGATAAACCCTTGCATGTCGGACCTCTGTACATGGCTAATGCATTCCTTCCTGTCAAGTGCTGGGAGAAGTCCCGGCCTCCGGGGTTGAAGCCACTGCACCAGCATGCCCACAGTTCTGGTGGCTGTGTGTGAGTGAAGGGGCTGCTTGGAACAAGGAGCTGGCAGAGATGAGGGAAGGGGCTGCAGCGGCTTCAGTAGATGCTGTGTGAGCACCACACTGGGCCAACACTGGAATGCAAAGAACACTCAGGCCTCCAGGGCTGCAGGCTCATGGAACTCACAGTTGGAAGAACAGGAGAAGAGCAAACCCTGAACAGGTACCTCAGCATGAGAGGAATTGCAGACAGAATGTGAAGGAAAAGCATGAGCTCCATCACAGAAGGGAGCGATGCGAATCACCCACGCTGGGGGAGGCGTGTCCGTGGCTGCGACTCCCAGGGCTCCACTCCTGCTGGTCCTGCCCCAGCCGAGCAGCACAGGTGGCATGTGAAATTCATAGTTACACGATGGAGCAGGCGCTGCACTAACGTGTTACTGCTCGAAGACTGGACATGGCCATATCACCAGAATGCTTTTAAAGCCTTTTCCAAGATGAAGAGAGGAACATTGCATTTTCTCTCCAGAGCTGAGAAGTCAGTCTCCTCACCCCAGACTCCCAGGGACTTGGGGTTGAATGTCATCTCTCAGGAGTCCCATCTTTTTCTTTCTCCAAGTCCCTTCTCCCTCGAATCAACCTCTGTTCTCTGGGCTAAGGTGGCTTGTGTTGCTGCCTGCAAACTGCGGGGCCTCTCTGCACCCCCCTCCCCCATCTGTTGAGACCTTTCTCGTCTGGTCCCCATAGTCCCTGCATCGCCATCTTTTACTGAGGTCATAGGTAGGCTCGAGTTTGGAGGGCCCCACCGTACATCTTTGTTACACCAGGGCTGACATGGTCCCTGGGGTGAGTCTGGTTCTGAGCCCACTTGCCCTGATAACTGCATTTTACTGTCCCTTGATAGAGGCCACCTTCCTCAGGTGACATGCCTGCTGTTTATAGCAGCATTTAGTCAGTGGAGCCCTGTGGAGATAGAGGATGACTGGAGGAACTGGCTGATACAACCCCATTTTCACCTGACCTTTCTATTTAAGATAGTGTCCACAGAGCCTCCTGACCCTGGTAACACCATCATCTTCCCTCAGCTTCTCTAAGGAGTCTGGGTGAAATCTATTGGTCCAGGGTCTTAGGTGGCTTCCCAGCCCTTTGGATGGATGTTTGTTTGTTGTTTGTTGTTGTTTGTTTTAGTTCTTTTGAGACCAGGGACCATTGTATCCCTGGCTGTCCTGGAACTTGCTATGTAGACCAGGCTGGCCTCGAACTCAACAGAGATTCACCAGGATCAAAGGTCATTTGATTTTTCGTCCTCTCATCTCTAGGACAAATCACGTGTCAGCTCCTCACAGGTGGCTTCTGATTTCTTGATGCCAGCCTGTTCCCAGGTTGGTTTCTTATATCTGGATGTGGGGTTTCCAAAGGAGTCCCACATAGTTTTGAGGCCTCTGTAGCCTGCTGCCCACACAGGCCTGTGGCCCACCAGCCCCGGCTTCCCAGCAACCCTGGCTTCCCCAGCCCTGGCTTCCCAGCAGCCCAGCTGCTTGGACACTTATCTCTGTTTGGATGGAGATTCGCTGTTTTATCAACATGCTTTTTTCCCCCTCCCATAACTTCACATAAACTCTTCAGAATGTAGGAGGTCTGCCATGAACAGGCCATTCTAAGTTTTTAGACCTGTGGAAAAAATAAACCAAATAAAGCCTCTCTCAAGAGCCCGCTTCTGGGAGTCCAGGCATCTTGGCGTTTATCCCATTGTCTCTTCTCCAGCTTTCCAAAACTCTTAAATGTATTAAGCTCAGAAGCCAAGAATTTGACTCTTGGGTAAGCCTGTTGTCCCCTGAGATGACTGATGGGCAGCCACCACCAAAGGGGGTGGGCAGAGACCCTCAGTCAGAGTCATAATGTTCCCCCCTCCCCCATTCCAGTCAGTATTATAAATAATAATTATAAATTTATAAATAAATTTTCAGTCAGTATTATGGGATGTGTCAGGCTGCTGTGCCTGGTGACCTCTGACCAATTGATCCAGTATTCCTTAGTGTCACAGTGCTCATGAGGACCTGAAGCTGCTATCTTACTAAAGAAGAAAAGGATGAGGTACCAGTTAAGGAAGTTAAGGTCACAAGGGCCCAGCTGTTTTCCTCTCTGTGAAGAAACCCCATGGAGGGAGGGAAAAGTATAAATGCACCTTGAAGACCGACCACAGGCTCAGGCACCTCCCATCAGGCCTCACTTCCTGCCCCTTCCTCACCTCCCAGAGGCACCACCCAGCGGCCCAGCCCTCAATTATAACGCCCTCTTAGGGGAGCTCCCACAAGCAGGCTCTGCTTAGAGCACAGTAGTAAAGGCCTTGGCTCCTTGCTCCCTTTTTATTTTAGCAACCTCTTTTCCTTAACCAGACGCCATGAATGCTGTGTGTGCCCATACTGGCCCAACCTGGATTGGTGGGAGCCCCTTCTAGGCCTTTTGGCACCAATAGAACTTCAACACAGACTTTCTAAACCCTTATAGTCCAAGTCACATGACTCACGTCCACCAGGTTCTTGCTCAAATGCCATTTCTGCAGTATTCTGTCGCTCTTTGGCCTTTACCCAGCTTTGTTTTTTCACCCTGTGGTGCCCCGAGTGGTGTGACATGCACAGGGGATTCTGTGATTGTGATCATGCAGGAATGAAAAAACTCTGGGACAGAGCCTTTGACAGGATGTGTCAGAGTCCACTGACCAAGGAGAGAAAGGAGCGTATGCCTTCTGTTTGGCAAAGTTTTTTTTTTTTTTTTTTTTTTTAAGATTCTTAAGTATGTATGTATGTATTATGTATGTATGTATGTATGCATGTGTGACTGCTGAGGGTGTGTATGTGCAGTTCGCCATGGAGTCCAGATGTCCGACCCACTGGAACTGGAGTTGCTAGTGATTTGGGAGTTGCCTGGTGTCATCCTCCACAAGAGCAGTGTGTACTCTTAACTGTGGGGCCATCTCTTCAGTCCTCAAGGGAAGCCTTTGAGTATTACAGTGGGGGAAGGTTACACAGGCTAGAGACGAGTCTCCTCCTGTAATATTTTTTATCATTAACCAGGACAAGTTTCTTAGATCCTCCCCCTACTCAGTCCATTTTCACCCAAGGTATTTTCAGATAATCTCAGGCCTATAAATCTATGAAGTATACAAATCAAGCATTTAAGCCATGTAGGGGTACATACGTGTAATCCCAGCACACAGGAAGGTGGATCTCTAGTTAGAGGCCAACCACAGCTATAGAGTGAGAATCTGTCTTAATACAGAAAAAAAAAAAAAAAACCTCTTTACTAATCATATTTTCCCCCTTTGGCATACGGCATACGTATAATTTTAACATTAAAGATGAAGACAAATTTGCAAACTAACGAAGATAACTGCTTGTTTATATTTACATAGAGAACTAAATGTTGGCTGAACATCTGAGGGCCTTGTCAGTGTTTTTCAGAACTGGCTGATAGTTTGATTTTATAATTGTCAGGTTTTGAGGATGTATTTTAAATAATTCATAGTACAAAGTGGTAGAGGTATGTTTGGGGCCACTTCAGAAACTGTTGGAATTCTACCCCAATTCTAAGCCAAAATTCCAGTTACATATTTTTTTAGAGATGAAATTTAAAGAATTCAAACTTCAGAAGTTTAGAATCAAATATTCTAATATAACTCCAAGGACACGGGACTGATGGACAAACACATGCTGAGGAATTATGGGAAGAGTAGTCACCCTTTACTTTCCCTAAGGAAACCATGGCACATGTAGGAAGCATGTGTATGGAAAAAGCTTACAGTTCCTAGTCTGTGTGCTCTTAAGCACTGAGCCATCTTTTTTGTCCCCCCAGGGGACTGAATATTACAACGGGGAAATCTGTGTTTGAGGCAGCCTTGTAGGCATACATGTGTTGGGGGATAGTGTCTCTGGTGCAAAGCTTGCACGGTACATGTTCTAAACCAAGGCTGTAGTAAAGTTATGTGACGCTGGAAGGGCTGTGGGCTTTGTCAGGCTACTCTGGTTCTTCCCACAACCCCACACGGCAATGGGATGGGGCGGGGTTCTCCGATAGGCTTCCTGGTCTGGCTCTGGAGTAGTGACTGGTGTCTGCAAGATGTGACTAGACTTCTCAGCAGGGAGCTATAAGTTAGTATTTCTACTGTTCAGTCACAGCCCCCCCCCCCATCCCCCACCGCATCATCTGTAGTCTGTCTGGACTGGCCAAAGCAACCAGTGGCACTACCTGCCACCTTATTTGTATCACTGTTCCTGAGCCAGCTGTTAGAGGCCTCTTCCTCTCCTCACAGGTATTTAGTTCAGCCATTTGTATTCCTAGGTCTGGTATAGGGCAGTCCTGGGCCCTGTGACTTCACTTCCGTTTCTACCAATCCAAAGGGCCCCATTCCCTCCTGAGAGACCACGGGATCCTGATTCACCTCCCCAGCCTCTCCCAGACCCCCAGTTTTTTTTTCCTGTTACATTCCATTCAGTCAGGTTAGCAGGTCAGGGCTCTGGTCACCACTGTAGGGCAGGTAACAATTCTCCGTCCCTGACGTCACTTTGGCCACTCCCTCCAGACTCTGACTGGTTTAACAATGCAGCAAGTGTGAAGGGTCTGATGTCTCTGTAGCTGAGTCCCATTATTCCCTTCAGTCCTCACTGGAGTGCAGGTAGAAGCATCCCCATCCAGTAATGCCTCTGACCAAGGTCTCAAGGGGCCTCAAATCTACTATGTAGCCAAGAATGACCTTGAACTCCTTTTCTTTCTGTTTCCACCCTTTAAAAAGCATGACTTATTTTACATGTATGGTGGGTGTTTTGTCTGCATGCATGCCTGCAGCGTGTGTACTTGCCAGCAGAGGCCAGAAAGAGGGTGTGGGACTCCCTGGGACAGGGGTTTCAGGGGTTATGAGCTGCTGTGTGGGTGCTGGAAATCCTAACCTGGCTCTCTGGAAGACTAGCTAGTGCTCCTAAACGCTGAGCCATCTCTTATAGCCCCTGCCTGGTTCTACCTGGGACTACAGTCACCTGCTATGTGCCTCACTCATGCTAATCAAACAGTCTACCCACTGAGTTACATTCTCTCTCGCTTGAAATAGTTTTTTAAAAGTTATTTTAAGATGGAGACAGGAGGGTCAGGAGTTAAAGACCGTCTTCCACTACTTGCTGAGTTCAAGACCAACCTGAGTTTCTTGTCTCAGGAAAGCTAAGAACTATTAATCCCTAGCCCTGGGGCGGCCTGGTACTCAGAGTGAGTTTCGAGGCCAGCTAGGGCTAAATAGTGAAACCCTGTCTTAATAATAATAATAAAACAAGGTAAAATACCAAAGTATTACTTTAAATAACCACTCAATTTTAATCCTCCTAGCAAACAGGGATTGTCAGCTGTCTCTTCCTTGTGCAGACAGTTGCTTAAGGCAGTGTCCATAGGCCTTGTACATATTCAAACATGCTCCAGACTTACCTGGGGAGTGAGCGACCAGCGCGTGAGGAGCAAGCCTCTGATACTCACCCTGCTCCTTGTACCCAACCTCTGTGCCCTGGTTCCAGTCATTCTGGGGCCTTAGCCTGGAAAGGCAGCCCCCCAATTCCAGAATAGTCCAATGTGTTGACTCTGGGCAGGCCAAGGAAGACTCCCATGGGCCCGCGTGCTAAGGCCAGCTCTACCGAATGAAGGCAGGGAAAGCACCCAGGAGCAGTGGGGCTCCCTCTGCTTTCTCTGTCTGATTTTACCTTTTATCAAGTGAGCAAGGGTGGGGACAAGCAAGAGCTTTGACAGTTGGAATGTGTAAGAGTCCCTGGGTTTCCTCCCTAACTAAGGTTAGTCAGCTGAGGCAAAGAATAAGGGTACCAATGTCTAAATACTGCCTAATGGCACTTTTTTGTTTGTTTGTTTTTATGGTTTTCCTAGACACAGTTTCTCTGTGTAGCATTGACTGTCCCGGAATTCACTCTGTAATAAACCAGGCTGGCCTCGAACTCATAGAGATCTGCCTGCTTCTGCCTCCCAAGTGCTGGGACACAACGTGTGCGCCACCATGCTGTTTAGGCTGTTTGTTTTTATGGATTTGTTTTGTTTTTTATTATTTTAATTATATGTGCGTGCGGCGTGCGTGCGTTGTGTGTGTGTGTGTGTGTGTGTGTATGTGTGTGTGTGTGATGTGTGTCTGTATGGGGGTATGAGATGTGAGGGCACATGACCACGAAGACCAGAGGACAAAGGCATTGCATCCCCTCTGGAGCTGGTGTTACAGGCAGCTGTGAGTCACCTGACTCAGATCCTCTGGAAGAAGTGTACCTCTTGGATGTCTGACGTTTTCTAGAGTTGACAGAGCTGGTACACAGGCCTTGGCCTCACGGATTGATCAGCTTGGATTAATGGCTCTCAATCTGGGGGTTGTGACCCCTTTGGGAGGTCGAAGGACCCTTTCACAGGGGTCTCCAAGCACCATTGGAAATATTAGATTTTGTATTATGATTTATTAACAGTAGCATAATTGCAGTTAGGAAGTCGCAGTGAACATAATTTTATGGTTGGGGGGTCAGCACAACATGAGGAACTAAAGGGTTGTAGCATTAGCGAGTTTGAGAAACATTGGCCTAGAGGCTGAGGGGACCCAGGAAAGCACAGGTTTTACTAGGCACCTTGGACAAAGCCACAGACAGCGCATGCTCAAGAAGTGTTTATGGGCTGGAGAGATGGTTCAGAGGTTAAGATCACTGGCTGTTCTTCCAGAGGTCCTGAGTTCAATTCCCAGTAACTGCGTGGTGTCTCTCGACCATCTAATGGGATCTGGTGCCCTCTGCTGGCAAGTAGGCATACATGTGGGTAGAACATTCTATCCATAATAAATACATCTTCACAACTTTTTATAAGTGATTTGCAATTTGTTTATAAGTGACTATACAATAACAGTAGTCTAATAGTGTGTTTATAGCTGACTAAATGATAACAGTGTTATAATAGTATGGCATCATCTCCTTCTATATGGGACCAAAGACATTTGATGATTGAATTCTCCTATTCAATTTTTAAATATTTATGTTACTTATTTATTTGTGCACAGAGGTGGGCACACATGTCACGGCACATATGTGGAGGTTAGAGGACAACTTGCAAAGGTTGGTTCTTTGTTCCTACCATGTGGAATCCAGCTCGAGTCATCGAGCTTAGCGCAAGCACCTTTACCTACTGAGCCATGTTCGCCAGCCTGGCTCCAGCTATCAAATGCACAGTTACTAATACAGAGAGAAACATACTTTCGGAGACAGACATTTGGTGTTTCTCCGATCCCCAGTGATACAGAATAGGACGTTTTCATTGCCCTAAATTGACATGGAATGAAGGTCAGGAAAGGGCAGAGTCCAGGAAACCTCCAGATCCTGCCTGACTTCCCCCCCCCCACCCAATTTCAAAGAGCCTCCTTCAGTTCTCAGGGAAACTTCTAAAGGTTTCTGTTTGCTTGAAATTACACCATTTGTAACTCCTTCTGTCACTGAAGTGGTTCTCTAAAGCAGAGCGAGCGACCCCTGGAGGTTGAAATAAGTAACTGCCTTCGTCAGGGGCAGAGTGTAAGACAGCAAGTGGACCTCTGGCATTGCTTTAGGGACTGGGTGGGGATTGGGGATAGTGGTCATAGTTTGTTTCTCTGCCTTTTGACATTAAAAACAAAAATGAGAAAAATTCGAGGCTATCGGTGTCACTCTCGTGGTTTCACAGGATTTCACAGCTACGTCCCGTTGTCAAATTCAGGGGGAAGGTCACCGAGACAGTCCCTTACAGCGTTTCTCAGAGCAAGCCAAATACACCCCATCGAAGGAGCGCAATTTTTTGAAACAAAATGTCCGTCCTGGAAGGAACGATGTTGTCTGGCTTCTAGCTTGAAGCCGCCCAATGTCCCAGCATCCAGTCTTAGCTGCCAGTGATTTCAGGCACTTTCTCACAGCTTCGTGTTTGATGAGGACGTAAGGTTGTGTTCTCAGGTGAGAGTTAACGACAAGACACCCTCTAACTCAGCAGCAGGGCCAAAGGAAAAGTCCACTTCTCTTCCCAGCTCGAAACTCCACAAACCAGACCCATTTCAGGATGAAGTGGGTTGGACACCACAAAGATAGAGGCTGTCACCAGCACTCACCCTTGGCTGGGGTTAAGGATCAGGGCTTGCCTAGGACAGGAAGCCATAGGTTTGTTCCTCCAGTACCACATACATACATACAGCAATTTATTTTTGTTTGCCATTTGTGTGGGCTAAAAACAGTCAGATGTTTTATTTTATTTATATTTATTTTGAGGCAGGATCTCACTAGGTTGCTCAGAATGGTATCAAACACACAGGAAGCCTCCTGCTTCCAGTCCTGATGTTTCCATTATGGAGACACTCTCATGCCCGAGCCATTTCTGGTTGTCAGGGCAGCCCTGCTTAGACACTGAAGGCCTAAAATCAGCAATAGGCCTGACATACACCAAGTCTTGGGTCTCTGTGGAAAACACTGAAACAGATGCCTAGAAGCTATTGTAAACAAGCAGCTTTGGTGAAAGTCTGCCAAGCCTGAGTAGTCATAGACCTGTGTAGATAGGTAGCCTTGGTGGACAGTACCAACTTAGATAAAGACAAGTGAATCATAGGCGGAGTCATAGTGGTCTGTCCCCTGAACCTTCACCCAGTTGACACTCTGTTCTGGAAGATATCTGTACTCCCCCTGAACACCTACGCTCCTGCGTCATCCCCTTCCCCACATCCTGCCTTTTTGTGTATATAACCTGTGTGTGAAAAAATAAAAATGGGTCGGGCGGTGGTGGCGCACGCCTTTAATCCCAGCACTTGGGAGGCAGAGGCAGGCGGATTTCTGAGTTCGAGGCCAGCCTGGTCTACAGAGTGAGTTCCAGGACAGCCCGGGCTACACAGAGAAACCCTGTCTTGAAAAACCAAAAAAAAAAAAAAAAAAAAAAAAAAAGTAAAAATGGCGATCTGATCAGACTATAGACAGATCGTCACTTCTTTGCGTTGGCCTGTCCCCACTTTCTCCTTCAGGTGATCTCCCTGGACCCCTGTTTAACGCCCTGCAGGACAGGACATCTGGTGATGACTGAGTTGACTGAGTTCAAACACTTCTAACTACCGGTCATTTTTGCTTGTTTACAGTGGATTATAAGCCACTCACCAGTTAACCTTTTACCCATTTATCTATTGATATCCCACCATCTTTATTCTCGGTTTAGTCGAGCATTCCATGTTAGGGTGTATTACCCTGCTGTCATATTTATTAAAAAAAATCATTTTCTAATTCGTGAGCTATAGATGGAACTTCTCAGCATAGTTGGAGCAGGCCCAAAGCCACCGAATGCTAGAGCGGTCAGTATGATCCCTAGTCTTGTCGGGTTTACATTTAAGGACTTATTTTATGAAATCCAATTGCATTCTGGGTTTATTCTCCCAGTAAGAAAATGACTGGATGAGCAACATGTATTAATAGTGCTGGAAAGAAGCTGGGACCGACCTTAAAATAGCAAAGGCCGTCCATAGTGCCCCGGGACTACCGAGGAATGTTCTCTTTGCAATAAAAAAAGAAAACACTCAATTTCAGAAGTATCAGAAGCAGCATTTCCAATCAGCTGCTCAGCACAGAGCTGAGGACTAAAGGGATGGTGGTGTAGTGGTCGAGGGAGCTGAGGGAGAGCGTGGGTCTGTCGTGTACACATTTCGTAACAAAAAATGCATTGCATGTTGTTCCTAGGCATGTAATCAGCTCATATTTAAGCAACAAGAAGAAGGAGTAAGGAGAGACAAAAGATAAGAAACGGGGGTGCTGAAACATGTCTGTAAAACCAGCTCTCAGGAGTCTGAGGCAGGAGCATCGAAAGTTGGAGGTCAGGCTGAGCTACCCAGTAAGACCTTGTCTTAAAAACCAAGAATAGAAGAAAACCAGAGAAGAGGAGACAGGGGTGGAGGTAGCAGGGGGAAGCAGGAGGAGAGAAGGAAATCTCCATGCCTAAGCAAGCTTCACCAGCCTGTGAGGACCTCAATTTTTTTTTTTTTTTTTTTTTTTTTTTTTTTTTTTTTTTTTTTTTTCGAGACAGTTCTCTGGTACGGCGGCTGGAACTCACTCTGAGACCAGGCTGGCCTCGAACTCAATCCGCCTGCCTCTGCTCCCAAGTGCTGGATTAAGCGTGCGCCCACGCCGCAGGACCTCTAATTCTTATAGGATGCCATCTTTAAAGGACTCGTGGGACATCCCTTCCCTCTCTCAACTGGCCCCATGGTGAGTTCTCAAGGTGCAGACAGTGAAGATGCTTTGTAAGATAGCATGGATGTCCCTTATACGGACTAACATGTTTCCCTCTGATGCATCCAAAGCACGGGATAGAGGAGGGAGGGAGAGGAACTTGAGAAATATTGTTAACAACAGTATACACAGTTAATAGCATCTCTCAAAGACTGCCCTGGGTCTTATGGTCTCAAAGATGGATTTGAAGGGCCGACTCCTTAGGTCACAGTCTAGCTCAGCACCACCTATGTCTTATAACCTTTCTAGTCTCTTACCTTTATCTGGGAGAGTAGATTGACAACAGTGGAAGATGAAGTGTGACAGTGTTTGGGACACGTAGAGCTTAGTGCTGGGAAGACAGGATCAGGCCAGAGCCAGGTCTCTGGGCTAGAGTACTAGCCTAGCACATATGAGATCCAAGATCTAACCCCCAGGACTGGAAAAAAGTACTAGCTCCTATTAAGTTCTCAGTGGCCAAGCGTGTCATGTGCTCAGTGTGCCTTGTCATTTATTTCCAGGAGGAATGAAGGACTTTAATCTTAGCGAGCCACCAGTTGGGAACATAGAAAAGTGGTTACAAAGCAGTGTTATGTTCCCATAGGGGATAACATCAGGCATCCTTCCTTGGGGATGGGATGCCCTAGCAGAAGGTCATAAAGGCAGGGAGAACTGTGTCACATTCTCCCTCGAGGCCACCACTGGCTTTTCCTCGAAGACTTTCTGCAGCGCTTCTTTTATAGACTTCCTACTCCTCTTCCTCCTCAGACTGCCTACCACAAAGTAGACAATTGGGTTGACACTACAGTTTATATTGGACACCAGGTCCAGGTAGGGGAGGGCTTCCTGTACATAATCATCATTAGAATTGAAGAGTAGCTGATGAGAAACAACAACTTCACGGGCATGGCGAAGGTGAGAAACAGGATGACGGTGGCCATGATGATCACATAGAGTTTGGCCGGCTGACGTGGCTTCAGGTTACAGCAGACTTGGATGAAGAGGATCAAATTAGAGAAGACCATGAGAGGGATGAAGACCAGGAAAGTCAGGGTACAGGAGAATATGTACACGTGCAAGCATTCTGGGAACTGGGGCTCCCCTTGCAGAACGCAGAAGAAGCTTTCCAAACCAGACACGAGAACAGAGAGGGCCCACAGCAGCGTACAGGCCACGGTGGACTGGTGTTTCGGGCGTCGGCAATGGTACCAGATTGGGTAAAGCACGGAGAGGCACCGCTCCACACTGATGGCTGTGAGGAGGTGCAGGCCCATATTGTAGCCAAAGATCATGAAGAGGATGACATAGCTCATTGGGGTGAAATTGTAGATGCGGAACATGTCCACGATCTGAATGATGGACGAACAGAGGAGGACCATGAAGTCGGCAATGGCGAGATGCAGGATGTAGATGGTATATGGATTCCGCTTGATACAGAAGATCAGGAACCATATCAAAAGGCCATTCCCAGCCATTCCCAGGGAACAAATGACCAGAGTGAGTACAGTCACATACTCCGAAGTGGTTTCATTTGCAGTTTCATTTCTGGTGGATTGTGTGGATTCCAGAGGACGCAAGGTCGTTGCCAACGGCTCCATCCCAGGGAGATCGCTTTCTCTGTGGTCTCCTGTGGTCAGAAATAGGAGGTGGTGACAGGTGTCATCTGTTCTGCATCTCAAAATGGTTTTGTATTCCTGGAGAGGCGCTCTCCCATGCTGGGGAATGAGGGGAGTCAGAGCCCGTTGCCCTAGCTCCTTGTTCTCACACCCAGGCTCACTTCCCCTTGTCAGCTCTCCACCCAGTAGACACTACTGACATGTCCACGTGCACCTCCACTAACACTAGGACTGACTCCTGACCTCAGCCCCAGCTACCGGCACCCACAACAGTTCTGTTTTGCTCATGGCTGCATGGGAAAGCCCTCCATGTTTCTTATGTTCTTAAGAGTTCTTACCAGAATGAGGTGACAGAGTTAGGAACAGGAGTTTTAAAATGATACATGGCAATACATTGAAACGATTTAAACTGTGGCTGGGGACACAGCTCAGAAAACTGTGCAGCATGAGGATCTGAGTTTGGATTGCCAGCATTCCCAAAGGAGTCCTGGGCGTGGTAGCATGTACCTATAATCCCAGCGCAAGGGAGTGGAGAGAGAAACGTCCTAGGGATTCTGTGACCAGCCAGTCTTGCTGGAACATCAAACTCCAGGCACACTGAGAAACCCTCTGTCTTAAAGACTAAGGTAAGCAGGCTGGAGAGCTGGCTCAGTGGTTAAGAGCACTGACTGCACTTCCAGAGGTTCCAAGTTCAATTCCCAGCAACCACATGGTGGCCCACAACCATCTGTAATGGGATCTGATGCCTCTTCTGGTGTGTCTGAAGACAGCCACGGTGTACTCATATACATAAGTAAGCAATCTTTTTAAAGAAATAAAGTCAGTTATGTCATGTGGATATGTTTTTGCTTTAATCCCAGGTGTGGGATATGGGACTGCTTCAGGTCGTCCACAGCAGCTGACTGTGACTTGTCGCATGCTCTGGCAGTGTGTATGATTTTTGCCAGCTGAAAGATAGTTTACATCTGGAATTCTGGGGAACTCTTCAGAGGGTATATAAATGCCAGAGCCCCGAGAAAAGAAGGGGCTGCTGCTCCCCTGTTCCTGATGGCTGCTGTGGTTGTGGTTTGTCACATGGTTTGTGAGCAAAGTTGATGAGAAGAAAAGATTGGATATCCTGACAACAGAGACCAAACTTGCCTCTAGGAACTCAGCAGCCCTAATCAGCAGGAGTTAGTCTACGCGACTGACTCTTCCTCTCCTCTCTAACCTTCTTTCTTGCCTACTCAGCGCTGTGGGGTTGGAAGGGATGGAAGTGGAGAAGGGTGGTGGGTAAAAGAACGCAATAAAGTAGCCAAAAAGAAGGTTACAGTCGCAGCCCACTGAGGGATGAGAAAAATCCTCAGTGGGGCATTCCCTTTTTCCTCCTTTCCTTCCCCATGTTGGGCTGGCTCCACTCATGGTCCTGTCAGTACTTGGGTCCATGCACTGGCTCTTGGGTCTCTCTCATCAGCCACCAGCCTCAGTGGGTAGTGAGTAGGTTGCTCCACCCTACCTGCAGAGGGAAGGCTCACCAACGGTTCTCTTCCTTCTAAAGCAAGCAGAGGACCCTCTCAAGCTTTTCCCTGTGACCTGCACCCGGGGTTTAACGGTGGAGAGAGAAAGCAGGAGAGGCAGATCTTTCATGTCCCTGCATCTCAGGCATCCTGTGACTCTGTCCTTCTCAGAGCCCTCCCTGCTCTCCACTCACAGCCAGATCTTCTCTCCCCAGTGATGAACCTAGCCTGCCTTAGGATGGGAGTGTCTCAACAGCTTCTGTGGTTTTGATACAATGCATCACTTTTATGGATGAGAAAAATAATTAATTTCACAGGCTTTGGAGAATTCAGAAGGAAGAAAACAAAACCCACTGGCTTTCCTGTCTGACTACTCCAAAGATCGCTGCTTCCTCTGTTGTTTGCTTTGAGACAAGGTTTTGTTGTGTAGCACAGGCTAGCCTCAAACTCAGAATCCTTTTGCCTCCACCTCTTGAGTGCTGTAGTTACAGTAGGCATATGCTGCCACGCCCAGATGTTTCTTATTTCTGATTGACACACGTAACGGTACACATCTGTTGAGTGCACCGTGCTGGTTGAGCACATGTGAACGTGTGCAGTAATCAGGATGGCATCTGTCATCACAGACGCCATTTCTTAGTGCTGAGGACATTTAACATCTCCTCTACTATCGATCTGAAATAGTCACCTGATCATTATCAATCAAAGACCACTTCTATCACGATGCAGACAGATTTCCTGGAGACCACAGACTGTGTGGTTCAATAACCATCTTCAAAAGCTACATTTTATTTATTTAATTGTGTGCGCGGTGTGCACACATACTACAGTTTGCTCATGGAGTTCAGAAGATGGCATGTGGGACTTGGTTCTCTCCTTCCACCATGTGGATTTTAGGGATGGCACTCAGGACGTCAGGCTTGGTTGGCAAGTGACTTGAAGTATCTATACCTACCTTTGTACATTTATTATGTTATTGATATTTTATTGCAATTAAAAATTCTTCGAAATGAGTGTTGATGAATACACATGCGGTTTTATCTTTTGTCTATGCTATTGTAAACACGTGAGGTGTTAGCAATTCTCCATGTAATGGGCCATTTTAAAATATTTATCATTCCTGTGTGTCTAATTTCTTTCTTGGGGTGATTATTTCAACAACAATGACTTATGAGGGACTTTACGGAGAGACTTTAAGGCTTTGGATCAGAAAAGCATAATAGACATGAACACAGGTCTTAGACTCAGAGACCTGGGTTTAAATTCCATCTTCAGGACAGCATTATTTGCCCTTGGACAGGTTATATTCTGTAAACCTGTTTCTCTGTCTGCAAAGCAGAAAAAACAATAGCAGCAGTTTCCACAGTTATTGAGAAAAATAATTTCCTCTTACTCTTCGCCCTTTTGGTCTCCTCTCTCTCTCCTCTTTCTTTCTCTCTCTGTTTCTCTGTCTGTCTGTCTGTCTGTCTCTCTCTCTCTGTGTGTCTGTCTGTCTCTCTGTGTCTGTGTCTGTCTGTCTGTCTCTCTCTCTCTGTTGTGTCTGTCTGTCTCTCTGTGTGTCTTCTGTCTTCGTCTGTCTTCTCTCTCTCTCTCTCTCTCTGCGTGTGTTTGTACCTATGTACATGCGTATATGTTCATATGTGTGTGGAGGCCAGAGGTTGACATCTGGTGTCTTCTCCTAACTCTCTCTCTACTTTGTCTATTGAGGGAGAGAATGCTGGTTGTAGGTTTTTGTTAACCTAAACCAAACTAGAGTCATCTGGGAAGAAGGAACCTCAGCTGAGAAAATGATGCCATCAGGTTGCCTGTAGACAAGTCCATAGTACATTTTGATTGACAACTGGTGTGGGAGGGCCCATCCCACTGTGGGTGGTGTCACTTCTGAGCAAGTGGTCCTGGGAAGAAAGGTAGCTGAATGAGAGTCTGAGAGCAAGCCAGCAAGCAGTATTCTTCCACCGTCTCTGCCTTGTTTTCCAGCTCCAGCTTCCTACTCTGAATTCCTGCCCAGACTTGCTTTCATGATGGACTGTATACTGTAGGGTGAAATAAACCCCTTTCTTCTTGTGTTGCTTTTGGTTATGGTGGTTGTTACCACAATAGAAAGCAAACCAAGTGGGGCTGGAGAGATGGCTCAATGGTTAAAAGCACTGACTGCCCTTCCAGAGGTTCTGAGTTCAATTCCCAGCAGCCACATGGTGGCTCACAAGGATTGTAATGGGATCTGATGCCCTCTTCTGGTGTGTCTGACGACAGTGACAGTGTAATTCTTTTTTTTTTTTTTTTATGTGCATTTGGTGTTTAGCCTACAAGTATGTCTTTGTGAGGGAGTCAGATCCCTCACAAATTGAGTCACAGACAGTTATGAGCTGCCATGTGGGTGCTGGGAATTGAACCAGGGTCCTTTGGAAGAGCAGCCAGTGCTCTTAACCGCTGAGCCATCTCTCTAGCCCAACAGTGTAATTCTTAAGAAAGAAAAGAAAAAAATGAAAAGAAAGCAAGGATGCAGGGTGTCTCACTTCAACAATTTAGCCTCTCTTGCAGTAGAGGTCCCATCTTTGCCTCACAAGCAGACATCACATGCTCCCAGATTTTAAATGGCTTCTGGGATCCCAAACTCTGGTCCTCACATTTTCAGACAAGTGCTTTTACACACAGAGCCACCTCCACAGCTCTAGATTTACTCTAGATTACTCTAAGTTCTGGACACAGAGTACAAAACCTGTCAGTCCCCAGTCTGACAATTCTCACAAGTATGGTTCTCAGTATGGTAGAGTGCTTGCTTATCTCTCACAAGGTTCCAGCCCCTGCACCACATAAACTAGGAATGGTGCTTTTATACCTATAATCTCAGTATTCAGGAGGTACGGGCAGGAGTCTCAGAAGTCAATGCCATACTCGCTAGCTTGAGAGTTAGAGGCTAAAAGAAACCCAGCAACTGTGCACAAGATCAAGCCACTCCATTCTAGCACGGAGTGGGGAGGGGCTCACAAGCTATCACCCCTTGCTGAAGAGCTAGCAGCAACTGATGACTGCTGGAAGATAGGAGCCAGCATTCTTTAAGGTTATGGCCCCTGGTGGGTCAGCTGTGCTCCAGTGATGGTCTCATACGCCTATGAACAAACAGTTCAAACTGGACTCTGTGAGTTATTAAAAAAAAAAAAAAAAAAGACACAAAGTTGCAGGGTGGGTGTGGATCTGAGAGGGGTTAGGTGAGGAGTAGGGGTAAGTGTGATAAAATTACATTGCATGCATATGAAATTCTCAAAGAACAATAAACAATTTTTTTTAAAGGTTGTTTTCGGAAGGAGCGTAAAAGAGAACTTGTACACTGAAGCCCTTTTCTGCATTGATCATTCTCAAAATAAACTATCTAATAGGGAAAAAATGATATCCAGAAGTTTTAACTGGTAGGCTTGTGACAGCCTGCCTGGGGGCTGAGTGTGTAGAGTGTGTACGTAGAGTGCAGAGCAGTGTGATAAATCAACACGTACTCGTGGCTAGCCTTCCAAAGAAGTCTGAATAAATAAGGGAATGGGGCTGTCCACACTAACCTTTCTGCCTCGATGCAAGTGTATTAGTAAACTAAAGGAACTTACTTAAATTGTATGTCTTAATATTCTGGCCATAGGAACAAAGCATAATTTAAGAGAAAAAGTAGAGCTGGGTGGTAGTGGCGCACACCTTTAGTCTCAGCACTCGGAAGGCAGAGGCAGGTAGATCTCTGTTAGTTCAAGGTCAGCCTGGTCTACAGATCGAGTGTCAAGACATCCAAAGCTACACACAGAAACCCTGTCTAGAGAAACTGAGAGAGAGAGAGAAAGAGAGAGAGAGAGAGAGAGAAAGAGAAAGAGACAGAGACAGAAACAGAGAGACAACAGAGACAGACAGAGACAGAGAGACAGAGACAGAGAGAGACAGAGACAGAGAGACAGAAACAGAGAGACAGAAGATGAGAGCTGAACTAATGCGTACAATTATACTCATCATTTAGATTGATTGATTCCACATGGTTGTTAAGGAGCCCAGACAAATTGGAGGCCATACTCATGAAACACGTTGAGGACTCTGGGCTCTGAGGTCCTGCCTCAGTCCCTTAACATGCTACCATACCATTTCCTGTAGGCAGGTACCCTTCACCTCCTGTCTGCTTGCAGATACCCCAGTCAACACCTGTCTTAACTATCCACTGTAGAGAGAGCAAGAGGGATAGGCGGAACAGAGCTTGTCTTTGAAGCAGGGTACAGTCTGCAAAACCTGCCAGGGACAGTGCCACATGTTCTGGTGGCAGCTGGGCAGTCGCCTTCCCAATTCCCCTGCCCTATTTTGGATTTACACCCTGGTGTCTAGAACATGTTATTTATGGTCTTTACTAATGAGCTTCTTTAAATCCAGTCAATCAAGGGAGCTCAGCGGGAGTTAAATGTGCTCGCATCTGTGTGATGGTTTTCTACTAGAAAACTACAGAACAGAACAGAGCCACATTTTATTTCTGGTGCTGTTTTAGCGCTCCAAACCAAGTGTTGCTCAGTGGGTGTGCAAAGCCAGCACCATGCACACTGTGCGCACATCTGTGAGCATGCCCACACATATATGGGGCACGATTATTAGGCGTGTTTTTAATTTTTTTTACGGTGCTCTTAAGGGAGGCTCTGTGGTTGTAGGTAAACCACAATACCCCTGTTTCAGAAACAGAGCTCCCTAAGGCAGTCCTTAAAATTCTCTTAGACTGGACTCTCTTTCCACCCAGCTTGGCCCTCTTTGCAGAGGGTTGGGGAGGAGGAAGGCTCCCGCACACGCAAACCACAGTGGGAGCACTCACGGTCTGCTGCTGAGGAGCCACTGTGGTGATCTCTGGTTCTTCCCTTAGGGCTTGCTATTTCTGCTGGTTCTCATACCCTGTTCAGCAGACAAGAAGGTTCTGGAAGGCTGAAAGAGCGCTCACACCAGTCTGGCACCGGTCTGTTCTCAGAGTCTTATTTTGGCTTCAGATCTGGACAGTGAAATTTGGATTCCTGCTGGCAAGCCTGAGGGCAGAGGGCGGGGCCAGTTTTCCTCGGAGACCTGTCAGTCAAACTAATAAAAACCACGAGACACTTTTGGTAGTTTGCATCAAGTCCCAGCTAATGGGAAAATAGCCTGATCTAACCCAGTAGGAGCCTGACACTGCATTCCTCTCTGGTTGTTAGTGAACTGGGTATGTGCATCAGCACTCCGGTTGTGAATACCGTTGTGTCTTCCATCTGTCTCATTCCTGCCTCCTGCATCTCTACTCTCCGCACGGCCCCTAGAGAAGCCCTTGGGATCCTCTTGGGGTGGACTCTGTCTTTCCAGCCAGCATGGCCCTCTTTGCAGAGGGCTGGGGAGGAAGAAGGCTCCCTGCATACTGGGAAGGCCAGCCTTACAGACACCAGCCTCACCTCCCACTGGGACAGGTACTGTGCAACGGTTTCTTGGCCGATAGTTACCCTCCTCAGGAGGACTGTGGAGAGGCCGACCATAGAATGAAAAATGATCCCAAGGGATGTTTGCTAGGGACTGGAGCATCGAACTGCTGGTACTGTCCCAGCCAGTGTGTCCATTCTTGGGGCTGTAGCATTGTCCCGTTTTCATGAGATACCAAGAAGGCAGATGAGAAAAGGCCTTGAGGAAAGATCGTGGTGTTGCTAGCTACCTTCAGCAGGCTGTGTGTGCACACACACGTGTCAGGGCATCTCGTGGAGGTCAGAGGATGATGTTTGAGAGTTGTTCTCTTCCACCATTTGGGTCTCAGGGATCAAACTCAGGTTGTCAGGCTTGGTGACAAGTGTCTTTACTCACTGAGTCATCTTGCTTGCCCTACTTGAAGATTTATTCTTTTTAAAAAGTCATTGGTATTTGTGGAAGACTCCCCCACCACATGAGTCACAGCCTTTGTAATCCTCCTCTTTTTTTTTTTTTTTTTTGGCTTTTGAAACATGATTTCTCTGTGTAGCCCTGGTTGTCCTGGAACTCACTCTGTAGACCAGGCTGTCCTTGAACTCAGAGATCTATCTGCTTCTACCTCCTGAGTGCTGGGATTAAAAGCCTTGACTACTGTTAGCATTCCTTCTGGGCTCCCTCCAACAGTTACTCGGCAACAGTCAGGGAGGCCTGGCTTGCTATAAAAGAGGCTGGTTGGCCCCTCCTTGATCTCTCTGAGCCTTTTCTCTCTTTCTGATTCTCTTCTCTGTTGTAGTAAAGATTTAAAAGTTCCTTTGGCTCAGGCCGACTATCTAAGCTGCAGCAGCTCTGCCTAGCCCAACTGCCATGTTTCTTGGTCAGAGGCCATGTGCGTGCTGCAGCTAGAGCCAGCCGCCAGAAACACCAGCCCTGCCACCCACTAGATACCAGCATGAGAGATGGCTCTGCCAATCTTCCACGCTGTCTCCGCAAGGCAAGGCATTGCCCAGACCATTCCGCCATCCATGTGGGCCCAGTAAGAGAATGAGACTCTAATTCTTATAGATTAATCAAAGGCTTTATATGTTTGATAATGATTAATAACAAGATGCCCATACAAAGAGAGTTGTATCCCAATTAGCTAACCTAATTATAAGTTTATAAGTTGTTCCCCACGAGTGCTCTCCATACCTGTGTGGTTCTCCATCCTCCTCCTCTCTCTCTCTGTCTCCACTTCCTTCTCTACTCCCCTTCCCATGCTCTATTCTATACTATACTGGTATATGGCTGATACTTCACGGGGAAGGGGTACTTCAGCATAGGCCCACCGAGGCACCCCTCCTACCTCACCATACAGTGCTCTATAAAACATATCCTGGTACTTTTTATAAAACGGAATTGCTACCACCGCTGGCTGTAATACCCTTCCTTAGGTGCGTGTGTGACAGGACTGGAAACTGACTCAGTTCTAATCAATAAGATGTGGCCAAAGCTGATGGGACACTGTCTGGTGCTATCTGATTTGTTGTGTTACTTAGACAAGGTCTCCTATAGACTAGCTCACCTTGAATTCCTAATCCTCTGCCTCCACCCTCTCATCTGTTTCCAAGGATTGCACCACACAGTGAGAAAAGTCACAAGAGCAACGGCCCCTCTTGCTGCCAGTATTCTCTGAGTCAGCCTTCTTTGCTGTGACAAAATAACCAAGGCAACAACATTAAAAGATGGAAGGCTTCCTGGGCTCACGGTTTCAGAGGTTTCAGCCAGGGTCACCTGTCTGTAATGTTCAGGGCCCAGCATAAGGCAGGAGAGCATCATGGCAGGGAGCAGAGGTGCTCATCCAAGAATCAGGAGAATGAACATTCAGTGTGTGAGCCTCAAGGCACATTCCATAGCCAAGCTGTAACAAGACCTAAAAATCTCATGTTACAGTCCTACTTTAGTTCGTGTTACTATTCACAGGTGCAACAAGCCCCTAGACCTCTGTAGACCCTCCATTTCTTAGCCCAACTGACTCCATGATGGCAGTGCCATTCGGGCTGTAAAACTCAGCACAGACAGCACCACTAGTCAAAACAAAAACAAACACCTAATCCATCAAAGTCTGTAGTTCTGAAAAGGTCTCTAAATGTACTCATCTTGCCTTTAGGATTTTGTAGTTCCTTTTCTGCACAAACGTTCCTCTTAACCTAAGTTTGCCAACCCAGAACATTTCTTTTTAAAATTTTTATCTATGTATGTATGAGTATTCTGTGTGTATATGTGGTGCATGCCAGAAGGGGCATCAGATCCCATTACAGATGGTTGTGAGCCACCATGTGGTTGCTGGGAATTGAACTCAGGACCTCTGGAAGAGCATCCAGTGCTCTTAACCGCTGAGCCATCTCTCTAGCTCCATGGTTTTGCTCTTAAAAGTTCATCCTGAAAAAGGCTCAGTACTACACGGGGATCCCCAACACCGAGTGTAGTTGCCAGCCAATAAAGACTTAAAAAAAAAAAAAGATTTATTTTATATATGTGAGTACACTGTCACTGTCTTCAGAAACACCAGAAGGAGACATCAGATTCCATTACAAATCGTTGTGAGCCACCATGTGGTTGCTGGGATTTGAACTCAGAAGAGCAGCTGTTGGACTGTAAGATTCAAACCCAGGGGACATGCTCCCACAGAAACACACATGGACAGGACTCGCTGCAATTTGCATGAGGTTTAATGATTCCAGTATACTGGGGTTCTCTTGCATGCAAGCAAGAAGAGAACCCCAAGTTGGAGCTAAGAATAGCTTTTATACAGTTTAGGGGGTAGAACAGAAAAACAGTGACTAGGCACAATATGATTGGCAGAACAGTATGACTTTTAAACTGATTGGTCTTTGGGGAATGAGGTGGCTAGGACCTCCCTTGTCTGTCTAAGCGCTCTGGGCCTTCCTTACCAGTAGGTGGGTTCCCTCCCCCATGGTCTGAGGAATGTTAATCATCCTCTCCCTTCCTCCTCTGAATGTTAATCCAGCAAGTGTCCTCTGACTAAGGAATGTGCCCCTCCCTGGATGTGTCCTGGGACAGTGAGATTCTTTTAATCTTAAATTCAAACCGAGACCCGAAAGTCTTACACAGCCAGTGCTCTTAACTGCTGAGCCATCTTTCTAGACCCAATAAAGACTTTCTATTTGCTTAAACCCATGTTTGAGCAGACCTTCTCTGGCGAATATCCCTTGTCTTATTCTGTAGCTCAAGTTGGCCTGGAGCTCACTGTGTGGTCCAAAATGGCCTTAAACTCACAGAAATGTTTCTGTTTCAGTCTGTTTTACGTTTTGACAAAGGGTCTTTTGTAGTCCTGAGTGACCTCAAACTATGTAGACAAGGACGACCTTGAACTGCTGATCTCCTGCCTCTTCCTCCTGAGTGCTGGGATTACAGGTATGCATGGCCATACTTGGTTTTATGCAGTGCTAGAGATGGAACCCAGAACTTCATGAGTGCTAAGCAAGCCCTCCATCAACTGAGCCAGTCTCTAGTCCCAATTCTATTTCTTAAGAACAGCTACTATAAATTACCCTGCCCCCTTTACCCCTTAGTTTAACAGTAACAAGTATATTCCTCTGCTCTTGCCCACGAGTGTGGAATGTTACTGATCCCTTCTAGTTTGGATGGAGAAACATTTTGCTTTTTTTTTTTGTTGTTGTTGTTGTTGTTGTTGTTGTTGTTGTTGTTTTCGAGACAGGGTTTCTCTGTGTAGCCCTGGCTGTCCTGGATCTCACTCTGTAGACCAGGCTGGCCTCGAACTCAGAAATCCACCTGTCTCTGCCTCCCAAGTGCTGGGATTAAAGGCGTGGGCCACCACCACCCGGCGCACATTTTGCTTTTCTATGCCATTGTCTTCATTACCTGTCCAGCCCCAGGGATCCTCTCCTTTTTTCTACTTCCAGAGTGCAAGGATTATAGATGGTTAACCTGGGTGCTTGGGATACAAACTCAGGTCCTCATGTTTGCCTAGTAAGCACTCTATTGACTGAGCTGTCAAGTCCCCATATTGAGTGTTTCTTGACATAAACTTATCTGAGCATAGATTGTCACATAGCCTGCTAAGCAACATTTATTAAAAACAAAACAAAACAAACCAACCAAACAAACAAAAAACTAAAAACCAGACCAACCAACCAACCAACCAACCAACCAAAAACCTACCACTTGATGGCACCAGCAAATAAGAAACCCACAGGGGTTTCTTGCTGCCTTCTGGCAGAGTCCTGTGCATTTTCCCAAGGGCCAGGGAGGGATGCTATTTTTTGAGGTGGTTTTGAAGTAGCTCTGTTCTCAGAGGCTCTTGTTGCCCGAGGCTGGAGCTGTGTTATTTGAGAAGCATGGTCTGACAGACCTCACCACCCAGCCTGAATTTAATGCAGAATTTCAAAGTTAATTGTGCTGCCAGTGGAAGAAGTGTTCTGGGAACTTCCAAGGCGGGTCTGTAAAAATATCAGTGGTCTCTCACGGAGGACCAAGCATAGAGTGTTTATTTTAAGATGGGCCTGGAGGTTTGGGGCTGATGTGGGCGGGGCAGGGGGGAAGGAGTCCTGGAGAAGGGAAACTAACTAGTCACTTCTTATGGCAGATGTGAGGAGGGTTCCCCCACCAACCGATTTATTTGTTCTGTGCAGACACTATCCTGATGCCATATAATCTCATATAATCATAATTCAGTTCTGACATGGTCCACCCGGAGTTAGTGTACTCCACCTTGGAGGCTCTGTCCCTCAAGACTGTAGTCACCAGGGTGAGTCTTCTGGACGTCCCATAAGCCAGGGTCCCTCTTCAAGTTTGTTGGTGTGATCAGAAGACTTACAGAACACATTAGGTGTGCCTATTGATCTTAAGGCTAAACCTCAGAGCAGCCATTGAGGATGCTCGGGTGAGGAATGTGGGGAGGCACAGAAGCTTTTAGAATCTCTGTGCATTCTTTAGCCAGCTTTCCAAGCCACGCCCCTTTAGACTGTTGCACAGATGCACCTTGTTAAATCCCAGGCAGGGGCATGTGAACTTTACCTCTGCCTGCCTGCCCTCAGTGGGACTCAACCTTCTAATGCAGCTCCTCTGGTAAGCACCTCCCTCCTTGAGGACTTTCCACGCACTCCCCAGGAACACAGATTCAGCTGAGGCTGAGGGGGCTTGAAAGTTATCAAACAGTGTCTCTCTTTCCTCCCTTCAGGATGGCTGTTTTACACACACACACACATACACACACACACATATACATATACACACATACACTCTCACACTCAGGCACGCACATAAACATACACATACACACACACGCACACACAATGCACACACATGCACGTGTGTGTGTGTGTGTGTGTGTGTGTGTATGCAAGTATTGGTGAGGACATAAGGCATCTAGATTTTGGGAATGGAACAAAATGAAGAAAGCTACTGGGGGCCTATAGGGAGGAGGCTCCAGGTACGGACCTCCCCCTGCAAACCCCAGTATGAGTAGTTTAGGATAATTATTTCTTGCCATTACAGACAGAGCTAGAGAAGTTACCAAAAGCTGAGGTGGCTCTCTCCTTTTGGTCACTTTGTGCCTGAGTTCCTTTCTGTATCTGGAGTGGCAGGAGGGAGAAAGGGGGGTTCCCTAGTGTGAGTCTCTACCCACGTGCTAGCCATGGGCTTGTGAGCTTGGCACAGCAGTCTAGGCATTCTTCAATTTGCCTTATGGACTCTGCTCATAAGGTGAAGGGAGATGGAAAGCACCTTTAGCATGGCAAGACAGAGGCCAGCACACGATGCAGGGGACCAGGGGTGACAGGGCCGCTGACTCACTGTTGCTTCACGGAGGCAGCAGCCACGTCTTGGTGGAGCTAAATCTGCCTCACGCTTTGAGCTCATGCAGTTGTTGGCAATCCAGCTTAACAGCCTGGGTTTTTTTTTTTTTTTTTTTTTTTTTGCCTCCTGGAGATTTGGTGAGCCAGCTAACGTTCCTTTAATAAGTGCTCCTTCTACAGAAGTTGGTGGTCCTTTGAGTTGCCTGCGGATCCCTCCATGCTTGTAAAGTTCAGGACCAAAACGACATGCATAGTGCCTTCTGGGTGTCTTTCGGTGATGTCTAGCAGGGTATTGATTCCATAGGCTCCCGAGAATCATGAAGGAAGAGAGAGATTCAGGGCTTGATCAGCAAACATGTCTCCTCCAATTCTATAATGTATAACGCATTCTGAGAAAAAATGACATCCTAACTATGACGATCTTGTTGCTCTGACAAAAGCAGCTTGCAGAAGAAACGGTTTATCTTGGCTTATAGTTCAGGGGCTACAGTGTATCATGGTGGGAGGGTGTGTTTGCAGGACAGTGAGGTGGCTGGACATGAAGCACTAGCTGTCAGAAAGCAAAGCAGAGAAAGATGAACGCTGGGGGCTCAGCTCTCGTTTCTGTTTTGATGTAGCCCAGGACCTCAGCGTATGGAATAGGACTACCTACATTTAGGGTGGGTATTTCCACCTCAAGTAACCTAACGTAAAAAAAATCCCAGCATGCTCAGAGGCATTGTCTTTAGTGACTCTATAGCCATCAAATTGACAATACTAACCATGACAGCAATCAATTAAATATTCTCAAACAGCTAAGAGAGAGGATTCTTGTTTCCAACATGAAGATACGTCTGAGGGGATAGATAGACCAGTTACACGTTGTACATAATGTGTTGAAATTCACTATACCCTACGTGTGTGTGATGGTTTGTATATGCTTGGTCCAGGGAGTGGCACTATTGGGAGGTGTGGCCTTGTTAGAGTAGGTGCGGTCTTGTTGGAGTAGGTGTGTCACTGTAGGTGTGGGCTTAAAGACCCTCATCCTAGCTTCATGGAAGCCGGTCTTCTAGCAGCCTTCAGATGAAGATGTAGGACTCTCAGATCCTCCAGTTCCATGCCTGCCTGGATGCTGCCAGGTACCTGAGCCTGTGTGGGAGAGTGTACTTACATTACATGTCTCCTACCGTCACAGATGGTTCCTGAGGAGTAAGAGTTAGAGAGAGAAAGAAGGCTGATGGCTGGGAGGAGGGACTGGACCACGGAGAACATAGTATGTTAACGAGCAGAGCTTTCGTTTGGGAAGACGAGAAGGTTCAGGAGACAGATGGTGGCTGCACGGTCACATGATTGTTCTTAGTGGAACTGAGGAATGATTGGAGTTTCAGTTTCCTGAGCTGGGTAAGAAAACCGATCTCAATGCCTTTCTAAAGCTCCCAGCAGGGAAGTTACAATTCAGCGCTGTAACTTGAGTACCCTGGTTCAAATTTCTGTGTGTTCCCCAACCCCTAAAACTACATTGGAGTCTCAACTGCGGGCTCATTTGGAAATCAGATCATTGCAGTCAATACAGGTCATACTGAAATTGATTTAATCGCATTGATTTAATCTAGCCTGATTGGTAGCCTGATATTGTAAGGGCAAGGTCATGGGACAACAGAGGCAGAGGAGTGTTGTAGCTTTAAGCAAAGGATGCCACGGCTTGATACCCACTGGAAGCTCAACAGAGGCAAGGAGGGCTTGTACCGAGCCTCAGATGGAGCCTGATCATGCTGGCATCTGGATTTGCTCTCTTGGCTTCTGACACTGTGAGAGAATACTTTCTGTTTTAGGCTACCCAGCTTGTGAGTTATGGGAGCCCCAGCCAATGGGCACAGAAAGTTTTCAGAATGCCTGCTTACCACCACACCCTCCCCTAGTGCTAGACATTTTGCTTTCTCTGTAGCCCACCAGTCAGGCTGACTTTATCAAAGCCCCCCTTTCTACAGTTCGCAGTATAAAAACCATGAACTAACTTATTGAAGATTTAAATGGAACTCCGAATTCAAGATACATGTGTCTTGTTGGCAGGTCTCATTCAGCTGCCAGGGCAACAGCTGAGACATTTGAGCACTTGCTGGGGACTCTATGATCTGAGTGCGTCATTGTCCCTATCTGAAGCTGAGGCTTCTGGAAGTTAAGTGACTTGCTTTAAGTTGGCAGTGATGGAGCTGAGTGGGGACTCTAGCCAACTGATGTCACTGTCACATTCGGTCTCACGGCTCTGCATTTTCTGTTTCCACACACCCCACTGGGAAGCTCCACGCACCTGCTTGCTGAGTTTTGCTGAATGAACAGCATGGAGGGTAAGGGCTGGCTGGAGATGAAGGTCTTACTGAGTCCCTCCAAGAAGGTTGGGGTATAAAGCAAATAAATGAAGCAGTCTCCACAGTGTGGGCTGGAATACCTGCCCTGTGGTAACAGCAGGTGGTCCAACCCTGCTAACCCTGTTAGCTAGAGAGAAACCCTCAGATCTGGTCTCTAGCAAGAGAGCCCCCAGGGACTGTGTGTCTCCTCCGGAGAAGCAATGGGTGAGAGAGAAGGATTTCTCAGGGAGACTGTGCCAAGGGGGCCATGTGGGTTTGTGGAGTTGGTCAGCTTCCCAGGTAGACTGTTCCTCTTCTAGAACTTTCACTCCAAGTTACTCCCTTGGCAATCCCTGTGATTCAGAACCATTTAGATGTATAGGTAGGTCCCATGAATCTTGACAAGACCCTGGATTGGGCTGGGTTGTGTTTGCACCAACAGCTTTCTGTTTTCTGACTGTGATCTTGGATTGGAGAGGTTCACGAAAAGCCAAGTACATTTCCAAGAAGTCATAGATTTTGTGCTTTGTGGAAACCTTCTTCTCTGCCATCTAGTCCTTACCCCCTAGCACTTAGGACTCCAACCCCCCAACTCCTTCCATGTCTGTACCTGCCTGTCTCAGGGCCCAGAGAACACTGAGGCTTGTGCCTCCAACAGGAGCCTAACCTGGGCTAATGTGTAGGAGTAGCCAACTGCTAAAAGGTATTAATGAAGCTCCCTTATCTCCTATTGGCCATGAGCGCAAGGCCCCTTCTCCAGCATGTTCTCGTAAGAACGTTGTGAGGAGGGCTTGCCCACATTGTTTCTCTAGTCGCCCCGGTAGGTTGGAATGAAGAAAGAGACAACAGGGAAGAGCCATGGAGAACCACACTGTGTGGTCAAGCCGAAGGCATCACCACTAACATCAATCCTCTCCCCTAGATGGTGGCTGAAGTCAGAACAAAGTTTAGAAGGTCATTTCTATGTATTTATTGTGTTTCACTTACACCGTCCTGGCAGGACATGTATTTTTGTTTCTCCAATTTGGAAACTAAGCACAGACTAACGGGGTAGCTGTTCAGTAGCGACAGAGCCAGGAATGTTAAGTTCTGACCTTCTGGCTCTCGATGAGGGCCCAGAATTGGGCCGTTGACTTGCCCATGGTGAACCCCACAGAGTGTGTGAATCTTAGACCAACACGGCAAAGTTATTTGCATTTTCACCTTTGCAATCTGCCACCAAAATTGTTTAGTAAGCGCACATTGGTATGGTAGGTAAAGCACTCTGCTCTTACATAAGGAAGCTGACAGAATAGACCAGGGATGGTGAGGATGTTGTAGCCTTACCAGTAACGGCTGGGTTGTCTGAGTTCTACTAAGTTATCACCAGGGAGTGGTCGCTATTAACCAGAGGGCTCCGGTCACTCATCACAACGAGCAAGCAGACACTTGTCAGACTATCAGCTGGCTGCTATACTGTGTCCTTACAATCAACACAGTTTATTTCCCAAATGACTTATGGTCTAGACCAGAGAAATTAAATTAACACTCAAGAAACCAGTCTACGGCTGGGGAGATAAGTATCTCTGAAGTAAATTGCTCACACCCCACATAATAACCAAGTGGAGGTACATTTATAATTCCATCACTGGGTTCTAGGACATGGAAACAGAGGGAGCCCAGGGGCTCAAAGACCAGCCAGTCTAGTTGAAATACATGATCCAAAATCATTGTCTCATAAACTAAGGCGGAGTCGCTTTTGTGGATGGCCCCAGACCCAGAAGTATATGGACAGCACGAAGTGAAGTGGGTGGGTTATGAAATGAAAATTACAGGAGGACATAAAAGAGAATAGCAGATCTGGGAGGAATTAAGGGGAGGGGTTGGGATGAGTGGGAACAAACGCTTGTATGAAAGAATTAATACAAAACTAATAAAGGCGGAGAGCAATAAAGATACCCAAAGTTGACCTCTGGAGTCCACATGGCATGGACAGGCACGCATGCTTGTACATACACCTGTTCACATGCACACACACACACACACTGCTCACGTACACACCTGCTCACATGCACACACACACTGCTCACATGCACACACACACACACACATCTGCTCACATGCACACACACACACCTGCTCACATACACACACACCTGCTCACATGCACACACACACACCTGCTCACATGCACACACACACCTGCTCACATGCACACACACAACACCTGCTCACATGCACACACATACACACTTGCTCACATGCACACACACCTGCTCACATACACACACATGTACACACATACCTACACACACATACACAACCATTGTAAACAAATATTTTAAAATTGAGATATGAATTCTAACCACAATTTAAAATTAAACTAATTTGGGGATGTCTTAGGGTTTTACTTATGTAAACAGACACCATGACCAAGGCAACTCTCATAAGGACAACATTTAATTGGAGTTGTCTTACAGGTTCAGAGGTTCAGTCCATTATCATCAAGGAGCATGGCAGCATCCAGGCAGACATGATGTAGGAGGAGCTGAGAGTTCTGCATCTTCATCTGAAGGCTGCTAGCAGAATACTCTCTTCTAGGCAGCTATGATGAAGATTTTAAAGCCCACACCCACAGTGACACACCTTCTCCAACAAGGCCACACCTTCTAATAGTGCCACTCCCTGGTCTGAGCATATACAAACCATAACAGGGGATTTCACCAATTCTAAGTTAATGAGGCAAAATTGCTGCTTTGAGGTGTTAATTTTTATATGAAAACCAGACACACAGTAAGTAGACATGTGGAATTTAACACATGCTACCACAGAATTTGGAGAACCCTTCTGGAAGGATTCAGGCAGTGTTCTTGAAGTTCATTTCTCTGTGTAAGAACACCAAATGAGCTTACTTGGACGTGTTACTTGGACGTGACTCTTTTTCCAGTATTGTTGAAGAAATTACAAATGAAAAATCATCATTTTCCACAAAACAGTCATGGGCAGAAAAAAAAAAATGAAAACAACTTTAATGGTACCCAGGGTTGGCCTCTGACTAAATTATTTCAGGCAACCAAATGGTGTATCCAAAGCAGACCAAACATGTGTTCTCAGGATCTCTAGTGATTAACCTTTGTGGTGGTTAATACTGTCAACTTGAGGGAGTCTAGAATGACCATGGAGACCTACCTCTGGGCATATCTGTAAGGGAGTTTCTAAATTGGGTAAAGGGAGGCGGGAAGACTCACCCTAAGGTAGACGATGCATTCTGTGGGCTGGGGGTTTTAGACTGTGTGGAAGGGAGAGAGGAGGCAAAAACATACATTCATCTCTCTCTGCTTCCTGATTGCAGGTGCTATGTAGGTGTCCTATGGCCAGCTGCCTCTCATTCCAGCTGCTAAAGCAAACCCATCCTTCCTTAAGTTGTCTTTCTCACAGCAAGGGGGAAAGCAACAGATCCCGGCCTAGTTTATAACAAGCACTGTATCAACGTGGCAAAACCGGGAGCCGCTCTGAAGATCCAGAGTCCCCATGCAAAGCCAGTGGATGTTGTGGGATGTGGTGTCCATGACCCACCCACGAAGCATGGCTTTCAGCAGTTCATGTCTTTTCTCATTGTACAGCTGATGAGTATCTGCAAGGGAAAATTTAGAAGTTATATTTCTATGAAGGGCCAAAACAATGCTGGCCAAGTATGTGGGGCTGAGTCCAGGGAAATATTTAGAACAGCCACTGGCGTGGATAGACTCTGTGTCCCAAGGCAATACTCCAAAAATATTCTTTCTCACAACTGGACATTTTTTTTTTCTTGATGTTTGGACAAGCACATGATCATAATCCAGGCAAGTGGCAAAGAGGGCAAAGTGCATGTGTCCAGTAAGGCATCTTCAGAGGACAAGGAAGGTAATGTTTACCAACATTTCAGAGCCCACCTGTCCTAGTTTGCTTTCTCCTGCTTTGATAAAAATACTGACCAAAAGCAGCATGGGGGAAGATTTGTTTTAGCTTACATATCCCCATCACAGGTCATCATGGAAGGAAGCCTGGGCAGGAACTGAAGGCAGGAACCTGGAGGCAGGAGGTAAGTCAGAACTAGAGAGACATGCTGCTCACTGGCTTGTTCCCTGGGGCATGCTTAGCTTGCTTTCTTACATAACCTGGCACCACCTGCCCAGGGGTGGCATTGCCTGTCATGGGTAGTGCCCTCTGTATCAATCATTAATCAAAACAGTGCCCCACAGACTTTCCTATAAGCCAATCTGATGGGGGTGTTTTCCTTCTTTCTTTCTTTCTTTCTTTCTTTCTTTCTTTCTTTCTTTCTTTCTTTTTTCTTTCTTTCTTTAAAATATTTTATGTATATTGGTGTTTTGCCTGCATGTATGTTTGTGTGAGGGTGTCAGGCCCCCCAGAACAGAAGTTACAGACAGTTGAAAGCTGCCATGTGGGTGCTAGGAATAGAACTTGGGTCCTGTGGAAGAGCAACCAGTGCTCTAAACTGCTGAGCCATCATCTCTCCAGCCTCAGTGGAGGCATTTTCTTATGATGTTCCCACTTTCTGGATGACTCTAGCTTGTGTCAAGTTGACAAAAGCTAACCTGCATGCTACTCAGCACTGGGTCTGTGGATGTGACCTCATTAGGAACCAGAGAAGGGACTTCTTGCTTACGAGGAAGGTTTATTAATTGGTATCTGTAGCAGCAACAGATCTGCATGCTTTCCAGCATTGGTAATTTTATTTTTTAACGTTTGCCAACACAGTACAGGAAAAAATGGCAAATGTATTTTTAAAATTTACATTTCTTTGGTGTTTATTTTACATGTTTTTATTGGGTAGTCTTAACGTGTTGACTGGAGATTTTCATAGCTAAAGCATGTTAATCCTTGCTGGCTCAGATACCCCCTAGTGGACATATAAGGGAACAGCAAAATCCAGGACTAACTTGGAAAGTGTGTGAACTTCCCAGGGTTAAAGTATCAGAACGAGGCTAGAGAGATGGCTCAGCTGTTTAGCACTGGCTGGCTGCTCTTGCATAGGACCAGGTTTGATTCCTAGCACAAACATGGAGGCTTATAGTCATTTCTAATTCCAATTCCAGGGAATCTGATGCTCTCTTCTGGCTTTCAAAGACACCAGACATCTGCATGGTATGCAGACATACACATAGGCAAAATATTCATACACATAAAATAAAATAGAATAGAATAGAATAGAATAGAATAGAATAGAATAGAATAGAATAGAATAGAATAGAATAGAATAGAATAGAATAGAATAAAATAAAATATCATGATGCTCTGATGCTGTAGGCATAAAGTCCTCCGTTTACAATTAAGGTCTTTGTTTGGAGGAAGTCTTGCTATGCAGCCTATGATGCTAGGTCCAAATTCCTGCTTATTCAGCTTCAGCTTCCTGGGTATAATTTCTTTCTTTCTTTCTTTCTTTTTTTTCTTTCTTTCTTTCTTTCTTTCTTTTTTTTCGAGACAGGGTTTCTCTGTATAGCCCTGGCTGTCCTGGAACTCACTCTGTAGACCAGGCTGGCCTTGAACTCAGAAATCCGATTGCCTCTGGCCTCCCAAGTGCTGGGATTAAAGGTGTGTGCCACCACTGCCCGGGTATAATTAATTTCTTAACCTATCCTTTCCCACCAAAGATTTCTAGCAGCAAACACAACCTACTTGAAAACGTTTTGAGGGTAGGATAGCAGAGAGCGGAGGAAAATGGAAGTATTGGGGAAACAAGCCTGTCACTTTAACATGTGACTTGAAGTTATTAAAGAAGTAAATGTGAAACTTTATTCGTCTAGGAGTTTGCGAGGAAGGCATTTCTTTTTTTTTTTTTTTTTTTGGTTTTTCGAGACAAGGTTTCTCTGTGTAGCCCAGGCTGTCCTGGAACTCACTCTGTAGACCAGGCTGGCCTCGAACTCAGAAATCCACCTGCCTCTGCCTCCCAAGTGCTGGGATTAAAGGCGTGTGCCACCACCGCCCGGCGAGGAAGGCATTTCAGTTTGCCATTCCACGTGGGCTCCAGCACAAATGTGGACTTATCGTCTGTAGTTCAGTAGCAAGCCACCTTCTTAGACATTGAGGGAGGAACACGTGACCTTTTCAAATGACAAGCTCAGCTGTCAGAGTTCTTGGCGCTAAGAAACACTTGTATACAGGCAAAGTTTACTACGCCCAGTGAAAATCCTATCTCTTAGTTTTCCCTTTGGTCTAACTTGGTAAGTGCACACACCCATGTAGGCTGTGTCCCAACCTGGATGTGGGACATTGTCTTCCCTAGCCAGTTTTTCATGACCAGTGAATAATAAACAAATTTCTATCACTATATGATAGAATGTTCTATATTAGATGGATGTCTATGCTGCTGCATGCATCTGTGAGTCTGTGCTTTTTATTTCAGAGTAGTTTTATATTGTATGGATATATATCAATTTGAATGATCCAGCTTATTTTTGATGGGCATCTTAATGTTTTCAGATTCTGATTTTTTTTTTTTAAAAAAAAGATTGATTTATTTATTTTATGTATATGAATACACTGTAACTGTCTTCAGGCACACCAGAAGAGGGCATTGGATCCCTTTACGGATGGTTGTGAGTCACCATATGGTTGCTGGGAATTGAACTCAGTCCTCTGGAAGAGTAGTCAGTGCTCTTAATCACTGAGCCATCTCTCTAGCCCCCCAGATTCTTATTTTTATAAATAAGATGGTTATGAATATTCTCACATGAGGATTCTGGTGGCTATACATATTCTTTTTTCTTTTTTAAGATTTATTTTTAGTGTTTGTGTGTGTGTAGTACCCACAGTAGCCAGAAGAGGGCACAGGATTCACAGAAACTGGAGTCTGCAGATGCTGTGGTCAGCTGATGTGGATACTGGGAACAGAACTTGGGAGAGCACCGAGTGCTCTCGACCTCTGAGCCATTTCTTCAACCCTAGATTTTACTTTCTCGTGGATAAATAACTAATGGTGAGATTCTGGCTCATAAGGTACCGTGCATGTTTGCTTTGTAAAGAAATTCCTTCCAGCTTTGCCAATTGGTTCTGCATTCCCACCAGAGCTGCTCAAGTTCTGATTGTCCCCTCTTCCCCCACATTTGGCTTGAATTCTTTTGTTTGCAATCTTTTGCACCCACATTTTAGCAGGTATGCAACACTATCTCACTTAGGGTTTAATTTACATTCCTCTGATGATTAATGTTTCGAGCACCTGTTCATGAGTTTGCTAAGCTATTTGTTTAACTTCTTTTATAAAATATTTGTTTGATGGGACTGGAGATACATGTCAGTCGCTAAGACCATGTACTACTTTTCTGAAGACTTGGGTTCAGTTCCTTAAGCCACATCTGTAACTCCAGCTGCAGGGGATCTGAAGCCCTCTTCTGACCTCTGCAGATATCAGGCACATGTGTGGTGCACAGGTATACATGCAGGCAAAGTGCCCATCACATAAAAATAAAGTTTAAACATTTCTGTGCACCAAATTTATGCAGTACCTGTGGAGGCCAGACGAGGGCGTTGGATCCCTTAAGACTGGTGTTACAGATGCTGGTGAGCTGCCACATGGGAGCTGAAAATCAAATCAGGTCCTTGGGAAAAGCAGTTCCTAACCACTGAACTACTTTCCATCCCTGAATAAATATTCTTTTTATAAAAAAAGTTTATTTATTTTATGTATATGAGTACACTGTGACTGTCTTTAGACACACCAGAAGAGGGCATCGGATCTCATTACAGATGGTTGTGAGTTACCATGTGGTTGCTGGAAATCAAACTCAGAACCTCTGGAAGAGCAGTCAGTGCTCTTAACCGCTGAGCCATCTCTCTAACCCCTTCCCCTTTAAAAAAAGACACTTGTTCAGGGGGCTGGAGATGCGACTCAGCTGATGGAATACTTGCTTAGCATGCATGGAGTGTGCATAAAACTGGGCGTGGTGCTGTGTGCCTATAATCCAAGAGTTCATGAAGCAGAGGCGGGAGTATCAAAAAGTTCATGGTGGGGGCTGGAGAGATGGCTCAGTGGTTAAGGACACATACTGCTCTTCTAGAGGACCTGAGCTTGCTTGTCAGTATTTACACTGGGCTCCAGCTCCAGGGCGATCCATCTCCTCTGGCCTATGATTAAGAGTAAAAATAAATCTTAAAAAAAAGTTCGGCCGGGTGGTGGTGGCGCACGCCTTTAATCCCAGCACTTGGGAGGCAGAGGCAGGCGGATTTCTGAGTTCGAGGCCAACCTGGTCTACAGAGTGAGTTCCAGGACAGCCAGGGCTATACAGAGAAACCCTGTCTCAAAAAACCAAAAAAAAAAAAAAAAAAAAAAAAAAAAAAGAAAGTTCAAGATCATTCTGAGAGACGTGGTGTGTTTGAAGTCACTGTGGTCCTTGTAACTGGGATGGGCCGTGCTATGGTTCCTGATGTTTTATCAATTAATCTAATTATTTCCTCCTGCTTCAGACTGCTTAGCCCTGTAGTCACCACACCAGTGATTCCGAAGAACCCAGAGAGGCCTCCGGTTATTTCTTTTTATGTTTGATTTGACATTTTCATTTTGGATCCAACGGTGCATTGCCTGTCGGCTATAGCCATTTTTCCTGGCCAAGGGCAGTCTGTCGGAGGGGCGTGGCCAGGGCGTTCTCAGGGCCCTTAGCATAAATGCTGTCTTTGCTTAGGACTACCACCCATTCTGGGTCACTTGGTGTCCTCCTCATTGCTCAGAAAAAGCTCTTCTCCTGGGTGGGAGAAAAACCTCCTTTCAGACAGAAGACGTCAGGTTGCTCTCAGGGCTGGGCCACGTTCAGGCTACAGCTGTGTCATCCTTGCTACATCTATCTTCCTAAACCAGTTCGTTTTCTCTTCTTATACTTAGGAGTCTTCTACCTTATAGAGTGTTCTCACTAGACCTCACCATGTGGGCCTGTTTAGGCCAAGCACACGAGGGAGGTGGCACAGTTCTCCTTCAGACTCGATGTCTAAGAAATGTGCTCTGAAAAATGAAAATCCTTGCTTGGGACAGATCCAGCCAATCCCTGTACAGGGTTAGGAAAGAAGATTGCCCCAGGCTGGTGGGATCAAATGGGCCTGGGAGAGTTTCATTCTCAGGGTTTTATCTTTGGCTTTTATCTATCTGGTCACTGAGATCTGAAGACTCCGTCGCAGGACTAGAGGGGAGAGGGTGGGAGGGGCCATGCCCGGATAGCCTGTCAATCAGGAAGATGAGGCACTGGTTCTGCTCTGAGAGTCTGTCAGTCAGAACGGGGAGATACAGAACTGCGTAGCCAATTTTACTCTAGTCAAGTTTGGAAGATAGGATTTCTAGCATCCCTGAAGTCAATTCTGTTCCAAACCATATAGCAGGACAGTGTACATTGGGCTGTCTGTCAGCATGTTCTGTGAGTCTGACCCATCTTCCTTCTGTCTCTCTAGTTACCAGCTCTTCGAGCTCTCTGGATTCTCAAAGTCAGAAGGGAACATTGGACTTTGAGGCTATCTTCCTGTGGTCGACAATCAACATCTATGATTGGGCAGAGCTGAGGACACATTTGAGGATACGACTGAAGCCTGCTTCCCTAGGTCAGCAAGAGTCAAGCCCGTCACCCCCGGCCCCCACTCAGGTACTAAGAGGCTTTGGAAAGTAAGAAATGGGGCTTAGGATAGAAGGAGGGGATTCCAACCCAGGAAGCAGGGGTCCACTTCTGGGTTCTGCCGCTCCACCACATACAGACTCCAACACTCACTAGTCGCCACTATGAATCTACTGCCTGGCTTCCTGTGTTATCCTGTGTGATAGTCAATGTGGATTGTTAATGTGACTCACCTAGGAGCCTCTTGGCGTGCCTGTCAGGGATTATCTCTTAGGTTGACTGGCTTTGGAAGCCTCTGAGCAGCCGCCTTCATTCAGGGTTCCCGACTGAATGCGAAGGAACGTTGAGCAGCAGCGTTCATTGCTCTCGCTTCCTGACTGCTGGTGGCATGTGAGCAGCTGCCCCAGGCTCCTGTTCTCCTACCTTCCCCACCATGACCGATTAGACCCTTGAACTGAGAGCCAAAATCCTCCCTTAAGTTAATTTCATGTTATCTTTTCTCCTCCCTTGCTCCCCTGAACCCTCAAGGCTGACCTTTTTTTATCTTTCTGTCGTTTGACTGGAGGAAGAAGTGTGTTTAAGGAACTCTGGAAAGTACGACTTATCTTGCGGGAGTGCAGTCTAGAACTTCTATGGAAGGAAAGTTGGGGCCACAGACTTCTCTTCCCTGGGGCTCGGTTGGCCCTGTTCCTGCTCTTTCTGTACCTCCGTCCCCCTGAAATCTTCCCACCTCTGAAGAAAATGATTCCTCGCAACGACAAACCAAGCACAGAAATAGCTGTCCTATTTGTGGCTTAAATGCAAGCAGCTTTATTTTTACAGTAAGTTGCTGTATTTTCTCTAAGCATAAATCATTATCTACCACAAATGAAACTCCAGCCCCATCTGTGATAGTTCCTGTTTTGTTGGCGGTGCCAATTAGTCACAAAACAATTGTCACCTTCCCCCACCCACTTACTCTGTGGGAGGGGAGCGATCGCTTGCAGCAACCCCTCCGCTGGAGACCAGCTGACCTCTTAGCTTCCTGGGAGCTCTGCTCTGCATTCACCTGGTGACTGGGATCAACTTCCAAACTGGGTGACTTGTCCTCTGCCAGAGTGGCCAGGCATCTCTGTTGGGATAAGATATGGGAAAAAGCAAATTGGTGCGTTCCTCTGTTCTATTGACTTAAACAATGACGTTGGAGTCTTCTCTCTAGTTGGTCACTCTGTTTAGGGTTCCGCTACACGCCTGGGGACAACTGTTCACCAAATCTGGACTGTCTCGGCTCTAAGAAAGTGACAGATGTAGATAGAGGAGCAGAGAAGATCCCTCTGCTCCATCCATCCTTCCTTCCTCCTTTCCCTTCCCTCATGCCATCCAGGGGACCTCTTGGCCAGCCCCTTTCTTAGCTCTCATTGGATCCTACTGGCTCCTCTTACGAATCCCTCCCCACGGTGTGTCCTTCCTTTTCTACCTTGCAGTTTGTCCTTAGTGGGGTTTCCTTTCTGTCTCTGACTTTGCTCCTGAAACTTACTCTTCTCCGGGAGGCAGGCCTTCCCTTCTGTTGGGACATGGAAATCAGGTAACGGGGAAGTGTTTTCGACATCTGGCCAGAGCTCAGGTTCTGTTGACTTACCCTCTGTCTGTCTGCGCCTGCTCCTGTGACCAGCTGTGTTCTGAAGGTCTTTGGGGGTAAACCCCTGTCTTGTGGTCCCTGGAGAACTGAGCCCTGGGCTTTCTGTAGGACAGTTGTGCTCCTGCCCTTCAGACCTGCTTTGGAAAGAGTTTGAGTGGACATCTGCTTTCCAGTGGGTCGGAATTGCATTCCCTCTCCTTTGATCTGACTGGTTCCAGGGTCATTGCTGCTTCGCTGTGGTAACTGGAGGAAGCTCCTGGAAAAGAAGAGGTGTGGACAGGAGTGGAAGGAGGGTGGCTCTTCACTGTGGGCATGGCTACTTGGGATCCAGGTGATCTACAATTCTCTTGCTTGGTTTTATCTCGGGTTTTGGAGAAAAGTGGTCAGAAGTCGGGGTGGCGGGGGGAAGATGTTGAATGCTGTGCTTCCGAGTTCCTGTGTGAGAACCTGTATCTAACAATTCCTGGGAAGGAATTTCCCTGTGTACTGCCACAGGGCAGACAAACCCCCTCTACCACAGATCTCTCTACCTTGGCTTCCTTTCCTCTCCATTACCTCAGTCCAACTTTCTGCACTAAACCATTCATGATATATTCCGAGGACTTGTAAGAGAGAATGCATACTGAATTATTTATCCATGTGCCTCCCACTGTGCAGATTTAGACATACATGTCCCTTTTAATCCCACACCTTTTTGAGGTAATATTAAAAATTCATTTTACAGTGAAGAACACTGAGTCTTCAAGAGCTCAGTGCAGGTCACGTGATTACTTCTGAGCTCAGCTAGGAATAGGAATGGTTCTATGTATTCTGCCCTCTAAGACATCATAATGTCTCAAGAGCACCATTCTCCTTAGCCCAGGCTGGACCTTGTCTTTGAGGGCGATGAGCCACATTGTGCTATCCTCAGTCCATTCCCACTATGGATCAGGGTACAGATTTCCACTTGTGTGTCAGCGGATGATGCCATTTGAAGTTCCGCTTCTGCTGATAAGCGTGGGACCATCTGCCTAGTGCAGCTCAAATATTTCAGCAGTGGGAGAGCAGTTCTGACTTCAGAGACTCGTCTGCAGCCATCCTGGGAGATGCTGGGACGGGGGACCTGGTGGGCTGGCAAGGTATGGATGCCACAGGACTCAAAGGAGCCATCCTGTTGCCTCTGACCCTTCCTGAGCAAAGGACACCAGTGAGTCTGCACTCCAGTGTGCGGAGTTGTTCGGATGCTCTTGACAAGCGCAGTAAGTTCTCTCTGGTTCCGAGAGCTGTCACCCGGGCAGCAGTTTCTATGCCGGTTGCTTTTTGTGGAGTTATATTTGCTCTCAGTGTGTGTTGGCAAAAACTTCTGTCTCCCACTGCCTTCGTTTGGGGAAATTTGCTTTTCTGCTGGGGGTGGGGGGAATGTTCCCAGATCCTGATTTCCAACTTTTGGGTTGAAACTTGTCCTATAGCTTCGTTGTCTTGACTCACGACGGGGCAGGTATAGAATAATCAGAGGACAGAGTCACAGATTGGATGGTGGATGTGGGTGCTCTCAAAGTTGCTTCAGGAGTAAGAGAGGAACTGGGCTATAACCGTATTTGATTCCTGTATAGAAATGGTTCCTCAGAGTCACTGGACACGGCTAGATGCAAGCTGGGCAGGTTTCTCTTTGCTTTCCTTAGCACCGAAGTTTGTGAAGCCCTGTCCAGCCCAGTGGTGACAGAGTGTGTACTAAGCAGGCTTTGGCGTATCTTAGAGGTAATTCCCAGCCAGGGTGGGTGGGGTGAATGGACAAGGAGGGTACCAGCTATTGTCACATTGCTGTGTCTGACAGTAAGAAGGTGATCACAAGCTGCCCTCTGGAGTAGGAAGGCTCATCATTGTGGACAATTAAAGACTGAAAGAGCTCTGGTGTCAGGCTGTCCTACATTTTGAAGGGCATTCAGCCACTAGATGTAGGAGTACGCTCAGCCGAGCTTGAACTCTAATGGCCAGGCATGCCAAATGCCCAGAAGGAAACAATACCCCTCCACCCTGGAAAACGTGCACTAAGTCGATTCTCCTGCAAACTCCGAAGGGGGACTGGTCCTTGCTTCTCTGGCTGTGGTGGGAGGGTGACTTGTCAACACAGGACAGCCGTTCTGCCCCAACATGGTCTTCTGTGTTCTCCTTATCATGGAAATGTCATCTCACAAATGGCTTTCTATTTGTGCAGGTTAGTGCATACACACCACACACACACACACACACACACCACCACACGAGAGAGAGAGAGAGAGAGAGAAGAGAGAGAGAGAGAGAGAGAGAAGAATGCACCTTTTTTTTGCATCTACACACTGAAGTCTGTCTGGGGTCAACTTCTCTGTGGTTGCCTGGGAACGGAAGCAGGTTTCAGATACATGCTCCTCCAATCCCTAGGTTATTGTTGTTTCTCTTATTTGTTTTTTTTTTTCTTATTTTTTCTACCTCTGTCCTTTCCCTACCCCAAACTAACTACCTCCCACCCCTCTCCCCACCGATCTCCTGACCCTCTCTCAGAAGATGTGTTTCAAAATGGGAGTCTGGGACTCAGAGTTTCTAGAGAATGCACATAAAGATGTGACATTTGTTATTTTAAAGAATTAAAAATGTATTATCATCGTGTGTGCGCACATGCGTGGGGACATGAGTGGAGGTCAGGGGAGAACCTTATGGAGTCAGTTCTCTCCTTCCACCTTCAGTGGGTTCTAGGACTTGAACTCAGGTCCTCAGGCTTGCACACAAATGCCTTCTGTCCCCACTCGTTCTCCCTGAATCTGCTATCAGCTCCACTGTGCAAGTGCTCCTCACACATTCTGGGGAGAGATGAGTGTAAGCCCCAGGAGGAGCTGTCAGGAGGCCTGGCTCTGCAAGCTCCCATCCTTCCTCAGTTAGAGAGTCCACCATGCTTGCTTTCCCTGCTTGCTGATTCATTCTCTCAGCCTGACATTTCCACAAGCCTCCTATTGGCAAAGAACTTTCCAATCTCTAGATTTTCAGTTTCTAGTTTTCTCCTATCTCAGCCTCCCAGAAATACGTAAAAATGCCAAATTGTGTGAAGGAGCCAAGGTTTAGAGGGGCCAGCTTCTTGGCTTAGGGCTTGCATCTGTGATCAGCTGGCTTGAAAGCTAAGCTCCTGAGCCAGACAGCTTTAGGCACAGACAACAGGGACCTCTGCACTGAAATGGTGCATGATGAAGCTCTCTTTTGCGGTCTCTGCCACATCTACCGAGAAAACAATGACCATTCTCAGAAGTAAGGTTGGCCACATTCTAGGTCCTCGACACTCTGAAGTCAGAACCCCTAGAGGAATCTTGCTGAGGGACTTCAGCCACCTCCAAGTAGATTCCAGTCTCCTTGGAAAGAAAAGGAAGAGGCTCTGACTTGACAAACAGCATGGAAATAATAGTTAGCGGGCTGTCATTTACTCTGTCTTCAGCAATCCACGGAAGCAGTTAGGGGTGTCGTGCCTGGGTTCTGTCCCAAGACAAAGAGCATGAACATTCACCTTTGCAACACCTCACCATTTCAAAGGCTATGTCTTTTGTTATGGTGCGTCTTCAGTGCTTTGAGCCTGGACAGGTGAGGTCATACTTTAAAGAGACACTGTGGAGCCTGCTTCAAATCTGGCTGCTGTGACTTAGCCAACCACAACGGTTAAAGACAGGTCCGAGGCTGGAGAGACGGCTCAGCATGCACTGTCCTGGCAGAGGATCCAGTTTTCAGCTCCTAGCCCACACTGGACAGCTCACAGCCACCTGTAACTCCAGCTCCAGGGTGTCTGATGGCCTCTTCTGGCCTGGGTAGGCACTGCACTCAGGTCTACACACACACACACACACACACACCGAGGGATGGATATATATATATATATATATATATAATATATATATATATATATATATATATATGTGTGTGTGTGTGTGTGTGTGTGTGTGTGTGTATACATATACATATATATATAATTAAAAATAAGAAATGAAACTTATTTATTTATTTATAGAATTTCATGGATGTGTACTGTGTTTGCACCATTCCCCCTTTCTGGTACTTCCGAATACTCTCCTTTTCCCCACTCCCTCTCAGACTCATATACCTCTTATTTAACTATTATTGCTACTTATATATACTCACATATGCATATACATTTATAAAATACAACTTTAAGAGCCCTTTTAGCGTTGTTGTATGCCCATGTGTTTAAGGCTAGCCACTTGGAGTTAGATAACGATCCAAGGACTCATTCCTAGAGAGGGTGGAGCTTCTCTTTCTCGGCAGCCATTAATAGTCTGTAGCTTCTCATCTAGGGTAAGAGCTTGCAATCCTTCCTGTCTTTCTTGGCATGGCAACTGGTATTGTCATTTTTTAGGTCTTATTAGGCAGCTGTATTTTTGAGATTTCACGGGTTCAGCCTTCCTGGCCTATATAGAAGACAGTATCTTGACACAGACATCCTGGGCTTCTGGCTTTCACAATCTTCCCATCCACTCTTCTCTGATGTTTCTGACCCTTAGTTGTAGGGGCTGAAAAGTAGAATCTTAAAAAAAAAAAAAAAGATTTATTTATTTATTATGTATACAGTGTTCTGCCTACTTGTATGCCTACACACCAGAAGAGGGCACCAGCTCTCATTATAGATGGCTACGAGCCACCATGTGGTTGTTGGGAATTGAATTCAGGACCTCTGGAAGAGCAGCCAGTGCTGTTAACCTCTGAGCCATCTCTCCAGGTCCCCCAAAATTAGAATCTTAAAAACAAACATCTCAGAGAATTTAGGCAGGGGTGTCTGTGTCCCAGAAAAACAAACAGTTCAACGGAGGATGCTAATATCAGAGAGCTACCAAATGCCAGGAAAATAGATCCCAGATTGTAAGATCAATTTGTGACATGTGACAGTTTAAGGCTGTAATATAACCTCTACTGATTTTGAAGAAAACAAACCCCCTGAAAAAAAAAAAAAAAAAAAAACCACACACAAAAAAAAACAAAACAAAACTCCAAACCCAAAAAAATAAACCTCTTACATTCAGGTGTGAGTGTACAACTGTCTACCGTTGTTTTAATTCCTACAGGTAGGTGGGTTGTGCTAAGCATTGTCTTTCTGCTACTTCTCAAGGTGGGTGGTGTCTGCTTGAGCAGAGAAGGCAGCCCGCAGGGAGGGGATGGAGGAATGGGGCCCTGGCAGAGGATGTCCCAGCAGACAGGGCAGGAGGGCGTCTTTGTGGCGGGTAAAGGGGACATGGAGCCATGGTAAATGAAAAAGTATTCCAAAGCAGGGCACAGTGGCAGTGTGAGCTGCTCAGTCACAGAGGAGGGCTGTTTCCACACGTGAATGACAGGAGCCAGGTACCTTACTGTCACAGAAGGAAGTTATAAACATGGAGATGATGGTAAAGATATATGTGTTTGTGTATGCTCACACATTTTATGAATCTGATTGTAAGTGCCTGCATGTATGTGATTGTAAATTTGAGCATATATATATATATATATATATATATGTGTGTGTGTGTGTGTGTGTGTGTGTGTGTGTGTGTGTGTGTGTGAAAAGTTAGAAGCAATTAGTAAGTTCAAGGTTAGAGGATTAATAAAAAATAAACACATTTTAGAGACACTGTAGAAATAATGTTATCAATGAAATTTGTATTTGGTTTAAAATGTTTAGCCATGAAAAAAAAATTAAATATAGGTTTATAAGTAATTTGGTACACTTACCTTAACTGATCCCAAATTTGAACGAAAATGTGTTTTAATGGAAAAAAATATAAATGTAAAACTTTCCCATTTTTATATAGTAATATTCAGAGAGTTAACTGGTTTTTTGACAGGTTTACAATTGTGGGATACTGCAAGAGAACCATCTGTTTTGATGGCATTATAGAACTTTTAAAAGTAATAGTTAACTTGAAGCAATTCCCCTTTTGATTAGCTAAATTTAAAAGGAGCCATTAAGCTGGACTTTCATGTGGAGGGCAGGTCTATCTACAGGTAGAATTGAAATCAACTGTCCAAGGGCATTGCTTCCTTCGATGCTTTCCTAGAATCTCTGATACCTTGCGTCCTCAGCATGAAGGAGACTGCATGCCTACTGGAATACAAATAGAGCATCAAGAAGACTTCTCAATGTGGAGAGGCACAGGTGAATCTAGGCCCACACAGGTGATTCATAGTTTGAACAAACTGTATATGAGGGAGTGAGTTCCCCTCCAATCTCGATCTAGTTCCTTTAGGTTCGAATAGAAAGGGGAGTCCAGCTTTAAGTGGAAACAAGTGTAGCATAGATAGGCTTCTGCAAGGGTGAGACCTCGCATAGGGAGCGGGCTTAGTCAGGCTCTTGGCCTTGTGGGACCCGTTGTCAGCCTTTCCCTCATAGGTGATTGGTTGCCCTTGTGAGGAAACAACTCGCTGTTGCATGTAATATCCATTAGGATCTTGACTTTCACCCATGTGCAAATCAGGTGTTGCTGCAGATTGGCCTAATTCCCTCGCCAGGCCCTCACTCTCACACTGGTGATAAGAGGTCCATTGTTCAGCAGCAAAGGAGTCTTTGGATGGTAAAGCCTTAATGTCTGCACTCTGATGCTCCAGTAAACTTCATTCTCTCTAGGAGGTGCTTCCATGAAGAACAGGGAGGAGGGAACAAAACTTTGTGATACTGCCCATGCCCTCTGACTAACGATGCCACCAGCTGTGCCAGGCCTCTAGCCCTCTGTCCCCAGCTGAGGTCCCTACCGTTGTGATCTCCACCAAGACCCCATAGGATGAGCTGTCCTTCTGCTCGGTCTACCACTGCCAGCCAGCCAGGTAAACATGCACTCTGCAACTACAGTTACTCTATAACAAGATGATTTGCATGTCTGGACAAAGAGCCTGCTGTCCTAGAGCTGGGTCTACCTGGAGACAGGAAGTGGCCCCAGACTAGTCATCCTGCCAGGGAGGTGAGGCCCCTCATCAGAGAGCTCCGTGGTGGTGCTTGTGGGCTGTTGGGAAAGCGTCACTGTGGCTAGAGTTAAGTCCAAGCTACACTGTTTTGTCAGTGAGCTGCCAGTTTGATTCTGCTCCGAACGGCCAAATCCCCCAGCTGCTCACAGCAGATGTGCAACAGATAAGACAGCCAGGAGCCTTGAGGAGGATAGGGATTGGAGAGATGGGCATGCAGGGCCAGCTGGTTCCCAGGCTTCCCAAACTGCTACTGGACAGTTGGAAATTCCTCTTGCTTGAGTAACGTTTGGGATGTGATTTTTTTTTTTTTAAAAAGCGATGTGTTCGTTTAAGTAAAATCTCACTCTAACAAAACGGTGGAAGGATTATATGCATTGTTGTTTTCTTAGTGATAATTAGTTTTTGTCATTTAACTGTTTGCATTCCAATCCGTGATTAAAATCAGCCTGACTGTGCAGTTCATGAGTTTTACTCTCACTCTGAGAAAACAGTGTTTGCTCCTAGGATGCCCTCCCTGGCAGAAGTGCACCTCCATGCTCAGCTGGTCAAAATCATTCTTTCTGTGATGCTAGGATTGAGCCGGGGTCTTACTACCTAGTCTTGGCTAGCCAGGAGCTCACCGTGTAGACCAGGCTGGCTTTGACTTTGTAATGATCTTCCTCCTCCAGCTTCCTAACTGTTGGGATTACAGACATAAGCTATCATGTCCAGCTACTAGGGGCATTCTCTACCTCCTGCCTTTATGCATGTTCCTGTACACAGTGTTCTTTTTTCTTAAAATGCCTTTTCCCCTTATTCAGCAAACAAACTCCTACTGACCTTCAAAACCTCCCTTAAAACCTCCCTTAAAACCATATAAAGCTATACCTTGCTGTGTGCTTGCCTGGTTTTGGCAAGCTCTCCTTCATTCCACTCAATAGATTGAATTAGATTCAGTTCTTTCTCCCCAGCAAAACTACACTGTGGTTCTTATTTTTAACACTCTGTACAATGACTTTTTTTTTTTTCCAAGACAGGATTTCTCTGTGTAGCCCTGGCTGTCCTGGAACTCACTCTGTAGACCAGGCTGGCCTCGAACTCAGAAATCCACCTGCCTCTGCCTCCCAAGTGCTGGGATTAAAGGTGTGCGCCACCACCGCCCGGCTCTGTACAATGACTTAAAATTATATCTTGAAAGAATGGAGAGCCGGGCTGTGGTGGCACACGCCTTTAATCCCAGCACTTGGGAGGCAGAGGCAGGCAGATTTCTGAGTTGAGGCCAGCCTGGTCTACAGAGTGAGTTCCAGGACAGCCCGGGCTACACAGAGAAACCCTGTCTCGAAAAACCAAAAAAAAAAAAAAAAAAAAAAAAAAAAAAAAAAAAAAAAAAAAAAAGAAAGAAAGAATGGAGAAAGCCTGTTCCCTCACCGTGAAGAGAAATCTATAGAACTATAGATTTGAACTATAGATCTATAACTATAGAATCGAATAAGGTTGGTTTGATTTTTTTTTTTTTTAAGGACATGCAATTGGGCCTAAAGTGTGAAAACAACTTTCTCAACTCTTTCTGTGAATTTAGTTAGAAGCTTTTCTGGGAAAGGGAGAAAAGTTGAACGGAAATAATAATAAATAATAATAATAAAAGACCTGGATCATAAAATGAAAGTGTAGGACATGCCTTAGAGTAAGGAGAAACAGGCTATGAATTTAGGGTTCTGGAGTAAGGAGAGGGGAGGGAGAGAGACACAGTGGTGGGATCCCTTGCACCCCAACATTACAATCAAATAGGAGAGCCCTCTTTTTCAAGAGCAGATTGCCTTTGAGGTCTTGAGGGACGCAGATATATGAGACTTGTCTGAGACAGCAGGATGCTCCCGTCACCTTCCCTAAGAACCCAGCTTCCACCTGGTTTTACAAATTCCCAGTATTTGGTTTGGGTTTGCTCCTAAGAACTTGGACTATCCATCTTTGTATGAGAAATTTCATTTTGTGAGCGTTCGAAGCCTGAGCTGTCCTACAGGGTGGTCACTTGTCACTTGCTCCTACTCAGCACGGGAAGTGTGGTTCATCTGCTAAGAATATATCATTTCCTATAGGGTGGCCACTGGTCACCAGGTCCTGTAGAGCACAGGAGATGTGGCTCATCTGCTAAGGTAGACAGTACATATGGCAGACACATTTTTTTTTTCATTTTTAATTTCATATTGTATATATGATGAATATGATATTTTAAGCTCATTGGATTAAATAAAATAGAGCATCAGAATAAATTTCCCTGGATTATTTTTACTGCTTTAAAAAAGATTTATTTAATTTTACTTGGATGAATGTTTTGCCTGTAGGTACGTACGTACATACGTATGTACGTATGCATATGTACCACCTGCAAGTCTGTATCTGCAGAGGTCACAAGATGGCATCAGATTCCCCCATTTGGATGCTTGTAAACCACTGTGTAGGTGCTGGGAATTGAACCTGGGTCTTCTGTAAGAGCAGTAAGTTTCTAGCCACTGAGCCATCTCTCTAGCCCCTGTTTATTCATTTTATTTTGTGTTTATGAATGGTTTGTTTACTTTTTTGCCTGTATGTATGTTTGTGTACCATATGCCAAGTGTCCTTGGAGGTCAGAATAGGGTGTTGGATCCCTCAAAACTAGAGTTACAGGTTGTTTAGGCGTACTCATGTGGGTGCTGGGTATAGAACTTGGGTCCTCTGCAAGAGCAGGATGTGCTCTTAGCCACTGAGCCATCCCTCCAGCCTCTATACTTTCTTGCCACTATGTCAGGGTTATGATTTGTAGCTCTCTCTTCTATTTTATTTTATTTCTCTTTGTGTGTATTCATAGGCATGCAGGTACACACGTATGTGGGTGGATATATATGTGGCGGTCTGAAGTCAATCTTGACTGTTGTTCCTCAGGTGTTTTGCACTTTTATTTTATTTTATTTTTTTTTTAAATAGAATCACTTACTGGCCTGGAACTTGCCACTTAGATTAGACTGGCTGGCCAGAAAGCTCTAAAGAAAGATTTCTCCATCTCTGTCTTCCCAGTGCTGAGATGAAAAAATGTGTACCACCATACCTAGCTCTTAAAAGTACATATTTTTATGTGTATAACTTCTTATTTGTGTGTGTACATGTGTACCACAAGTATACAAGCCAGAGGAGGACACCATATGTACCAGAACTGGAATTACAGATTATGAGTTTCTATATGGATACTGGGAACTAAACCCAGGTCCTCTGCTGGAGAAGCAAGTGCTCTTAACCACTGAGCCATATCTCCAGGCCTCACAGCTAGGTTTGTTGTTGTTGTTGTTTATCTGTTTGCTTTTAAAATGTGGGTTTAGGGGATCCAACTCCGTTCCTTGTGCTTACAAAGGTCACAATTTCCTGACTGAGCCACCTCCCACCCCCAGCTGTCTCTTCTATTGCAATTCTTGAAGTTTTCATACATTTTGTTTGTTTGACTTATCTACAGAAAATGACCTGACGTGGCCCAGCGCAAGAAATCCTCATGGACCAGTCAACTATGACATCCCTTGCTGAGGAGAAAGCCATGAATACCTCCAGCAGAAATGCCTCCCTGGGGAGCTCGCACCCACCCATTCCCATAGTGCACTGGGTCATCATGAGCATCTCCCCTCTGGGCTTTGTGGAGAACGGGATCCTTCTCTGGTTCCTCTGCTTCCGGATGAGGAGAAATCCCTTCACAGTCTACATCACCCACTTGTCCATTGCTGACATCTCTCTCCTGTTCTGTATTTTTATTCTGTCCATTGACTACGCTTTAGACTATGAACTGTCTTCTGGTCATTACTACACAATGGTGACGTTATCGGTGACTTTTCTATTTGGCTACAACACGGGCCTCTATCTGCTGACGGCTATCAGTGTAGAGAGGTGCTTGTCGGTCCTCTACCCTATCTGGTACAGATGCCACCGCCCCAAGCATCAGTCGGCATTCGTCTGTGCTCTCCTGTGGGCACTTTCGTGCTTGGTGACCACCATGGAGTACGTCATGTGTATCGACAGCGGAGAAGAAAGTCATTCTCGGAGCGACTGCCGGGCGGTCATCATCTTCATAGCCATCCTCAGCTTCCTGGTCTTCACTCCGCTTATGTTAGTGTCCAGCACCATCTTGGTGGTGAAGATCCGGAAGAACACGTGGGCCTCCCATTCCTCGAAGCTGTACCTGGTCATCATGGTCACCATTATCATATTCCTCATCTTCGCCATGCCCATGCGGGTCCTCTACCTGCTGTACTACGAGTACTGGTCAGCCTTTGGGAACCTGCATAACATCTCCTTGCTTTTCTCCACCATCAACAGCAGCGCCAACCCTTTCATCTACTTTTTTGTGGGCAGCAGTAAGAAGAAGCGCTTCAGGGAGTCCTTAAAAGTGGTCCTGACCAGGGCTTTCAAAGATGAAATGCAACCCAGGCGCCAGGAGGGCAACGGTAACACTGTATCCATTGAGACTGTGGTCTGAGGACAGCAGGGGGGAATTGTGGACAGAAACAGTGGAATGTGGGTGGCTTTCAATTTGTGCTTGGAGTGCAATCTAAGTCCATTTAAATCTCCTAAATATGATATGGAGGGAAGCATTCTACATGCATGGGGTCTAATCAGTGATGAGCTTGTGTTGTTACCTAGTATCTTCTGGAAATGCTTCCATACTTGATGGGACTCTGTCTTTTCTATTGTTATCAAAGACTCACTCTTCTCTTAGCTGTCTGGTAGTGATCAACAGTGAACTATAAAAACTGCTCTAGCAGGAATTATCCCAAATGTGACCTGGAGAACCCGGGGAGGCCGTGCCGTGCAATGACTGCTGTGTGCTCTTATGTGATCTCAGGCAAGTGGCTTTGGGGAGTCTGATTTCCTCCCTTAGTGGAGAAAATGACAGTCTGTACTGCGCAGGTTATTGTCCACTCTGATGAGGTAGGCAAAGCTCCCAGCTCATTGTCAAAGTTCAATAAATATTCGTCTCTCCCCATCCTTTAACTAGAACACAGAGTGCTTAAACAAATATTGCCTTGTGTTTGTAAACCTCGAATGTAGATCTCCAAAGGTCTCTTTTGGCTTGTAGCAGGAAAGCCTTTTGTGGTCTAACACCTCCGCTGAAACATCTGCAATTGTAACAATCAAGGCAACCACATATTGGGACATCACTTTAAATTCTGGAAACAAACATTTGTTCTCTCTTGGAAGAGTTTCCCATGGCTTTTCCTTTCCTTGGGGAATAACACTTGGAGTGGAAGCCTATACTTGGAAGTCTTTTCACTGCATATACAATTTCACAGATGCAGCTTAATTCAGGAGTCTCTGAGGACTATTGTGCTCTTGTTCCCCAGAGTGATGGGCTATCTATAGCTAGGACGTTCTTGCCTGCAGCTTCATGCACATCTCTGCACCAGATGTCTCTTTTTCCTGAGGCTCTGTGTGCGTGTGTGTGCATGCGCACACATGTACTCATGCTGCAGCTTACATATGTGTGAGTGCGTGTCTGCATATGTGGAGGGTGTGTGTACATGTATGTGAGTGTGCATGTTGTGCTCACGGCAGGACAGGGAATCTTCAGTCATCGCTTTCCACCTTATTCATGGAGACAGACTCTCTCAGTCGAATCCAGAGTCACCAATTGGGATAGTTCGACATCCTAGCTTGCCTTGAGGATCCTTGTTTCTACCTTCCAAACGCAGGGCTTACAGACAGGCTACCATACTTAGTCAGCATTTGTGTGGGTACCATGGAATCCAGATTCTGGTTCTCACCCTTGCATGGCAAGTGTTTTGCCACAGATGCCAGGCTGTTTTTGTCTCTTCCTTCTGAGGAGGCTCCTGGTGAGAGCTAATAGGATACCAGCACATCTTGAAGGGATGGATGCTTTCCCCCAAGACTGACCTCTGTAGGGCCTCTCCACTCAGAACTGGTTCAGGCAAGCTGTTTTCTGCCCGCTCTGAGTTGCCATTCCCAGACTACGCATCTTGGATTTTGACTGAACGCTGTCTTAGTCTATAGACGAATACACTGGGGTGCCAATTTCCCGACATTCCCTCTGGGAGTCTCACAGAGATGGCAGTGCTTGCTGGAGTTCTTCAAGCAGGCAAATGTTCAAATCCATAAATGAGCCACTGTTTGTGCTCCTGGGGGCCAGAAGATCTCTGGAGGATTGAGTCTTTCCTGCTGCCCTCTCTACCCTATTTCTTTCTCAGGAGCAATAATAACCGTCACATAGGGCTGCTTTGCTGGGGGAGAGTTGTGAATCTCTCCCACTGAGCTGAGACCCCGCTGCTAGCCAAATTGGATGCAGGAGACTTTTCAGTGGGTGATGACATCTGATTCAGAAGCGAGGCAGCTTGTGTTCGGGAGTCCAGATGGGGTGTAAAGCGGTGACATTTCCAACGATCTTGTTTTCAGTTGGAAGCGGAGTTTCTGTACTAGGAGAGAGTGGAGTATACCACACAGCGTGGCTCCCCTCTGATTCTGCCATCTCGCGGATGCCATGTACCGGGGCTCTGTGCCAGTGGCAGGGGGTCAGCCTCATCACATCCCAAAAGGGATTCTGTTATCCAGCTTTCTGTCGCTATGACAAATACTTGGGATAAACCAGGTTATGAGAAGGATTTATGTTGTCTCATCGCTTCAGAATTTCAGTCCACAGTCACCTGACCCTGTTCCTTTAATCTGTAGTACCATAAGACATCACAGCAGGAGCAGGTGGTAGAGAAGGGTTGTTCACCACCATTCCAACATCCCCATTCCAGGGCATGCCCCAATGCTCTAACTTCCTTCCCCTAAGTCCCACCCACTAAAGGTGAGGATCAAAAGTCCCAGCATCTCTCAATGGAGTCACACACTCATGGCCAAGCCATGAGGAACACAGGGTTTTGTGGACACTGTCAAACCACAGAGACCTCAAGGGAAACACTGTAAGCTGATCAGAAGCCCGAATATATTTCCTTCCTGCAGATGAGGTAAGGAGACTGAATGGACTAATGTGTTTGGACATTCCCCAATTTCCCAACAAGTGATGCTTTGTAAAGAGGCAGGATTTGAAGTTCTATTTGTTGTTGTTTGTTTTGTTATTTTCCTGGAACTCACTCTGAAGACCAGACTGGCTTTGAACTCAGAGATCTGCCTGCCTCTGCCTCCCAAGTGCATGGATTAAAGGCATGTACCACCACCGCCTGGTAGAATTCTCTATTTTTAGAGCTGAATTTCTCTCTTTCCCTTTAAGTCTATTCTCAAAGTAGAGAATAGATTAAAATTAGGGCTGGAAACATGGATTAGCAGATGGAAATGATTGCTGCCAAACCCAATGACCTGAGTTCGAGTCCCAGGACCCACATGGTAGATTGAGAAAATCGAATCCTGAAAGATGTGATATGTGTGCCCTTCCCCACATATACATGTGAGTGAGTGTGTGTGTATGTGCACATACATACAATAAATAAATATAATAAAAAAATTTAAAAACCCAACCAGGTGTGGTGGCTCATGCTCACAACCTCAGCACTCATACAAATGAGGTAGGAGGATTGCTGTAGTCTAAGCTACATAGTAACTTTCAGGCCAGCCTGGGCTATGCTAATTATAGGATAAGATCCTGTTTCAAAAAAGGCCAAAGTGGATGGCAAAGGTCAATCAGTGCTAGCCTCAGCTAAACAGGCAATTTAAGGGGAGCATGAGCTACATTTGACCGGGTCTCAACAATATAACAAAAGGGTCAGATGTCATAGTGAAGCCTGTAATCCCAGCGCTGAAGAGGATAAGTTGGAGGAGCACTGTGAGTTAAGGTCAGTCTATACGTGGAGGAGCATTATACATTACCAGTCAGTTTAGGCTTTCTAGCAAGATCCTGTCTCAAAACAGAAAAACAACAAAACAACTAAAAATAGATAAAAACTGAAATGATAATAAATAAATTTGCAAGCACAACGAGAAAAAGAATAATTTCTACCCACTGGGCTTTTAGGCAATTTGCCCATATCACTTGGAGTCATTTCTAAGAAATTCTGGGGATAAGGAGGGGGACAGGCAGACGACGCCTGTTGAGGCCAGGCATGTGACATATTAGTTACTCTTCTATTGCTGGGATGAAACATCATGACTACCTCAACTTATAGAAGGAAGGGTTTATTTGGGTCTACGGTACCAACAGGATGAAAGTCCATCACCGTCGTGGCAGAGAAATGTGGCAGCCTGCAGGCATGGTGCCTGGAGCTAGAAGCTGAAAGGTAAGGATGGACATCTTGAAGGAATGCAGAGAGAACACACCGGAAGTGGCAGTCTTTAAACTCTCAAAGCCCACCCTCAGTGACATACCTCTTCTAGCAAGGCCACACCTCCTAAGCCTCCCCAGAACCACCAACTGAGGACTCAGCAACTGAGGACCAGAGACCAAGGTGATAGTTCACAATCTAACAACCTCAGGCCTATAGCACCAGCACTTCCTAGATGGATGGAGGAAGATCAGGAGTTCAAGGCCAGCATTGGTTACATAGTGAGTTTGAAGTCAACCTGGGTTGCCTGAGACCCTTCTTTTAGAAGCCAAATGACAACAGCACCCTTTCTTGATGAAAGGCTTGGGTTTCCAGCCTCTATGCCCTTCTCTGGAAACTGTTTCCTGGGACGTGATCCATGTCACACTCATATGAATGACCCAGGTCTTCTGCAAGAAAAGCAAGCACTCCTACTTGCCAAGCCATCTCTCCAGCTCTGAAGGAAACATTTCCTGTAGTGAGTTGGTTGTGCATATAATTCTAATTTTATCCTTTTGGGTCATTTTTATTCAGTCATACGAAACTATGTTCTCTCTGTTCTGAAGGAATGAAGGGACTGAAATAGTCGTGCATAAGAAATTTTTTTGTATGTATTTAGGAGCATAAAGATTCCACATGTGGATCTTGGGCTCAGTGTGAATCAAATTTAGTTGGTAACAAATTCAAAACCCAAACACACCTAATACTGGGCCGATTCAGTCTTGCAAACTCTGTCCCTTCCCCGCCCCAGGCAGAGAATGGAAGCCTTGTCCTGACCAAGCGGCTGCATAAACTTCTCAGGAGCTCAGCTGCAAAGGTCATTCCTTACCACGCTGATTTATTGGTGTGTGCTTTTGGTCAAAACACAACTCTTAGAATGGTTCTCTGTTAGGCAAATGGAGAATGTAAAAATATTCCCTAAAGCGCTTACTACGAAGCAGTGGCTCTGTGAAACATTGAACCCTCTCGGGCCTCTTCATGCTGCTGGACTGTGTGCTTCACTGTTTCCAGGAATCAAACAGAACCATTGAGCACGCCAGTCTCCTCTCAAGAAGGAGATATAAAGAAGAGTCAGAGGACAAAGCTTACCTGTCAGTCTGGTGGGAGGTATATGTCGGTCTTCTATGTTGGTCTTGTTCTCTGAGACCATTCTCTAAGGAGGTGATGATCAATGTCTCTACATTCCACCTCAGCCCTTCAAAAGGCATCACCCTTACACAGTCCCTGCTTGCTGACATCCCTCTACTGATTCTTCTACTTTCCACCTGTTGCTATAATAAAGTAATGCTGATCAGAGCAACTTAGGAGAGAAAGCATTTATTTGGCTCACATTGCCAGGTCAACAGTCCATCCCTGAGGAAAGTCAGGGCAAGGATACAGCAGGAACTGAATCATAAACGAAGGCAGAATGTTGCCTGCTAGTTCATGATTAGCTAGTTTTCTTATATAGTCCTGGACCAACGTGCCTAGGGATGGTACCACCCACACATGACCTCAGCCTGCCTGCATCAACTGAAGGCCAAGACAATCCCCCACAGACTTGCCACAGACCAAAGCGATCTAGGCAGTCCTTCAACTGGGTTTTTTCAGATGACTCTAGCTGCATCAGGTTGACAATTAAAGCTAATTAGGACACCAACCTTGAACCAGTTGCTTGGGTCTGATCCCACCCCCTTCCATGATGGTCTTTGGAAGTAGGGAAGTGACTAGACCCTGAGGTCAGCGATATCGTGAATTTCTAATTTTTTGTTCATTTTTTTTTGAGACAGAGTTTTTCTGTGTAGCCCTGGTTGTCCTGGGAAATCACTCTGTAGACCAGGCTGGTTTTGAACTCAGAGATCTGCCTGCCTTTGCCTTCAGAGAACTGGTACTTATGGCATGAGCCACTATGCCTGGCTAGGATGACTTTTATAAAAGAGAACCCAGGATAGTTGCTTATAGACCCTCATTGCTAAGCCTGCCTGTTTCTCTCAGGTTCTAACTCTAAAAGGTGTCACGCTTCTTTTCCTTCTGCTCTCACCCTCCTCCTCTGTGTGTGTGTATGTCTCTCTCTCCTCTGTCTCTCTGTCTCCCCCTTCTCTGTGTGTCTGTTTTTCAGTCTCTCTGTTTCTCTCTGTGTGTGTCCTCTCTGTCTCTCCCTCCACTCTCTGTGTGTCTGTCTGTCTGTCTCCCCTTCTCTCTGTGTCTCTCAGTCTCTGTCTGTCTCTGTGTGTGTCTCTGTCTGTGTGTGTATTGGGGAGAGGATATACCCAGATCCTAAGCAAGTCTTCTGGCACTCTGGCCATTCACCTCTCTCTTTGAACACCTCTTCCTCACCGCATGCACCTCTGTGCAGGCTTCTCCCTTCCTTCTCCAGCTCTCTGGCCCCACAGCTGCTAACAGTTAAAGCTTCAACATCAAAGCTTCCATGTCTATGCTACAGAGCCCTTCTCATTTAGGCTTCTTTCAAGGACAGGGAGAGAGACTAGATTGGGTCCCAGGGGCATGCTGTGTTGTTTTCCTCTCTAATAAGATTGCTACTGGGCCTAAAATAAAATAAAAGAGGGCCTAGAGATCCAGGGCACAGCCAGAAGGTTCCATTTATGAACCAGGAAATATTTCTCACCAGTCAAGTATTCTGCAGGTTTGAACTCGGACCTTATGGCCTCTGTAACTGTGAGAAGTAGGTTTCATTTCCTTTAAAAATTTTATTAATTTATAATTTAAAAAGTTTATTAGTTTAAAATTCTCCCTCTTCCTCTTCCTCCCCCTCCCTGTGTGTGTGTGTGTGTGTGTGTGTGTGTGTGTGTGTGTACACTAAGTAGATGCTTGCACAGGCCAAAAGTATTGTGTCCCCCTGGAGCTGGAGTTACAGGTCAATGGGCAGTACTTACAGAAGGTCTTATAGACTGACTTACAGAAGGTCTCCTGCTGTGGGTAGAGGCCCTGGCTGCTTATTGGCCACAATGACTGAATAATGGGACTAAACATACAGATATGTTCATAGTCATAGGACAAAGCAACTTCCCATCTATCGAATTTCATATTTAAAATATTAGCTGGGGTTCTATATGACCCCTTTTTATTTCACTTAAAAAAATCTTCTATTCTTTTAAAAAATATTTTACAAATTTTCTTCAAAGTTTCAGAAATCAAAACAAATAACAGAACACCCCTCCACCCATGAATGGTACCCTACGATGTAGGTACACTTGACACAGGGACCGGTTTACCATGTGGGGAGAGGGGATGGGAGGACAGTGAGATTCTAACATCCCATTCAAAGGTACAAGTCTAGTGACTCAGCTTCCTCTAGCCGAACCCACTTCTTCTTTCTTGATGCAGGCTGTGCTCAATACTTTTAGGTCAACTTGACACAGGCTAGAATCATTTGAGGAAGGAACCTCAACAGAGAAAACACCTCTGTAAGATCAGCTGCAGGCAAGCCTGTAGGGTATTTTCATAGTGATTGATGTGGAAGAGACCAGTCCATTGTGGGTGGTGCTATCCCTGGGCTTGTGGTCCTGGGTTCTATAAGAAAATAGGCCTAGTAAGCCATGAGGAGCAAGCCAGTAAGCAGCACCCCTCCATGGCCTCTGCATCAACTCCTGCCTCCAGGTTCCTGCCTTGTTTGAGTTCCTGTCCTGAATTCCCTCTGAGAAAAAACTGCTGTGGAAGTGTGAGCAAAATAAACCCTTTCCTCCCTGAGTTGCTTTTTGGTCATGGTGTCTCTTCACAGCAATGGCAATCCTAACTAGGACACATGACCACGCTGTTTTCCAGACTGGTGTTGGACTCCCCGGCTCTAGTGATCCTCTGGCTTCTGCTACCCGAGTTCCACTCCTTCCCACCCTAGAACCATATGCTGGGCACCAAGTCTTCAAGTCCAAAGTACATGGTCTTTGGGGACATCTCAGATATTAGACTAGTTGTGTCTATTGTGTTTTGTTGGTTGTCTTGTGTTGTGGTGTGCTGTATTGAAGTTTTCGTTCGTTTTGAGACAGAGTCTCACTGTGTCTCACTCCTTGGCTGGTCTGGAACTCACCCTATAGACCAGGCTAGCCTAGATCTCAGAGATCCACCTGCCTTTGCTTCCCAAGTGCTGGGATCAAAGGTGGGCATCACCATGCCTGGGGGCCTGTATTGAGTTTTTTTTTTTTTGGGTTGTTCTATGTGTATTGTGTGTGCTGTTGCACTCTTGTAGGCTAGGTACAAAAAAAAAAAAAAAAAGCAGTCAGAGATGACTACAGGAAGGAAACTCTTGGATTTGTACCAGGGAGGCTGAGTCACCTGATTAAGCCAGTCTCGCCAGCTTGCTATTTCTGACACTGGTCACACTGCCTCTGGAGACTGGGCCGCTGCCACTACGGCCCCAGAAGGCCACCACAATGACATTCTAGCCAGTTATTTGTCCTCCCAAAGTGCTGGTGAGGGAGCATTAGAAATGTCAGTCAGTGTCCACGCTCCTAGAGCAGGCATCTGTCCCTTCCTCTCCGTATATGAGCTGGGCCTCCACAGATGACAAGGGTCTGTTCTGTCTGTACCTTTGGCAACCACACACGTCTCATTTGCAAGCTCCTGACCTTATGTCAACCTGTCCTTACCCCCTTTCTCTGTTCACTGTTCTCAGTTATCATGTGCAGATCCAAGACCGGGTATGGGGGTGCTGTCCTTCTATGTCCCCATTTCCTTGCTCTGAAGTAATTTTTTTCTGGAGTTAAAGAGAAGCAGCAAACTGACGAGAAGACCTGGGAACAGAGCTCAGGTGGTAGATTCATGCCTCGAATGCATAAATTCTAGGGTTCCCCAGGGTTTGATTCCCAGCACCACTTAAACCTGGAGGTAGAGGCAGTAGTATTAGGATCTCAAGGTTGACATTGACTAGACTGCACAGCAAGTTCGAGACCAGCATTCCAAATATTCATCAACCTTTTAAAAAATTATTATTTATGTAATGTCTATGAGTACACCGTAATTGTCTTCAGACACATCAGAAGAGAGCATCAGATCCCATTACAGATGGTTGTGAGCCACCATGTGGTTGCTGGGAATTGAACTCAGGACCTCTGGAAGAGCAGTCAGTTCTCTTAACCACTGAGCCATCTCTCCAGCCCCATATTCATCATCCTGAACGAGCCTCTGAAAGAAAATTATATTCCTTTCATTCATTTCATATCCTGTTGACAAGATCTATGTATCAAATATGGTGAATTCCATGGTACAGTTTTTGCATATATGCAAATAAATCAACGAATAGAAATGAGTTATATAACCACAGGCTGTCTCCTGTACTTTTACAAATCTATGATTTTTGTTTTTGGCAAGCTTCCTTAGTGTTTACATGCCTGGGGCCACTTTTGCTTCAGGTTTAACTTGCATAGATAATGATATGCAAATTAAATCTCACCACCTTGTAAGAAGTAGAAACTACAGTGGCCTGCTGAATGTTTGTTGTCTTGAGTTTAGTTTGTCCAGCATTGGGGATGGAATTGAGGCTTTGCATATCGTGAAACTGCATCCCAGCCCCGAGACTAACGTCGTCTCCTCTTAACTGAGGTATGGCTTCCCTTAGTCCCATGATGAAGACACCAAATGGAAGATTCTGGAAAGTAGACAGTTCATAGGTTTTAAATTGTACTCCACTTTGAGTGGCCCAGTGAGATCTGTCATGCATGGCCTGTTTCCATCTCACTTGGGACATTTGCCATTCCTCTATGCAGTGTATTCACACCATATATGCTACTTCCTGTTAGACAACCATCTCCGTTAACAGACTGACTACCAAGGTTTCACAGTGCTTCTGTCCAGGTAACTCTTACTTTGCTTAATAATGGCTCCAGAGTTCAAGAGTCATGGTGCAATGAGGCTGCAAGTGCTAACACAGAATGGGTAGATTACCTTTGTTCAGGATGCAGGGTTAAGGATACCTGAGTGCTCAGGCATCTGCTGGGGTGTTGGAACATATCCCCCTTGGATAAAGTGGGGCTGCCCTAAGACTATTTCCTCTTTGCAGGCACTCTTTTCAAGGCTTCCTATGCTTAACTCACTTGATATTTCCAGCCATTCAAGTGTCTGCTCTCACCCCCGGCTCAGAAGGCAGTGTCCTACAAGGAAACTATGACTGTCTGACTCCAGCCTCCGCTCTTGGTCTCATTAGATTCATTTCTAGACTGACCAATACTTTGTTCCCCTATTTCTCTTGAAGGAGAAGATAAGAAATGTACCTGGGACACAGATGATTCAGAAAGTCACTGGGGGAAAACATTAAGCTGTTCCATCAAGCATAATATTGTCCAGAGAGATAACTACCGCCTAGCAGAAAAGCAAACCTCAATGTTCTGGCTCCTTCCCTGTCCCTGCCTTCCTCCTCCAGCCCAGCTGCCGAGGTTTGGTGTATTAAGGTTAAAGTTTGGGGAGGAGATGGAACAGGGACCACTCCAAAGCTCTTATCTCACACTCTAAAGGGAGGTTATGCTACTCCTGAGGGCAAGCAGAGAGCCCGGTACTAGCTTGCATCTCAGCGGACTGGATGCTAAGTGACTGGCAGTGTGTGTGAATATCCTTGCTTTGTGGACTGTGTCTACCTAGAGCTTGCTCCCACTGAAATTAGATCCTGGGGTCTGGGGCCTCAGGAAAGCAGATGACATCAGTGTTCCGGAGCAGAACCTGGCAAGACTGAGGGAACAGAATGAAAACATTGGACAGATGGGGCTGCTAACATGAAGGGCAGTCCTAGAGCATCATGGGAAAAGGAGAGAAATTAGATGCTGAAACAGAAGGCTAACGGGCATGAAAAAATATTTGAATAAAGGATTAAGAGGAATGAAATTACTTTAAGAATTCACAGGACACAGAGTTGTGAATAAAAAAAATTATGCAATAATTATCCAGTTTCTGTAATATTTTGCCAGAGAGTTTAAGTGATTTTAAACAATTGTAAAGTCTTCAAGGGTCTAGGGCACTTTCTGCTTCTGGAGCCTCTTCCTGAGTTGAGGTGATCCAGGCTGGCCATTTACCGTTGGTCTGCAGCGTCTAGTTTCTGGAGGGGCCACTTCTTTGATGGCTTGCATCTTTCAATAAATGTTGAGTGAATTAGCGAAGAAAACTTTCTTCCTACAAATAAAAAGCACCTAGTAACAAACAAGTGATTTGCCTCTTTCCCACTTCTGTGTGTCATACACAGTTTGGTTTTGAAGATTCTAGCCATCTGTTTTAATTCGTTGTGGACCATAGTGGCTTAGTATGTTAAAGGTGCTTGCCTCCAAACCTGATGATCTGAGTTCAGTCCTTGGTATCTACATGAGGAAAGAAAGAATCAAAGTAATTCTCTGTTATCCTAACCCCACAAAATAAATATAAGAAAAAAAATTTAATCTACTTATATATGCATTAGCCATTACTCTAAATCTCCCTACAACACACACACACACACACACACACACACACACACACACACACACCTCTGCCTACTTGACATGAAGTCTCCCATCTCCTAAATTGACCAGGAACTCACTATTTAGCTGAGACTGATCCTCCTGCCTCCACTCCATTTCCCCTGTGCTGGGATCACAGGCATAACCCCAAGCTTGGTATTATGCAGTGTACAGTGCTAGGTATCGAACCTACAGCCTTGTCTTAGTCAAAGCTCTATTGCTGTGAAAAGATGCCATGATCATGGCAACTCTTATAAAAGAAAGCACTTAGTTGGTTGGGGTTGGCTTTTAGAGGTTTAGTTCATAGTCATCATAGTGGGAAGCATGGTGGCATGCAGGCAGACACGGTGCTGGACAGGTAGCTGAGAGTTCTATATCTGGATCTGCAGGCAGCAGACAGAGAGATATATAGTGGAACTTTTTCAGACCTGCAAGCAATATAAATAATGACATAGAAGCTTTTTTAATATTTTAAAGCTTAGGCCTTTTGCTGGGCAGTCTTCCAGCTACTCTAACCTGACTAATCTTGGCACTATGTCACACGGCCAGCTTGACTTCTCTGCTCTGGTCCATCCATTCACCTCCATGTCTGTTGGCTGAATTCCTGCCTCTCAATTCTTCTCCCTGTCTCTTCCTGGAAGTTCTGCCTTCCACTTCCTGCCCAGCTACTGGCTGTCAACTCTTTGTTAAAGCCAATCAGATACAATTCTAGTTTGCCTTAGGCAGGTGAAGAAGAAACAAACATTTATAAAATATGAGGTTCTGTCTGTAAAGAATCAACAATTGAATATACAGAGACACAGTGTACCCTAACAGGGGGTGGGGAGAGAGAGAAGAGAGAGAGAGAGAGAGAGAGAGAGAGAGAGAGAGAGAGAGAGAGAGAGAAAGAGACTAGGCCTGGTTTAAACATTTGAAACCTCAAAGCCCACCCTCCAATGACACTTCGTTGGATAGGCCACACCTCCTAATAGAGCCCCTCCCTATGAGCCTGTTCGGCCATTTTCATTCACACCATCACAGGCCTCAGGCCTGCTAGGCAATCACTCTACCAGCTGAACTACATTTCCTGCCCCTACGTTTTCACAACACTCCCCAGTCAACATTGTGTCACACATGCAAATGACACATTGTTCTTTTGTGTGGTTCCCAGGCCTAGAAAGAATTGTATCATAATCTGTCATTTTCTGCATCTTTCCCCCCATTTAACATTATGCTTAGTGACTCACTTTTTTTCCTTCTTTTCTCTCCCGTATTGGGTCTAGAAGTTAGGGCCTTCTAGGTAAGGTAAGTGCTGTATCACTGAGGGTCACGCTCCGCCTGTTTTCCATGGTTGCTGTCTGGTATACTGTCCCCCTGTTTTAACTGCTGAAAATATATTTACCTACTAGGTAAATATACCACCCTTTATTTACCTTCTCAGTGGAATGTGTCTATATGTGGTAATTTTTTTTTTAGATGTTTATTGATATAATGAGTGCTCTATCTGCATGTACCCTGCATGGCAGAAAAGGGCATCAGATCCCATTATAGATAGTCATGAGCCACCATGTGGTTGGTGGGAATTGAACTCAGGACTTCTTGAAGACAAGCCAGAGCCAGTGCCCACTGAGCCATCTCACCAGACCCATTTATTATTATTATTATCTTTAATCTTTTTTTTACAGTCCAGTCGTTATCCCCCTCCCATTCTGCCCTCCAACAGTTCCTCATCCCATTTTCCCCCACTCATCTCCAAAACGATGTCCTCACCCCTACCCCTCACCCTGCCAGGCCTCCCCATTCCCTGGGGCCTCAAGCCTCTCAACGATTATGTGTATCTTCTCTGACTGAGTCCAGACCATGCAATCCTCTGCTGTATATGTGTCAGGGCCTCATATCAGCTGGTGTATGCTGCCTCGTTGGTTGTTCAGTGTCTGAGAGATCTCGGGGGTCCAGGTTTGTTGAGACTGCTGGTCTTGGTATAGGCTCACCCTTCTACTCAGCTTCTTCCAGCTTTTCCCTAATTCAACCACAGGAGTCCCTGGCATCTGTCCATTGGTTGCATGTAGTATCTGCTTCTGTCTCAGTCAGCTGCTTGTTGGGCCTCTTGGAGGGGAGCAATGCTAGGCTCCTGTCTGTAAGTACATCATAGCATCAATCATAGTGTCAGGCATTGGAGACTCCCCTTGAGATGGGTCCAAGGTGGAATGGTCACTGGACCTCCTTTCCCTCAGAAGCTGCATTTTTGTCCCTGCAGTTCTTTTAGACAGGAACAATTCTAAGTCAGAGTTTTTGACTGTGGATGGCAACCCTATCCCTCTACTTGATGACTTGTCTTTCTACTGAAGGTATGTTGCAGGAGATATTAGAAAATGCAGCTTGCCAGGCGGTGGTGGTGCATGCCTTTAATCCCGGCACTTGGGAGGCAGAGGCAGGTGGATTTCTGAGCTCGAGGCCAGCCTGGTTTACAGAGTGAGTTCCAGGAGTACAGTCAGGGCTATACAGAGAAACCCTGTCTCAAAAAAGAAAGAAAGAGAGAAAGAAAGAAAGAAAGAAAGAAAGAAAGAAAGAAAGAAAGAAAGAAAGAAAGAAAGAAAAAATGCAGCTTGTCAAATAAAGGCTAGAGTCGGTGACTGGGTGAAGGGGAGGTGGCGGAAAAGTTTCGGAGAGAAGGAGGAGAGAGGAGAGGCAAGATGGCAGGAGATGTTACCCTTATGTCTCTAGCAGCTATTCATTTAAAGGTTAGGTAATTGGATTAACAATTCTAATTGTGTGAGTATCTTGTGTATTGAGTATTTGTTGATATATAAATTTATTTGGTTAATCTTAAGCATTAAGAGTCTTATTTCTACTGGGTACTGGGAATTGTTAGATCTACCCCATGGGGGTGGTGGTTATTCCCTGGGTTTTGGGGGCCTGGACGCCACAGAGCTGACCAGCGGAGGCAACAGCCATGCCAATGTCTCGTGGGTCCCGGGCTGGCACTACTGGCCAGCTGGTGCCACTGCTAGTGCAGGAACTTAGAGCAGGAACATGGCGGTCAGGCCGGGAGCTAGCCGGAGCCAAGCTAGCCGGAGCCTCTTTTTCTAATACCTCCCGCAACATAGGTGGATTCTACAAGTTCCCTCTCCCCACTGTTGGGCATTTCGTCTAAGGTCCCTCCCTTTGAGTCTTGGGGTTCTCTCACTTCTAGGGCTCTGGTACATTCTAGAGAGTCCCCCCACCTCCTATCTCCCAAGTTGTATATTTCCATTCATTCTGCTGGCCCTCGGGGCTTCACTCCTGGTCCCCAACCCCGATACCTGATCAAGTTCTCCTTTTCCCCTGCCCCACCCCTTCGCTCTCCCACTCAGTCCCTCCCTTCCTCTGCCCTCTGTTTTCTTCTCTCTCCCAAGTGGGATTGAAGCATCCTCACTTGGGAACTATGGTTGTTAATCTTTTTGAGTTCTGTGGATTGTATTCTAGTATTCTGTGCTTTTTATTCTAATATCTACTTATTAGTGAGTACATACCATGCAGTCCTTTTGGGTCTGAGATATCTCATGAAGAATATTTTCTAGTTCCTTTCATTTGCCTGCAAAACTCATGATGTCCTCGTTCTTAAAGTTGAATCGTATTCCATTGTGTAAATGAACCACATTTTCTATATCCATTCTTCCGTTGTGGGACATCTGAGTTGTTTCCAGCTTTTGGCTATCACAAATAAGGCCATTATGAACATAGTGGAACGCATACCCTTGGGGCATGATGGGGCATTTTTTGGGTATATGCTGAGGAGTGGTATAACTGGGTCTTCAGGTAGACCTATTTCCAGTTTTCTGAGGAACCTCCAGAATGGTTTCCAGAGTAATTGTACCAATTTGCAATCCCACCAGCAAGAGAGGAGTATTCCTCTTTCTCTGCATTCTTGCCAACATGTGCTGTTACCTGAGTTTTTGATCTTAGCCATTCTGATAAGGTGGTATCTCAGGGTCATTTTGATTTGCATTTCCCTGATCACTTTGAACATTTCTTTAAGTGCTTCTAGGCCATTCGAGATTCCTCTGTTGTGAATTTTCTGTTTAGTTCTATACTCCATTTTTTTGGATTGGTTTTTTTTTTGTTTTGTTTTGTTTTTGTTTTTGTTTTTGTTTTTGAGGTTAACTTCTTGAGTTCTTTATATATTTTGAATATTAGCCCTCTATTGGATATGGGGTTAGTGAAGATTTTTTTTCCCAATCTGTAGGTTGTTGATTTGTCCTGTTGACTATGTCCTTTGTCTTACAGAAGCTGTTCAGTTTCATGAGGTCCCATTTATCAGTTCTTGATCTTAGAACCTGAACCATTGGAGTTCTATTTAGGAAATGCTCCCACCCCACCCCTGTGCCCATGAGTTTTGAGGCTCTTTCCCACTTTCTCTTCGATCAGATTCAGTGTATCCTTGATTCACTTGGACTTGAGCTTTGTGCAAGGTGACAAATATAGATCTATTTTCATTTTTCTACATACCAACTGGCAGTTAGACCATCACCCTTTATTGAAGATGCTTTCTTTTGTCCATTGTATATTTTTGGCTTCTTTGTCAAAGATCGAGTGTCGAGTGTGTGGTTTTATTTCTGAGTCTTCAGTTCTATTCCACTGATCAACGTGTCTGTCTCTGTACCAATACCATGCCGTTTTTTATCACTATTGATCTATTAGTATAGCTTGAGGCCAGGTATGATGATTCCCCCAGAAGTTCTTTTATTGTTAAGAATTGTTTTTGCTATCCTGGGTTTTTTGTTTTTTCCATATGAAATTGAGAATTGCTCTTTCCATGTCTTTGAAGAATTATGTTGGAATTTTGATGGGGGATTGCATTGAATCTGTAGATTGGTTTTGGTAAGGTGGCCAGTATTTACTATGTTAATTCTGCTGATCCATGAACATGGGAGATCTCTCCATCTTCTGAGGTCTTCTTTGATTTCTTTTTTAAGAGACTTGAAGTTCTTATACAGATCTTTCACTTGTTTGGTTAGAGTTACTTCAAGATATTTTATATTATTTGTGACTACTGTAAAGGATGTTATTTCCCTATCTTTTCCTCAGCCCATTTGTCATTTGTATAAAGGAAGGCTACTGATTTGAGTTAATTTTATATCAAGTCACTTGGCTGAAGTTTTTATCAGCTGTAGAAGTTCTCTGGTAGAATTTTTGATGTCGCTTATGTATACTATCATGATACTTTGACTTCTTCTTTGCCAATTTGTATTCCCTTGACCTCCTCTTGTCTTATTGCTCTGGCTAGAACTTCAAATACTATATTGAATAGATATGGGAAGAGTGGGCATCTTTGTCTTGTCCTTAATTTTAGTGGAATTACTTCAAGTATCTCTCCATTTAATTTGATATTGGCTGTTGGTTTGCTTTATATTGCTTTTATTATGTTTGGGTATGGGCCTTGAATTCCTGATCTCTCCAATACTTTTAACATGAAGGGATGATGTATTTTGTCAAAGGCTTTTTCAACTTCTAATGAGATGATCATGTGATTTTTTTTTCCTTTGAGTTTGTTTATATAGTGGATTACTTTAATGGATTCTCATATGTTGAACCAGCCTTGCATCCCTGGAATGAAACCTACTTGATCATAATGAATGATCATTTTGATGTGTTCTTGGATTCAGTTAGCTAGGATTTTACTGAGTATTTTTGCATCCATATTCATAAGAAAAATTGGTCTGAAGTTCTCTTTCTTTGTTGGATCTCTTTGTGGTTTAGGTATCAGAGTACATTGTGACATTATAGAATGAATTAGGTAATGTTCCTTTTGTTTCTATTTTATGGAATAGTTTGAGGAGTGCTAGTATTAGCTCTTCTTGAAAGGCCTGGTAGAATTCTGCACTAAATCCAACTGGCCCTGGACTTTTTTTTGGCTAGGAGGTTTTTAATGACTTCCTCTGTTTCCTTAGGGGATATGGGCATGTTTAGATAGTTTTCCTGCTCTTGATTTAACTTTAGTATGTGGTATCTGTCTAGAAAATCATCCATTTCATCTAGATTTTCCAGTTTTGTTGAATATAGGCTTTTGTAGTAGGATCTGATGATATTTTTTTTTTTTTTTTTTTTTTTGGTTTTTCGAGACAGGGTTTCTCTGTATAGTCCTGGCAGTCCTGGAACTCACTCTGTAGACCAGGCTGGCCTCGAACTCAGAAATCCGCCTGCCTCTGCCTCCCAAGTGCTGGGATCAAAGGCATGCGCCACCACCGCCCGGCGATCTGATGATATTTTAATTCCTCCGTTTCTGTTATGTTTTTCATCTCTGATTTGTTAATTTGGATACTGTCTCTGTGCCCTTTAGTTATTTTGGCTAGGGGTTTATTTATCTTGTTGATTTTCTCAAAGAACCAGCTTTTGGTTTTATTGCTTCTTTGTATTATTTTCTTTGTTTCTATTTGGTTATTTCCACCCTGAGTTTGACTATTTCCTGCCTTCTACTCCTTTTGGGTGTGTTTGCTTCTTTTTCTTCTAGGGCTTTCAGGTGTGCTGTTAAGTTGTTAGTGCAGGATCTCTCCAATTTCTTTACAAGGGCACTTGGTGCTATGAATTTTCCTTTTAGCACTGCTTTCATTGTATCCCATAAATTTGGGTATATTATGCCTTCATTTTCATTGAACTCTAAACATCTTTAATTTCTTTCTTTATTTCTTCCCTGACCAAGTTATCATTGAGTAGAGAGTTGTTTTCATGGGTATATGGAGTTTCTGTTGTTTTTGTTGTTGTTGAAGTCTAGCCTTAGTCTGTGGTGATCTGATAGGATGCATGGATTATTTCAATCTTCTTGCATCTGTTGAGGCTTGTTTTTGTGACCAATTATATGGTCAATTTTGGAAAAGGTACCATGAAGTGCAAGAAGAAGGTATAGTCTTTTGTTTTAGGGTGAAATGTTCTTTATATATGTTAAATCCACTTGGTTCATAACATTTATTAATTTCTGTTTAGTGTCTCTATTTTTCTGTTTCAATAACTGTACATTGGTGAGAGTGGGGTGTTGAAGTCTCCCTCTATGACTGTGTGGGATTCAATGTGCTTTTTGAACTTTAGCAAAGTTTCTTTTATGAAAGTGGGTGCCCTTGCATTTGGGGCATAGATGTTCAGAATTAAGACTTTCTCTTGGTGGAGTTTTCCTTTGATGAATATGAAGTGTACTTCCCCATCTTGCTTGATAACTTTTGATTGAAAGTCTATTTTATTGGATATTAGGATGGCAACTCCTATTTGTTTCTTGGGACCATTTACTTGGAAAAATTTTTTTTTCAAGCCTTTAGCTCTGGGGCAGTATCTGTCTGTCTTTGTCATTGAGGTGTGTTTCTTGTTGCAGCAAAATGCTGGATCCTGCTTGCATATCCAGTCTATTAGCTTATATCATTTTATTGGGAAATTGAGTCCATTAATATTTAGAGATACTAAAGACAGATGATTATTAGTTCCTGTTATGTTTGTTGTTGTAGGTGGCATTACGTATATGGGATTCTCTCCTTTTGGCTTTGTTGTGAGATGATTAATATCTTGCTTTTTCTTTTATGTAGATAACCTCCTTGTGTTAGAGTTTTCCTTCTAGAATCCTCAGTAAGGTTAGATTGGTAGATAAATATTGTTTAAATTTGGTTTTGTCATGGAATATTTTGGTTTCTCCATCTATGATGATTTAGAGTTTTGCTGGGTATAGTAGCCTTGGCTGGCATTTGTGTTCTCTTAGGTTTGCATGGCCTCTGTCCAAGATCTTCTGGCTTTTAAGGTCTCTGTTGAGAAGTCTGGTGTAATTCTGATAGGTCTGCCTTTATATGTGACTCAGCCTTTTCCCTTGTAGCTTTTAATATTCTTTCTTTGTTCTGTGCATTTGGTGTTTTGATTATTATATGATGAGAAGATTTTCTTTTCTGGTTCAATCTATTTGGTGTTCTATAGGCTTCTTGTACATTTATGGCCATCTTTTAGGTCAGGGAAGTTTTCTTCTATGATTTTTGTTACAGACATTTTCAGGTCCTTTGAGCTGGGAATCTTCACTTTCTTCTATTCTTACTATTCTTAGGTTTGGTCTTTTCATTGTGTCCTGGATTTCCTGCATGTTTTGGGTTAGGAGTGTTTTCTGTTTAGAATTTTCTTTGACTATTGTGTCAATATCTTCTGAGGTATCTTCTGTGCCTGAGATTCTCTCTTCTATCCCTTGTATTCTGTTGGTGATACTTACATTGGTAATTCCTGACCTCTTTTCTAGGTTTTCCATTTCCAGGGTTGCCTCCATTTGTGTTTTCTTTATTGTTTCTACTTCCATTTTTAGGTCTTGGACTGATTTGTTCAATTCCTTCACCTGTTTGATTGTTTTCCTGAATTTCTTTAAGGGATCATTTTTTGTTTCCTCTTTAAGGGCTTTTACCTGTTTACCTGTGTTTTCTTGTATTTCTTTCAGTGAGTTGTTTATATCCTCCTTAAAGGACTCTTCATGAGATTATTTTAGGTCAGCATCCTAGTTTTAGGGTGTGTTGGTGTATTCTGGGCTTGCTGTGGTGGGAGAACTGGGTTCTGATAGTGTCAGACTATATTGGCTTCTGTTGTTTATGGTCTTGCATTTGCATGTCACCATCTGGTTATCTCTGGTATTAACTGGCCTGGGTGTCTCTACCTGGAGCCTGCCTCTTCTGTCCCTTGGTTGCTGCAGGTCTCATGGAAGGCCTATGACCCTGGATGTAGAAGACCTCCTGGGATGTCTTCAGACTGTGGAGTCTGTGGCCCTGGCTATAGCACACTTCCTGGGAGGGGGCTTCAGACTGAGGGTCTTCAGAGGGGCAGTCATGCTGATGGTCTGCACAGGCAGAAGGCATTGCCTCTTGTTTGTTTTTTTAAACTAAAAACATTGCTGTCTAAAATCCTTTACACACATCTTATGAACAGTTGCATCAAAAGTTCTGTGAAGCTTATACATAAGAGTGGAATTAATGGGTCAGATATATAAACTGCACCAAAGTGTTTTCCAGAGTAGGCAGGTCAGGTAGGTGAAGCCACTTACCTTCCCCCACACAATGTCTTACCAACACGATCTGTGGTCATCTGTGATTGACCATGCAGATGGTTCAAGCTCCCTTGTTGTGAACTCTATTTGCATTTACTAGTTCCCTCAAGATGCTGAGTGTCTTTTTATCATTGTTGACCACAGGTGCTTTCCTCACTGGATTGAATTGTATGCTTGTTTCTGAGTTATTTGTTATTTATTTGTTTTGTCGACTTGATACAAGCTGGAGTCATCTAGAAGGAAGGAACTCCGTTGAGGAATTGCCTCTGCCAGACTGGCCTAAGGGCAAGTCTACGGGGGCATTTTCTTGATTGATAGTTAATGTGTGAGGTCCTGGATCACTGTGGGTGATGCCATCCCTGGGCAGGTATTCCTGGAACATATAAGAAAGCAAACTGAGCAAACCATGGGGAACAAGCAAGTAGGAAACATTCACTACTCTCTTGGTTCCTGCCTACAGATTCTTGCCTTGACTTCCCTCAGTGATGGACAATAAGATGAAATCATTCTTTTCCCCTCAAGCAGATTTTGGCCTGTGTTTTATCCCAGTAACAGGAAGCCCACAAGGCCTCTGAAGTAGGTTTGATGACAATAAACCCAGTATTTTGGAGGTGCAGACAATGTGATCAGTAGTTTAAGGTTAACCCCAGCTACATGGTGACTTTGAGTATAGCCTGGGCTACATGAGACCTTGTCTCAAAAAAAATGACATCAACAACAAGAGTGGCCTCCTTTAGACTATGTCTGATGAGTTGTGGACTAGGGTGTGTCACAACTGTAATGACTGGTTACCACAGCCACATGGAAACAGACACATAGAGGGGGGTGGTCTCATGAGATCAGAGCATAAGGAGACTGGTCTACAGAGCAAAGCACCCAGAAAGTGCCAGTTACCCAGAGTGGTTAGGAAAAAGACAAGGACGGGGGAGTGAGCTGGGCCTAGTCAGCACCTTCACTTTTCCCGATCGATTTAATATCATTCTTTAAAACTGTATGTGTTATTTGCGTGAGTGGTTTTCCTACGTGCCTTTATGTGGACCATATGTGTGCAGTACCGGTAGGAGACAGAAGAGGGCATTAGATCTCCTGGAACCAAAACAACAGTTGTGAGCTGCAGTGTGGGTTCTGGGATTCGAACCTAGGTTCTCTGCAAGAACCTCAAGCTCTAAATCATCTCCCCAGCCCCACCCTAATCAATGTCTGAAATGTTTCTACCTTAATTGCTGCAGCTGTACATAAGGGTTGTTTCCCAGTGATTTCCTTTCTTTCTGCTGGCTTTATTTAAGTGACTCCTGCCTCCTTAGATGGCTTCCCATTCTCCCTTGCCTGGGAACACTTTGCCACACATGGTTTTGGTCTCAATGGAAACCAACCTATTTTAAACACTGCATAGGCATTTTTAGAATCTTTTCAGGTTAGGAGAAAATCATTTAGAAACATTCTTACATATTTTCTATGGTGAATCATATGACATGTGATGTCTGAATAAAGTTGGGTGTTCTTTTATGTCCCTTGCTGGGAGGAATGAAAACTGAGTTTCTGCTACCTGTGACATTTTGACATTAAACACTTGCTCCCCTGGCTCCCTCCTTCCCTCCCTTCCTTCCTTTCTCTCTCCTTCCCTCCCTCTCTTTTAAAATAATCTTATATGTGTACACATGAACATTTATGTATATGAATGTGTGTGTGTGTTTTCCATGGTGTGCATGGAGGTCAGAGAACAAACTCAGGTATTGATTCTTACCTTCCACCTGATACAGAGTCTCTTTGTTGCTCGTCCCAGGGCATGACAGGCTAGCAGGCCTTGAGCGTCCATGGAGTCTCCTGTGTCCATCCTCTCTCTCTGGGAACACTGGTGTTATAGACACCTGCTACTGAGTTTACCCAAGTTAGTATGGGCTCAAGGGGTTTAAACCCAGTCCTCACACTTGTATAGCAAATGCCATATCTTCAGTCCATTCAGTCCTGTCTGTCGTAAGTATTCCATGCATGATATCTTCTCTATATGTTAGAAGTGGTCACAGCCCAAGTTGGTGTTGATGAACTTGGGGTGGATCTTCTATAGAGCTGTGGGACTGCTTACGGATACCCTGGTTCTTGGCTGGGCATGGGCCTGGAACCCTGAGACTCCAAGGGAGAAATGGCAGGAGTTCAGCCATGTCCCCAGAACCCAGGGTCCTAATAAGCAGTCTAATCTTCATGGACCTACATTGTTCAGTCACATAGGCCATTACAGCCCCTCACAAAGTGCACAGGTAGAGGGTGTGACTACAGGCCTCAGGCCCTAGAGATTTACATACTAATGGAGGTTAGAGGACGGAGCCAATTAAGCATTCTTCCCAACCCTTCCCACTTCTCCCTCCCTATTTAACTCAGGTCTGCCCTAAGTTTGGGGGGGGGGCGGGGGATACATCCAGATCCATCCACCACCTGCCATGAAAATAAACCCTTTTGGAACCAAGGACTTCCTTGTATCATTGGGGCCTGCCGTAGCCAAAGCTTCCAGCCTTTGGAACTCCAGACCTTTCTCCTGCATGTGGGACCCTTTGCCAGAAAGCCTCAGGACTCTTCAGCTGTGTCCCTTTTCCCACACAGAGCCTGCAATTTATTTGGTCTGTACCATCAAAGACTTGCATAGGGTACACAGGTACTTCCTGGTCCCCACCATACAGCTTCTGGCATGACAAAGACATCCGTCACTTTGCCTTAATAGACGAAGCTGCCTGGATTGATGCTCCCATCAGATAGGTCATAGTTGGTGGGGGCATTGTTCTTGACTAGCTTGTTGTCCTGGAAATGGTAGTCCTGACCAATCTATTGTAGGAATTCTTGTGGATTGCAGCTCAATGATGGTAGCCTTTCTGCTCAGCTCATGCTCCAGAAGGCCACCAGGGCAGGGTGCCAGCCTCCAACACGAGTAACTTTGCATGGCCCTTGGTGTGTCAGTAACTGGTGACCCCTTTGCTCTTGGTCAGTCTGATGCCATCAACCATTGCATCCTGAGGGAACACTTTGTTCATGGAGACTCTGTGGCTGCTGCCTCTCCAGGTCAAGTTCAGGTTTTCTCAGCCAGAGCACCCTCTTTTCCTTACTTCCCTCAAGGCAGGCCTTCTTCTGGTGGACAAGAAGCAGGCATACATCGGTGTGAGTGATATTGTGGGTGGCCAGATCTTATGGGAGTGCCCTTTGCATCTGCTGATGACGGACTTGGCAGAGAAGATCTGGGCATTCTTAGGTGAGGGGTGCAGCACAGCACACGTGCCTGCAACAACCACAGTGGTGCTTCCACAGTGCCCTCAGCCTCCACATCTTCCTTGTCCACTTGGGGTCCCGGCCTGTTAACTTCTTACACAAAATAGGTCATCCCAGCTTGTGAGCCCAGAAAGACTATGAAGTGTGCAGTCTTGGGAGGGTCCTCTTTGGGAAAGTTCTTAGCTTTGACATAGTACCTGCTGTTGTACTCTGAGGCAAGCATCCCCAGACACCATGTCTGAAAGCAGAACTTCTGAGATGTCATGTTGTAGGGTCGTTGGCCCCTGTCTGCTCCAACACTGGGTGGAATGCTGGGAGTTTGACTGCGCTTACCCCACACTGCTTCTAGGGTGGGTGCCAAGCTGTAGGAAAGTGCCAAGACAGCAATCTGGGGTGAGAAGGTGCCGTCTGAGACACGGGAAAGCTGGAGCTGGCTCGGGGTCCCTGGGCCTGTGACAAGGCTCGGGCTGTGGGGTTCTCAGACTCTTGGACATCCAGGCACTGCTGGGAGTTGCCAAAGAGCAGAGAACAGAGTCTGGGATCTGTGGGTTGGGACAGCATCTAGCCTGGGGCTGGGGGACAAGGGGAGCTCGGCTTGTCTCATGGGGTGATTGCTCTTATCTTGGTGGAGGCAGGCTTGGTGGCTGTTGTGGCTGGGAGCACAGAGAAGCCTTCTAAGGGAGATTAGACTTCGGCTCTGTAGGCAAAGGCCTTCTTCATGGCTCGTTACTGCAGATCTTGATGAAAAGATACAGTCCATGGTTCCAGACAATTTATTGTCATGGTGGAAAATGGATGTGTAAAACTATACCCCACTTTTCAGGGTGGGCCTGAGATTAAATACTTTTTTTCAGGGAAGAATGTCTGGTAAGGGAAGCTTATTGGCTAAGCCTTCCAGGCCTCTAGGTACCTCATTAGCCTGGAGAACTCTGTCTCAAGCCTATGTGACCATAAGACATGTTTATTTTATGTGACAAGCATGGCACATGTTCCAAATTAGGAGTCTGGCAGGGAGCTGGGAGTCACCTAAGCCTCAGGTGTGTGCCCACCGAGTCTCCGGGTCTCAACCTGCTCTACCTTACCAAACTTCCTGGCATGGTTTTACGTCCCACAACATGTTATCCAGCTCTGCCTGTAGAGGAGCTGTATTTTTTTTAAGACCCTGTTAAAATTTTATTTGGAATTGTATTGCATATATAGATAACTTCTGGGGAAGGAAGTGTGTCTTTAGGATATTTAGGATACTGGGCATATTTCAGACATGTATTTAAAATCATTTTGTAGTTTTCTAATGGCCTTGCAGATATTTTGTGAGATACATTTCTTAGGTGGTTTCTGATTCTTCTTTTTATTGTAGATTGAAGTAGAAACCTAAGGGTTCTTTGGAAAGTCAGTTGTGTTGGATGGTGTTTCCATGAAGCGGTCACGGGTGAAAGGATGTTTTGCTAAAGCAAGCACGTGAAAGAACATGTGATGAAGGATTCTTCATTAACAACAGGCAAGTATTGGTGCCCTTACATTGTGTAATTGAGCTCCATCTGTCGGGACTCCATAAAGAGAATACACCAAAAAACTTCTGGTGGTGTGCTGTGGTTTCTTGCTGCTTCTGAGGACTCGTACCAATCACCGGCAGAGTGATGTCAGCTGATACTGACTCATGCGGAGTTTTGCTAAGACAGACTCACATGCTGAGGCAAAACACAGTGAGGGAAGACCTGTGGAGAGCATGTGATGTTTGGAGGGAGTATAAATAGGACTGAGAGAGGCTTGCTTGTAGAGCTAGCTCTTCATATGTTTCTCGGTCTCTTGTCTTTGCTGATCTTTGCTTCACTGAGAGAGGCTACAGCAAAGAATTCTTGGTGTCCCTGTTGGTTCTGGTCTCTCCTGCTGACTTGTGCTGATTTGGCTAAGGCCTGGCTGTTCCTGTTATGTCATGCCACTGCTGCTGATTCATGTTTGCTATCCCAATTCTCCCTAACTGGACTGCTGCTGTATCCGTGAAGTATTTGCGAGTGGATCTAGCTGCTGTTGCTGACCTGTGAACCAAACTGCTGACTTCCTGACAACACAGATGGGATTGCTCCAAAGAACAATTTCTAAACAGGTCCACTTTCCCCTGTATCCTTTCTTTCCCATTACCTCTAGTAGGTGGTGGGCTAGAAGGGAGGTTAAAGCATTTAAGAACTGTCATTAAAAGTAGGTTTTGAAAAACTAAAACTTACAGGAGATAGTGATAAAACACACATTTAGAAATTACTTTTGCTAAAAACAATAAGAACAAAAGCCACTGGACACTAATTTGGCCCCACAGGGTAACTACAAGCAGGGTGAAGTCTGTCTGCTCTGCTTGCATTTGTACCTGTTTCCTTCACTTTGAGCCACCTGCTTCCCTCTGCAGATAGACATATCAATCATACAAGGTGGGTCTACTTAAAAACCAGTAATTCCTGGGCTGTGGTGGCACATGCCTGCCTTTAACCAACAGAAACAAACAAACAAACAAACAAAAAAGAAAAAGAAAAAATAAAAACAAATAAACCAGTAACACCCTCCTCATTCTCTTTCAAGGCTGAAGGCACAAAGATAATATAGTACTTGAGGGTAGAGAGACAGTCCCATTCGTAGTAGAGTGATCACCTGGCATGACACCCTAGGTTCCATTGCCAGCAGTGCATAAAACCAGGCATGGCGGCACTTTTGTATACTAAGATCCTATGAGGGGGGGGGCGGAGAAGAAAAAGATAAAGAGGAAAAGCAGTAAACAGGCAATTAAAGCTCAAGCCAACACTCAGATGAACCTGGAGTCACTCGGTCTCCTATTTGTCCCCTCCCCATTCTGCACTGAACAGCACTCCTTTCTCTGAGCTTTACCACAGTTCATCAATCAGCACTTGAATAGGAGGCTGAGCCTAGGCCGTTGGGGTTGTAGGAGCCAGGACAGTTGCCCTACTTTTGCTTATGGGTAGTGTTTCATTTTATAAAGTATGCTTCCTAACTGTTAGCAGCGAGCCAAGTTCAGAGGACTTGTTTGTTGTAGAGGGATTTTAATCCAGCCACATGTTTACTCTGGCTGAAATGTAGATACACCCTTGGCACACACCTTTAATACCAAACAATGAATATAAAGTTAGCTTATAGAAGGAAGCACCTGTGCTTGAAAATTATGTCTAATTGAGTGGCAGACAAAGTGATGAATCAGAGAAAGATGTGACAAAATAGGATGTGCCCAACTCTCACAAGAACAGAGAGGAAAGAGAGGTGATTTGAGAGAGAGCAACACACACAGAGAACAGTTTTTACCAGGACAGTTGTACAGAGACAGGCTGCAGAAAGACAACAAGCTAGACACAGGTGAAGACAAAATGAGCCAGAGAATGGGAAGGAGCCAGAAAGTTAGAACAGATTGCCAAAAGTAGTATGAGACCAAGCAGAGCAATTCAGTCAGAAGCTGAAAGAAGCCAGTTTGAACCAGCCAGCATGAAGAGGGGTTTTGAGCCAAAAGTGTGGAATTGACCAGCAAGCCAGAGTTCAAAAGAGCTAGAAAAGGTGAGCTAACTCAGCAGTAAGTCTCAAGCTGGAAACATTCTAGGCCTAGATAAGATTGTATGGAGGCTAGAAGCTTCAGGACTAAGCCTAGGTTAGCAGACTGAGGCAGTAAGCCTCCCAGATGACAATTACACCAGGCAAATAAAAAATAAATTTATAGTTTGTACCCCACTTTGGGTATGGTTGATAATTTGGGGTTGAATTCTAAATATTGAATATCATAAATTGTCAGGACTCCTTTGTTCATCTAATGAAGGCTGTAGACTGTTAGAAATTCACACACACACATAACACACCACACACACACACACACACACACACACACACACACACACACTACTCCTGGGATTACAAAGAGAGCAGTTATATGGAAATGCAATCCTGTTCACAGATCCTTGGGGGAGAGGTTTCTTGCGAACTCTGGTGGTGTGCATAGCATCTGGTAATGAGGTGAGCCCCTAAAGCTGAGCTGCAGCTTAGAAGTCTTTGTCTATCTCTGGTTGACCCTATCTTGCTCTGGTGCATCCTTCCAGGAGGCCTTTTGATGCTTGATATCCTTGAACCACTAGTAAATCCCAACCTCCCAGAGTATTGAGGCAGATTGCATTTGGCAAAAGCAAACACATTTCACAGATGATAGCCTCAGACAGACGGTGGATATCAAGACATTTAATCAGAGGGTTCTGACATTTCAGAATTTGAGGGTTTGGAGTTTTGTTGGCTTTGGGGCATAGGCAGAACTTAATAAGCCAAGTAAATTATTATTCAGCTCTCTGCTGTTAGCTGTAAATAGCCTTTGACAGGTTCTGCCTGTCATCTTATGAAGAACATTAACCCTCTCTCTAACATCTTTTTCTGAAGAAAAATCATTTCTAAATATACATATTAATTATAAAATAATAAGACAAATGAAAGATTACAAAGCCAGTTGCTTTTTTTTTTTTTTGCTTTTTTCCAGAATCAAAAAGAATTGTTTAAGATATTTTTTAAAGTACAGTTTTTTTTTTTTAACTTTTTATTAATTTACATTGTGTTTTGGCAACAGGCAAAGTTACATAATAGTACAGCTTCTTACCAAATAGGGACTGGAGGGGGAAAGTCAGGGTTTAAATTTAGAGATCTTAACAGTTTAGTTGGGAAGGAACTTTCCCCCTTTCTGACTTTTTTTGAAAGCTTTGCTGAAACCAGGACTTTATAGTCTTGCTTAAAAGGGAACAATAATAAATATAATTGAGAGCTTTCCATAACACATAATGGCAATCATGGGACCTGCTGGGGAAAAATACATCTTCCAGATGACATGATCAGTCTGATATTATTTATCATACTTATTTAAGTCAGCTTAAACCTTCATCAAACATGTTCTATATGCCATGCACTGTGCTAGACATGAATTGCAGTGCCGGCTAAGAGTCTAAGTTTTATGCCAGGCTTACATGCTTTGTGCTAAGCGTGCTAACAAGCCAGGGACCCAAGGCCCAACAAAACAAGACACAACTTGAGAATATATATTTTTGAGTTTTAAAATCCTATGTGTGTGTGTGTCTGTGTGTGTGTGGGTGCTTGAGGAGTTCAAAGTGGGTGTCAGATCACCTGGAGCTGGAATCATAGTCGATTCTGCTCTGCCCTGCTTCGGTGCTGAGAACAGAACGTAGGTCCTCTGGAAGAGCAATAAAGCTTAAACAGCTGGGTCACCTTTCTAGCTCCCTATCCCAAGTCTTTTTAATGATGTGTTTATTGTCAATGGAAGTGCATAGCATTCTGCATTTAGAAGAATCTAGAAATTGTTTTTACCTCCACTTTGACCTACAATACCCTGGACACAGATAGACATCCAAGGGGCTTGGGAATAGACTTGGTACAGAAGACGAGGTGATATGAGGTAATCAGCGTCTTCCCAAGGACGTGGCTGGAACAAGAAGGGTGGAAAGCAGTCACCTGAGTTTGGACTATCCTGGGCGGTTCAAGATTTGGTGGCTGAAGAAGTGCTTGCTGACAGGAGCCTGGTATAGCTGTCTCCTGCGAGGCTCTGCTAGGGCCTGACCAATACAGATGCAGATGCTTGCAGCCAACTATTGGACTGAGCATGGGGACCCCAATGGAAGAGTTAGGGAAGAACTGAAGGAGCCGGGATTGCAACCCCATAGGAAGAACAATATCAACTAACCGGACTCCTTCCCCCCACCCCCCAGAGCTCCCAGGGACTAAATCACCAACCAAAGAGTACACATGGAGGGACCCATGGCTCCAGCTGCATATGTAGCAGAGAATTGCCTTATCTGGCATCAATGGGAGAGGAGGCCCTTGGGCTTGTGGAGGCTCGGTGGCCCAGTATAGGGGGATTCTTGGGCGGTGAAGCCAGGAGTGGGTGGTTGGGTTGGGAACGGGGATGGGTTGTGGGAGTGTTTCGGAGGGGAAACTGGGAAGTGGGGTGGGATGTGGGGGTGCTGCTGAGGGGAAACTGGGAAGGGGGATGGGATGTGGGGGTGTTGTGGAGGGGAAACTGGGAAGGGGAATGGGATGTGAGGGTGTTGTGGAGGGGAAACTGGGAAGGGGGATGGGATGTGGGGGTGTTGCGGAGGGGAAACTGGGAAGGGGACAACATTTGAAATGTAAATAAATAACCAATTAAAAATTGTTTTCGTGGCTGATACATGGAGAGGTTAGACCACAAGGGGGCGCTATTGCTGCACACGTTTCAAGGCAGTGCTGGGGCAGGGTTGGCTAAAGACCCGCTCCTAACAAAGAACCGCCAGAGACTGAAATCAGGGCGGCCACCCCAGAGGACAAGGCAACTCCTTCAGAGGAGAATAGGAGACTAAGTTTGTCATGGGGAGGCTCTAGATCAGAGTATTTCAAAGGACCAGGGCCGTTGTGAACCTGTGAAGGCTGACGTGACAAATCCTCTTGACTGACTCAGGCAGTTCAAGCATTTAGCTAAATATTAATCTGTACGGTATGAGGAGATCGCTGGACGAAGTCATGAGTGTGCAGACTTAGTTGGGCAATATGTTCTCTCTCAAATAGTCAGGCACCAGTAAGGAGATTTAAATGGAGAACTTGGGGTCTGCCTGATTGTTTGAGCTGGGACAGTGGCCTTCTCCTGCCTCAGGGCTTTGCTGGTATCCAGCTTACTCAGTGCCAAGTGCACATCTTAGGAATTCTCAGCCTCCATAATTATGTCGTGCAGTTAATATGTATGTATGCATGTAGGTAGGAATGTATCTATTATATACATATACTATATTAATGTACATACACTATATTAGTACACATATATTATTATGTCTATATGTCTATTATATGTACACACATTTATACATTCTTTTGGATCTGTTTCTCTGGAGAAGCCAGACTTATACAGTATCTCTTACAGAACAGTGTTTGTCTTATATACGTGGGGTTAAACGATGTTGGGCATTGGTTTTGTGAGCTTTGTAACGTAGGCTGGCTCTAAATGGCTAAAAACATAAATGGCAGACAGGGATAATCAACATGGGAGATGTTGAAGACCATCACACAGGGCTCATTTATGAACCAATCACGCAAGGGAGAGAGGAGGTCCTTAATTAGGAAAAGTCTCAACACTCATGGTGCATCCCATGCTGTGGTTACGTTACCAACGCAATGAGCCAGGGGCCTTACATTCCAGATGGACTCTCTGTCACCCTTGCTTGTCCAGGTGTGTATAACAAGGGCTAAGCTAGCAACAGCAATAAGAACGAATATAGGCACCGTGAAAAGCATCCTGAAAAGTCCCAGGAAAGTTAAATCTGGGGTACCATGTGATGCAGTAATTTTTCTAGGTCCATTTCCAAACAGATGAGAGACTCAAAGAGACGCTCATCCACCCATGTTGTGAGCTAGCGTCCTCATTTCCTGTACAGGTGCCTGTCAGAGAGGGGCGGAGAAGCAAGATGTGGTTCATATGTACAGCGGGGAGTGCAAGCCGCAACTTCTAATATACACACAGAGTCAGCCTTTGAGGAGAGGAGAGTCCTGCCCGACCCATGCTTGACCAGCAATGAACTCTGAAGCAATCATGGGTGGAATGAGGTGGTTGAAAAAGGACAAACACCATATGGTTCTATTTACCTGAATCCCACAGTAGCTAGACTATGAGTCAGGGGTACAATGGTGGCTACACACCTGGAATCCCAGCACTGAGAAGGCTGACCATTTCTGCTCTGTGGGTTTTAAGTCTTGCTATTGTGGGGTGCTGTGAGAAGGTTGGAAGAAGGAGAGGGAACAATCTTTCCTGCCTGCTGCCTCTGGCCTTCATGTCTGCTGCTGAGCCTATGATCTGACTGTGACCATCTCCCTCACCTTCCCCAGGTCAGGTTTCTTCACGCTGGTGGCTGTGTTCTCTCTACAGTAGCACCAGTGCCAGCTGCCAGCTGCCGGCGGCACACCATGCAGTCAGGTTTCTGTTTCGTTTCCTTAGCCTACACTATGAATGTAGACAAGCAGAGTGTGGTGACAGTCCTAGCAACTTGGAAGGTAGACGTAAGAAAATCAGGAACTTGAGGTTAGCCTTGACTTTAAAAATAAAGAGAGAAGAAAACTCACGAGAAGGCTCTGGGTACTTTTGCAGTACAGGGATGCAGGAGTTGGAGGGTGCATTGAGAGAGGGTGTCTCCTAGACAACTTACCAAGTACTTTATGTAGCTGGAGGTGTGTGTGTACGTGTGTGTGTGTGTACATGTGTACCAGTCACATCACATTGACCCTAAGTCGTTCCAGCTTTGTCCCTTTTGTACCAATTACAGCAATTCCTCACTTGGCCACCAGGGGGAGGGCTTCCCTTCCTACCTTTGTGATCAGAGTTGAGCAGAGTTTGTGATAGCTAAAATCCAGCCACAAACTATTTCAAATAGTATTAGAGGGTGCTGCATCTTTAAGACAGCCAGGAAGGCAAGGGAAAGCCCAACATGAGTCAAATTGTCCATCCCCAGCATAGGAGGGTGTGGTGGCTCATACCTATAGATGTAACTCTTGGGAGGCAGAGATAAGGAGACTGGCAAAGTTTATGAAACTAGCCTGGGCTACAAAGTAATTTCTAGGCCAGCCTGCACTATGGTGCGATACGTTGTCTCAAAACAAAATACCTTTAATTCTAGCACTCGGGAGGCTGGAACAGGCAGATATCTGAGTTTGAAGCCAGCTTAGTCTACTTAGTGAGTTCCAGGAGAGCCTGGAACTATGTAGAGAGATCTCTCAAAAACAAAGAAACACATAAACAAACACAACAAATACTGAGGCTGGTGAAATGGCTCAGCACTTAAGAGCACCGGTCTTACAGAAGGCTTAGGTTTGGTTCCCAGTACCCACATGGCAGCCCACAACCATCTCCAGGCCAATGCCCTCAGACTCTCCGTGAGCACCAGGCATCAGTGTGGCACACAAACACACATATACGCAAATACCCATACACATTTTAAAAAGCAACAAACAAACAAACAAACAAACAAACACTACAACAAAACCAGACTGTGTGCAATATATCACACAACTTTAATCTCAGCATTTAGGAGGCAGAGCCAGGTAGATCTCCCCGTGAGTTTGAGGCTAGTCTGGTCTACAAATTGAGTCCCAAGACAGTGAAATCCTGTCTTGAAAACAAAAGCAAGCAAACAAAACAAACAAACACACAAACAAGTAAAAAAAAAAAACCTTAAAAAAATCCCTAAATAACAGCAGGGGGGAAAAAAACCCATCTTACTAATATTGAGAGCAATTTTGACAGATTTTAACAGTGCTTCAATGATGCTTAGTGGCTTCCAAGAGCCCAGGAAGAGGTGGGTCCCTCACTTCCATCTTATGGGCACTAGGGTCCCCAGGTAACTGTGTCCTGACCTCAGGCCACTGTTTTCTCAGCTTCTGCTGTCCTCAGAAGCTTCCACTGTCCCTAAGGTGCAGGTCACACGAAGAAGGAAGGAAACATGACCAGAGATGCTTTGGCTGTACTGAGCACGGCCCAGCATGAAGCTAGTGCCTGTGATCGCTCTGTTATTTCTATGGAAAAGAGGCCATTCCATTATAGAGTCTCCAAGTGACCTTCCCATGAGCACCCAACTTTACTACCTTTAAAGACCATTGACAGTGTAAATGTGAAGGGAAGAAAGCAGGCAGGCTGGGATAGAAAACACAAGCCAAAAACATATATATATATATATATATATATATATATATATATGAACTAACTCGCACATATATTACATATATGTAATATATGATAAATTTTATATATATACACACACATCACATATATGTGATACATGATAATACACACATATCGCATATATATAATCATGATAATATATATATGTATATATAATGCATGTGTTGTCTGCTGAGCCATCACTCCCGCACCATTTCCTTCTTTAACAGGTCCCTCTTCCTTATTCTGTTATACTTGTTTGTGGTTCTATGCATTCAGCCTCAACTATACAAAAGTCAGTTGTAAACATTTGAAAAGGACAGCTAAGCAGTCGCTTCTCTCTCAGATAACAAATTTCATTCCACAGTTAAATTATTATTTAAAAAAAAAAAAACCACCCACACCTTTTGTTTGTCTTTGTTAATTATTTAACTTTGGCTTCGTGTTTTCTTGCTAAACATTCCTAAATAGATTAAAAGAAAAGAGAAGTGAAGACCATCCAGAAACGTTGGTTGTGGTGGGTGCTCGTGCGAGGAAGATGGAGGAGGCATCTCAGCCCTGCTGTGGCTGTGCAACTCTTTTTCTTTTCTTTTCTTTTCTTTTGGTTTTTTGACACAGGATTTCTCTGTGTAGCCTTGGCTGTCCTGGAACTCACTCTGTAGACCAGGCTGGCCTCGAACTCAGAAATCCGCCTGCCTCTGCCTCCCAAGTGCTGGGATTAAAGGTGTGTGCCACCACTGCCTGGCAGCTGTGTAACTCTTGAAAACCATGACCCTCTCTGGAACAATTGCTCTGTCAGAGTTAAACGGGTTGTGTCCTCAGGCAGGATCTTGGGTGGAAAGTTATTATTTGGTTATTGTTTGGAGGTTTATTTATTTTTAATTATGGTCACAAGACCACACATGTTCTTTGATGAACTGATCCTTTTTTGACCCTATTTTATAACTGATTCCCCGAGGACCTTCAGATTTGTTCCTTCCTTCCTTCCTTCCTTCCTTCCTTCCTTCCTTCCTTCTTCCTTTCTTTCTCTTTTTCTTTTTTGTCTTTCTTTCTTTCTCTTTTCTTCTTTCTTTCTTTCTCTTTTTCTTTGTTTTTGTGTGTGGGGGCAGTAAGGTTGAGGCCAAGTTTTTGTGTAGCCCTGGCTGTCCTGGAACTCACTTTGTAGATCAGGCTGGCCTCAAACTCACAGAGATCCACCTGTGTCTACCTCCTGAGTCCTGGGATTAAAGGCTTGAGCCATCAACTTCCAGAGGGATCTTCTGATTCCTGATTCTGCTCTGTGACCGTGAGGGTGGGAAAGGATGCTTCTTATGGCGTGTAAGAATTAATGGGGGAGACACAGTAGCAGGAAGTGACTGCACATATTTGCAATTCTAGCACTCAGAAGACAGAAGCAGAAGGATCACAGTGTTTGAGGCCATTCTGCTCTATATAAGAAAGTGTAATGGCAAGGGTGACATAGGAGAACCTATGTGCACGCCTGTAATAGCATTGGAGGAGCTGAGATAGGAGAGCAGATGCAAGCCTGAGACTAGAAGGCCATGCTATTTCTTACCCTCCTAACTAGACAGCTCTTGCCAGGACAGATGATTCCGTACTTAGCTGCTTACTATCACATATTGGTACGTCAGTGTCTCTGTAGCCAGAAGTCTGGGTCTGGCTCAGTTGGGTTCCAGGCTCTGGCCTTGACACAGGCTGCTAGTCACCTGAAGCTCAATGGTAGAGATTTGTTCCTGTGGTCCAGCAGGTCATGGGCAGGACCCGCTCATTGTTAGCTTCAAGCCACAGCTTTGGTTGCTGATGAGAAGCTGCTCAGAGTCACTGGAGTTTGCCTGTGGCTCCTTGCCATGGTCGGTAGGTGAGCCTTCTCTACGGTGGCCACTTCATAACAGCTTCAAGACCAGCACACAGTGAGTCCTGCGTGTCTGTTCACAAGAAGAAGTCTTATTTATGTGGGCACTCAATCATGGAAAGACACTTGTCCCTTCTGGAATAATCTGTTGGTACAGTGTGAATCACAGATCCTATTTCAGCAAAGGCATAAACTCCTGAGGTGGGTGTCCTGGGGGTGGGGGCATTCCCAGTCCTTCCAGCACATTCTCCCCGGACCTCTGTCATAGATGAATGAATTAGGCACATGAGTGAATATTAGGTTTCTTCCTGGTCTTTCCTGGGATCACCTCCAAGGCTTGGGATGGCTCTGTGCTTGTCCTACACATTCTGAATTTATTTTAATCTTGAGTTCCTTGTGGTTTTCTTGTGGTCACAAGTCCAGTGCTGAGGTCCAGGGCAGACTAACCCATCATTGGTTCCACCCAGCTAGAAGAAGCCTCTCTGTGCTCGGGGTTGGAAACTCTGCCATTTTAACACTGTATATATTGCATGACCTTCTTCCTGGAATCTGGAATCCACTTGGTATCCACATGGGGCAGAGCCCTGTGGTTTTTTGAGTTCTTGCTTTTGAGGATTCATCCCTGGTATGTGATAGTCGGTTTCAGAATGCCTTTGTCAGCAGGGTTCCAATTCTCAGTTCCTGGGTGGATGTGCACGAATGCTCTACTTGTACACAAAGCACTGTGATTCCTGGTAGTGGCCTTAGAGTATAATCCCTCTGAGTGTTTTACAACGTGCCACAAACATTAAGCATCTCCGGGCTCTTCTCGGAAGGGACGTTCTGTATCTCTGACATACTAGTGAGAGTAACGCGGTCAAAGTTAGTTGGGAAGAGAAACATGTGGGAGGGTGAGGGGGGTTGGTGGGGGATTAAAACACTTCTGCTTTGTGCAGCCCCGTGAGAACCGTTTTACAGCTTGAAGAAATAAACACACATTTACAGCCAGACAGGATCATCTGGAAGGCTAATCGCCATTTTGCAGTTGGGAAGATATTATAGGGATGACTGTTCTTTAGAATCTAGTGCTTCACGGCAATTGTAATAAACTTTCCCTGGCTGTTCTTCTAAATGATTACTTTGATTTTTTTTTTTTTTTAAAGATTTTCATTTCAGACTAGTTTTATGCTTATTGGCAGATTGCAAAGATCATTCAGGAGGCCCTATAAACCCCACTCCCCTTACATTTGTCTAATGATTTCCGGTTGCATATGAACCTGGGTCCTCTGAAAGATCCGTGCATGCTCTTGACTGCTAAACCATTTTTTCCAGCCCTGATAAGCTGTTTTTTTGTTTTTTTTTTTTTTTTTTTTTAATTTATCCAATTTTATAATGGGCAGAGATTTGAGCAAATACTTCACCATAGAAGGTAAACAAATGGCCGATAGCTAGGTGTGGTAGTTCATGCCTGTGACCCTAGCACTTGAGAAGCTGAAGGACGAAGATTAGCATAAGTTAGGCTCATCTACATAGTAAAACACCACCTCAAATTACTGTTCCTAAAAGATATATAGTTGACAAATAAGAAAAAACAGAATATCTAAGATTAGACATAATTAAATCAAATGCAGACTAAAACCAACGGGATCCCACTACACCCTCATTAAGAGAAATTAAATTAAAACATAGTGACAAAAATATGGAAGAACTCTGTTCCATGGGAATAAAAGAATTGTGCAAACATTTTTTAAAGGTATAACTGTTTAGCAGAGTCTTAAGCTTGGCCGCCATATGGTCAATCCACCCGACGCCAGGTAGCTGTTCCAGAGAAAAGACAGTACTTATCCAAAGACAGGCAGAAGCTGGGCGGTGGTGGCGCACGCCTTTAATCCCAGCACTTGGGAGGCAGAGGCAGGCGGATTTCTGAGTTCGAGGCCAGCCTGGTCTACAGAGTGAGTTCCAGGACAGCCTGGGCTACACAGAGAAACCCTGTCTCGAAAAACCAAAAAAAAAAAAAAAAAAAAAAAGACAGGCAGAGGGATCAACCCTGGAACATCCCCACAGTGGAAAATTACTAAGTAACAGAAACGAGTGAGCTAGTGCTAGCCGGACACATGCAACAATGTAGAAGAGTCTCACTGTAACTATGCTGAGTGGAAGGTTTCAGACAAAGGACTACATAGAATTGTAGGATTCCATTTGTATTCCACTCTAGAAAATGATGGAAGCACCTATGTCTGCTTAGTGGAGATTGGAGCGGACTACGTCGGAGAGACAGGGGGACATTCCAGGGGGATGGACACATAAACTATCTTGATTGTGCTGATGGTCTTGGGGCCTTTGCATGCTTCAAAACATCTCAAATTGTCTGCTATCAATAGACAATCTGTGTGTCAATGAGTTACAGCATACTAACGATACTTTAATAATCTTCTGTTTGTGTGTGTGTGTGCTTGTTTTGTTTGCAGAGACAGGATGTCATGTACCCAGACCTCAAGATGTCTATGTAGCAGATGATGGCCCTAAACTTCTGATTCCCCCTGCCTCTGTCTTCTTCCGTGCTGGGATTACAAGTATATGCTGCCACACTCAGTTTATATGTGGTTGGGAATCAACATAGGACCGTGTATGTGCTAGGCAAGCACTCTACTAAGTTATAGCATCCCCAGCTGTGAAGTATGTATGTGTGTGTCTGTGTGTGTGTGTGTGCAAGTGCGCATGCAAGTGTGTGAGTGCATGTGCGCACACCTTAGCTGTCTCCTTGATCACAATCCTTAGGTTTTTGAGGCATGGTTTCTTTCAGAGCTCTGGTAATGTGGTCGACAATCCTGTGCTACTTATATGAGATGGTCTCTCACTAAACCTGGAGCTCATTTGTCTACTAGGCTGGTGATTAGCAAGCTCCAAGTATTCCCCTGTCTCTGCTCGCCCCCCCCAGCCCCTGTGTGGACCACGCCTAGCTCTTTTTAATGTGGGTGTTGGAGATGCAGCCTCATCCTTCCAAAGCAAGCCAACATCCATGCACTGAGTCACCCCCATAGCCCTCCAAAGCTTATGTTTTATTTTTAATGATTTAATTTGTTTTTGTCTATGCATATGTAGCTATGTGTATGAATGTACATATGAGTGTGGATAGCCACAGAGGGCTGAAGAGGATTTCACGGAGCTGGAATTACAGCTGGAATCCTGTGAGTCACCCAGGGTGGTTGTGGAACTCAAATGCCTGCCCTCTGGAAGATTACCACTTAGCTATCTCTCCAGCCCCACCCCTCAAGGCTTTAAAAATGATAATACGAAAATTCTTCACTGAACCGTTGCCAAGAAATTTTATTGCAAAATTCCTTTTTTATCAAAGTAAGATAAGGTGGTGCCAAGAGCTGCAAACCAAAGGGAGCCAGCTGCTCCAGGCAGGAGGGCTTTCTGTCTACGAGTCTTCTGCAGAGGGATGGGGTCAGCTAGGAGAGGCTGTGGCACTCAGCAGAATATGGGCACCATGTGCAGGGGCTCACCCATCCATCTCCTAGCTGAGCTGCCCTGCTCTCCCACGAATGACTTTCAGCCTCCAGGGCTTCCTAGGAGGCTGGTTTCCTATTGCACAGTGTTCTCTGAGGCCTGCCATAGCACCAATAGGGATGTGCTTAGCAGTCGCAAACCCTTGGCTCTGCATGGTTGGGCTTTATATGGAGAATTTATCAACCCTGAAATCTGCATCTGCAGGGCACATAAAATTAACCTCTCTGTGTGTGCCTGTGTATGTGTGTGTATGTGTGTGGTGTGTTTTGTTTTATTTTGTGATGAGGGTCTTGCTATCAATCCTGGCTTGCCTAGAACTCACTATGTAGCCCAGACTGTCCTTGAAGCTTTGAAGCTGTCAATGTTCCACCCCGCAGCTTCCCAAATGTTAGAAGAATTCGTTCTGATGGTAGTTTTAGTCCACCAAGTCAGATAGACAATATACAAACAAATGTTTTTTTCTTTTCTTGTGTGTGTGTGTGTACTTGTGGAGGTCAGAGGACAACCTTAAAGGCCATTCTTCCTCAGGTGCTGTCTACCTTGCTTTTTAAAACAGGGTCTCGGGGCTGGAGAGATGGCTCAGTGGTTAAGAATACCGACTGCTCTTCCAGAGGTCCTGAGTTCAATTCCCAGGAACCACATGGTGGCTCACAACCATCTGTAATGGGATCTGATGCCCTCTTCGGGTGTGTCTGAAGACAGCTAAAGTGTACTCACATACATAAAACAGGGTCTCTGCTTGGCCTAGGGTATGCCAAGAAGGCTGGGCTGAAAGGTTGGGAATCTCAGACAGCCTCCTGTCTCACCTCCCCAGTGCTGGAATCACAAGCATAGGTTCGTCTTATATGTGGGTCCTAAGGAATTGAACTCGGGTCCTTGTGTCTGGACAACCTATTGGAGAGTAGAAGTCTGCCACTCTTCTTAGCACCCTCTTTGGAGTAGCTTCTAAGCTGAGGAGGCTTTATGTAGAACTTTGGATGGGGCCAAATAATGGGGATTAAAATATTCACTTAGCCCTTGCTACATGAAGATCTGGGGGCCAGCCAGGTCTACAGAGACAGGCCCTGTCTCAAGTAAATAGTAAGTTGCTTAACTCAAAGCATTGTTGTAGAGATTAAATGTGTGGGTTCTTAGAGTGAGAGCTCTGCGAGTCTCCACTGACTGACATTATCATGTGGAGTGTGAACGGTGCTTGTCCACTGTCCCCAGGAAAGGGGCCACTTGCCTCTCTGATCACTTCTCTTTAAGGGAAGGGCTGGAGAGGACAGGCCCATAAGTCCATCAGAATCTCCTTGTTGCAGGCTTTGTCAGTGATGGGAGAACAAGCAAAGGTAGCAAGTTTGGCCTTTCACAGGACATATTCTTCTAAAAAGCACTCCCTCCAGCAATGGTGGCATATGTCATTAACCCTATGACTGAAGTTCAAGGATACACTGGGCTATGTAGTGAGACTACAGCCCAAATCACAACAAAGTACCCTGACCAGGTACTCAAAACCTAAAGCCAACCATTGTGGTTAGCGGGATGTCATCTGCTTTCTTCTGTCGTCTGCTTGTTAAGTCCCAGATGTGGGCACCCCAAAACACACTGTGAGACCTGCAGGTCACAGAGAAACATGGGGTGATACATGTAATGATCCCCAAAGCTAACTTCCTCTGGTTTGCCAGGGACCATGTAAGGCACTGGAGCTGCCCACCAGTGTTGACCCTAAGACAGGGCCGTGTTCTTTTATGCATCTGTTTTGACATAGCCTCTCTCTCTCTATGTTCTCTAGGCTGGTCTCTCTCCAGGACTCACGTGATTCTCCCAAGACAGCTTTATTCTGCCCTTCTGCAAGAGATCCAGTCTGATGGATCAGAGTTCCCATCACATGCTTATGAGGTAGGTGTTGACTATTGTCCGACACCCTTTGCAGAGAACAGCAGACGCAGAGCAGATAATCTGTGGCTCACACCAGCTCCTGTCAAAATTTCTTTGTGGGCACTTTCTATTCTCAGAGGATGTCTAGTGATACCTGTGGTATCTGGGGAAGACTTGTAAGAATGTTGGACTGCAATGTTATTCTGCCATCTTGTGGTAATCACATTGTCAGGATAGATCTATCTATCATCTATCTATCTATCTATCTATCTATCTATCTATCTATCTATCATCTGTCTATTCATTCATATCATCTATCTATCTATCTATCTATCTATCATCTATCTATCAATCATCTGTCCATTCATTCATATCATCTATCTATCTATCTATCTATCTATCTATCTATCTAATCTATCTGGGACGGGCACCTGAAAGTTATCCAGGACACTTCCTCTTCTGAGAAGAACAAATGTTCAGCCTTCCAAGACTCTTTATTAATAACCATTACACTCTATGAAGAATATGTTATCTAAATAGCAAATTATAGCAGAATGTGGTAGCACACACCCATAATCCCAGCACTCAGGAGGCAGAGGTATGTTTGAGGTCAGCTAGTTTCTATAAGTGAGATCCTGTCTCCCTCCCACCCCCCCAAAAAATCAAGTTATACTAAGATCAATTCTTTTAAAACATATTTCTTAAATTTTATTTGTATGGGTGTTTTGCCTGCATGTATATCTGTGTACCATGTGTGTGCCTGGTGCCAATGGAGGCCAGAAGAGAGTGTTAGATTTCCCCTGGGACTGGAGTTACAGATAGTTGTGAGATGCCATGCAGATTCTGGGTATTGAACCCAGGTCCTCTAGAAAATCAGCCAGTGCTCTTAGCTACCAAGCCATCTCTCCAGCCCCTTAGAGTAATCTTTAAGTTGAGAATGGGGGTGCACACTTATAACGCCCAGCACGTGGGAGGTGGAGGCGAGAGGGTCATGAGTCAAGGCTATCCTGTGCTATGCAGCATGACCCGGTCTCAAAAACAAACACAAATATCAGTCTTGGTTCTTGTGTGCGATAACCTCAAATGTGCATTCAGGTAATGTCTGTTTGCTGTGTGGAGCAATTGTAGGCTTCCAGAGATAATGAGATACAATCTCTGCCTTCAGCGAGCTTCAAAAACGCTGAAAAAGACCCAAAGTATGCATTTGTTATAGAAATGGAATGAGGTTGAGATGCTTTGGAAATTAGGCAAAATCTACTGAGGAAAGTGGCACTGGAGTCCCTCTGGGGAGTCACTATGACTTCTTGGAAAGACAGGGCATGATGGGCCTGCCTGAAACCTCAGCATTTGAGGGGTAGACACAGGAGAATCAGGAGTTCAAGGCCAGTCTTGCCACATAGTGTGTTGGAGGCCAGTCTAGAGTACACGAGACCCTGTCATAAAGACAAAACAAAGGAAATGTGTCGGAGAGTCCTAGGCAGAAACCTGTGGGTTAGTACGAAAATTTGTAGACCAAGTACCACTATCCCAATGATAGTATTTTTTTTTCCAGTTCTTTAAGACAAGAGTTTCTCTATATAGCTCTGACTGTCCTGGAAACTTGCTTTGTAGACCAGGCTGGCCTGGAACTCACAGATCTGCCTGCCTCTGCCTCCCAAGTGCTAAATTAGAGGTGTGGATTAGTCCTACTGCCCAGCCTAGTCAAAGTATTATATTTTTAAAATACAGCATGCATAATTTAATGCACAAGGGAAAGGAAGGTATTACGATTGGTTCTTGTGTTCTCTTCCTGCATCCCACAGGATTGTCAGGTCTGTTTCTACACATGCACAAAGAGATAACCACACCCACCCACCAACACACACCCCCACACCCACAGTATTAATGAGAAGGGCTATTTAAGATTATTCTGCTGCATTTTGTTTTAAAAATTCAATGTTGTATGGGTAAAGGCCTTCACCACCAAACCTGACAGCATGAATTTGATCCCAGAAAGCCACAGAGTGGGAGGGGAGAACCAACGCTTGTGAGTTAGCCTCTGACCTCCAACATGGAAGCTCCAGGTGGGCACATTCCCCTCCCCCAGCAAGATAAATAAATGTAAGAGTGGTAAAACATTGATTGGCTGAAAGTGAATAGGGGAGACAGGCAGGTGGCTGGGAAAGAGAGTGGGGTTTGTTCTGCCTAAGCTAAGCCGCAGCAGGGTATTGTTTACCTGTCTTCAGGAATCTGGAAATTTAACTAGGAACCCCAGAAAAACCTCTCCATGGAGCCAATTGAGAGATGACATCACACTGGGGATCTGTGACGGTGTTCAGGAGGCACAAGGGAAAGAGACACAGAGGCAACAACAGACTTCAAAGGATGCTTAGGCCACTGGGACACTGTAGCTTGAGGTGAATCTGAGATGAGGTTTTCTATCTGGAAGTGTCCTGACAGACTAAGAACACCTTAGCAGTTTTGCCCAGTAATGGTGGCATATGCGTTGTGTCTCAGCACTCAGGAGATAGAGGAAGGGAGACCAGGATTTCAACACCATTCTCAGCTCCATAGGGAGTTCCCAGGCAGCCTGAGAGATTTTGTGTATCTCATGTACAAGGCTGAGGCTCGAACCCTGGTCTCTACGAGCGCTAGGAAGTCTACCACTGAGCTACCCCTCCAGCTCTAAGTGGGTCGGACTTCCTGAGACATCTCCAGTGGCTGAGGGAGGTCTGGTCTGGAGGCGAAGACCAACAAATAGCTATGCCGAGGGTGGCCTTGGAGATGGAAAAGAATAGACTGCTGATATTTTTCCTTGCCTGTGTAGACCCTGCGGTGCCACATCACAGACCCCTAATCAGGGACTGCATCCATTACTTCTGGGCCCCATTGAGACCAGTTCCGCCCGTTTGTGCAAGTGATTATTAACTCCCTGACAGCCTCATGAATCTTTTCTATATTTTGTGGTCTTGCTTCTGTTTTTCTTCTGCCAAGGACTGCTCACTCCATGGAAATCTTGGTTAACCGTAAGATCTTGCCAGAGAAAGCGAATGCCTTCAGCGAACACACCCAGGAAAGCTGGTCTCCTGCACGGCTGGGAGCCTCCAGGAAGAGGGCTCCCTTGTGATTAAATAGCAACTGAAGCTGTTTTTTGTCTCGTTGTTAACATGTGTCTGCTTGCTTTCACCTAACATTCCAGTGCTGAGAAAAGCCCAAGTCCCATCACTCTTGGCAGAATCTGTTCAAGATGCTTTCCTCATTCAGTAGTGAGAAAGGGTTGGGTGGAGGCCAAGGTCACTGGGAGACTCTCCCCTGGTGCTTGAGAGCTTCCTGCCAAGATTTCCTATCCCTTTGGTGGCAGATTTGCTGTGGGAACAGCCTCACCATCTGCACGGAGCCTGCAGATAGAAGGCACACAGGACACGTGGGCCTCCCTGCCCCAGGCCTGCAAGAGCTGTAATCGCCACTCCTGTTGCCTGCTCTTGGGAAACAGGAAGTCTGAAGGAGTGCTTGTGGTTCCACTGGGTATTTCAGCAGCCCCAGGACAGAATTGCTTAACAGATGAATGCAGCTCCCAGGTGCAGAGCAAAGCGGCAATCAACAATAGCTGCTTGCAGGAACCATTTTGTGGGCTGCTATTTCAGAAAAAAAAAAAAAAAAAAAAAAAATCTTGGGGCGAGATGGCTCAGCAGTTGAGAGCACTTGCTACTTTTGCAGAAGGTGTACATTAGATTCCCAGAACCCACTTAGTGGCTCTTGGTGGCTTGCAACTCCAGTTCTAGGGGATCTGAAGCCCTCTTCTGGCCTCCTCAGGCACTGCACACATGTGATTGGTGCGCGCACACCCCCCCATAGGCTCACAAACATAAGTATACATAGTAAATGAATAGTTATTTAAAAAAACAATAGAACATTATTGGATTTTTTTTTCCATGAAAGTGTCTGTAGGTCTGTCATGGTGGGAATATTCTACCGGCTTGTTTAGGAAATCATTTTTAAGAGGAATGAAGCAGGCTGGACTCAGGTAGAACAACAGAGGGTTATTATGAGGTTATGGGTGACGCTCTTTGGAAGAGTGCTGACAGGTATGCACGAGGTTATTCCACAGTCACTACACAAAGCTGGATGCAGCACAAAGTCTATAATGTCAGCACTTGGAGTGGATACAGGAGGTTAGAGGTTCAAGGTCCCTCTCACTAACATAGCGAATTAACATAGAGGCCAGTTTCAGCTACTTGAGACTATATTAAAAAAAAAAAAAAAAAAAAAAAAGACCTAAAGGCAAGATGGTTGAACAATACAGAAAAGGAGAGAATTTCTGTCCACAGCGATGAACAGATGCCACAAGAACTCTCAGAGTAGTCAAAGGTTAGTAGCAAGACAGAGATTCAGGGTTCTTTGCTTCAGCAAAAATACTGGGATTGATTCAATCCAAACGAGGAAAGTTTATTTTTGTGATCCTGCATATGGACCATTCTCCAAGCTCTACGCTGGGATACCCTGACGACTCTATTGAATTTCTAGCTCTTGTGTGGCAAGTGCGACGACACATGGATGATGCAGACCTGTAAGCTTAACGTGTCAAATTGGTAGGAAAGGGAAGAGGAATGACTTTGAGTAAAGAAGAAAGTTGCTGGTACACAGTGGTCCACTGATCCCTGTCTCTGTTGTTAATGAGATATGGGTGAGCTAGCCTGGGATCACCCCCTTGTGGGAATCGATGCTAGGGACACAGGTCCCTGTGCCCTGATCTTGGCTCTCATCCTGCAGTCTCGAGGGCTGGATGGATTGTCACTGCCGTTCAAGGTTCAGCACGTGCCTCACTAGGTTACCACACCCTGCCCAACCCTTGAACTGTGTTCTGTGGCCAGCAGAACTGTGTAAACAAGAGTAGCTGGCAGGCTCCCGCTTCTCATGGTTTCTGCTCTGAGATGAGCTTTCTAAAATGCCTCTGGAGTCCCATAATCCTGGATGTGATTTCCAGACTCCTCTGCTTTCTTATTCCAAATTTTTAGGCAAGTGGCTCAAACTTCTTGGAAACATCCGTGCTAAAGGTCACAATCCCAGAAGGTATCGACTGTCAACCTCCAGGCTACGTCCAGGTTGTTGATACCATGTAGATTTGGACAAACTGAATTGGAGTTGTGATTTGTTTTCCATCCCTGGTTTTAGGGTGGTTGGAAGCAATGCAAGTTATGAAATATTATACTGGATTTACTTCCTTTTTTCAAATTTTCAATCACCATGTATCTAGGTCATCATGGAAAAGTAAAAAAAAAAAAAAAGAAGAAAAGAAATAGAAAAAAAAATACTTTTTTCTGCTAAACCTCTTTGATTTGTATAGTATTTTGACTTTATACTTAGCATGTATTATTATTATATATTATTAAAAAATAGACAGAGTTATAGCTCCAGCTAGCCTGGTACTGCTACGTAGATCAGGCTGGCTTTAGCCTTGTAGCTATTCTCCTGCCTCAGTCTTACAAGGGCTGTGATTGTAGACATATGACATACTGGCCTATCTAACCATTTTTAGCATAATAAACCACCCCAGTCTCTTGGAGTTTGGATTCCGTTTGTTCCTTAAGCATTCACATGTTGGGGGTTTAGTCCTTAGCATGGTGATTTTAAGAAGTTCTACAGGAGGTAGAAATTTGCTTCAGGGGTTGGGGGATGTAGCACTCAGGAAGGAATGTATGTGGGGCTCATGATACCCTGGTTGGGCTCTTGAGAGAGTGTTTTTATAAAGGTACATGGCTGGGCCTGTCTCTCAGGCTTCCTGTCTGGCTAGCTCTGACACACTCTTTCCATGATGTCATCCACAATGGGACAGAGGGAATAGAATCCTTGAAAGAGCCAACTTTATGCTGGAAAAATTTGATAGTCAAACTTGGACGTAGTGGCTCAGGCCTGTAATCCAGCACCCAGGAGGCTGAGGTAAGAGACTTGCTGTGAGCTAGAGGCCAGTGGGGGGGGTGGGAGGGAATGAAAGAGGGGGGGAAAAAAGAAAAGAGGCCTGAGGGAGAGACTTGTGGTGTGGTTTCCTCACGGTTTTCTTCCTTTTCTTTCCACTAAGTTATTTCTTATGTAGCTTGGGAATTTCAAGCAAACTGAACCAGGAATTCACAATTAAAAAAAATAAAAAGTATGGAAGAGAGATGAAAGGCTTCCATTCTGTTGGAATATGCGTGTCAGGGGCACGCGCCTGCTGATTATTTCAGTGGCAAGTCTTTTAATTAGCAGGCCACGGTCACAGGCTTTCCTATCGGATCGTATAACTACTCTTCCAACGGGTTTCCACCAGGGAACCTGTTAGCTGAAGTAATAGATGACCCAATTCCAAGTTAATAAAGAGAAGATGGAAGATTTCCTAGCTCACATTAAAAAAAAAGGTCCAGTGAGATTCCTCTCTCCCAGCTTTGCGATCACAGTGCCCTAAGGCTGATAGCAGCGTCAGCCCACACTAATCCTGTCAGCTTCCTGCCCACTCCTGTCGTTAGAGAGAGGTCAGCTTCCCATGGCAGCAGGAATGCTATCTTCCCAGGAGCTCTGGTAACCATCTCCTCACATCTTTCACACACAGGCTTAAGTGTACCCGGGGGATGGACATGTTTGTTTGGCTTACACTATCAGCTGGAGTGTGACAGACACTAAACAGTCAACCGTAAAGTCCTCCACATTTTTCCATTTGCGGGGGATTGGGGAGGAGGTCATCTGATCAGGGGTTGGCAAGCTATAGACATCGAACCCTATCTGGCTGTTTTCAAAAGTGAAGCTTTCCTGGCCCGTGGCCATGTCCATAGGCTCACACGTTGCCGATGGCCGTTCTCATGCCACAGGGGCAGAGCTGAGTAGCTGTGACGGGAAGCCATGGGATCCATACAGCTTAAACAGTTTACGGTCTGACCCTTTGATGAGTTTGCTGACCTTTGTCCTGGATGAAGAAAGTGGAACGGAGATTAAACAACCAGTCTAAAGTCAAAGGGTGGACAGGAAGCAGGGAACGGGCACCCATAGACCCACTGCCCCAGGTCTGCCAGGGGAGTTTCTGTGACTGAGCTGGCATTTCTGCCATGTCTACCAAAGGGCCTTACAAATAGAACAAGGCTGACCTAAGCTTGCATAAATCAATGTCTGCAGCAACCGATCCATTCTTAGAAACAACTATTTCAGGGGCTGGAGAGATTGCTCAGTGGTTAAGAGTGTTTGTGCCCCTCGGGAGGGCCTAGGTTTCATTCCCAGTCCCCACATGCCAGTTCACAACTGTTTGTAGCTCCAATTCCAGGGGGGATCTTCTGGCCTCTTCCAGCCCCAGGCACACTTACATGCAGGCCAAAAGAAAAAAAAAATCATGTGAATATGAAAAGGGGCTGGAGGAGGACTGGAGAGATGGCTCAGCGATTAAGAGTTAACTGTTGCTTTTGCAGAGATGCAGGTTTAGTTCCCAGGACCCACACGGTGGTTCACAACAGCCAGTTTCAGGGCATCTGATGTCTTCTTCTGACTGTCTCAGACACCAGGCAAGTGCATGCTATGCAGGTAAAGCACTCAAACACATAAAGTAAATAAATCTGAAAAGTGGGGAGGCTGAAAACAGGGCTGGAGAAAATGAAAACCATAAGCCTCCAGTAATGTTCTCTCTCATTTTACACACAGGCTTACATGCACCTGGTTCTAAAGAGTACGGCTAGAGGAAGCCCATCACTGCTTAGAATAATTGTTTGGGGCGTGGTAGATTCAGATGCCCAATTTTTGAAAGACACCAACACCAACTGGCATGTTAGAATATTTCAATAACCAGTGGGATAAAATGAAAGATGTAACAAATAACTTAGGTATGGTGGCACATGCCTGTATCCTGGTCCTTGGGAGACACAGGTTGGAGGGTAACTCCAAGTTTCAGGCCAGCCTGGTCTACAGAGAGTTCTAGACCAGTTATGGCTACTCCATAGTAAGGCTCTGACATATATAAAATTTTCATGTAGACAAAATGTTGATTCATATTTAGTTTGATGGTATTAGAACAATATATGTTTGGTATTGACCAGACTTCAAAGTAATTCTTTTAAGCTGAGCTCTCACTAGAGAAGGCTGGGCTTGGATTCACGGAATCCCACCTGCTCCTGCCTCCAAGTGTCCAGACTAGATGTGATCTCTGTTTCCATTTGTTTTATTTTTATGTGTGTGTATGTGTGTATGTGTGTGTGTGCGCGCGCACGTGCGTGCACATGAGTGCATGCTCATATATACAGAAGTTAGAGGAGATCTAGTGTTTTCCTCGATTACTTTACACCTCTGTCTTTGTCTGTCTCTGTCTTTGGGTCTCTGTTCCCTCTACCCCATCCCATCTCCATGTGTGTATACACTTGAGTGTACGCTCATATATAGAGGTCAGAGGAGGAGATCTAATGTTTATCAATTATTTGACCCCTCTGGTGTTTTTGGTGTGTGTGTGTGTGTGTGTGTGTGTACCTGAAGTTTGCCATTTCTGCTATGCTTGATGGCCACCAAGCTCCCAGGATCCTCTTTTCTCTCCCCACTTGGGTTATAGGCAGATGTGGTTGTATTAGACTTTTATACAAGTGCTGGGGATTTGAACTTGGGTCCTATATTGTCCACAACCATAAATGTTAAGCTTTATTCACTAGAGGTAATTGTTTCAGAGGCTTACTGCTGAATAAGCTCACCCTTTGTAGCTCTTTCTGAACTCTAGCTTGCTGGTCCAACTCAGCAGTTCTGCCTCAAACTCCTCTCCAAGCTGACTGATTCAATTTAGTTTCTCTTGGCTTCTCCCTGAATTTCTCTGCTTGGCCTCAAACTAACTCTAGCAATTTGTTGTACTCTTCTGACTCCTTCTTCTCTGGCTTCAGCTGCCTCTGCTGACCTGCACTGAACTGCATGATCTCACAAACGAACTCCACTCCACTGCACTCACTGCACTGACTACATGGACTCCCAATGGACTCTTTGCCTACACTGTTCTTTAAAGGCTTCTTTCCTGTGCTGTTCTCATGAGAACTGGGCATATCCTTTCTCTGACTCACTCTGTCAAATCTTTTCTGGTTTGTCACTTTGTCTGCCACTCAACTAGATGTCACTTTCAAGCATGGCTGCTTCCTTCTACAAACTAACTTTAGTTCATTGTTAGGGATTAAGGTGTGTAATGAGGGTGTGTCTATATTCTAGCTGGATCACACAGACCTAGAAGGTCTTTGTTGGTGATCCTTTGCCAGAGCAGCCATGTTGCTGGATTAAAATTCCTCTACACATGACAACCACTCTTATGCACTGAGCCATCTCCCCAGCCTCTGTGCAGTGGTTTGAATATGCTTGGCTCACAGGAAGTGGCACTATTAGGAGGCGTGAGCTTGTTGGAGTAGGTGAGGCCTTGTAGGAAGTTTGTCACTGTTGGGGTGGGCTTGGAGGTCTCATCCTATGCCAAGGCTCTGTTCAGTATGGGAGAGACTCTCCTCCTAGCTGACTGAGGAAGACAGTCTCCTGCTGTTGCCTTTGGATCAAGATGTAAAACTCTTGGTTATTCCAGCACTATGTCTGCCTGGATGCTGTCAAGTTTCCCACCATGATGATAATGGACTGAATCTCTGAAACTATAGTCAGCCCCAATTAAATGTTTTCTTATATAAGAGTTACCTTGGTCATGGTGTCCTTTCACAGCAATGAAAACTAAGACAGAAGTTGGTACCAGGAGTTGGGTATTGCTGAGATAGGCATGACTATATTTTTGTTTGGAGGAATGTGGATTTTGGGACTTTGGATTTGGAAAGCAATGGAATGCTTTAAGCTGGGTTTAATGGGGCATCTTAGTAGGAATATAGAAGACATTGGTGTTGGGGGTGATTTGAACTCTTGGGGCCTGGCTAAAGAGCTTTCAGAGGAGAAGAATGTTAGTATGTGGCCTAAAGATTGTTTTTGTGATGTTTTGGTGAAGGATATGGCTGCTTTTACCCTTGTCCAAAGAATCTGCCTGAGGCTAAAATGAAGAGATTTAGATTAACTGCATTAGCAAAGGAAATCTCAAAGGAGTCTAGTATAAATTCTGTTGTGTGGTTACTAAAGTTCACTCTTATGAAAAGCATTTTGATAAAAAGGAGCAAGCTGAGAAAGGAAAAATACAAAATATATGATTCAAGTATTAAAGGAGCACCAGGAAATAGAAAGGAGCTAAATTTTCTGTTTAAGGAGATGAATAGATTAAGAGGGTAGGGACATCAGGGCAAGATTCCACCCAGCTAAGCTTATTGTTTGTGTTGGCAGTTGAACAAGGGGTAGTTTTATTTAGGCATTATTATGACCTGGTTATTGTTTTTATTTGGACATAAGGAGATATGATTGTCTGTCAAATTGTCAAGGGATGGATTGTGTTGGCTATTCTCAGTTGTCAATTTGACTATATCTGGAATGAACTACAATCTAGAAACCTGTGATCCAAATCTTGAGGCATAATGGCCATGCTTATAAAGATCTTGTGAAAAGATCTTAGGTCCAGGCATGGTGGTACATGCCTTTAATCCCAGCACTCAGGAGACAGAGGCAAGCAGATCTCTTGAGATCAAGGCTAGTCTACAAAGCAAGTTCCAGGACAGCTACGCTTAGGCAGTAAAGGACTTGGAAAACAGAAAGCTGGTAATGATGTATAGAACAAGGGGGTCATGTTCCAGCTCCACCAAGCAGCAGAACTCAGCAGCTTCAGCCATGTGCCTCTGGCTATAGAGTCAAATATAGAAGATATTACTGGAACAATTGATGCTGGTTAGTTGAAGCTAAGAAATTAGTGGCGATTCAGAAAAGACCAGCACCCTGAAGTAAAAATCTTCTGGGAAGTGTTTTCTGAGAGCACAAAGAAGTGTTCCAGAGATAGCCAAGGTTGTACCTTGGGCTGCAACTGGACTTGGTAATGTGTAAGAGTCACCCAGGTAGTACTGGTTTTTGAAGGCATGAAGGGGTCATGGAGAACAGCTAAAGTTTGTGAGAGGCCATGGAAAGCCTTGGTGAAGGTGCAACCCCAATAGCAGTTGATTTCCCAGGACTGAAGGGATCATGCAAAGAAGTTGAGGCTTGGCACCATAAAGGGAACCTATGAAAGGCTATTGGTAAAGACTAGTTGCAGTGGAAGACCTAGCATATTGGAGATGCCAATACCATGAGATGACCACCATGAATAGCAGCATCAGTGGAGTGGATCAACCTGAGCTCAGAGTACTACAGAGGATGGAGCTGGAGAAGTGATCCAAGTTCTTTGGAGGAGCCCAGAGGATCCATATGTGGATCTCAGACATTGAAATAAGAAGCTGTGAAGTTGAAGCTGTCTTGGAAACCCTAAGATGTTATTGATGCCAGAGCCATGGGATACCTGCTGAGGAAAGCTGCTAACAGGGAATAGAACCAGCCCAGGAAAAAGAAGTTTGTCGCAGTCAGAAAAGGTGGAAGGAACTGGAGATCTGAAGAGCACTTTGACATCTGACATGGTGATGCAGAGGTTGGAGTTTTCTCAGCTGATTTTCTGTATTGCTTTGATCCAATATTTCCTCACTATAACATTCTGGAAGGATAATGTTATAACCTATCATGTGGGAAGTATGTGATCTGCTTTTTTATTTTATAGGGAATCGCAGTTAAGAGATTGCATGAATCTCAGAAGAGACATTGAACTTTTAAACCTTTTGAGATGTGATAGACTATAGGGACTTATGAAGTTGGACTAAATGCATTTTTCATTATGCTGTGGCTAGGTATAGTCCCCATAGATGCACGTGTTTGAATCAGCTTACTGGGGACAGGGAATGGAATATGGTGGTTTGAATATGCATGGCTCATGGGAGGTGGCATGATTTTGGAGTGTGACCTTGTTGGAGGAAAGTGTTACTGTGGGGATGGGCTTGGGAGGTCTCTTCCTATGCTCTGGCTCTGCCCAGTGCAGAAGAGGCCCTCCTCCTGGATGCCTGCAGAAGACAGTTTCTTGCTGGTGCCTTTGGATCAAAATATAAAACTCTCAGCAATTCCAGAGCTATCTGTCTAGACACTGCCATGCTTCTCACCATGATCATAACGGACTGAATCTCTGAAACTGTAAGCCAGCCCCAGTTACATTTTTTATAAAAGTTACTTTGGTCATACTGTCCCTTCACAGCAATGGAAACCCTATGATACCTTGTGTGTTTGTTTTTAAAGACAGGATCTACATAGCACAGGCTGGTCCCAAATTCAAGATCTTTATGTTCCAGCCTCCTGAGGGCTGGGTTCATGGTCTGCTAAGCTAAACCCAGCCATACTTTGAAGAGGGTTTGGATGTTTTCTTATGCCAGTAAATGTTTCCAAATAAAATCACTGTGGTAATTTAAAAAATTTATTATTATTATTATTATTATTATTATATTTATTATATTCAACTTAACATAAACTAAAATCATCTGGTAAGATGAAGCCTCAGTTAAGATGTCTCTATCAGATTGGCCTGTAACCAAGTCTGTGGGGCATTTTTCTTTATTATTGATTGAAGTGTGAGGGCCCAGCCTATTGTGGGTGGTACTACCCCTGGGCAAATGTTCCTGAATTTTGTTTTTGTTTTGTTTTTTAAACAAAACAAGGAGCTAGAGAGGCTTAGAAGTTAAGAGCATTGTCTGCTCTTCCAGAGGTCCTGAGTTCAATTCCCAGCAACCACATGGTGGCTCATAACCATCTGCAATGGGATCTGATGTCGCCTTCTGGCACACAGGTGTACATGCAGACAGAGCACTCAAACATTAACAAAAAAAGACCTCATAAATAAACATTTAAAAACAAAATTAAAAAAACCCCAATGAGAAGTCTGAGCAAGCCATGGGGAGTAAGCCAAGAAGAAGTGTTTCTTCGTGGCCTCTACTTCAGTTCCTGCTAGCAGGTTCTTGCCCTGTTGGCGTTGCCACCAACTTCTCTCAGTGTTGGAGTGTGTCCTGGAAGTATGAGCTTTATTTCACTAAACCCTTCTCTTATCAAGTTGCTTTTGGTCAGGATGTGTCTCACAGCTACAGAAAGCAAATGGTAGAGTCACATTCTGACACCATGGGGCTTGGGACCTCAGTATTACTTGAGGGCCAGGTGAACTTATATGACATCTGAGTTAGGGGGCAGAACTCTAGGGGAAAAAGAACACCTGAGAATGGAAGAGAGCTAATGGGCTGAGGAAAGAGCCCCCAAAGCCACCGTGATCTACTTATGATGATAATTGGGTTATGTGGTGACTCCACTCAAAGTCATCCGGGTTTCACTTCCTTTAGCGAAACTCCGAGTTTCGCTTAACTCTTATAACTTACCCTGACCCCGCTCTTGTCTGTGTTTAGCCACACCAGATCCAGTGTACATCCCAGGTCTGTCACAGGCCTGTCTAAGACAGGCTATTCCTCACCTTCATGAATCAATCTCTCTCTCTCTCTCTCTGCCTTTGAATGTATGGTGTGCCCAGCACAGCATGCATGTGAACTCAGAGGACAATTCCTTGTGTCAGTATTTGCTTTCTGCCTTGTGCGACAGTCTCTTGTTAGCCACTGCCTATGTAAGGCTAGCTGGCCCACAGGCTTCTAGGGATACGCCTGTTTCCACCCCCATCTCCAAGTAGGAGCATTGGGATTACAGCTGCGTGCTACTCTGGCCAACTCTATGTGGTTTATAGAGACTCTCGCTCAGTCCCTTACCCTGGAGAGGAAAGTGTTCTACCCGCTGGGCTCCATGAACTCTAAAAACATTATCACACTCAATTGTATGCCGTGCATATGTGCACAAGCATGTGTGGTTTCTTGCACACATGTGCCACCGATGTGTCAGGCTTGGTGGTGAGTGTGTTTACTTACTAAGCCATCTCCCTATCCCCCCATTTACAAAATTTTAAAAACTAAGTTTCCTGTCTTCCTCCTCCAGATCAGAACGCCTCTTTTGGGAATCTCTCTGCTTCCTGCAAACAAAAATTATAGGCTGACTGCTGGCTTCCTAGTAGGTATTAAAACTACCTGCAAGGCACACTGTCAATCTTGTTTCCTTGTCTGTTTCAAACCTGAGAGTTTCTCGGGGCCGGGGGTGGGAGGGTGGGGGGCAGGGGTGCATATGGAATGCCTTCTTTGTTTTGCCAGTAACAACACAGACTTAGGTCTTCAGCTTGAGTTGCTCAGTAAATGTCCCTATCTTCTCTCGAAACAATTCTCTGGTGTCGTGTAAATAAAGGAGAAAGGGGGTTATAAGTACGGAGGTCTAATATGTCACCTAACTTTTGCTAAAGTCTGGGATGATATCTTGCACAGATCTGCCCTGGGGAGTTCCTGGACCCCACTAATGGGGAGTTTTACAAAATGAGGAATCACAAAAATACAAAACAAAGACATGCCCAGTACCTATGAGGACATGAAACCCTGGACGGATCACACGCTGTTCCTCGGGATAAATGTCAGAATGGCTACTCTGAAAAACAGGTTTTTCTAGAAACTTTAGCCATGAAGTCAGCTTTGGAAAAAGGTCTCCCAATTTACCATGTTCATTTGGTATTGTACTGTAATTTTATTGGCCTAGAAGTTAACTTATTTTTCCATGTGTATGGGGATAACACAGTGTATTAGATTTGTAAGGTCTTGATTTATGTGAGTTTGATTATAGAAACTAATAATGTATTGTCTAAATAGTGAAACCTCCCCTCCCTCAGACTTGCAATTAATATCCTTATTTTTTGAGACAGGGTGTCTGTACACAGTCCTGGCTGTCCTGGCACTTATGAGCTGGCCTCCAGGCCTGGGACTCAGAGATCTACCTGCCTCTGCCTCCCAAGTTCTTGGATTAAAGGCATGCACCACCATACCCTGCAAATTTGCAATTTCTTTTGTGGGGAGTGGTTTGAGACAGGATCTCAGGTACCTCAGGCTAGCCTTAAACGGGTTATATAGCTGAGGATAACCTTGAACTTCTGATCTTTCTGCCTCTAGCTCTGGAGTGCTAGAGTTTTGGTTTGAGCCACAATAAATGGTATAAGTTAAAAAAAAAAAAAAAAACAACCAAAACAAACACTTCATTTCAGATGTGGGTATGCAAGCTTGTAATCCTAGCCTGAGGCTAAAGCAAAGGAGGATCATGGGTTTGAGGCTAGCATGGGCTACATGTAAGCTTCAGCATAGCCTTGGCTACACAAAGGTGCTCTTTCAAAAATAAGTAAACAAATAAGTAAAGAATGTATGTGCATGACTCTTGGGTGTCCATGAACTCTTATGTGCCTACAAAAGCTTGCACATGTGTGTTCCTGGAGCTTCATTTGTGAGGGCAAGACAGCAGTCAGGAAACAAACCACAGAATAGCCACATCACCAAATACCAAGAGTAAAACTCTGAGCTGCTTTTGGGAATGAATTTGCTCCTTCCCACTCTGGCTTTTTGCGGGCAGAAGTCCCCATACAGAACTCAAAGGGCCCCTCAACTACAGGCCCGCCCTCCTTGAGAGCTGCCAGTGGTCTGGGCTCTGCTTTCTTCCTAAAGGTTTAACCCTTTCGCCTACATTTTCTGACTCTTTTTGCAGAGCACAGCGAGTCAGCTGCAGAATTTGACTATATGTCAGCTGTGTCTAGAGACCCGACGGACAGAGGGTTTGCTGGCAGGCTGGACCTTTGTGTATCGGAATGTCGTAGAAATAAAGCTAAAGTACAACCTTAAAATTCCTCTGAGTGGGAAAAGCAAGTCTGAAAAGGCATATTGAAAAGGCAATGATTTTATTGGTATGTATAGATTTCTACAGAATCTCACTCTATTGCTCAGGCTAGTCTCAAACTTGTGGGACTGACGGATCCCCCTGTACTTCTGAGTAGCACTGTTGCCTACATAGTGGTTTAATAAACAAACCAAGCTTTAGATATGGAAAGCAGATTAGCGGCTAGCAGAGGTTAGAGATGTGGCAGGAGATTGAGGGGGAAGTGGTTATGAAAGGGAGCCTTCAAAGGTTTGAACTCTTTTGCTTTGTTTGGGACAGGGTCTCGGGAATCCAGGCTGGCCTCAATATGTTGTTCTTAAGGATGGCCTTGAACTCTTGATCCTCTTGCCTAATTTCTCCCAAGTGCTGGAGTCCAGGAGTTTATCAATCAGAAACACACACAACATATAACAAAACTGGGGGAGGGGCTTGGAAAAGATCTCTACATGTTATTACTACCATACTTCATACTGTGGTTATGATATAGTTTTATTCTGTGAGTTGGCACTGTTGGGGGAAGCTAGATAAAGGGCATATGAGAACTTCCTGAGGAAAGTTTAATAAGGAATTATGAACTACTTACATACTACATTCTCAGCTATGACAAGAGATGCAAACAGTCCCTTGAACCTCAGACAGCCTGAGTGAGAACTCTCTACAGTACAACCTAACTGAAACCAGAGTAGAAAACTGAATTAAAGTCAGTGTTTTATGGGGCCAGGGAGCCGTGGGACCAAAGGAGCTGGTTTGGAGGAAACCTCCTCCTGAGAGGGCAGGAGTAGGATCACTCCCCCCCCACCCCCGCCTCCCTGGAGCCTGCATATCCCGGCCCCCGCAGCTCTGCAAACCCTCGTCCTTGCCCCTCGGAAGAGGTCACGTAGCCTGGCAGCCAGGGTGGGCTTCCTCTCCTTATAAGGCCATGTCCAGGAATATCTGACATTCCTCTCTATGTATGTGAAGCATCCTTGGCTCCCTGGCTCCAGCCAATGATATATATTCCCTGAAGACCCCTACCCACTCCCTAATGATTAAAAATAGCCTTTGTTCTCCCAATTAGATGAGCTGTCTCACTGAAGCCTGGGTTTCATTTCAAATTTTAAATCCTGAAGAGAGCATTAACTAACAGGAAGGGGGCTGGAGAGATGGCTCAGCAGTTAAGAGCACTGGCTGCTCTTCCAAAAGAGCAGGGTTCAATTCCCAGAACTCACATGGCAGCTTACAACTGTCCGTGACTCCAGTATGAAGGGAATCCAATACTCTCACACAGACATACATGCAGGCAAAACCACCAATGCATACAAAACAAAATCAAATCATTAAATATATTAACAGGAGAGTTATGTATGAAGATACAAAGAAACTTTATGTGGGTCTCTGATTCTGCTCAGAGAGGTGGCTCAGGAACAGCCAGCTTGGAAAGGACTCAGATCTCACAGGAAATGTGGTTCAGCCCAACATGGAACAGAAGCGCCTTGCATGAGCTTGCTGGAGCTGGTCTGTGGTTGCAGTACACACAGTTGCTAGCTATTTCCTTCTATTGACACACTCCCTCCTGGAGGAAGGATGGGGCCTCATAAGATCCAGGAAATTCAGGTTCTTGTAAAGTTCATAGGGCTCTACCTCAAGGTTCTCTGATTAGTAAAGGGACTCAGACGGCTGTCAGTGGGGCTACCTGCATGTCGTGCAGGGAGATCCAGGGATGCAGCTTTCATGGGGGCATGGCTTGATGATGCAGCTGTTTAAGAGTCGCCCGTGGTCCTATAGGTCACCCTTCTATAAAGTCACTGGCTCTCCAAGTTGGACTCAGATGGGATGAGTTATTTGGTTTGTCCTCAGTACACTATCTGGGTGAGCAGGCATTTGTTCACATCTCAAGAAGTGTCATATAACAGTCTCTTTGTAGCATCAAGTCCAGAGCAGATGACCAGCACACACTAGTATGGACAAATGTGCCAGCACTCCAGGAAACCCTCTTCTGCAATGCCCTTGGGGGAAACTGGAAAGCTTAGCATCATGTCACTTACAGGCAAACTAAAGGCAGTGTGATCTGCCACAAAGGGAAATAAAGCACAAGGGGAGGGCGACATGGTACCGTTTTGGAATGTGGCCTTGGCAAATGTACTGTTCTCCGCAAGGAGACAATCATACGGGCTGCATGTCTGAGTTGAGGAGAGTGGGCATAGCGGGGTCCAGGCTCGGTGTTCCATTTTGTTCCCACCGGTAGGCTCTGTTCTAGTTGGTTTTGCTGTATGATGTACCATGACAAGGAGTTTGTCTAACTTCAGGTCACAGTCAGGTTGAGGGAATCAGGGCAGGACTGAGGCAGGACTTGAAGTGAACAAAAGGAACATTGTTCCTGGCTTGTTTTCTGTCTTGTCAGTGCAGGTCATCCCTTGGATCTTAATCCTAATGGGCTGGCCCCCTTTAAAAGCAACCAAGCCCTGAAGGAGCAAAATTTTTTTGAGTAACAGATTATTTTTCCCCAAAAACCCCACCCCCAAACATTTTAATCTCAAAATTCTAAAACCCTTTTTACCCCAACCCCAAAAAAACCCAAACTTTAAAAATTCCCACCCCCAAAACCCCCCCTTTTCAATCCCTTACTAAATTTTAAACTTTATTAAAAAAAAAAATTTTTTAAACAAAAAAAAAGAAGGGGGAAATCATTACCTTTTAAATTCCCAAAAATTATTTTTCCCTCAAAAAATACATATTTCCCCAGGGGGTTGAAGATTTATTTCCATTTCTTCCATTTTGTTCCCCACCTCTCTTTTTTTTTTTCCTTTTTTACCAAACCCAAATTTTCTTAACCCCACCCAAAACCCTTTTAAAAACAAAAACTCCCCAAAATTTTAACCCCCAAAAACAAAATTTTCCCCTTTTTTTTTTTCCCCATCTTCCCTTTAACCTCTCTCCCCCCCCTAAAATCAAAAAACCAAAGGAAACCTACAAAAAAAACATCCTTTAATTTTATTAACCCCTCTTTTATTTTCTTAAAAAAAACTTTTAAAAAACCCATTAAAACCCACCAACTTAAAATATTTTCCCTTTAACACAAAATGGGGATACCCCAACAATTTCCCCCTTTTTTCCAAAAAAGGACTTTAAAAACCCCCCCCCTTTTTCCCCCCCCCCTTTTAAACCAATTTATTCCCCAAATTTTTGCCCAAAAAAAGTTGGGGGGGAAAAAATTTTTTCCCCCCCCCCGGGGGCCCCCCCCCCCCCCCCCCCCCCCCCCCCCCCCCCCCCCCCGGGCCCCCCACCCTAATTGGGGTTTTGGGGCCCCCCCCCCGGAGATTAATTGTTAGGGGAGAAAGAAAAACCTACCCCCCCCCCCGGGTGGGTGTTTGACTTTTAAAATTCTTTCCCCCAAAAAACGGAAAAAAGTCGCAAAAACCCAAAAGGGAGGGGCCGGGGGTTGCAGGAAGGGGCCCACCGGGGGTGCTGCTTACTGGTTTTTCCCCAAAGGGTTTGTTCGGTTGGCCCTTGCTTTCTTATAGAACCCAGGGCCAAAAGTACCACCCACAACGAGCTGGGCTCTCCCCCATCAATCACTCAAAAAAAAAAAAAAAAAAAAAAAAAGACAATGCCGTACAGCTGGATCTTATTGAGGCCTTTTCTTCAGTTGAGGTTTCTTCTTTCAGATAATTCTAACTTGTGTCAAGTTGACAAAACTATCCAGCATACATGTTGTCATATTCTTGTTGGCGTGCTTCTTGGGCTACTTTATTGGGTTCTGGTATCTATCATCTTTCCAACCCTTATTCCACCGCAATCCCGTCCAACCTCCCAACACTAGGTAGGGAGAAAAGACCAGAGGAGAAGGCATAGACCTCTTTAGACTCCTTCCTGCTGACTAGGGGCCTTAGGTTTCTTGTGGCAAGTCCAATCTCCATTGCCAGGTATCTCCAACCAGCAATCCAGCAAAACAGCTAACTTAGCAGGGGAGTAGGAGTCACCACAGGCTCTGGAATATATATGCCCTCTTACGAGTCCCCAGAATTCCAAATAAACTATCTCCAGCTGGCAAAAATCACACTCCTCTTAGAGCACTACAGCATCTGTGAACAATATGAAGCAACTCCATATACCTACCATACCTGGGATTAAAACAAAAATATTCACATAACATAACTGGGTTCTTAATGAAATCAAAATTCTCACTACAAATTCTGACCATTTTGGGCTGACAGAATGCATAAGCCAATAAAACCCTTATAACTTGATGTGAGGAATCCACAGTGGGGGGAGAGAACTAACTGCTGAAAGTTGTTCTCTGACCTCCATAAGTATACCATGGCACACACACACAAAGAATCTTAGACTTTGAGACAGTTTCTCACTGTGTGGCCCCACTCTCTGTGTAGTCCAGGTTAGTCTCAAACTCAGAGATCTGCCTGCCTCTGGCTCCTAAGTGCTGGGATTAAAGGCATGTGCCACCACACCTAGCTCCTCTCTCTGTTCAAAGACAGGGTCTCACATAGTCCAGGCTATAGTCAAGGATAATCTTGAACTTCTGAGCCTCCTGCTTCTACCTAGAGGCATAGGCCACCACACCTATTTATTGCTTTGAGACAGGGTTTCACACATAGCCTAGTCTGGTCTGGAACTCACTAAGCACAACATGACCTTGAACTCAGGGCAGTCCTCCTGCCCCCACTTTGGGAGTTCAGGGACTCATATTATAGGAGTGCCTACAATACCAGGCTAACCTTGGTCCTTTGAATGAAGCAGCTTTCAGTCAATCCTGCAACAAGATTTCTCTGTTGGCTCTGAGTCTCTCTCAACTTTCTGTAGGCATAAATGTTTTGCAACCTACTTTTAATAAGGGTCCAATCTCTCCTTCAGTCCATCACCCAGCAGAGGTAGTGGAAGAGAAAAGTTATCAGGATATGGGGGAAATGTTCAGCAATAGTTCTTTGGTGGTGGGCTCAATCCTCTTTGGCAGCAGTTCAGTTCTGTAGCAAACACCAGATATGTGACACAGCAGCTGCAGATCAATCCTCTGGGCAGGCAGACCCCAGGCACAAACCAGCTGCTACAGTCCAGTCCTTTCAGCAAGCACACACCAGGCAGCTGTAGTTCAATCCTGAAGAAACTGCTAGGCATGCTAAGCGGCCTGAGGTGAGGCCACAGAAGCAGCGAGCTGCCACAGGAACCTCATGAGCAGTTCTTGGGTGTGTTTCTCTGAATGGTGGTGTCATCACAAGTTGAGCTCAACAACACTGTGTAAGGCAAACCAAAACATGTGTGTCTTCCGTGAATAGCAAGGTGGAGCAAACCAAACCAAGGCTCGGTGCTCAGCTCCCACTGTCTGTGGGGTCCTATTCATTCGCCTTCATCAAGGGTCCTTTCACGTGTCTGCTGTATCCAAACATCCTTTCACCTGTGTCTGCTTCAGGAAAACATTCTTTCACAAGTTTGCTTTAGCAAGACATCCTTTCACCTGTGTGCCCCAGCAAACCATCATTTGATACAACTTTCCAAAGAAATTAGAAGTTTCCACTTCAACTTTCTTTTCTTCTTTTTTTTTTGCCAGGGTGTGACTTTGTTGACCTGGCAAGCCTGAATCTCGACATGTAGACATGGCTGGCCTTGAACTCTCAGAAATCTGAATGCCTCTGCCTTTGGAGTTCTAGGATTAAAGGTGTGTTCATAGATCCAGCTAAAGCACTTCTGGTTCTCTCTGAGAAGCAGCAATTGGTGAGCTGCGGAGAATTGTCCCTCTTCTGACTGCGATTCTTCAAGTCTGATTAGCTCATGCTGTGTTAATGAAGAGAACAAAAGGATCTGGGCCATCATGCCCACCGTAAGGAGCAGGGCGGTATCTGAGTGGCTTTGACTCAGAGTGAGCCCCAGTGTGTGCTGCTGTCACCTGCCAGCACTTCCACTTTGTGGCTAGTTAAATGCACCTTTCTTAAAGAACTAGAGCCTCTAAGAATGGCTAGAAGACATTTCCCCTAAAATTTATATTAAATGAACTATCATCTGCACCTGATCGGCTTGAGGAAAGGGTTATGTTTTATAAGCTCGGAATTTAGCACCATTTTCAGCCAAAAATAGTTTCTCTATTCCCACGTGACTTCTCTCAAGCTAAAGGCCTTGTATAAAAGACAGGTCTTTTGTTACTTGTTTTGCCTGTGACTTTCAATCGCCTTCAACGTCCTTTCTCTGTATTTTCAACCTGCTCTCCTGGGCTCATCTCCAAAGCTATTGGAGATTTTTTTTCCTTCTTGTTCTCAACTTCTCATTTTGAGAAAAAAAAAAAAAAAAAAAAAAAAAAAAAAAAAAAAAAGTCAAAGCTTCAGAAAAGGTTCCACCACAGTACAAGGTCACCAATAACAGTTTCACCTACAATGAGCTCTTAAGCATTTTTAAGATCTGCTTTCCGTCTGTTTCCCAAAGCATTCAAAAGTTGTCAACATTGAGAACCTTCATATTCAGTATGTACCTCTTAAGAACACAGCCATTTTTCTGCAGAGCTAAGTACCAGTATCTCACCCCAGACACTAACATTAATGAAATATTATCTATTACATAATGTTTTTTCAAAGCTGGGCATTGAACCCAGAGCCTTACACATGCTAGGCAAGTATTGTACCGATGAGCTAGGCCATCGGATGTCCAGTTGAGTTTTGAAAAAACAGTTCATTTATCACTGAAGGCAAGGGACAATCAAAGGAATGGAAAAAGTACTTCCAGAATCTCTGTACATTCAGGTTCTTCCTGTGTGCTCTGGAAAGTGTCCGGAATTTTCTTTAAGCCTCTATCTGAGATTCGCAAGGTACTCTGGACACTGTCAGTTTGACAGCTTGAGGCTTTTGTGTTCCACAAAGGCAAGGGTTAGTTTTGCCTGCCCTACTACTGCACTCCACAGGAAATGGGTGATCTGCCACTTGAACTGTGGTTCTAGCATCAGGTCAAGACAGCAGGGACAAAAAGATGCGCCAGCATAATGACGCAGTGGTTGAACCACCTGGATTGAGCCTGTTTGTGTCCTACAGCAGTCACAGCAAAGAACCACAGGGGGAGGGGAGATCTACTAAGTATTTCCTCAGGGTTATGGAGGCCAGAAGTCCAAAATGAAGGTGGTGGCAGACTCTGGCTCTTGCTTACGTTCGGAGATGTTGGTCTCAGGCCGTTTTCTGAGTTTCTTGTGTTACCAGTAATCTGAGGCAGTCCTTCATTTTACAGAGGTGTCACCCCTCCCCTTGAGTGGCATCCTCAGGTTGTTCTCATTGTGTCTGTCTTTCCTACTTCTTACAAAACACTCACGTGTTGACTGACGAGTCTATTCTAGTATGTTATCTTGGCTAATCCAACCCCAAGTCTGCTTTCAAATACACACGCATTCTGCAGAAGGCTTAGGGCTCTTACAGAGCTACAAGGGGACATAGTTTAAGCCATCAAAGAGAGTCTTGCGTACATCTTCTAGACTTCTAAGAGATAGTGTTTGTTTTATTTCTTTTCTTTTCTGTTCTTGGTTTTGAGATAAGGTTTCTTTGTGTAGTCCAGTCTGTCCTGTCCTGGAATTCGCTCTGTAGATCAGCCCAGCCTCAAGCTCAGACCTGCCAGCCTGAGCCGCCCAAGTGCTAGGATTATAGTGATGTACCACCATGTGTGATGTTTCTGATTTTGTTGTTGTTGTTGTTTGCTTTGCTTTTAAAAAATTCTTTTAATTATAAATATCTGGTCTTATATAGTGCAGGCTAGGCTGGAATATGCTAGGTAGCTAAAGGTGATTTTAAAGTCTCCTGCTTGCTCCACAGCTGGAATTACTATGCCCAACAAATTAAAATTTTAGTTCTAGGCTCCAAGTGAGGACCCTGCACTGTCTTTTATTGTCTCATCTCTTTAGTCTCCTTTAATTTCCAACAGTCATTTTTAAAATTTTCCTGTGTGCAACAGTTTCCTGGAGCCAGGTACGATATCACCTTGGAATGTGAAAATAGAACACAGCATTCAGGGCCAAAGCCATGCCTGTTACACAATAAGTTCAAGGTGAATCTAGGCTATGAGAAAGTCTGGCAGCAGAGTCAATGGGAGTTTGTGTACTCAGCATATACTAGGCCTTGGGTTCAGTCTCTACCCCAGAATAATTTCTGGATTCATTTCCAGAGTTTTTAGACAAGGTCTTGCTACATATCCCATACTGGCTTTGAACTCTTGATCCTGCTGCCCGAAGAGTGCTGGATTACAAGTACATGCTTAAATTAGTGTTTTCTTCTTTTTTAAGAAAATATTAGTTTTGGCCTAGGTGTGGTGGTACACACCTTTCATCCCAGCATTTGGGGGGCAGAGGCTGAAGGATTTCTCTGAGTTCAAAATCAACCTGGACTACATAGTGGGTTACAGGCCAGTTAGAGCTTTATAGTGTAAACCTGTTTCAAAAGAAAAAAAAAAAACTGAATGTTTGTGTGTCTGTGCATATGTGAGTGAAGCTGCCAGTAGTCTGAAAGAGGGCATCATCCCATGTAGCTGGAGTTATAGGCGATGGTAAGCCACTCAACCTGGGTGCTGGGAACCCAACCCAGGTCCTCTGCAAAGGCATGAAGCACTCTGAAAAACTGAGATATCTCTCAGTCCTCTTGAACTGAGAGTTCTAACAGGCTGGCAGATGATACCCAAACTGCTGGTTTAAAGACAGCACTTGTGGGACCTGGTAACCTAAAAGACGTTTTGGATACGTTTTCTGGTGAGAGTCATGGTTAAATGTAGATACCTTAGGCTCTTCAGGCCATGGTTTCTATTATCTCTGCTATTGTAGGCAAAAGCAGCCAGTCCAACACATCAGCAATGGGGATGGATACATCCCAATAAAATAATTTACAAAAAAGTTGTGTGGCCTGATCAGACCCACAGACTAGCACATGATCCAATGCTCTAGGACAATGCTCTCACTTTTGAGGGAGGGTGGTGGTGGTTTTCAGAGCATTGACAGTTTGGAATTCTGTTCAGTTTTGTCAATAATGCTTTACTATGTGAATTTGTTCTAGATTAGTTCAAGAAGTTAAGGTAGACTTCTTGGTAAGGATGCCATATAAGTCATAGAATGTCTTGTATAGAACATCGTGAAAGACTGAAACAGGTCAAAATATTTCTGGTTAGGGCTGGGGATATAAAGTTAGTGTTTAGTAAAGCTCTTGCCTAGCAAGAGCTAAGGCCTTGGGTTCCATCTTTAGCACCACACACACAAATGTGTGTGTGTATGTGTGTGCGTGTGTAAGATTCAATGGAAAGCTAGGTATTGTTTAATAAATCCTTTTGGATTTTCAAGTCTGTCTTATTTCCAGGGCTATCTTCCCAAACCCTAGTGCTAGCCTGAAACAACTGTGTATGTGTGTGTATGCTGTGTACCAATATATACTTATGAAAGTTTATAAAGACTTTTTTAAAATTTATTTTTATGTGTATGAGTGTTTATGTGTACCCTATGTGTGCCTGGTTCCCACAGAGGCCAGAAGAGGGCAATAGATCCCATGAAACTGGAGTTGCAGGTGATTGTGAGCCACCTGTTGTGGATACTGGGAACTGAACCTGGGTCCTCTGCAAGCATAGGTGCTTTTCAACCATTAGCTCCAAGTTTATTTTATAAAACAGGGACAGTAAAAGCACAACATACCCATGCACTATAACAATGATAATAATACATTGATAAGTTATTGAAAGCTTATGAATTATTAATTCTGGAACTTTACATTTATTTATTTATTTATTTTTTTTTTGTTTTTCGAGACAGGGTTTCTCTGTGTAGCCCGGGCTGTCCTGGAACTCACTCTGTAGACCAGGCTGGCCTCGAACTCAGAAATCCGCCTGCCTCTGCCTCCCAAGTGCTGGGATTAAAGGCGTGCGCCACCACCGCCCGGCACATTTAATATTTTTAATATGCAATGGCCTATGGAAAACTGAAACTACGGTAAGAAAAGGGGACCAACCTTGAATCTACAGTGTCTGGCTTTTCATTGTCACCAGGTACTTTACAACTCTGTAAGTTGTAGAATATTGTTGGTAATCTATTCGATTGTTTGACTTGAGAAATTAAAGTCATGTCTGCATCAGATAAGTATTTGATTTTTAACCAACCCTTCATCTGTTTTCTGTATTAGGGTTTTTTTGTTTTGTTTTGTTTTTTGTTTTTTTTTGAATTCCCTTTGAGGCAGTTTCAACATGTTCTCAGTTCTTACTTTAATAACTTAAGGAATTTTTTTGATATATCCATTCTGTACCTGTGAGGTGACTCTGTGCTTTAAAACTCAGCTTCACTGAAATTTTCATGGCATCACTTCAAGAAAAAGATAATGAGTTTTTGTTTTTCCTCCCAAATTTTGTGATACCAGCTGCCACGGAACATTCTGACCAGAAGCAACTTGGGGAGGAAAGGGTTACAATGGCTTACATTACAGGGCAGGAACTCAAGGCAGGTCTGAGACAGGAACTGAAGCAGAGACCACTGAAGAATGCTGCTTACCAGCTTGCTCTTCCTAGCTTCTACCCAACTTGCTTTCTTATATAGTCCAGAACTCCCTGTCTAGGGGATGGTACTGCTCACAGTGGGCTGTGCCTTTGTCCCTCAATTTTTGATCAAGAAAATGCTCCACAGACATTCCCATGGGGCCATCTGTTAGAGGCAAGCCCTAAACTGAGACTCCCTCAGATAGCTCTGGGCTGTGTCACATTGAGAGCTGACGCTAACTTGGAGACGCTATCAGATCATGAATCTATGATCTGATTACTTAATTGATTAGGTCATAGTCTTCATGACCCAACCACCTCTCAATAGTGCCACCACCTGGGGACACAGACTTCATCAAGGGCTTGGTTTATGGGGTATTTTGGGGGTGATAGTTTGAGTGGAAGTTAACATTCTGGTTCAGTTGACTCTTCATTTAATGGTTTTTTTCACCAACAACTCTTGCCTGCATTAGTTATAACATTAGAGAAGGCAAACATGAACTCCAGCTTAAATCAGGGAATTACTCCTGTACCCCTGACCCTCAATTGGTGCTTCTTCATCAGGGACAGGCCATTCTCTTCCATCCAGCAGGCAACTCCTGGAGGGATGCACATGGAGTGAAGGAATGGAATATCTGCCTAGCTAGCAAGATCAGTTGACCAATCCTGGTGTCACAACCAGATTGTCTTCTTGTCCAGTGACCCCTTAATCATAACAGTAGACATCTAGAGAGCTCTGGGCTATACAGTATTTTATTTATTTATTTATTTTTTGAGTTAGGGTCTCATTAGGTAGCAATGCCTAGTCTTGATCTAACAGCCTTCGAACCGCCGAGATTAAAGGTGTATGCTACGACATCCGGTAGATTTACCTTATTCTTTCCCATGTGTATGCTTGCAAGCTCTCCTGGAGGCCAAAGGACTGGGTTGTTTACCTTTCCATCTCTTCGAGACATGACTGGGACCTGGCCAGATTCAGCTAGACTGGCTGGCTGGCCTGCAAACATTGGAGGTCTCCTCATCTCTGCCTCCCCACGGAAGTTCCGGGGTTTGCAGCTACAGGCTTTATTTACTATATGGGTGCTGGGGTTTGAGCTCAGGCCCTCACACTTATGCAGCACATTACAGTCTGAGCCATTTCCTAAGCTCCATATTTACCGTACTTTCACCAACTTACACAATATGGATGCTGCATATATCTTTACAGAATAAAACGTTGTTCACAGAGATAGTGGTACACGCTTGTAAACCCAGCACTCGGTACCCTTAAGTGGAAGGATCGGAACTCCAGTCCTGCCTGAGCTACATAGTATGCAGTCTCACACCAAAAGTTTTTTTGTGTCATTTGCTTGCTACACTTTGGTTTTCTGCACACTGCATGTTAGTCCATCACGGTCGCCTAACTTGCTGCAGAAAGCCCTGCTTGGGAAATCACATTTCCACAGAGCTCCTGTGAGGCCCTCTGGGGCATGAGTCGGAAACTCCCACGCAGGAGTCTAGAAAAAACTGACCTGTTAACCCTGCATCGACTTGCAACACTAAGCATCAACCTGGGCCTTTCCACCTAACTCCATCTCGGCCACCGTACTGGTCTCGGTTGAAGAAGAGAGACTTAGGAAGCGCCCAAGCGCAGACGCAACCAAGGTGCTGGACGGGGAAACTGAGGTCTGGCTCTGAGGCGTCACTCCTCGCCGCGCGTGAGCAAACCCTGGGGCTGCCAGGCCTCGAATAGGTACCTGGCGCTCGTGCCCGGCCCGCAACACTTCCTGTCCCGCGCGCGTGCGATGCTCATGTGACCCGGGACTGGGCGGAGAGCACCTGAACGAGGACGTCACGTGAGCAGGAGGCGGGGCGGGGGCGGGCCGACTCCGGTCACGTGATGCTTTGGGGCCGGCCACGGAGCGCCTCCTCATCCCACTCCCCCCTGGCTCCAGCTCTCCTCTTTCTCCCTCCAGCTCCCCTTGCAGCTTCGACTCCGCTGTTGCGGCGCGACCGTGTCCCAGGCGCGGCTCCAAGCGGCCAGCCGCCGTGAGCCCCACGCCACACGCGATGCGCGTCGTTCTGCCGGGACCGGTGCCCTCCGGGCCGCGCGTCGCGCTCCTGCCGCCGCTCCTGCTGCTGCTGCTGCTTGTGGCGGCCGCGGGCTCCGCGCAGGCCCAGGCCGTCGACTTGGACGCCCTGTGCAGGTGGGTGTCCTGCGTGGCAGGCGCGGGGCCCCGGGGACACGCAGACCTCCGCCCTGCCCCGCCCCCGCGGGAAAGTTGCCCGCGTGGTGGTCGCGGCGGCGCAGGAGGACGCGCCGCCGTGGCGCTGGCCCAAGGAGCCCCCCGTACCCGGCCACTTGTGGCTGTCATAAGTCGGGCGGCTTTGTGCGGCTCCCCGGGCCGGTGTGTCTGTCGGAAGTTGCAGGGGGCAGAGCTACGGCTGGGCTTTTGTCCCGCTGCACGTTTCCATTGAAGTTCCAGCCGCGGGGCTTCGGAGGCGTCCCCTCTAGTGTGCAGAGTCTCCAGGGAGTGCGAGCCCACGCGAAGGTCTTGGAGTTGGGTAGTGGTGGTTTCAGTTGCAGATTGACCCCTTCTATGACAATTCACAGTTTTCTTTATTTAAAGTAGCCATTTGTCAGTGGGTGACGCTTTTTCTTCTTTGGACGACGGTTGAGAGGTGGTCATCTGTGTTGGCTTTCAAGACTTTACCCTTCACTTCTCCCAGTTAGCTTCCTGTGTGGTTGCTCACATGATGTCATTGTCTCCAGTGTAGATTATTCTAGTGGAGTCTTCTGCTCTGGGATCCAAGGTTGTATAATCTCCAGTCCTGTCGAAGTTTGTTGGTGTTGGACACAGACTCGTGGGCCTAGGGAACTTCCAATACCATTAGTTTGGAGACTGGCCTCCTCTGGGCTCTTTAGGAGGAAGGGAAATCAAATCTTTTCTTGTTTTACAAACTTTGATAAGAGGGAAGCGGGAAGAAAATCTGGAAGCCCAGCTTTACCCTTGACTTTCATAAGTGAGTCAGAACGAAATGAGGCCGAGCCTACCTTCTGAGCCAGACTTCATGTTTCTAGTCCTTTGTATCAGAGAGTTTTGTTCTCACCTGGAGTTAATAATTTGTAGGACTTGTTATTGTAAGAAGGAGCTGACCAGAATTCTATTTCCCATTTTGGAGAGTATTTGGAGGGAGACATTGCTGCACTGCGGTTTATAGACCAATTAGCTGGCCAAAGATAAATTGCTGCCCCAGTAACTTCATGGTATGGAGGAGGGGGTGCCCCTTAAACAATAGCAGGCCCGGCGGGAACATTTAGAACAGAAAATTTTGGATTTAGGGTTGCCGTGACCAAGAATGAACACAGCTGGCTTAGTGCTGTGGAAGCCACAGTTTTGCTAGATACCTGGAATTTGTTTCTTTTGAAGGAGTTGGTACAGGGGATTCAACCTAGGGCCCAGGCATGCTAAGCAAGTACTCTACCACAGACCTGCAGCCCTTGCCTTAGAATTTTTTTACACAGTTGTTTTTAAAGTGGTGCGTGTGCATGTGCGTGCCCATTGTGTCTGCCATGCAGAGGCCAGAAGAGGGTCTCAGAATCCTTGGAGCTGGAGTTATAGGTTGTGAGCAGCCTGTGTGGATGCTAAGAATTGAATCTCCCCACCTCCAAAGGCCAGCTCTGTAGCCGCAGTAGAATTAATTTCTTTGAAAAGATTTTTAAGAAAATATTTTTTATTCTATGTGTATGAGTTATTCTGTTTGCATGTATGTCTGTTGACCACATACCTTCATGGTGTCCTTGGAGGCTAGAAGAAGGCATCAGATTCCCTGGAACTGGAGTTACAAATGCCATGAGGCTCCACGTGGGTGCTGGGTATTGAACACGGGTCCCGTGCAAAAGCAGCAAGCACTCTTAACTGCTGAGCCATCTGGCTAGCTGCCTAGAGTTAGTTAAGGGTTTTTTTTTTTTTTTTTTTTTTTTTTTTCTTTTTTGTGAGGGGAAGGAGAGGAGATAGGCTTCCTCTGTGTTGCCCTGGCTGTCCTTGAACTCACTCTGTAGACCAGACTGACCTTGAACCCAGAGATCTGCCTGCCTGTGCCTTCCAAGTTCCAGGATTAAAGGCAGCACTTTAGTCCTACCCAGTTTAGAGTTTATAACTTGGTAGGGTGAAAGTTTTCAAGGAGACCTTAGAGACATGGAGTCTCAGGGCCACTCACTTGTGTCTGGTCATCTCATTGTCTTGAACTGGTGGTCTTTCACCTCATCTCCGGGGGTTGGGGGGTACTGGTACTTACTTTTTGGAATGGCCTCTGTATCAGCCTACTGGGGCCACTGTCCCATGTGGTCTGACTTGGCCAGTGCACAAGAGGGTCTAAGGTTGTGTTAGAGGTGTCTGTCCTCCGCAGCTTCTGACTCTAAGGTTGTTCCTCTACATTTTCTCAGGAATATTGAACTTCCCAGACCTTCTCACCTATCCTCTACCTGTAATTATGCTCTGTTTGTGTGTAGACATTAGGCTGGAAACATCTTGAATGTCTCGTTCATACTTAGTACCTGCAGAGTGTAGTTTGTCTTGTTTGGTCCTGTTTAGTTTTTTTGTTCTGGGAGCTCAAAGCCAGGGCCAAGCTAGGCAGCTATGTTCTTCCCGAGCTCCACTCACAGCCCTTTAGAGTCTTTTCCACAGGGTTTTAGCCTCTTCCTTGGGAATGTACTGAGTACTGCTAGATAAACATCATCCCCTTCAAGTTCCTTAGGGTTAGCGCATACACAAGGAGGTTAGCTATTCTTTCTAGATCCAGTATAACGCCCATAAGTAACAAGGGAGTATGGTGCGTTTGGCTGCTTATCCGCCCGCACTCTCTACAGGCTCCAGGCTGAGATGTAAATAGCCCCTCGGGTCTTCTGAGTGAACAGTAGACTCCTGTAGTTGGTGCCCTCATGTTTGTTTTTGGCACCTGGTCACATGGAGACAGTTCCTTATGTGTCGAGGACTGTATTCCAGAGGTTGGGAAACCAACTGAAACAGGGACTCCATTTTCCCTGTTGAAAAAAACCCTGATGGATGTGGTGTGGTTTGGTGCCCAGAGCACTACCGGAAGTTATTTCTGTAAAGGTATTGGCCTGCCCAGGCATCATGGGTCTTTCCTAAGCCTGGGCAGTTGGTTCTTGGAGTTGTGGGAGAACAGCCTCTCTTAAAAGAGGATAATTTTCAGAGAGCAGGGAGGGGAGTCCTGACCTATTTCTGGGGTATCTGGTTGGTGATGAGCTAGGGCTCTGACCACTGGGACGGGGGTGCATGCAGTTCCTACTGAATCTGGCTTTGGGGAGGGGCGAAGGAACCCAAGTGGAAGGACCATTTCAGCAGCAGGTCTCAGGATATTTACACAGTGGAGAAGCCTGCTCTGTGAAAGGTGTATGTACAGTAGACACAGCAGAGGGTAGTATAAGTTACTGGAACTGCACTGTACACAACCTGCTTGCTCTTTGAAGAGACAGGAGAGATGTACATACACACAGAGATACTGGGCACCAACTGACCCTGGGTCCTCATGCATGGTAGGGAAGTGCTTTAGCTGACAGCCATCCCTTCTATCTTTTGTTCTGAGACAAAGGCTTACCAAGCCCAGGCTGGTCTTTAACGTCCTGCCATCGTCCTGCCTCAGTCTCTGTTGTAGCCAGGATTTCAGGAACTACTAGGCCTGGCTGATAATACATTTTGCCAAATGTCTAGAAGGAAGTGTGCTGTGGAAGAAGTTACTCAGGGGTCTCTCAGGATGTGGGGTGTTGGTATAAAGAAAACTTCATTAGGCTGATGAGCCTGCTGGTGGTGGCACTGGCCTGGATAAGTCAGAATAAGAGAGGGTCCTACACAGGGAGGGGGCTGAGGCCAGGGAATGCAGGACCCTCAGAATGGACTGCATGCACCAGTGCTCTTGGCTAGTTGTTGAGTGGTTCAACTTACTACTTTAAACTTTGCAGAAGGCCATGTTACGCATGTAAAATGCATATTTTCACCCTTGATTTAGGTGTTTACAGTATTCTTTGGGGAAAGGCTTAACAGTTGGAACTGATTATAAAATGCTTGGTCTGGTGGTTAACTACTTTGAAACTTATACTGGACAAGTTTTCTCCAAATTGTTTGGGTATGAATACTGGAGAGTTTTTATTATATTGAGGACAAGAGAATAATGAAGCCAGCTGGGAGTTGCAGTCGGTTTAGTTGCTATCTCTAGAGATTTTTTTTTCCCCTTCTCCTGCAACTCTTCTCAAAGAATAATGCTTATATGCCTAATTTGGGCCACATGTTAGCCTGGATCACCTCCATTTGTGTGCATGCATTTCCTTTAGCCATAAAAGTGTGTGTTAGCCTAGGACTGTTAATTATGGTTCCAATATGGTTTTTGTTTTCTTTTTTGACAGGATCTCACATGCCCTCACTACGACCTTGGACTCCCGGTCCTCTTGCCTTTACCTTCTCTCAGTTCTTAAAATAGCACCTTAGCCAGGCGGTGGTAGCGCATGCCTTTAATTCCAGCACTTGAGAGGCAGAGGCAGTCAGATGTCTGTGAGTTTGAGGCCAGCCTGGTCTACAGAGTGAGTTAAAACCAAAACCAAACCAAACCAAACAAACAAACCCAGCATCTTATTAAAAAAAATTCCCAGGAAATGAATAGCTCCTTAGGCTTCTGTCTTTTATCAGTGTTTCATGTATAGACAGAGTTTTAGAAAATGGAATTCTAAAAATAATCTGGATGGCTGTTTTTTTTTTTTTTTTTAAGTTTTGGCGTTGCTGGGTGTGTAATGTGGTCTTAGACGCATGCAAGGCAAGCAGTGTACCACTGAGTCCACCCCTAGCCTCATCTCCTCTCTTCTGAGCTTGGCACACAGAGCATAGTGTGCTGTGCAGAGATCTCAGTAATGTCCGGAGCTGGGTGCAGGGGCCCACAGTGGTCCATCCCTTAGCAGGTTACTCACATTATCTTGGGCTTGTTTCAGCGCGTGAGATCTTTCTGTGATGCTGCACCGGTTGGTCTTGGCTGACGGAAGAGCTGCCTCACTGTATGGGAATTGGCAATCTGTAGCCCAGGTTGTCTGTAGCGTTCTGCATTCCATCCACTGCATGCAAGAGTTCTAGCTGCTCCACATCCTTCTCCACATTTGGTCTTAGCAGTTTTGAGTCAGTGGGTTTGAAAAGGCATCTATCTCTCACTGTTTGTGAGTCTCTTTTCTTCACTCTTCGCTCTTCCCTTTTCTGTCTCCTCTCTTCCCCCCCTTTAAAGGTCTTGCTAGAATGGTTTTGGGTAGCTGAGTGCTCGTCCTGCTTCAGCCTCCTAAGTGCTGGGATTACAGGTGTGTGCCCTCACAGGCTTGTGTAAACAGGAGAACTCTCCCTGTGTTTATTGCTATACTTAATGACGTTGGTATCTTCACAGACTTGTTTGTTAGATTGACTTAGTAGGGCTTTTTTTGTAAATAATAATTTGCTTTTTGACCCCTTGGAAGTTTGTTTTTATCACATACGTATGAAAACTAAGAAGTTTATCAGGTGTTGAGGGTCAAGTCCTTAGATATGTTTCCCTCCCCGTCTCCCTTCCCTCTCTGTTGCTGTGCTGAAACACCATGGCCAAGACCATCGATAGTGACGAGACTGTCTTGGCTAGGTCAGCATGGCACCAAGTGGCATTTTACCTGAAGCAAAGTCTGCCATACTTCCTCTAGCAAGGCTACACCCCTTCAGCCTCCCCAGATGTCACAACCAACTGGGGATGAAGTGTTTAAATATGGGAGCCTCTGGGGGCCATTCTCATTCGAGCCACTGAGCCTAACTGGAGGAGCCTTCCTGTGCATTGTTGGGCATTAGGTAATGTTCCTGGTCCACATGCCCAGGTGACACAAAAGAAAATGTTCCCAGACATTTCAGATGAACCTCCAACCATACAAAATCTCTCCTCTTTGGGAATCACTGGATAACCCAAAGACACACATTTCCCTATTGTTTCATTCTAGGATCTTTGGTTAAATTTGTTGTGAGGAGCAGGGAAGGTTCATTTCCCCCTGAACATGTCATTTTGTTTTAATGAGTTTATTTTTATTTTCTGTGCATTGGTGTTTTGCCTGCATGTATATCTGAGGGTGGAGTTACAGACAGTTGTGAGCTGCCATGTGCATGCTGGGAATTTAGCCAGGGTCCTGTAGAAGAGTGGCCAGTGCTCTTAACTGCTGAGAGCTATTTCTCCAGCCCTGGCAGCTGAGTTTTAAAGTGATATCATGCTGTAATTTTTTTTTCCTCTGTTATCATGAACATGACAGTTTTGTGGAATCAGTCAACTTTTTTTTTTAAATGCATTGGGATGAATTTTTGTATGAACTCAACATTTTCTGGTCCATACATTCTTGTAGAACTTAGCAGTAATGTTCTAGTAATCTGGCACTTTGGGGGAGGAGGGGTAAAACAGGGGGAAGACCCTGTGCCGAGTAGCAAGGCTTTAACTTGGGATCCCTCTGTCTCAGTCTCTGGAGTCAAACATTTGACATCTTACTCAGGCTAGCTGACCTCTGAGCTTCCAGGGCTGTTCCTCCTTCCTCCTGTCCCAACCACTTCCATCTGTGGGATTGTAAGTATGTGCTATTGGCTTTTTAACATGAACTCTGCAGCTCCAACTTATGTTCAAATGCTTTGACTGGCAAAGACATCTTCCCATCTTCAAAATTTCTTTAGAAGAGGATGTTGGATCCCCTGAGATTGGAGTTACAAGCAGTTGTGAGCCACCATGTGTACTGGCAATAGAACCTGAGTCCTTTAGACCTGTGGTAGTCTGAATGAAAATGACTCCTTAGGCTCATAGGTGTGGCCTTGTTGGAGTGGGTGTGGTGTTATTGGAGGAACAGTGTCACTGGGCTTGGGTCTCAGAAGCTCAAGCCAGGCCTAGTGTGTCTCATTTTCCACCAGCAACAAAACACTAAGACAAATCCTCTTAACTACTGAGCCATCTTTTCAACCCTAAAAATTTCTCGAAATTAACCTGTGGGTATCTTTATCAAAGGCTTGTTTACATTTTAGTCAATTCAGAAGAATAAGTATTCTGATTCATATACTGTTGTCACTTTTTTTCTATTTTATTAATATCCACTTGCTAACTTCTAACTAATTTTTCTGTGTTTAGTTTAATTGAAAGCTTAAATACTTAAAGTTAATTTACATTATATTAAGGAATGTCTTTAGGTTCTGGACGAAGAGTGACCTAAGAGTGCCAGATACTGGTGCAGAGGATCTGGGTTTGGTGCCAGTATTCACACCAAGCAAATTCTACCCAAGTATGACTCCAGCCCAGAGGGTCCTGTGTGGGACCTGCACATACACATACATACACTCAGGCATGCACGCATACACATGAAATAGTAAAGTTAAAGCCATGTGCTGTGTCTTCCCCTGAGTCTTACAGGCTTTAAACTTTGCTTCCATTTTCTAATTTTAACCGTCCTGGACCCACTGAAATGTGCAGCCTTCCAGGGATTGTGCTTTAGATGTAGGTTGAGGTCCCCAAAGCCTCATTGTTGAAATTTAAATCCCTGTTGTGAGGGATTAACAGGTAGACATTTAATCCCATATTGGTGATGAGAGGTGAGGCCTCTTGGGAAGGAGGAATTAGGATTAGATGGTATCTTTAGGGTGGGGCCTGTGACCAAGTCCCAGAGACTTTATAGGAGGAAGGAGACCACACACACCACACACACGCACCCCCACACCACACAGGCACATACACACGTACACACGCACTACACAGGCATACGTGTATCCCCATACTTGATGAATGACACCACGTGTACTGGAAACTCCCATCCCCTGTGTTACCCTGACCTCAGCCCTTCAAGAACTGGGAACCAGAATACGGCCTGCTTCAGTCATTTCTTTATGGTAAAATGTGCTGATAAAGCAATAAACGACTTTTAGGGGATTTATTTATCTTTTCCACTGTGGCCAGTGAATGGAATTTCCCTTGTGGCCTGCCACCTAGTCAGTTGGAAGAGCCTTGTGTGTTTGGAAGAAATGGTCTCTATTTGGGTCAGAGTTATTAATTGTGCTGCCCAGCCGCCTCAGCCCTGAGTTATTCCTGTCCCACTTGAGCCTTGTCTTGTGTACTTTGTGTTCATGGCTCTGGGTTTGGATGGGGTGTGCTTATGGGCTTTGCAGCTTCCCTTGATATAGACCCACAGCTTTGTGGGTTTTTTTTTTTGTTGTTGTTGTTGTTGTTTTGGTTTCATTTGTTTTTGTTTTGTTGTTTTTTTCTTTGTCAAGAAAGGGTTTCTCTGTGTTTCCCTGGCTGTCCTGGAACTCTGTCCACCAGGCTGGCTTCAGATTCACAGAAATCTGCCTGCTTCTGCTTTCCAAGGACTGGGGTTAAAGGTGTGTGCCACTACTGCTCAGCAATTTTTTTCTTTTTTTCCTTTGAGACCTGGTTTCACTACAAAGCCCATGCTGGCCTTGAAACTCATGATTGTTCTACTTCATGAGTATGCTGGAATTACAATCAAGCAGTACCATGCATGGCTTGCTTAACTCTTATTTTTTATCTTGGGCCCATTTCTTTTGGTTGTTGTCTTGTGTTCATGCTGCCCTTGACTGGCGGCTCCTGATTGTGCTCTTTTTGGACATCTGTCGCCCTTGCAGCTGCTCAGGGCAGGGCTGGGAGCATTTGTTAGAACTTGGCTATAAATTGTCTTGGGGGAGATGAGGAATGGGTGGAACATGCCAGGGTCTGGTCTTTTCTTATTATCCTGTGGGTCACCCACCCAGTAGTGCTGTTCCTGCCAGGAGGCAGCTGCTAGCTCCTCTTGATAGTTGGCAGAGTGTTGTGTGCTGCCTTTTGGCAGGCCATGTAAGTCCTATCTGAGACAGCTGGATGATGAAGCTGGTGTCAGATCACCTCTGGGTCTTTTTACCTCCTCCACATAGCTGCCTTACTTACTTTTTGAGACTGGCTCTCTGTAGCCCCAGACTTGTGATCTTCCTGTCTTAGTGTCCTGAGTGCTGGGAATACAGGGAGTACGGCTTGCTACCATGCCCCACTGGAAGCCAGTTACCCCTTAGTGCCCCAAGACTTTCTGCCTCAGTGAGTGCTTGGTCATATGAAATTTAAGAAAGGGTTCTACTTTCTTAAAGTATTTGAAGCTGTGGGTTTGTGGGTCTGTAGTCCCACCTCACATTCAGTTCTGAGATACTGAGTTAGCAGATTGCAAGATTTCCCAGCACAAAACTTGTGGGCAAGATAGGTGTGGGGTGTGGGCAGGTGCCAACACCGGTGCCTCCTGTTGGGCTGGGCCCTGTGTCAGTTTTTGCTTCATTCTATTTCCTGGAAGTAGAAAGAGGCAGTGGTGTGTTTGTGTGTGTGTGTGTGTGTGTGTGTGTGTGTCTGTCTGTCTGTCTGTCTATAGATCAGGATAGCCTGCCTCTGTCTCCCAAGGGCTGGAACTAAAGGCATGAGCCACCAAGCCCTTTGTTGTCTATCTACATTGGGAGGTAGGCAAAGCCTGGCTGACTTAGGCACCCACCAGTGGTTCGGGCTGTCTGGCTCCCTGGAGGTTGGGAGTGTCTGCTGTAGATAGCCCCAAGAGGTTACTGGGAAAATATTTGGTCACTTCACCTTGCTTTAAAACTGGAAGCCAGCTATTGCTGGCAAGGTTTTGAGGTGCCAAGATTGTGTCATGTACTATTTTTGGACTCTGACAGACCCACCCCTCCACACACTGTTAGTCCTCACAGTGGAGGAAAATCCCGTTGTCCTGTCTCCTCGGGTGTGAGACATCAGATCAGCCACTGACCTTTAGCAGTTTTCCCTTGCTCAGTTAGTGCTGGAGGGCAAGTTCCCTGGGGCCTTGCTGATTCCTGCAGGCATTTGTAACTACTGATTCTAGCTGTGTCACCAAGGAATGTGCTTACAGGCCTGGCTAGCAGCTGCACATTTTTAAAACAGATGTGACCAGTGAAGAGTGGCCTGGGAGGTAAGTTTCAAAGGTGGTCTTTTAGGTTGAGCCTTTGGATGTGTGCTGCCTCAGAGCTGCCACATGGTCACTGAGCTTTGACCAAAGGTAAGATTGTTCTAATTCCAGCTCTTCCCTCCTCTTTTTGGGCAACACCAGGGATTGAAGTTAGGGCCTTGGCATATAAGGTGGCAAGCACTGTGCCCATGAGCTGCATCTCCAATCTGTCTGTCTGTCTGTGTTTATTTATTGAAAACTTGGAGACAGGGTCTCACCGAGTTGCCTAAGACAACCCCTGAGCTTGTGATCTTCCTGACTCAGCCTCCATTGCAATTGGTTTTACCAGTGTGTGCTAACAGGCCTGGCTGTCAGCTGCACATCTTAAAGCAGATGCTTAGTGTGGAAAAACTCCCTACTCCTCCGCCTGGCCTGTAAATAGAACAAGCCACCAAACCAGAAATGACACAGAAGAGGGCTTCTTAGAAGTGACAAGGGCAGTACCCACTGAGTCATCGATGTTCCTCGAGCTCCCTGCTTTCACCCACCAGCGTACATGTGCTACTCTGAAGTGAAAGCCAGCATCTCTTCCTGTTGTATCTTAGGGAAGCATTGTGAGCCAGTGGCAACATGAGGCTTGGCATCCCTTAATAATGTGAGAGGATTGAGGAGCTCTTGGGAGTAAGCAAGGGAGTGGGTCTGAAAGGGCTCAGCATGCCTAGGCTCTTCTATCATAAAGGGGGCCTGGAAGGAAATGAGGGGTATGTATGTTACTGTATGTAATGGGGAAGTGTCTTTGCAGGACCCAAGTGTGCCTGTTTGAGACCAAAGGGTCAGTGTGCTGGGAGCAGCCTGATTAACCCCGTGTTGGAGTGGGGTGGGGGACTGGGGGCGGTGGACAGGGACGGGGCAGGACGGGACGGGACGGGACAGGAGAGATGTCTAGAGTTAGCTGGGGCTGGATCCTAGAGGTGACCATATTGACTTTGGAGCTATTGGAAATTAGCTCCAAATTGGAATGAGCTAGTGGCTCATACCTATAATCATTTGGCAGCTGAGGCAAGTATATCAGCCTGAACTTAAAGGAGACTGAAACAGAACAAAATACAAAGTTCTGATCTGTTTGCTTTTGTGCAGAGGGCTTGGTGACAGTTCTGCTACAATGGGAAGTAGTCCATGCTGTGAGCAGAGGCACGGCAAGCCTCTTCCTGCTCTTGTTGGTCACTTTGTGATCTGGGACTTCGGACCAAGTCACACCCATGCTCTAGTTTCAAGTCTCTGAAACGGGGAGGAGGGCATGCCCCTTGACAGGCAGTGAGGACTAAGTGGTCATGTTTAGAAGCCTTGCAGGGGATGGCCCAGGTGTCTTTGCTCAAGTGTGAGGTACAGCTATACTCCACAGGATTGGGCCCTGGTGATGCCTCTTCTCCCCCAGTCTTGCCAGTGGAGTTCTTGTGAGCCCTGCCATGATCCCAGTCTCTACAGAGCAGGACTCTTAGCATCTCACATGGTGGTCCAGGTTGGCCTTGAAATCAAGTAGTTCCTTCTGCCTCATCTACCAACCTGGGATTGCCAGCAAAATGTCCTGGTCTAGCCTATGGTTTTTTGTGAAGAAATAGCATGTATAGCCTCTGATAACCTTATTAGCATCACAACCAACAGCTGAGATGAACTTTCCAGCATTAAAATGCCGCCCGCCCTGTGGTCAGGGCCCTAAGGAGGACCCTTGGGGCCTTGATTAGGAGAAGTTTTGATGGGTGCTTGCTAGCCAGTCCACCTTCCAGCATCCACACAGCAGAGCCCATGCTGCGCGCTGGCTTCCCCCTGCCTTCTCTACTTTGGACAGTCTCCTGTTGCCGGTTGCATTGAACTTAGAGCAAGGATGACCCTTGACATTTGGCCCGTTTGTCCCACCTGCCCAGTTCTTAGATGCATGTCAGCATTCCTGGTTTATACTGTGCTGGCATTATTGGCCGGGGCTCTGGGCATGTGCCCATGCCCTCTACATCCTCAAGCTCTTCTTGTGAGCTAGGATTCTGCGCCCAGGCCAGCACACGCTTGTTTCTTTTTTTTGGGGGGGGGAGGTACTAAAATGACTTAGGCTGGAGAGATGCTCAGCATTAAGAGCACTGATGCCTCCAGAGGTCCTGAGTCAATCAGCACCACTTGGTGATCACACCATCTGTAATGGATCTGATGCCCTCTTCTGGTGTGTCTGAAGATAGCGACAGTGTACTCATATAAATATAATAAATGAATCTTAAAAAAAATGAACTTAGGCTGTCACTCATTGAATGGAGTGTCTGACCATTGAACTTTAATGCCGCCCTCTTTCTTCCCTGAAGTTACAGTAAAGCAAGAGAGCATCCAGATCATTACTGTTCAGGATGAGAAATAATCCCAGTTACAGGTAAATGCACCAATTCACACAGACACACGAACCCACATGGGATGGGTCTGAGAGCTCAAACCGTGGTCTGCAGTCTGAGTGGTGGAGCTGAGTTGAGCAAAGCCACATTCTGGGAGGTTCCTGGTAGCTGTGTGTCTTGGAGGGCAGGTATTGTTTGTTTATGAGAGTTCTGGCTCCTGTGTAACCAGGCAGGTCAGGTTTACCTGGCTACTCTCTGTGGTGGCAGCTGCTAGTGGTTATATTTGGATAGTTTAGGGTTGGGGAGGCTCAGCTGCTGGCCTGTCCAGAGACAACCAGGAAGAAGCTGTCTTTGTGGTCTGATGTCTTGTCCTTGGTTGTGTTGTGTGTCATCCCCCTCAGTGTGTGTGTGTGTGTGTGTGTGTGTGTGTATGTGTGTATGTGTTTGTGTGGGGGGTGGGGGTGGGGGTGGGGGTATGGACAGGGGCGGGGGTTGGGGTGGGGGTGGTTTAGGTATGAAGTGTGTCCCCTCTCCCTTCCATGCAAAGCTTTATGTTTTTGAATCCTTGGTCTGTAGTGACAGATGAAGTCACTGTGAGGTAGGTGGGTTATCAGGGCCTTGATCTAATCATGGGAGTTATTCACAGAAGCACTCATAGGTTTACAGCATGCCTGGGAGAGGGCGGCTGTGCTGAGGTGCTGCTCGATGGAGGAAGGGGATCATCAGGGCGCATCTTTGGAGGCTGTCTTGTCCAAGCCTGCCCATGCTGCTACTTTCCCTTCTTCCCCATGGCTTGTGGCTCAATGAGGTGAGTAGCCTCACCAGTCACATAACTGTTGCAGTGATGTTTGGTCTCAACTTAGGCCATAGCAGTGGGGCCAGCTGACCATGTACCGAAACCCTAGAAATCAAGAGCCAAAGTAGCTCTTTCTTCTTTTAAGTTGTATCTCACACGTTTATCACACACAGCCATGCAGAGGCGAACACTGTGTGTGCATGTGTGTGCCATGTTTCCATGCCTCTGGAGTTGTAGCTGGAGCCCAGATGCATCAGCATCCTGGTAGGTGTGGCACAGACAAGGGTCTGCCCTTCCCTCCTCTCTCCACCCACTTCAGTGTCATGTGGCGGTTTTCTTGGAGGCCTCAAGCCAGCTTGTCTATTTTTTTTGAACTCAGATCTTAAGCAATCTGAGTCCTTGTGCTAGATCACAGTGCTGTGTTCCTCATCTAGATTCCTCCTTATTTGTGACCTTTTGGTTTGCTCAACTTATGGTCAAGGAAGTATATGAATTCCACTCTGTGCTTAGGCCAGGTCTGCGTGTTCTTCCACTGTGACCACGGTGCCTTTCCAGAGTCCTGGGCTCCCTCTTTTTCACCCTGCCTCTGCTCTAACTCCCTCGTGATGTGACTCAAAGACATTATTGGGCCCTGGTTGCCTGCCAGCTCTGTCTTTCAGCCTCTGAAAAATGGAATGAGGTGTCACAGTTGATTTAGGGTTCATGCTAGATCCCTCTTTACCCAATTGATTCCTGCTTTCAGAGCCTGTGTAGCTCTCTGGGAAAGGCAGACTAATAATGCCGACATTCCCATACGCACCTTTCTTTGTGAGCAGACTTCATATCTTTATCCACAGTCTTGTGGGTTGGTTAGAACAGGAAGTGAAGTACTTCCTATATAATCCTGGGCCCTGCTGTGTCAAACTCATGTGTTTCCCACTGTCATCGTCTGGTCAGGGTGAGTCACCCTGCCAGGCCAGATTTTGTCTCTTATAGTACACAGCCTACTTTTCCCTACTTGCCTTGCTGTAGGCCTGCTAGGGACCCTATCTGTCTCTTCCTGATCTCTCAGTGGAGACCAGTGTGCTGAATATGAGCTGAAACACCAATGCTGAGGAAGAGTGAGCAGGTTAGAGCCTGCATGCACTGCTGGAGGATTCTGGTGTGTGAGTCCTAAGCACAGCCTCATTTGGAAGTTCAGGTTGAGTCAGATTTGTGCTCACTACGGAGTCAGAAAAGCACCCCCAGCTAGTTACTGTACTGTGTGGATCACTAACTTTTTTTTTTAAAGGAAGACAGATTACAGATTCACACATGCAAATGGAAAGGTCAGGAGAGAACCTCTGCTGTCAGTTTTTGCCTTAACTGTAGCTGTGACACAAGGCCTTGGTGTTTCTCTCTTGTGCACACCAGGCCTCAATCTCTTAAAGAGATGCTGAGCTCACAGACTTTTGGTTTTAGGTGGGTTCTGGGGATTATTTTTTTTTTAAAAGTATGTGTGTAGTTTTGTAATTTCAAAAATACTTAAAACTATTATTTGTTGTGTATGTATTGCGTGTGATATCTTGTTTCCCATGGCATATGTGTAGAGGCCAGACAATAACGAGGAAATTGCTTCTTTCTACATTGTGGGTCCCAGGGATAGAACTCAGGTTGTCAGGCCTGACAGTGAGATTTACTGTTTGTTTTGTTTTTCTTGGATATAGATTCCTGGCTTCGTGGCCAGGTAGTGCTAGGACAATAAGACATATACACTCACTGTAACTGGCCTCATCAATTTCATAGACTTTAAGGTCTTTAAAAATGAAATCCCTGCAGATTATGCCTGTGTCTTTGGGGTTGGTTTCATTGCTGTGAAGAGACACATGGCAACTCTTAGAAAGGAAGGAGCTGAGAGCTCCATCTGGATCTGGGCAACAGGAAGAGCAAGTGAGCCACTGGGTCTGGCTTGAGCTTCTGAAGCCCCAAAGCTCACCTCCTATGTCACACTTCCTCCAACAAGGACGTGCCTCCTAATAGTGCCACTGCCTATGAGGTTATAGAGGCCATTTTCATTCACACTGTAGTCTGGCAGGACATTTAGAGGCATTTGTTCAAAGCATCCAGGGGTGTCCTGTCACAATCCCACCCTCAGAGTTTCAGAATGTACCCAAGACTTCTCTTACTGTTCCTGTTACTTCTCTTCCTGTTCCTGGGCAGGCATGTGGAATTGGCTCAAGTGCCACCATGTGGATTTGGTGCCCTTGGCTGTCTGGCTGCCACTGTAGTGGGCTTTGTGGGTGTCACTTGCTGGAGTTGCAGGAGTGCCTGCCTGTCTTTGCCTTACTTGACAGTCTGTAAGTTGGAAACATCTTTGAGGATATTCTGAAATTTAAACCAAATAAGGTTAAGGTGGGACCTCAGAGCCACCGTTGAGGCACAGGTGGCTTGAAATGTGTAGGCAAGGTCAGGAGAGGGCTGTTGACTTGCGACTAAACTGTGTTGCTTTTTCTAGTGAGGGGTGGGCTACTGCTAGCCACTTCTGCTAACCACTCCTGTTGATGGTGTTTCAACCACCACACTCATTTTAAAATCAGGGCTAGCCCATCAAATACTTAGCCATGTGTGACTTCTGCCTCTTCCCATTTCCTACTGGACCTGTTGGTTTGTGTCTGGTGTTCCCAAATTACCGATGACTGTGCTGAGCTATATATGGTCCATTCAAAGGAAGGGCCCTGAGAGCAGCAAAGAGGATGCATTCTCTCCTCAGAATTCTACCAGCTTAGACCCTAAGTAGCCAGGCTGGAGGGAGGAGTCCTGCTGTGGGTGAGCGGTCTGAAAGCTGTGTGAGCTTTTGTAGTTTGGCATCTAGGCCAGGACACAAGGGGTCTGGTCTTGAGCACTAGGTGACATGGGCCAGCATTGCTTTCAGGGTCTCCTTCAAGGGGTTCAGCCTCTCTGAGGAGTTGCCTTCTTCCAAGACCCTCATGAGCAAGTTTCTGTAATTCAGATGTCCCTATAAAGGGGTGATTTAATGTGTTACTGAATAAAACAGTAGTGTGCACCGCTGGCTATGAAGTAAAACAGGAACTTGGAAGTATCCATGTCACATCTGCCATCTTAATGGTTTTGGGTGTTATATGAGTGTAACAAGGTTAAACTGTAAAGTTTTAGAGAGCTTTTCAGTGTTGTCATTGAAACTAAATATTTTCTGGAAAATTTAAAATATGTTAAAAATGTAGACCAAATGAGATGGTTGGCCCAGCAGTGCAGCTCTTAACCTTGGGGCTCAGCTGTCCTGGATTTGTTCTGGCTTGGCCAGTTCATAGCTGGGTGACACTGGGTGAGGCATATTTTTCTGAGCTTTGGGGCTTTGCATCCTAAATGGAGGGATTCAAGAGAGTTGGAGATGGAGCAGTGAGTCACTGGGGTAGGTGTCACTTATGGGTTAGTGCAGAGAGGAGCCTTGTACTGAGACACACATAGCCTAGTGAGGTCCTTATGTGTGTTAGTAGGAAACCAGCTCTGTATTGTGTAGCTGTCACCTTAGCCTGGTTTCCCTTCGAATGTTTTGCTAAGTAGTAGTTCCCTGGAACTGAAGTGCAGGTGACCTTCAGAGTAGCTGTGGCCAGAAAGCTCTCAGTGGTTTAGACTGAAGAACTTAATTGAAGAAAGCAGTTTCTATATCCTAGAACCACCCTGTTTTGTAATGTTTTTGAGACAATTTCATATTGCCCAGTATGATCTCCAGCTTGCTATGTTGCTATGACTCTGCCTCCCACATGCTGGGATTACAGACATGTACCACTTTAGTTCATACGTGCTACTTGGGATGGAACTCAGGGCCTCTGGATTAGTTACTTTTGTTGCTTTGATAAAATATCAAGACTGAAGCTGGGTGTGGCTGGGAACTCTGAAAGCCCGCCCCCAGTGACAAGCTTCCTTCAGCAAGGCTCCGCCTCCTAACGGTCCATCACCTGACCAAGAGCACCACTAACTAGGAATCACATGTTCAAATACATATGCCGATGAGGGACGTTTTTCATTCAGACCATCATATCCTCATGTAAGCCTTAATACCAGCTGAGTGGCGTCCTCAGCCGAGTATGGGCTGTGTGTTTCCCTGCTGGCTAGGGTTCTGGAGGCAGCAGTTAGATTCCAGAGGAACATGTGTCAGGACACAGACACCGTCTGCTAAAGATCCCACTTTTACTGTGGCACATGGTATCAAGAATTGGAGCTTTTCGAGGGTGCATGATGAGGTGGGAAATTGGGGACTTAGCTTGCTTTTCTTTACTTCCTTTCCTTTTTCTTTTTGAAATGATGTCTTTAGCCCTGACTGGTCTCTCAGTGATGCCCTTGTCTGTGTATCCTGAGCACTGAGATTAGAGGTATGCGCTCTGCCACTTCTGAGACTGATGCTCATGTTCAGAGCCAAGGTTTCTCCATGGAGCTTAGTGCCCAGAAGGGCCGTTCCAGCTACAACTGGGTGTTCTCATTTGAGGAGAGTTGACTGACTTAGAAATGATGGGGCAGATCGTGTTTCAAGCAGATCAACTGGATCCCTGGGCCTTGCAGGTTCTCCCTACTCCACCTTCTCACTGCCGTGGAGGTCTCTCAAGTGAGATGGAACTCAGGGAGGAGCCAGTAACCAAGTAAACAGTACTGTGTCCACAGGACTTCACTCCTGTGCTGTTGTAGCAAGTCTGCCTGCTACTTGGGTGTGAGTGGAGACTTCACGCTCGCACAGCTGTGTGAGCTGCTGGCGGTTCTTAGAGCCTTGTTTGTTAAAGTTAAAAGCTTTGTCTTCCCTGCCTGCTTCCCTCCTCCTTCGCTTGTGTAAACTTGAGTAACGGTGAATTTTGGGGTCTTTCAGCTAAGGTGCCTTACTTGCTTAGTACTGAACTGTTGTTACAGGATGGAATTTTAATTTTGGCTATCCATATTTGTTTTAAATAGAGAATTTTTTCTAAAAGACAAAATTTCATGCCAGTTTATTACTCTTTAAAGATGTAACTGTACACTTTAATGCCCTCACTCTTGAGTTCTTTAATATGGTCATACTGTTTTTTTTAGCTTTCTAAAAATTTCATTTTAAGAATGATTGCAGCCTAGGCCATTTTGACTGCTTGGCCTTTGGTATGCCAGGAAATTTACAGTCATCTAGTTTGTAATTTCAAATGTGACAACTTCTAATGTTTATTTTTGCTTTCTTTTCTTTCTTCAGACAAGGTCTTAACTGTATAGCCCTGGTTGTCCTGGAACTCTCAGTGTAGACCAGGCTGGCTTTGAACTCAACAGACCATCAGCTTCCTGAGCATTGGGACTAAAAGCATGAACCACTTTGCTTGGCCTGAAATGGGTTCTTAGCTAGTCCAGGGTGGGCTTGGCCTCACAGTGTAGCCAGGGTTGTCTGAACTATTGACCCTCCTTCCTTCACTGCCTGGTGCTAGAATAACAGGCCTGTACCACTGCACCATTACACTTGGCTGCAGACGTGCAACACTCTCCTTAATAACATGGCATTTCTTTAAGAGAATTGTCATGTATTTCTACTACTCGTGGGCTTATTGTAAAGTAGTTTTAAAGTACTAGTCCAGGGCACATGTATCTACATGTTGGCTCACTTTCACTATTCTGCAGAACTAATTAAGTATTTTCCCATGAGGTTTCTGACACATTATTTCAGTTGCCTGATGGTGCTCAGGTGCCAGGCATGTTTGATTGTTTTAAAGCAGCTGCAGTGTTTGCTGGAATTAGGCCTTCTCAAGTGTTAATAGCCTGCAGGTCATCAGGTTTCAGTTTAGAAAACATTGCAACTGTTTCTTTGCTCTTGAATGATGTGACTAAACTGAGCTAGCACCCCATCCCCCACCCACCAGGAACTGGTCAGTTTGATGGGGCTGAGGGCTTGTGCCTATGGGGTGCTGGGGGTGAGGGGGCTGCCTGTAAGTCCTTAAGTCAATTCCAGAGAAAGTCTATTCAAGGACTTCAGTAGGTAATAAGATCTGCCTTCCTTATGCACATCATGACTTCCAGTTAGATTTTGTATGAGACACAAATAGAAGAAAAGTACGCCTTCAGAAAGCAGCCTTTCCTTCTGACTTCTGAGCAGCTCCTTTCACCCTTTTCGTTTTCCTTTTGTCTGCCTTTCTTTAGATCTGATTCTCATTGCTAACTTCTTTCTGTGGTACGGGCAGGTATTTCAGTCACTGGACTGGGAGGAGCTGGAATGATGACAGGCTAAGGTTTTCAGTCAACTGCCTGCCAGCCTGGAAAAACTTAATCACAGGCCCCCAATGAGAGTTTAGCATTTTCTCAATAGAAATGTACTAGTATCCTGCAAATAACTAGCTAAAAGTTTAGGAAAAGTTTATAAGTGCTGGGGCCTTCATTTGTTTTAAAGGTATTTAAAAACCTCAGGACAGGCGTGGCCTCTGTAGCCTCCACACCTGCTGCTGACTCAGTCCTGCCGCTTAGGGCAAGGAGCTCTCCTTTCTTCCCTTTGCCCCTGAAGCTCTGCTGCTTTGTTTGTCAGGGCTCAGAGTGAGTTCCAGTCTAGACTTCCCAGGCTGACTTAGCTGTACTGTCTGTCTGTCATCTTCCGTAATGTGCCTGCTCAGTTCCCAGCAGAGCTTGTCCTGTGTCGGCTTTTCATTCACTTTCCTTCCCTTACTGGAATAAGCCCTGCAGGGAGCCGGGGAACTTGTGCCATTTTATACCTTCTCGTCTTTCTCAAGGAGTACTTACGCCCTGTAGTGGGCTTTGTAACCCCAGTACTGGGGAGACATAGGCTGAAGGACATTTACAAATTCCAGGCTTCCCCCAAATAAAAACAATACACACTTGAAACAAATTAAGTTTCCTGCTGCCCACCCCCCACTCCCCTAAGCCAGAGGAAGAAGAAACAAGGCTTTATTGATGGTTTTCTTTGGGTCAGCTAGATTGCTTTAGATTTTTTTCCTCTGGCATAATGGTCCTGGCTCTGGAGGTAATCAGTCTGTCAGAGTTGAGTAGTTCCTGCTTTAAAGCCTGACAGCACCTCAAGGCCCAGCACTTAAGTAACCGGTTTTTCAGGTTTCTAGTATCTTAGTGGCCACAAATTCCCTGGACCTGCTAGATACTTGAATACAGATGCTTTGGGGTGGGGTGGGGAAGGGGTGGAGGTCCGATTGGACCTTATTTAAGTGAGTTGTCTAAGGGCTAGTGGTGCTGCCTGAGGAGTGGACTCTAGCTGGGAGGGAGCAGTGCCTGGTAGCTTTGGGAACTAATCTGGGTACTTGTGTGAGGCCATACTCAAAGAGCCAAATGTAGCCTGTTGGGAATGGGTGGGAGCTGGCTCACTTCCCTACTTTCTGGGTAAGCTTATCCTAGCAAGTCTGATTTGACCTTTCAAGAAGCTTCGTACCCACTCTCTTACTCTTCTCCTTTTCCTCTTGCTGAGGAAATGGATCCCAGGGAAGAGTAGAGGATTAAGAATAATTCACTTGGGGCGGAAGGAACACACGGCACTGATTTTATCCCAGGTTTTGAGGTTGATGGTAGCTCTCGGAGTGCCTTCTGCAGAGCTCTGTAGTGAGTGAGCCTGCAGTAGATCTTGCCTCATCGGGAGGGAGGCAGATGGCAGTTCTTAGCATGGCTGTCACGTCAGGACTGTAGTCTGTACCAGAAGCAGGCCTGCTTTAAGCGGTACAGCTGGTTTCTTAAAACAAAAGAACAACCCCAGGACTGGGGATGGAGCTCAGTGGGTAGAGTGCTTGCCTAACGTTCAGCTAAGCCTGGGTTTGGTCCTCAGCCCACATAAGTAAGTCTGTAATCTCAGCCTTCAGAAGGTAGACGCAGGAGTATCAGAAGCTTCACCTGTCTCAAAGCTTGAGAGTTAAAAACAGTCCCATAAAGGGACTGGAGAGGTGGCTTAGCAGTTACCCTGGCTGTTCCAGGAAACCTGGGTTCGATTCCTAGCTTTCCCTGGACTTCACAAAAGCCTGTAACTCGAGTTCCAGAGGGACTGACACCTTCTGGACTCCTTGGGCATTGTATATAGGTGGTGCACAATAGACTTGTTGGCAAAACATCCAGACAGATACAATAATGATAATTCAAAGCAAACTAATATAATAACAGTCATTTGGGTCTTCAGCACTCTGGGGTGACTGGACCAGGCCCACTTCACACAGTGTATTCTAATATCTGCTTAATAGAGTTGATGTTCTTAGAACAACTAGAGTGGGTTTGTGTGGTCTGAGATCTTCCTAGCCAGCTGCTACTACTTTTCAAAAGTTTTTGCCGCATTTGACTTGGTATTTTTGGTTAATGGAAGTACCTTCTTTATTTGTAGTAGTGGAAGCAAATATGGTCAGAATGCCAGACTAGAGAGAAGCTAATTATTGTCAGATCAATAACAGTGACAAGCTTTCTTTCTTTCTTTCTAGTTACACATGGGAAGCTGTTGATTCCAAAAATAATGCAGTTTATAAAATCAACATCTGCGGAAATGTGGACATTTCCAGGTGTGGGTCCACAAGTGCTGTCTGCATGTGTGACATAAAGACAGAGAACTGTCGGTCAGTGGGTAAGTAGAGCTGCTGTACCCGTGATCCAGCTGTGCACACATTGCGTGTTTATAATACAGTAATTAACATAGTGTCTAATAGTGGACATTTTCTAAAAGAGCACTCTGGCTGTTTGTCTTGTGGGTTCAGGATTCTGTGGGGTCACATGCAGCTGGAGCTGCCAGGTGGTTGTGAGTCTCCAGGCATGGGTGTGTGCCTGCAGAGCCCCCTCTCCAGCCCCTAGTCATTTTAGAATACCTTTAAAAAAAATAAAAGCAGGCTGTGCTTTCACTGAAAGCTTTCCACCTCTTCCACATCCAGGTGACTTTTACAGTAGTTAAAAATGGTAGAAGACACTTAGGGCAGGCAAGATGCTCAATGGTTAAGAACATTATTGTTCTTCCAAAGGACCTGAGGGTTTTTTTTCCAGCACCCATGTTGGATGGCTCACAGCTGTCTGTATGAGTTTCAGGTGTTGTAACACCACCCTCTCTGTTTCCCACTGGCTACCACATGCAGGTGACACACACACAAACTGAAAAAAAATTTATAAGTTTAATTTCATTTTTCAATTTGAATGTCTAATATGAGATAACATAAGGTTAGTTCCATGTAGTGCGTAGCATACCGACAATAAATAGGAAGGGTAGTAGGGTGGGTGTTGAGTATGGAAAGATGTTTTCTACCTGTATGGTTCTTCTTTCTCACCTTTAAAAAAATTTTTCTTATTTTTATATGTATGAATGCTTGCTTTCATGTATGTCTGCGTACCACATGTGTGCCTAGTACCCTTGGAATTCAGAAGAGGGCATTGAGTCTTTGGGACTACCATGTGGGTTCTGGCAACTGAACTCAGGTCCTCCCCCTTCTCCTCCATTTCTTGTACCTCATGATCTCTTGGGGAGAGGAAGGACTGGTGTGGCCTCACAGTCAAGGACAGTTGTTGGACTCAGGCCCTCCATTTCTTTGGTTCAGTCATTCTTGAGTATACTTTTTGAGGGTCAGGACCCCTTGGTGAGGAACAGCCATGCCAGACTCCACTGAGATGGGTCAAAGCAGGTGTGCTCAGGAGGGGAGGGCACTGGGGCTTGGATGTCTGTGGTCAGCTTTGCCCAGGGGTGGGAATAGTGAGGTTTGCTCATAATTAACAGATTAATCCGGTAAAGAGCTGAAGGCAGCCATAGTAGGTTATGAGTTAGGTTGATGGTACAGTAGTCCAGTCTCATTTTATTCTTGACCTACACTATTAAATTTTCTCAGAGACAGTTGTGACCTCTTTTTCCTGTTGATAACTGCATTCTTTGCCATTTAAAAAAAAATCTTTCTTTTAAAAGGGGGACCCAAGTTATTATTACTTTAAATTTTTTTTGTCATTAAAATTAGGAGCATTTAAAATATCAACAATATCTATCAATATCTAAAAATTAAGTTTGCTAAAAATGGACTAGTTTTCTAGTAGTTGTATTAACAGATCAAAAACAGGCACAGTAAAATAGACAAACTCATGTTTACAGTAATTGTGCCATGGCTTTAGACTTCAGTAGTATATTAGTAAATGGTTCACATTTAAATCACATTTGTGATGTCACAGTTTTGACAGGAAAAACAGCTCTTACCTCAAAGGCACTAAGAGAGTTTATTATGGAGCCAAGTACGAATGACCGAGGCCTGGGAAGATGATGCCTATGCAAGCCTCAGGTCGCACGTTCCCATGTGGGAAACAGCAAATCAAGGCCATAGAGACAAGAAGCATGGGTGAGCACATCAGAGAAGCAGGCTGCAGCAGAAGGTCTCAGGTGTCACCTGATAGCTTCCTTAGCCCATCCATTGCTGGCAAATTGGGTTTTCTTAAGTTAATAATGTCCAAAGGTTAGGTCTGCTGCAGAGGTGGCCAAGGAATGGTTTTGTTTTTTGTTTTTTTGGGGGGTGTGTTTTTTGTGTGTGTGTGTGTGTGTTGGTGCTGAGGCTAAAGATAGCCCCTAAAAGAAATTATAATTGGGCTGTGGGATAGGCAACATTGCACACTCTCCATAGTCATACACGTTTTTTATTAGTAGATCAGTTTATGGGGAGAGATTCTTTCCAGGAATTCATGATTGCAGTTGTCCTGTTGGCAGAGCACCACAATTCATGCTGAGGGGTGGGGTGGAGGTTATAGAGGGTGGAGTGATTTAGGCCATGCCACATTATCTATTGAATGTTATGAACTCAGGAAGGCCCATTTCAGGATCTGATACAGATGAGGCTGAGCTGTGGGCAGAACAGGAGGCTTTAAGAGGAGCACACAGCTGAGTAAGAAACTTCTGGATCCTGTCAGAACTTGTGTAACTGTATCTACCTGACGGAATGGAAGGGACAGTGGAAGTACACAACCAAGATTTACTTTAGTTACCTCCGTGTAGTTGTTTGTGCTCCATAAACCATCTGACCTAAATTTAAAGTGATTAGAAGTTTGTTTTTAGTCTAAGCTAAGTGCTCTAGGACATCTTGGTGGGCCTTGTAAGAAGTGAGGTAAGAATACTCCATTCTGAGAGGCTGAGACTGCTTATTGGAACAGAATGAAGGTTAACTGCCCTTAGGGGCTGAGGTAAATATGCACACCACATGCACACACCACTTGCACACAGAGCTTCAGGAAGTTACAGCTGTTTTTGTGGTTTAACTGGGAGCAGGGTGAGCTGTGTTTTCCATACCTAGCATATTGTTTTTTGCAGGTGGAGGGATAGGTGAGGCTGGGTTATCTCAGTACAGCCTGACTCAATTCCTCATGGCCTGAGGGCATTTATTACCCAACATCCTGACTCAGGAGGCAAGGGGAAAAAGTTTCTGGAGGACTGCTTTCTTCTAGGCCTTAGAACCTAGAGGTTGGCTGTCATGGTCTCAGAGGTGGTGGGGGCACATTGACCTTCCGGGTTGTATAAGGGCTGGTACTCTTTGGCCATGAAGAGTTTGGTGACCCTCTTGGCAATAAAAACTTGGAGCCTTTGTTGGAGGAACTTGGTTAGACAGCTGAAAAGGCAAGGACCAAAGAGTAAAGCTGTAAAACTGAACAATTGGGCCTGCCACATGGTCCCCAAATAGTCCAAGTATCTGAAGCTTTTTTCTACTCTCTCTCCTAATAATTGTTTAGCATTTTCCCCTGGTAGGCTGGATGGTTCATGTGAGCCAGCAGTTTTCCCCTAGGAAGGCACAGATGCTCCCCTTCTCAGCGGTCATTACATCTAGTGTCCCTCTCTCCTGAAGGATTGCCTCAGCCAGGGAGTGTATTTGATTTTGTAAGGTGACTACACTTCACTGTACTGAGATCAGGTCTTTCCTAATCTAACTGGTCAGTTGTCTGTGTTGGAGCCATCTCCTGTTATGCTGGTGTCTGATGCCCCTGCTAGGTCTTTCCCAGGTGGACAGGGAATAGCTTAGAGTTTCTCTTTCTCTGGCTGTTATGGACAGACAAGATATCTGTAGACGTCCTACTCCTGGAACATCTAAGTCCAGGGTGGAAAAGACTATCCTCTGGGGTAGCAATCATGTGAGTGTTGTCCTGATGTATACATAAGTCCCATTGTTACCCTTGCTTTGGGAACCAAGTGGGGACAGTTTGTTTCTGGTCCTGAATTCAGTTGGCTTCCCCAGCTGTCCCAGCCAGGGGTTCTGCTAATAGGGTTTATATGTTCATGGTGGTGTGTCTCAGGGTGAAAGCCTACCCTAGGATAAGTTATATGGCTGCCCTTAGACAAATCTAGGAGTCCTTCCCCAACCCTGGATCATAGACAGCAAGAGATGGCTGGAATTTGCCAGTGGTATTGTTCCTGGGCTAGCAAAATCAACACAACAGTATTTGAGGAAGGACTAGTCTCCCCATCCATCCTTATGTTTTCAAGGGACTGTAGGTGGTCATATTGTGGCCCAGGAGAGGTATTGGCCCAGGTTCCAATACCACTGGAATGAAAAATTGCACTGCTCTTGTTGAGGGCATAATTGGTTGGGATCCAGGAACTGGGTGGCCCATAGGATAGTAAAGCTGTCCAAGTTAATTTGGTAATTGTCACAGGAGGTTAGAAGTGGAAGAAGGCTCCAGACAGGAAGGTTAACGGGGTTTCAGAGAGGGGCCTGGGCCTGAGAGGCAGATAAACTCAGGCTGTATGGTGTTGCACATAATATGCTCATCTGGACCAGAGTGAAGGCCTGGAATGTTCCTTGTAACCAAAAGATATCAAGTGTTTTTGGAAAAGCTGGGATGGTCTGTACTGGGCCCATGGCCAGCTATAGGTCTTTCTGTATTGCATCCAGGAAAAGCAGAACTTGGAATGCACTCGGGGGCATCTGAGGTATGTGGAAAGGGGGTGGACAAAGAAGTTGGTGATTATTCTTCAGTGATTGATAGGAACTGGGAAGCCTGTATATTATGAGCTTAGAGATGGGGCTTAGAGGTATGGAGTGAAACTGGGAGAACCTTCTTGAGCCTGGAAAACAGGCCTTGAGACAGGGGTTAACATTTAATTTTGTGGGGGCAGGGGCAAGTAAAATGACTTTTTGGGGACCTGCCATTTAGGTGTTAGGGAGGAGTGGGATAGATCTGAGACATACCCTATTTGGATATCAGGGAAAGAGGCATCAGGTAGGGCAGAGTGTAGGATAGTGTCTTACTCTAGGTTCTCCTAGCTGTGATGAAACACTTTGACCAAAAAGCAAGTTGAGGAGAACAGGGCTTATTCGTCTTACACTTCCACACCAGGCAGGGAGGAACCTGGAGGCAGGAGATGAAGCAGAGGCCATGGAGGGGTGCTGCTTACTGGCTTGCTACCCATAGCTTGCTCAGCTTGCTTTCTTATAGAACCCAGGACCACCAACCAACCCAGAGATGGCACCACCCACTATGTACTGGGCCATTCCCCATTGATGACTAATTGAGAAAATGCCTTACAGCTGGATTTCATGGAGGCATTTCCTTAATTGAGACTCCTCCTTCCCTAGTAACTCTAGCTTGTGTCAAGATGACACAAAATCAGTCAGTACAACAGGAGAGGTGGGAACAATGGCCTGATTGATTTTCCAGGGTTTTGGACCGGGTGATAAGAACTACTAGGCTTTTAGTAACTGAGAATGGGAGTGTTGTGATGAGAACTGGTGGGTTGTTAAAAGAGCTGTTTGTAGTAGTCACTCAGCGACCTGGGTGGTGGGGTAGCACGTGGGTGGTGGGAACTAGAGGATAATAATTGGTCCTGGTGACAAAGGCAGAAGGGTCTCTCTAGGTTATAAAAATGGGACCATTATGGTTGTATACCAGACTATACTAGAGGACATAAGTAAACCCAGGCATAGGCTGAGAAATGTCACTGAGAGGTCGAGGGTACGACCGGACAGATGGTCCCTCTTCCATTAGCCTCATTGTCTGCAGCTCAGACAAGCCTAGGGTTAAAGGCACTCCTTAGCACAATGGCCAACTTGATTGCATCAAATACAACAATGTACGGCCCCTCGACCAGATTTGCGCTGAACTGGCAACAGATAACATGAAACCCGAACCCTTCTCTCAAAATGCGCTCCGAGGGTCTAACCCTTTGAACCCTCCCCTTGTACAGAATGTAGCACATTCATGCTCCCCTGAGCACAATCTGGATAGCGCAGAGCCCTCTGAATCCTGTCCCCTAGTGGGGCACCTTCACTTGCACTGCCAATGAAGAACCCTAATCTTGTGCAGCAGAGTGGCACCCTCACGCATAACCAGGATAGCGCCAAAACCTCCAAACCCTGCCCTCCCCTCCTGCAGCGCGCACTTTTGAGCGCGCCCCTCCTGCAACGTGGCACTTTAGAGTGCGTCCCTCCTGCAACACGGCACTTTTGAGTGTGCGGCCCTGATCACAGAACCCTTTGAATCCTCCTTTTGTAGCTTTGCACCCTCAGGATAGTTTGGAACCCTCTGAGGGCCCCCCCCCCCCCCCCCCCCCCCCGCAACTCGGCACAACCAAAATCACTGCACAACGGAATCGCACAACCAGAATCGGAATCGCACAACCAGAATCGCGCTAAAATCCTCCCAATCCTTGGGCAGCGCAGTGCCGCAGAACCCTCAGAACCCTGCCCTTGTGCAGCTTTGCACCCTCAGGATAGCTCAGAACACTCCGAACCTTCCCTTCCCCTTCCTTGCCGCAACTTGGCACAACCAGAATCACTGCACAACCAGAATCGCGCGAAAATCCTCCGAACCCTCGGGCAGCGCCGCGGTGCTTCGGAACCCTTCGAATCCTCCCTTGTGCAGCTTTGTACCCTTAGCCCTTCGAGCAACTCGGCACAACCCAGCACAAGCACATCCCAGCACAAGCCGGCACAACCGGAATCACGATCGCGCTAAAATCCTCCAAACCCTCGGCAGTGCGGCACCCTGGCTTGCAGTGCCGCGGAACCCTCCGAACCCTCCTCATGCCCGCAAAAATCTTCCGACCCACCCCCTCCAGCAGCGTGGTGCCCTAGCACAAACTCTCCCCCTACCCCCCCACCCCCCACCTCCCCACCTCGCATAGCGTGGCACCCTCGTGCTCTGGATCGCCCGTAACCCTCCCTTCCCTCCCCTCTCTTGCTGACGCGGCATGGCGGCAGCGCGGCTCTCAGCTCTCCACAGGCCCTCATGTAGTTCAGAACCCATGTGAGCAGCGGGGCACCCTAATGCTGAGTCCTCAAGCAGCCCGGAAACCTTCACCCTAGCGCTGAACCTCGCACAGGGGAACCTTTGCGCGGCCTGAACTCCTGGTTGGAGCCCTCGAGCTGCCGGATCGCGTGGAACCCTCGCCTCTCATGGAGCCCTCCCTCCTCTGGAGCCCTTTCTTCGCGGAATCCTCCTCGAACGCTTGGAATCCTCCCCTTGCAAGGACTCTTACCCTCACCTGCAGAATCCTCCCCTCGCGTTGCCGTGCTTCACGCGCGGAACCCTAGCTTACCTTCAGTCCCCAGGATGTCTGCGTGGTCACCGGCGGTGCTGTGCGTCCTACTGCCCGCTAGAGCAAGGAGGGATAGATATATGTTGGAGCCTCGGCAGGGGTGGAGATTATTAAGTTCCGCCCCAACTGTGTCACTTAATCCCCCTCTGCTCAGCCCAACCTCACCGAGCTCGGGCTCCTCCCCCTGCTCCTGCCCAGAGCTTGTGATTTTGATGACCTTACAGCCCTGGAAGTGTTTCTATAAATTGCCTGCTGAGCAAGTTGGAAAGATTTGGAGGAACACCAGAGACCAGATACTTCAGGCAGACTTGAGTAGCATATATTATGGTTATGTTTCTTTTTCTTTCTTTCTTTCTTTTTTTTTTTTTTAGCTATTGTCTGATTAGCTCTTGCTTGCCTCGAACTTACATAGAGAGATACATTTCCCACTTTCCATTGCTTGGGTGCAGAGTATGCAGTGCCACTCCTGTGGAGGTTTTCGTGACCACCAAGCCACCCAAAGGATAGTTTTACAGTAGATAAGCAGGCAGTTCTTCGACACGACTCAGTTGCCAGTATTGCTTCAAAATTTGAGACTCTTACAGTTTATTTTAGGCACATTTAAGCAAAGCACAATTTGAAAAAAAAAGTTCCCTGGTTTTAATTAACTCAATCCCATTTGCACAATAAATCTTTACTTATGACTATATTGAATCTTTTTTTTTTTTTTTTTTGGTTTTTTCGAGACAGGGTTTCTCTGTGTAGTCCGGGCTGTCCTGGAACTCGCTCGGTAGACCAGGCTGGCCTCGAACTCAGAAATCTGCCTGCCTCTGCCTCCCAAGTGCTGGGATTAAAGGCGTGCGCCACCACCGCCCGGCCGACTATATTGAATCTTTTGTGAGGTTCAAGTGACTCTTCCATATAGATAGATTTTATAGACTAAGGAAACAGACTCATGGGAAGGGTCTGGGGCAGCTGCTGTGGCCTGGCCATTCAGAGATAACACAGAGGTCACCAGGCTATTAACCACCCCTGCTCCCAGCCTTCTGGGCTGGAAACAGGTTATCTATTCTCCCTTTGAAGAGACAACCCTGCGTGTTTAACATTCCTGGCTTGCCTAGTGCTTATCTGTGAGAGAAAAGCCTACGTGCCTTTATGTTTGTTCATTGTGTGTTCATTCTTATCCCCTCCAAACAGGTGACTCACTTTTGAGAAGTTCAGCCAGATCACTCCTGGAATTCAACACCACTACGGCCTGCCAGCCTTCAGATTCCCAGCACAGAATCCAGACTAGCATTGCATTTCTGTGTGGGAAGACCCTGGTGAGTGGGGCCCTCGGCACACTCCTTGTTAAGAACACTCTCCCCTTCTGGTGTTCTTGTTAGAGGAATTTCGATCCTGGAGGAATAAATGGCCAACTTTCTCCACGCCTCTCCCCCTATAAGTACACACAAACACACACACACACACAAACACACACACACACTCTTTACTTTCACATCATACTACCGTCCAGAACCACCAATTAATCGAATCTTAAGATGTTTAGAATTGGAGCAAAACTTAAGTTAGGATGAATGTTAATTTTAGACCAACCTATTGCAAATTGAGATCTTAAAAATGTATTTGTGGCAGCATGAACCATGGAGGTCATGTAGAGCAAGCTAGCTGTTGATTGTTCTTAAGATCTTGGTGTGCACTGTAGGAGAAACAGGACTTGGAGAAACACCTTGGTCTTTCTTGTGGGTTGGGGAAGGCAGAAGTTACTTAGCGCTGTGCAGGGGTTACCTAGAGTTAACTGGTCTAGCTGCCAGAAGGGGCTGTCTGGGGTGGGGTCTGGTGAGTCCCCGGGCTCAGATGCTCGTGGGCTCCTCAGGGACCTCCTTACAGGATGTATGAAGCCAGACTTTCTGGCTCTGACTTTTGGTGTTTTTGGTTCAGAGACCATTTGGCTCTTGAGAAGAAGGCGAAGGATTATTTCCCATGAGTTTACTCTGCTTGTGGAATTGGGGCAGCTGGGCAGTCACTTAGACAGGATGTCTGGAGACTCTCATCTCTCAGCTTTTCTGTTTGGGGGACGTTATTGGTAACCTTGTTGAAGTAAGGCGGTTACGTTTCCTCTTGTTGCACCTTATTTTCAGTAGATTTTACAGTGTTTTATGTTTAAAAACAAACTTGTATTATTGAGTTGTATGTTAACATTCTTTTTTTAAAAAAATAGGGAACTCCTGAATTTGTAACTGCCACAGACTGTGTGCATTACTTTGAATGGAGGACGACTGCAGCCTGCAAGAAAGACATATTTAAAGCTGATAAGGAGGTAAGGGCTTGAGCCGATTCGGTCATGACCTCTACTCTGCAGAGCTTGAAAGGCAGGAAGGGTGTGGACTCTGACGGAGAGGAGGTGGGGAAGGTTTTGGAGGAGCCGGAAGAGGGAAACTATAATCAGAATGTATCCTGGGGGAAAAAAAACTATTTTCAATAAAAGAAAAAAATACAAGATTAAAAAACCTGTTAGAAAGAAGGTTGTGACTTTGAGAGGAAAGATTTGAATTACTTAGTACAGTCTCTTGGGGTAAAAGTTTGTGTCTGTGGATGTGAGGTTTCTTTTCCACAGAGATACCATGAGATTTAACTGTTAGAGACTTCTAACAGTCAGCCAGCTTCTGGTGTGCACAGCACAGCACAGCAACAGCACAGCACAGCACAGCACAGCACAGCACAGCACAGCACAGTCTGTTTTGGCTTCAGGTTTTGTCCTGCACCCTCTTGGGCCTTCAGGAGCCTGACTGTTCCATCCTCTTCCTCTGCACCTGCTCCCTACCCATGAAATATCTCACTTTGATGATTCTTTTTCTGCCAGTTTTCATTGCCAGAGTCTCATGTAGCCCAGGTAGTCCCAGACTTGGTATGTGACCTAAGATGACCTTAAACTTGTAATCCTTCTGCCTTCATGGTGTGATTAAATCATGACTGCCTACTTGATAGATTTAGAATCACCATGGAAATAAACCTTATGGGTATGTGTCAGGATTTCTAGATTAGATGAATTGAGGCAGGGAAACAAATCCTGAGTGTGGGTGGCAGCTTGCCGTGGCTGGGGTCCTGGAGTGAGTGAGAGCGGAAGTGAGCTGATCGCCAGAGTCCTTCTGCCTTGCACTTCCTTGTGGATTCAATGTGACAGTGACCTCCCACTCCTGTTCTCTACCACGAGGAACTGTGCTCTGAAACCCAGAGCCAAAATAAATCCCAACTTCCAATTGAAGTTGCTTCAAAGATGAGAAAAGTAACTAAGATACTCTGCCTCCCGAGTGTTAGGATTGCAGATATGAGCCACCGTACCTGGCTGTGCTCTAACCTTTACAGCAATCCTCTCTTTCAGCCAGGGGGACCTGGAAAGCCTGTTGAACAGAACTGTCACAGCTCCTGGGGACAAGTTTTTCCTGTCTTCCATTCTTGACATTGTCACCTTGTTTTTTCTGCTACTGGCTGCCTTTCCCCTGGCCAGAGGGTGGCTGCTTGTTTTCCGTCCTCACAGCGAGTGGCTTGCTGCCTTCTGAGGGAAGGTTTCTGTGTGCTTTTGCTCAGTGGTGACACTGATACGTGGAGTCTGGAATCACTGGGCTTGCTGTTCTTTTTTGGCTTTTTAAATGGTCTGGAAATCATTACATAGCATGACTTCTGAGTTCAGGAGTTGTCAGTGTCTTGGTTGGTTGCTTTTGACTGCAGCCCAATTAGATAACCCTCTTGCCACCATTTTTCTAGGAATTCAGTGTTTAGCTGGAGTTCTTTGCCTGCTCCTTGCTGTCACAGGTTACTCACCTCTAGTCTGTGTAAGGTAGGCTGTTTGGCTATGTGGAGGAAGCTGGCAGCCCTGTAAGAGTTTGGCTTTTGCTTCCTGAGTAGTAAGGACCTTTTAAAGCAGGGAATGTATGTTCTGGTTTTTGAAAGATTGATCATGTGGTTGTGAAGTCATGGGCTAGGAGGGAGATCAAAGCTGGAATTGGGGGACCTGTTGGTAACTGTTGGACAAAGCTGGAAGTGACAGGAAGTGAAGACATGAAGGACTGACTTTGAAGACTGACAGAACCAGCCACCATTTGGATTCGGGCCATAGTCAGATGTTGTGGCTTTTGACCCCAGGTCACTTGGTGGTCTTCTTCTCCCCACTGACTGAGATGGAGGGAGCATGCTGTTGGGAGAGGCCATAAGCACACTTCAGTATTTTGAAATGATTTCTTTGTCCAGGTAGCCATGGCGGTGGTGTGGTGAGAGCAGCAGACCTTCAGATCTGGGGCATCTGGCAGGTGTTTAAGCCGGTCACATGGGCAGCTAGGGGTGACCCCCGGAACAGTAGGATCATTTGTAAATTTGGGAACACTCATGTTATTATTTTGAATTTTGTTTATTGTGTGTGTACGATATGTGTGGTGCAGTGTCATGGTGCACATGTGGAGATCAGAGGACACTGTGGTGTTGGTTCTCACCTTCTACCCTTTAAATTCAGGCCTTCAGGCTTGTGTGGCAGGAGCCTTCCTACCAGAACCACCTCTGCACTGAGAATCAGAAGGGTGGTGACGGGATGTTTCCAGGATGCAGTTGAGTCAGCAGGAAACCAGGTGTCTCTGGACAGGAATCCAAAGGAAAGGGGAATGAAGGGCTTCAGGCTGTGGTCATAAGACCAGGGCAAGCCTAGGAAATGAGCTTCAGATCTAGCAACAGGCAAAGTCAGCTGGCAGGTGTGGCTTTGGTGTGGTGAGGGACAGGAGACAAAGGACAGTGATGGTTCAGGAATTTTTCCCTAAGCTACAGAGATGGGAAGGTAGCTGCGGGAGATTCAGGAACTAGAAAAGATAAGTCAGCAGATGTTTGTTGCTGAAGGAAGTGGTCTAGGACAGAAAAAAGAAGAGTGATGTAGGTGGGAGGAAGTGATTGCAGACATTCAGCCTTAAGAAGGGGAGAGAGACCTTGGAAACGGTATAGAGAGCTGAACTGGTTTTTGAGACAGAGTCTCATTCACTATGTAGCCCTGGCTGGCCTGGAAACTTGCTGTGTAAACTAGGTTGACCTTGAACTCACAGAGCTCCTCCAGCCTCTGCCTCCTGAGTGCTAGGATTAAAGGCTTGCACCACTATGCCTGATAGAACCGTGTTTATTCTATACATAAGGGACAGAAAGCACTGTTGTGTATGTCCATCACAAGTTTGCGATCTCCCAGCCCTGAGTTGTGGGATGAAAGAAGTGGCTCACTTGTTTTCTGCTTCCTCAGGTGCCATGCTATGCATTTGATGACAAATTACAGAAGCATGATTTAAACCCACTAATCAAGCTAAATGGTGGCTACCTGGTAGACGATTCTGATCCTGAGACATCTCTGTTCATCAATGTGTGTAGAGACATAGGTAAGAGTTGATTTAGGAAGAAGGGTGGGGTGTGGTCAGTGCCTGCCCTGACCCTTTTGACATGTACATCCTCATTAGATCTCTGAGAAAGCTATTGTCCTGAAAGGTGTTCTCTGGAGAGCTGCATTTGTCTCCCTCAGCAAATCTGATCCTTTCCTTCTACCAGCTCTACACATTCTACTCAAGCTACTGCTGGAGGGTTCCTCTGCCAGATACTCTGGCATTTGGGGCTCCATGGTGAGCTTTGTTTCAATTTGCTGTGTTTACCCAAGCCTTCTGGCTTTGAGTTGGAGGTTGGGTAAAAGGGCTGAGGGATGACAAAGGCTCTAAGAATCTGGTTGTGGTGTGTGCTTAGGGTGGGATGACCTCTCTGGTGTTGTCCTTAGAACTGTGTGAGAGGCCAGCATATCTCTCCTTGATAACCAGAGGCTATAAATGAGGGCCTCTATCTTAGAAGAGCGGTACAGTTTTACTATGTATTTATTTATTACTTGCCAACTTCCCCAGTTCTTGTGCTTCCCTCATGGGCTCAGCACTGGGAGCCCTATAGATTAGGACTGGTCTTTCTGATGTGCTAGCTGTGATCATGCATAAAGAAATTGCCAAGTAAGGAAATTTTAAAAAGAAAGAAGTTAAGAGGGCATATTTTTCTTATTTTTTTTTCTTAATATATATGAAATGTTAGTCTTAGAAAAAATGTGGAGGCATAAAAGCCAGTTCAGTCTCTGAGACTTAGTGGGTGGTAGGGATATGCCTGATCTATAGTTCTTTATGTTGTATACATACACAGTCCATCTTACTTGTATATTCTAATTAACAGCTAAAAAATAATAATTATACTCCACCCAGAACTGCCAGTGACCAGTGGTCATTTCAGGTTTTTCATGTAGGGTTATAGTAACTTAACTGGTTATAAACTTCTGCAACAATGCACTGTTTCAATTTGGAAAACATTAAGATTGCTAGTCCTTAAATTTGTTTTGGAAAGTAAATTTCTGTTCCTTAAAAACAAATCCTTTGGAGTATTATTTTAATTCATTAAATATTTTAGACACCCCCCACCCCCCAATTTTCGGGCAGTTTGGGAAAAATCAGCTTTTACGGTCTTTAAAGGGGGTTGTGTGTCCCCCACTGCTCATTCTTCAGCCTCAGGAAATTGCTCAGAGCCCCAAACAAACTTTGAAGGTGCCCTTACTGCCTCGTATTTACTTTAGACCTGTGGCTGGTATTTCCTGTCTTGTGGATTTGGTACTTGCCTCTTCTCCTTCTTCGGGATACAGGCAGTCTCTCTGCCGCCAAGGTCCTGTGGATGCAGTAGCCCCTCATGACCATTGCTGTGTGTGGAAGCAGGTAGCTAGATCTGAGTTTCTAGAGAGTGGCAGGAGGCAAGGTACCACTCCCACTTTGGCTGAGATGTGTTACTGTTGCCTTACATGTGCAGTGGTGTTTAAGACTCTGGCCTGATGCCACTTTAGTGGTTTAGTCTTACAGCCTTAATCGTTCTGAAGTTTCTTGGAGCTTTGGTCTGGGGAGGAGGAAGCATCTAGTGAAGGAGTAAAATGCCTAGTGGGGAGAAGGGAAGGGGAGACGGAGAAGGGAGGGAGGAAATAGGGAGGGAGGGAATTATCCTGTAAGATGTGAGTCCAGACCTGTCTGTGGTTTCTTTCTATTGACTTAGAAGTCTTTTAACTCATCCCTAGATGCCTCATTTTCTAGTGTCTGAAACTTAAAGGGATAGTGCTAAAGTTAGACTTAAGGCCAATGTGAACATTTCTTAAACACAGGTGACAAAGAAATATCTGTCAACTGGGCCCCTTATATGCTAGGACAGAGTGGTACCTGTTGCCCTGTATGTTACGTGGAAAGGTGATTGTCTCATGCAGAACCTCAGAACATGAAGGTGGAGATTGTGAAAATCTGTTTAAGAGACTGGACCCACGGATGCATGTGATGCTACTTCTGTTACTTGTGCTTTAAAACCATCTGTGATGTTTTGCAGACTCCCTTCGAGACCCCAGCACACAGCTGAGAGTCTGTCCTGCTGGCACCGCTGCCTGTCTGCTGAAGGGGAACCAGGCATTTGACGTTGGCCGGCCCAAGGAGGGGCTGAAGCTATTGAGCAAGGACAGGTCAGTCTGTGGCCACCTTGGTGACTCATTTTAGGTCCTCAGCAAGAGAGCCTGCCTTTTAATGAGACAAATGGAGAAGAGAAGGGAGTGTGAGCTTGGTAATGGGGGTGCTGGCACGATCAAAGAAGTGTGTGTGTGTGTGAATGTCATTGTGAGACCCATTGTTTTGCACAGTTAATAACTGGTAAATTAGTACTGGTAAATACAACTAATACTGAGAAATGATACAAAAAAGAAAGAATTTGACTTCTAGGAGCTTGGGAGGGAAGCATGTTCCATTTCCAGCAGGCTTATTGATCATTGTCCGGTCTTAGGCTGGTTTCCTGTCGTTCACTTGCTTTATTTGTTAGGTAACATTAATTAGGTTTTGTGAGACAGTTTTGTTTAACTCAGAGTAGCTTGCAATTCTTGATCCTGCTCATGTTTTCTGTTTCGTATCACTTGCCAGGCTATCAGTAACCTTTTGGAGAGATAGGTGGGGCAGTTTTCTGGGCCTTCCAGCATGTGGTTTCTTTCTAGCTGGGGCACGTGGGCACCATCTCCTACCACTTTTTTATATATACAAGTTCCTGTGTCACCTATGGGCCTCAATGTCATGAACCTGTTCTCCCTTGCCTCCAACCCCCGACCCTCGACCTGTTGTTCCTGCGTAGACTAACACTTTTTTAAACTAAATTTATTTATTCACTTTACAACTCAATATCATCTCTTCCTCTTCTCCCAGTACCCCCTCACACAGGTCTACCCCCATTTCCCCTTCCACCCTTTTTTGAGAAGAGGAAGTCCTTTTCTGGGTGTTATACGATCTCCTCCATCCCCCACCTCCAATCCTGCGCATCAAGTTTCTGTGGGACTAGGTTGCACTGAGGCCAGGCCAGGCTGTTCCTTTAGGGGCGGGCAGGCAGGAAACAAGCTTAGGGCAGTGCCTGCAACAGTTGTTTGCGCAGCCTGCATGAAGACCAAGCTGCTCATCTGCTACATCTGTGCAAGAGGCCTAGGTCTAGCCTGTGGTTGCTCTTTTGTTGGCGATTCAGTCTCTGGGAGCCCCCAAGCAAGGGTTCCTGTGGGTCCCTGTCCCCTTTGGGTCCCTCCATCCTTCCCCCAACTCTTCTGTAAGACTCCCTGACCTCCATCTAATGTGTGAGTTTCTGTATCTCTTCCCATTGGCTGCTGGGTAGAGCCTCTCAGAGGACAGTTATGCTAGGTTCCTGTCTTTGCAGCTGTCTTTGCCTGTCTTTGTCTTTTCCTGTCTTTGCCTCTGATTGTCCTGTGGTGGTTGTAGGACCTGATTCGGTACTAGATTGTAGACTTGTACAGACACTATTGGAGCAGGACCTGAATTGGAAAATGCTGGGAGTTTTCTGTGTCTGTATTAACATGTCCACAATACCAAAAGCAAATACTACAGGGTTGGGCCTTTGAACAAAAGCAGTTTATTTCCTCAGCTGCAATTTTGGAGACGAGACCCAATTCCAGACAGGTTGGTTTCTGTGACCTGTAAGTGGCCATCTTCTCCCTATGTCTACACAGTCTTTTCTGGTCTGTGTTCTCATCATCTCAAGAACAATAGAACTGGCACATATGAAGGTCCTGTTTGTTAACCTCTTTAATGTGCCTGTGGTCCAGTAGTTTCTGTTGAAGCCTGTTTGTCAAGACTGCACCATTGGAGTTGGGAGGGATTGCCGAGAGTGACAAGTTGGTGATGGAGGGCCCCAAGTGGTGGCCGAGGGTTCAGGGAAATGTAGGATGCCAGGCTTAGCGTGGCTTGTCTATTGTCAGCACACATGTGGTGGTGTATGGGAGATAGGTGCTCATCCCACAGGTGAAGCAGGAGCTAGTGACTAGTATTAGTGCTTCCTGGCAGGGCCATGGGTTGGGGTTTAGGGCAGCAATCCTAGCCTGTAGCTGTTGTATCTGCCATCTTGACCTGCTAGCCACAGGTTGACAGGTCACACAAAGCTCTTTGGTTTGTACTTAGATGTTAGAGGGAAGTCATATATGTTACCTTGTGGGCAAAATTTTGTTATGCCTACTCAGCTATGTTGGTCTTGTTTTATGAGATCCCTTACAGAACCATTCTTTATGTAGACAGCTCCCTTTAGTATTCTGGTTTGCATACTGATCATGTTTATTTGACTTTTAACAGGAAAATACACTGAAGTTTATACTTTTACGTTCTTGTTAAAACATGGAAATACAGTGGAGCTGTTTCACTGTTTCCCTCTGCTACCCCACCCTACCCTACCCCTCAGGTGCACTGACGTGTAGGGCAGTACATCAATTGGAATGTAACCTACATGTATGTAATATAATGTCTCCACATGGCTTTTCTGCAGGCTTGTTCTGACTTATGTGAAGGAAGAGGGAGAAAAGCCAGACTTCTGTAATGGTCATAGCCCTGCAGTGACAGTAACATTTGTGTGCCCATCCGAGCGGAGAGAGGTAAGTGGCTTGTCGTCCCTAAGTGACTTTAAAGATATGATCCTCAACCAGACTTGCTCAAGCGATGTGTCCCTATGTATGAGTTTAGTTTGTATGTGTAGATACACGTGAAGACCAGAGAAAACCTAGGGTGTCATTCCTCAGGTTCCCACAACCAGTTCTGCTGGCTGATCTGGTCAGTGAGCCTCAGGGGTCTGCCTGTCTGTGCCTTCCCAGTGCCGGGACTCTAGCTGTGCACCGCAGTGTCTGTGCTTCCTCGTCCCCAGTGTCCAAAACTGAATGGCAGTAACATTATATACTGAGCTATCTTCCCAGCCTTGCAGCTTGGATTCCAGTAGGGAGAAAATCAGCCCTGTCTTCCATTTCGTTTCCTGCCTACCATCCCTCTCACTCACAGCTCTATGACCACTTTCTCTCAGCTGCTTTAATTTTCATTTCATTTATTTACGTTCTTGGCTGGGGTTGAGAGCCACGGCCTTGGGCATGCCAGCCAGCAGCTGCTTTGCTGGGGAGTTGCTTTTAAGTCTTGGTTCTGTTTTGAATGCATAATTTATTGTCCATACATAATAAAAGGGGTGGGGGTGGGAAATAATTCATGTGAAATAAATCTAACAACCTAACAGTTCACCTCTAAGTGACACCACCAATATCCAGAGGCAGATTTCACTCAGGAACTGTTGCTAGAGCAACAGGTCGCAAGTCTGATGTCCCAATGCACAGCCAACCCCTGTGTCCACATCCTGCTCCACTGCAGATGTCCCTTGAGAGTGACGAGGCTAACTGGTACAGCCTTAGTTGTGCTTAGCCAGGTCAGCCAGCATGCTGGACCCTCAACACCCACAAGTGTCAGAGCCAGGCCATTGGCAGGACATCTGCTGGGAGACATGGTCACTGACAGAGTCTCTTGTTAGATTAAATGTGTGGCTCCCAAAGCCTGGATTTTTCTTTGCAGACCCTCTGACCCCTGCATATGAGTGTTATGGGTCACCCGATCCCAGGGCACTGCCAGTCACACTCAAGGGGTGCACATCAGCACATCTTGATGTCAGGACAGTGAGCAGGAGGGCCTCCGTTTTATGGCTTCCTTTTGACCTAAGTTTTCACTACACCTCCGAATGTCATGAGTTATTTAAGTGCCTGTCCAGGCTCGTTTGACAATCCAGTGAGAAAAGGAAGGCTTTTGTTTGTTTGTTTGGAGTTGTGTGTGCTCTTCTGTAGTAGAAATAAGAGGTCTGAATTCTTTTGTAAATATACTTGGCAGAGCTTACTCTGATTTTAGGTCATGGGGATATAAGCCAAATTGATACTTACCTTGCCATTGAGCGCCCTGTCTAGTTTTCCTATCTCCGTCAGCTGGATGGACACCATCTGATGGTCGAAGTGTATGTGAGGAGGGCTCATGTGCACATGTCTGTGCACCCTCACATACATGTGCACTTTGCCCTTGTATGTATAGACATGGAATATCATCCTGGTAAGCTGCTCTAGGCAGCAGTTTGGTTCCTTTTTTTTTTTTTTTCTTCCTTGCTTGCTCTGTGTTTGGTAAGAAATAGTTTCTACCAGAATGATTAAGTACCAGAAGTCTGCTTGACTCCTTCATCCTCCAAGAGCTCCAAGGCATTTCTTGGTGCTGTTTGTGGGCCTTGAGGTTCTTCTTCAAGCTGCTACCTGGACAGAATGTTTGCTTGTGTTGACTCTGCTTGACTACCATAGCCCTTGGGATGCTTGTACATTTTTTGTTGATTTGTTGAGTCCTTTAGCATCTGGTATTTAATAAATATTTTTCTTGTTACATTCTTTTTAAAACAGATACTTTTTTCGTATTGTAAAATTCACCTGTTTTGGGTCTTAGCATTTTTGCTTAATTTGTATCCTTTACCACAATTTACTTGTGGAAAAATTTCCATCTTCCCCCTCCCCTAGGAATGCTTTTGCCTATTAGCAATCAATTATTCTCTCCTTCCTCTTCTCTCAACATCCACACCACTTGAATCTGCTTTCTGGCAATGAATGAAGCTGTGTAGGTCTCTGGGGTTGATCTCACCACTCGAGTCTGCAGTTCCTTGGCAGGCTATACTGAGACTCATGCTGGGAAGAAGCATCAACTTTTAGTCAAACAGAGGAGGGCTGGGCCTGTACAGCTGCCAGCTAATTGTGTGATCTGCTGTGAACCATGGTTGGCCTCTAGCAGGTGCTTAGAAAATACTGAGGGAATTTAGGTGCCTAGAAGCAGTACTGCTTACTGGTCCTCAGCCCAGTGGCTTAGTTTCTCCAAGGATTAAAAAGGAGACACTGACTCATGAGTTGGAAACCTGTTGACTTCCTCTGTAGTTCCCACCAAAGATTAAAGAACAAAATGGCAGAGTACATTTGCTGAACTGGAGAAATCTTAGCTTCTTCTGGAGCAGCTTCTTAAAAGAATCGTTAAAGTTACACTTGTTTGTTTGCACACGCATGTGTAAGGGTGTACATGTGGAGGTCAGGGCAGCTTGGTTCTCCTCTGCCATGGGTATCCTGGAGATGGAACTCAGATCGTCTGCCAAGCTTAACAGCAGGAACCTTCACCTGCTGAAACATTCCACCTACTTAGAAGAACTGCGTGTGTTGTTGGGTGCACAGTGCATGTGCATACGCTGTGTGTGGTGGCCAGAGGGCCCTGGGTGTGGTTCCTCAGTAGCTATCTACTCTGCTATTTCAAGAAAGACACTCTCGCTGGGACCTGATGCTTGCCAGCTTCATCCACTGAGCCTCGGGGGTGTGTCCTCCCCAGCACTGTGTTGTGTGTTCAAGGTGTGCATTGTCACACATGGCTTGTTACCTGGGTCTGGGCACTCAGCTTGGGGGTTCATGCTCATGCAGCAAACACTTTACTGTGGAGCTGCCTCCCAAGCCCACACTGTGTTCTTTTGAGAGGGTCTTGCTATGTAGGTCAGCTCAGGCCTGCCTCAAACCTACAGAGTTAGATTTTCAAGGTTGCTGGCATAACAGGGATGCATGTCTGTACTGGGTTCAGAGAAGGCAATGGATGTGCTGCTCGTGCATGGTAGTATTCCTCAGCTGCAGGGATTGGAGCCACCCATGATGCTTGCCGGGGTTGTAATGGTTCTCCAGCGATGCAGTTCAGAGTGGACTTGGAAGTGAAGCCCATGTTACTCGGGTGCTCAGAAAGGGTGTAAGGTTATAGTTACGCACAGTTACAAGTCCAATGGAGGAAAAAAGGTTAAAGCAAGTTTTAGATTATGGTGAGATGGCCCAGCCAGCAAACTGCTTTCTCTGCATGAGGATCTTAGTTTGAACCCCAGACACCCATGTCTGTAACCTCAGTGCTGGGAATGGGTGTGTTAGGAAACACTGGATACTTAGGTCTCATTGACCAGCTAGTCTAGCAGAAACAGCACTCTACAGTCTCAGTGTGATATTCTGCTTGCAAAAAAAAAAAATCCACCCAAAAACCCCCAAAACAAGGTGGGAAATATTAGAGGAAGACATCTGAGGTTGACGTGTGGCTCATACACATGGGTGAGTGCACCCGCACACATACACACTCCCCACACACTTGGGTAGGTGCACCCACACACATACATGTTCTCCTACCCCCTGCTCTCGAACAGCACACATGTGCACACCCATGCAGTCACATACAGAGTTCCAACAGCCTGTCTTTGGGCTTTCCCGGAATATGGGAAGTACGTGTTAATTGTATTAGAACTCTGATAGCATCCTTTCACGTTGCTTCCTGTAGGGCACCATTCCTAAACTTACTGCCAAGTCAAACTGCCGCTATGAAGTTGAGTGGATCACCGAGTATGCCTGCCACAGAGATTACTTGGAGAGCGAAAGCTGCTCCCTCAGCAGTGAGCAGCATGATATCGCTATTGACCTTAGTCCCTTGGCCCAGTATGGAGGTAGGTGTGTGGACCCCTCCCTCTGTTCTCTCCCAGGCTTTATAGGAGGAACCTAGCTGGGAGAGGGGAGAGATGGGCTTGGGTTTGCCTAAGAGAAACACCACACTTTCTGACTGGTGAACACTCCGCTGGTTTGTGCTTTCTCTAGGGTCTCCCTATGTTTCTGATGGAAGAGAATATAATTTTTTTATCAATGTCTGTGGGGACACAAAGGTCTCAGTCTGTAATAACAAAGAGGCTGCTGTTTGTCAAGAGAAAAAGGCGGATTCCACTCAAGTCAAAATAGCAGGAAGACACCAGAACCAGACACTCCGGTGGGTGATAGTCAACTGGATTGTGTGTACTTGTGAGCCATGGTTCTGCCCTCCTCTTCCTCTTCCCATTTGCCCTGAGCACAAGTAAGTCAGAGCCTAGCCTGGCTTCCTGTGCGCTTTGGCAAGTTGCCATTTGTCCCTGAGCAGTTGGACAGTTTCCTGACTTTGATAAATGCACATCTGTTAGGACTATTGGTTTTTAAATGTATTGTTTCTAAGAACAAATTGTAGGGAATTTAGGTAGTTTACAGTTTATGTGGCTATTGTCTGTGTTCTCCCTCCCTCTGTCTCCCAGTCTTTCCCTCCTTCCCCCTCTCTCTTACCCATTTTCTGTCTCTGTCTGTCTCTCTCTTTCTGAATCTGAAATATCATTAGCATTATACACAAGTTTAAATAGCTTAAACCCTACTGTAATTCTTAGAACCTTAAGTTGGTAGTTGGCTTCACAAAAGCAAGAAGATGATGGAGTTTTCTGAAATTGAGTCTTACACCAAATCTTATAGATGGTGGACGTTGCTAGCCAGGCTGGCTGACGTGTGGGCATTATTTATGTTGTATAAAGTCCCAGAGTGACAGCAAGAGCAGCTTTCTGCTTGCCAGCAAAGCGGCTGCCCTCCCTCCAGGCCGTTACTACTTTACAGCAAGGGACCAACAGCCTGAGCATTTGGAACTCATTTCCGCAGGGCGCTTGCCAGCTGGCTGCAGGCCTGCTGTCTCATGTCAGTAGTGATTTGTGGGTGGTATGCAAAAGGCTTAACAAAGCAGTTTTTTAAACTTCAAGTTTCTTTTTTGGTTCTATAAAACACTGTGTGTTCACAACCTAGGTACTCAGATGGAGACCTCACCCTCATCTATTCTGGAGGGGACGAGTGTAGCTCCGGCTTCCAGCGGATGAGTGTCATAAACTTTGAGTGCAACAAAACGCAGGTGAGTGAGTGTGTACTGCCCACCCCTGCTTTGTGTGTTGCCCACCCCTGCTTTGTGTTAGTGACTTGTGTGTGCACCCAGGTGTCTTTTCTTGGAAGTAGGGTGCTGAGTAGGGAGTGAATTGACTGCTTTTGGGCCTGGCCACTTTTAGTCCCCAGGGTTTTCTGTTGCAGTTAGTCCCCTCCCTTCCCTCCCCCTCCAGGATGCATACATACATCCTGTTTCCATCTTTCTCTGCTCTCCATGTTTGTTTTGGGAATCTGCCCAGCACTGGGTTTGCTAGGAGAGTTTGTGTCTTGGACTGAGCTGCAGGCACACTCAGCAGAGGAGGGAGGCCCGGCAGACGTGACTTGAGCTTCATTCAGCAGCTTCAAGTGTGTCCATTTTTTCATTTAACAATCTTTTCAGAGTGATAGAGTAGTGGTAGAGTTTGACTTTGGGGATCTTGGGATGTCACTGGAAGAGTTCAAGCTGAAGTCATGACTCCCTTTGGGTGACTAGAGGGACCCCTGGGTCACTGGCTTGTCTATTCTTCATGTCCTGATATTAGGCATTCCTGGCACCTGTAGAGAGATGATAAAATTGTATCATTAGAGATCTGTCTTACTTAAGCTCCTCTGGCTCTGTCTCAGGCACTCCTGGCCGACTTGCTTCTGCACTAGGCTCTCATCCTGTGGCTGGGCCTGGTTTCCATTCTCATCTGTATGCAACTGGCCTAAGCTCTCATGGCTGTTCTCCTTGAGTGTGTTTGTTTTGTATGTTTCTATGGTCAGCCTTGGACGGTTTGATCATGGTCCAGTTCCTGTGTGATTCATAGTAGGATCTGGAAGCAACCACTGTGCCTAGAGTTAAGTTCTCATAAATGTACTAGTTTTTAAGCAGAGGGTAGGTTAGGAACTGGACTAGGGAGCTCTGAGCCACAAAATTCAGAGGGCCCTGAGGGCTGTGTTTTACTGGGGCCTTCTTTTTCTACTGGAGTCTTTCATTGGCTCTTTCTTATCAGTTACAGAGCTTGCATGCTTTCGTGCCTGTTTGCTAAGGCACTCTCCACGGGGGCCTGATGGTGACAGATGGCTTCCTGGGAGTTCACAGACTGGAAACAGAGATAAGGGTTTTTATGGCTAGGTACAGGGTAAAGTGCTAAAGCTGACCCACTGACTGCAGAGTTTTGTTATCTGGGGGCTCTAGGTCATCCAGGCCAGTGGGGTTGTGTGTGTGTGGGGAGATGATAGCCCATAGCCAAGGAACAGAGGTCCAGAGGAGAGGTTGCTTCAGCTGCAGGATCACCTATAAGCTGGTGAAGCTCATGTACTGCGGGGAAGCTCACAGCTCGCTCTCCTCTTACGTAGGGGATGTGCATGGCTGGGATGTGCCTCTGGCTGAGGAAGAAAATAGATGGTTATTGGGTGCTTCCCCACACCCAGATCCATTTTCCTTCTGCTCATTTCTTTGGAATGGGCCTTAGGCAACTTGCTCGGAATTCTGGATCCTGTTCTGTCTCTGGTCCCTGGGCCACAAAGCCTGCTGTTGCCTCTGTGTGCACCAGGCTGGGTGCTAGCTTCTCTGATCTGGTCTCCTTGCTGCTTGAGTTACCCTGTCAGGTGCTGTGACTCTCCAAGTCTCTCTTGCCTCAGCTTTGCTTCCTGTAGTCTTGTTCATGGCATTTACTAAAACTTGAGCTGAGGGCTCACAGTGCAGGCTGTCTCATTTTGAGTGCTAAGAAAGGTGGATTGATAAGCCAGGTGAGGACAGATAAGAGGATAAAAGATTGATGGACTTACACGACAATGTGGAACCAAAGTCGAGTGAGTTAAGATTGGAATTTAATGCCAAAATCCCTTTCTTTTTCATCTTTCCTTTTTATTACAAAAGTTTTCGGATATGCAAGTAGGAGGAACATTATAATGAAATTTTATACAGCTGCCTCTAGAACAGTGGCTCTCAACCTGTGTGTCATGACCCTTTCACAGAGGTCACATATCACATTTCCTGCAGAGCAGATATTTATATCACATTCATAACAGCAGCAAAATTACAGTTATGAAGTAGCAACGGAATAATTTTATGGTTGGGGTAAGAACATGAGGAGCTGTATTAAAGGGTTACAGCATTAGGAAGGTTGAGAACCATGGCTCTAAAACAATCACTAATGTTTTTCCACATTTGTTTTGCTTTAACTGTGTTACTGTCTGGCTCATATTCCACTTGGGATAGGTTTGCTTTTGGCCTTCCAATCCTAGTGATTTAGTTCAAGACTTTATAAAAATTACACTTGAGAACTCATTTGATTTTGGCTATAAAACCTAATTTCCCCTTTCCTTAGAACATGAAACTGCTCAGACACACCTCAAGGATACAGTCAGACACATGGGAGGTGCAGCTGGCTGGGATTATGAAACCACCAACAGTGGAAAAAGGGCAGCTTTGTGCCAGTGGCCGCCGCTGGGAAAGGCCGAGGGATAGGGTTTCCAGAGGGAAGGCAGTTCTCTGCCCAATCCCAGGCCAGGGAGAGGTGGCCGGCGAGGAGCAGAGCTGTGCTGTGCTGGGCACTGCTGTTCATGGGGCCTCTGTGGGTGCAGGAGGACGTGGTGTTGACTCTGTCTACTAGGGCCTCACAGACACACATACTGAAAGGTGGGGCGTGCGGGTGCAGCCAGCGTTGGGAGTGTGCACCCACCCTTGTGGAGGAATGTGAGATCCTGCCTTCTCCTAGCTGAAAAGGAGCTGCTCTGTGTTTTGGCCTCCATTTGCCTCCCTGGTATAGGTGTTGGGGAGACCTCAGGTCTTGCTCACTCATTAGTCTATACTCTTGGAACTTGGGTTCTGGTGCCTGTACTCTTCTCTTTGTACTCCTGGTGAGTCCTTTGCCATGTGACTGCAGCCTGGAGCAGCAAAACATTTCACTCTGGTCCATGGCCCTCATTAACTCTCTCTCCACCTCTTCCCTGACATACTGAGTACCATGACACTAAGATGGTTGCTGGACAGCCAGCCGGAGAGATGACCCTAATGCTGAGTTCTGCTTCTTTCTTGGCTCTTGAGAAGTTCCTGGGTTTGGGTCATGTTAACAAGTTGTGTGCTTTCCCGTGGCTTTGCATGTGTAGGTAAAGACGGGAGAGGAGAGCCTGTGTTCACAGGTGAGGTGGACTGCACCTACTTCTTCACATGGGACACTAAATATGCCTGTGTCAAAGAGAAGGAAGATCTCCTCTGCGGGGCCATCGACGGCAAGAAACGTTATGACCTGTCTGTGTTGGCTCGTCACTCAGGTACTGCTTACCTTTCTGGGATCGGTCGTCACTGTGTTCACAGGAGACAGTTGATCCCAGTGGTTTGGGGAAGCACTTTTAATTGGCAACTGAGTTGTGGCCCCCATTCCCTTCTAGCCACAGTACAAGATATAAGGAGTACTGAGTCAGGAGGTGAACTACTCGCATCTGAGCCTCACCTTTTCTAGTTGAGTTGTCTTGGCTCATGTTACTGTTCAGTCAGAACTTCCAGGACCTGCTGAGACAGGTCTTGGGCACTGTGCTTAGAGACAGTTTCTCCAGCAACCTTTTGGGGTAGTGACTGAGGAGGTTGGTGGAGCTGGGTCTCTGTTATGTCTACACCCTGAGCTTCTGTCCTTTTATATGGCTGCCTCTTTACGGCCACTGAAAGGGCATCAGCATGCCCCTGATCTGTAGCCCTGGGAGGGTTGTCCAGCATGGTAGCATGGTGAATCACAGTGTATGTCAGTGGGAGGCGGTTCATTGCAGAAACTGGTAGAGCGTGTGTCATATTGAAAGTGCTGGGTGACTGTTGAGAGCCCACATGTCACACTGCAGAAATGGTGGCATCTTGCTGAAAACAGATGAGGTAGATGAGAGTAGGTTTATAGGAGGAGCCTTGTGTCCCTAAGACAGGGTGACTTGCGTCAGTACCGGCTGTAACTGTTTGTCCCATTGTTTTTGAAGGCCTATCTGAAAAGTACTGTTGGAGGGATATCTCCTGTATGTCCGGTTTAAGACAAGATCAGGGTCCACAGTAAATGATCTGTGTTGGCTAATTGCTTTAGCAGTAAGTTATCTTCATGGTTTACTAGTTAAGCATCCTGGAAGCTGTAGAAACACAGGAAATTTCTGTAGGAGTTAAAATAGCTTCAGGAAGCTAAGGCTGAATCTTGTGTATGTGTGCTAATGAAAGGTTGGGTTTCTACAATGTGGAAGAAGTTCTAATCTCTGCAATAGCTCTAGCCAATGTGGGCTTCAGAAAACTCTCCAGGCCCTAGCATTTTAAAAGGAGCAGGACCATGGTGGGAGGATCTAGTCAGTACTGCTCCCTTCAGCTTGTGTGTGCAGCTGAGTCACACACAGCAACACGACATTTTCTGGTTTTGATTCTGTTGTGTTTTGCTTTTAAAGGAAAGGGGGTGTGTTGCTTACAGTTTAAGAAGGGATATAGTCCATCCCAAGGAAGGTCTGACAATAAGGAAAGTGAATGGCTGATCACATTGCAACTGCCATTAGGAAGATGAGAAGGAAACACTTTTTTTTTTAAAGTTTTAAGTATCAGTGTGTTACAAGACACAAACTGGGATCTTGAGAGATGATATAGACGTGCATTAATGCACTTAGCAGACTATGCCACAGCCTGGTTTTTGAGGAATCTAGAGTGTTTCTGTAACATTTGCATCCAGACAGCCCAGAGGATGCTGTGAGCTGAGAGTTCAGAAAGTCCCACCGCGGAGATTGCAGCCCACACCCCCTCTAGTCAATGCCCAGTGCTTTGGGGGAAACTTGGGTACACATGCTGACTCTCAAAGTGTAGGCTATGTTGGACTTGGGAACCTAGCTTTCCAAAAACATGGTATGTTGTTACGAGCAAGCTGTGGAATTTTACGTCTGGTCACCAGCTTCCCAAGAGATCATTTCAGATAAGAATGTGTGCCTTTGTGTGTCCCTCAGGGCCAGTTTATCGGGTGGTAGGCACATTCTCACGACTATTCTTTTCTTTGCCTGATACCCTTAACACCTAGTCATGATCCCCCTATCCCCCAGACACACCATTCACACACACACACACACACACACACACTCTTACCCATCAGGATCCGTCCTTACCTTCTGTGAGCCAGACCTTCCACCCTGCTCCCAGTCAGCTTGTATAGAAGAGGTAGATGCTTTCTTGGCTGCTCAGGCCCTTGTGGGACCTGAAACTCAGCATGTCTCCTGTGCCCTTTCACTAGGCTCACGACAGCAACTGACCTTCTCATGTGGTTGAGAAAACAGTTTGGGGAATGCTCGTTCCTGACACATTCAGTGAGATCGTCTGACCTTGGCTTAGTCACTGTTGTAAGATGTGACCACAAGAAAAAGTCACTGCCTTTGGCTAAAGGACTTTGGGTTTGATTGCAGAATCAGAACAGAATTGGGAAGCAGTGGATGGCAGCCAGGCTGAATCAGAAAAGAAGTACTTCTTCATCAATGTCTGTCACCGGGTGCTGCAGGAGGGGAAGCCAGGAACTGTCCTGAAGAGGCCGCCGTGTGTGCTGTAGGTGAGTTCTATCCGAGGGAGCCTCTCTCTCAGTGCGTGAACTCCAGCTGCTGCTTTGGGGAGACGTAAAATATGGTTTGCTTAAGCCTCCTGCCTTGGGTAAATACTCAGGACGATAAAGCATTTTAAAGTTTCAGTGTCAGAGCCAGTGCACTCTGAAGTCCTGAGGGTGGCAGAAAGAACCATGTTGGAAAATGCTTGATGATCTGTCTTCATTTTGCAGACCTTTGAAGAATCCTTCAAACCATTTGAAGAATAATACTGTCATTACTTGTAAAACTAATTTTGAATTTTCAACAGCCCCTGGTCAGACACTTAGGGGAAGCAGAGTATCTGCTGGAGCCTTCAGCTGAGCAGCATGTCTGAGTGTTCTTTTTGCTGTCCTTGTTGGTCTTGTATGTCACACAGAGGTGTTTGTCTTAAGAGACACTGAGGTTCAGTGTGTGGTGTCTGTTAAGGTGCACTTTGAAGATGCCAGGAGGATGGGAAGGAGACTCTGTTAGAACCATGGATGAGAAATTAGTGAGGCTTGGTTAGATTTGGGGCATTACCCTGACATTCAGAACTAGAGATGTGTCTCAGAGTAACTGAAGTCTGTTCTTGTCTTACTGAGGGCTCAGGCACAGACATTGTCAAAAGTATCTGAGCCAGGGATTCACTGAGGGTGCCACAGGGGAGTGAGTGCCACACAGGTGTGAGTTTCTGCTTGGTCATGAGTAAAGCCTGTGTCTAAGGGCAGCTGAGGCCCTAGATGTGGAATAATGTCTTTTACAGATAGTGGTGGTGTCCACACAGCCCTGTCCTTAAGATGCCTTTGGGGGAATCCCATGTATCTTTTTCAACATGTCCCTGCTAAGGCAGGAGGTGGCCTTGATGTGACTATTTCTTTCAAGAAAACTGTTTTCCGTCACAGCCAGGTTAGGCGGGCTGAGAGAAGGTCCTGGTGACCCGCTGGCATTCGCCTGAGTCTTGGTATACTTTCTAATGTTTACATGATGAGAATTTTCCACTCTACCTTCTTTTTTCACCCCCAGATAAGAATGGAAGTAAAAACCTTGGAAAATTTGTTTCTTCTCCTACAAAAGAGAAAGGACACATACAGCTTTCTTACTCTGATGGTGATGACTGTGGTAGCAATAAGAAAATAACAACTAACATCACACTTGTGTGCAAACCAGGTAATGTCCCAGGAGAAGCGGCACACTCAGACTCCGTCAGTTCTGCAGTGGGGTGGGATGGAAGGATGACGCTGAACACTACTAGTTCTAGTCTCTGGTGATGGGAATCAAGTTCTGGATTTCAGCCTGGAAATGGAGAAACCATATGCTGTCTACAGAGAATTGTGTTGACATACCCCAAAGGAGTCTTGAGTCTCTGCATGACATCCTGTGTATAAGGACTGTCAGAGGATCAGGGTGTGGAGTGCTGAATTTCCTCCACAGGGGGATCATAAATGGCTTAGAAATATTTTCTTGATTGCAGCATCTCAACCGTGGTTATCCCTCCCCTGATAAGTTTCTGTTCTTTTTGCTAAGACTGCATTTGTTGCATGTATTTCAAGTGTTCTCAGGATGCTGTCTGTGTTCCACGCTTCACAGTTCTATTTATGATTTCTAGGGATTTCCTTGTTGACATGGCACAGTCTTATTATTTAAAGCATTTTACTGCTGGGAATGTAGACGCTCCATATCCCCCCCATGCCTGCCCCGTAAAGTTTCCTTTGTATAAATTCCCAGCTGTGGGAGAAGGACACAGGCTAGGAATGTTTTGGTTTTTGTTTTATTATGGTAGACTATATATAGCACACAACTTATCAACGTTCCCGTCTTAACTGCTTTCACACAGGTAGCTGAGTGCCGCTGGGCTTGTGCAGCTGTCACTGCTGTTCCTCTGGAGAGCTTTCTCCTTTCTCCACACTATACCTGTTGTCTTCTTGGAAATCATAGTAACTCCAGAGCTCTGTCCCCAGCATCTGGCACCCACCGATTTTGCCTGTCTGTGGACTTGCCCATTCTAGGCACCTCCTATCCATCAAACCACATAGTATTTGTAGGAGACTCTGTTCCCCGAAGCCCCCTTTCTTGAGACATCACATAGCTGAGACTGGCCTTGAACTTTCTGTGAAATTGGATGGCCTTGAATTTCTATGTCCCCATTTCCACCTTCTGAAGACTTGGCATTGTAGACAGGCAGGTGCTGTGTGTCTGTTTTATACAGTGCTGGGTTTGGAACACAGGGCTATGCTAGTCAAGCTCACTGCTGTACGAGCGACATTCCCCACTCTGTACAACCATTTTTTAATCTCTTTCCTAGGGTTTTTAACAGGGAAAAGGTTTTAGAGTCAGCAGATAAGGGCTTGATTGTTTTTCTTTTTTCCTCCTCCTCTTGTCCCCGTTGACAGGTGACCTGGAAAGTGCTCCAGTGCTGAGAGCCTCGGGAGCCGACGGCTGCTTCTATGAGTTTGAGTGGCATACGGCTGCTGCCTGTGTCCTGTCGAAGACAGAAGGAGAGAACTGCACAGTCCTGGATGCCCAGGCAGGTCTGTGCCTAAGCAGTGCCCCTGTTGTCTGGTGTGCCTTAGGCCCACAAGTAGCTTTTGCTGTAAACAGCATGACTGTTAGGAGCAACCTGCTTTAGAACTCTGTTCACACCACTGGACCAAATCCCAAGCATCTTCTGTTGTGTGCTTGAGTTGTGGCAGTACCCATCTTGAATTTGTGGCTGTGCTGGATTTACTTGAACACAAGAGGATCCACACACACATTTGAAAGGCTTTTGGATGAATCCTAGGCCAGAATCCCTTGATAGGGGAGTTTACAAGAAGGCCATCATAGTTTGGTTATCTTGCTTGGCTGTGCCATGTTTGTGAGACCTGGAGTTACAGGTTTGAACAGGATTGTAGGGCTCACAAAGTGGGAAAGGGCAATGGCAAGGACCTGTGTCCATGCAGGAGGGAGTCACTGGAGGGACGGTAGCTTAAAGGTAAAGTGACCTTTCTTCTTCAACATCGCTTTGTCCTAGGAGTAGTTTCTGAGAAGCTTGCATAGTCACCTGTCCCCTGTGCCATGACTGGCCTGACATTACCTGTGCTGTTTTTACGTTACTCAGGGTTTTCTTTTGATTTGTCACTCCTCACAAAGAAGAATGGTGCATATAAAGTTGAGACAGAGAAGTATGACTTCTACATAAATGTTTGTGGCCCTGTATCCGTGGACCCTTGTCAGTCAAACTCTGGGGCCTGCCAGGTAGCAAAAAGGCAAGTAACCTCTGATTCTGGGTTTGTTCTTTGGTATTGTGGGCTAGTGAATGTTTCGTACAGGGGTAATTAGGTTTCCTGTAAATACCATTGCTTAATAAACATTTAAATACTGAGAAGACCCCGTCAGAAGGATTGCAGGATGCCAGGACCTAAACTTCCCAGAGAAGGAGCCAAGCCTTATCATAGTGGCTGAGAGAGGTCTGGGCATATTTGATGCTCACTTGTGAACTTTGTGCTTTACAGTTCTTGCATATTTATGTATGTATTTCTCCTTACTGTATAGGGTTTGTTCTAATGAATTGTATTGCTGAGAGAAAGTCTGTCTGTGTGTGTGTGTGTGTGTGTGTGATTTTTCTCCTACAGCCAAAAGAGCTGCATATGAGATTCCCAGGGACTGCAGTGTCTTGGACTGACCTTGCTTTTACCCCCATTTGTGTACCCTTAGAGAGCTCCTGCCCCATAGCACTTCCAGAGTAACATTTCTGTGTTCATTTTAGTGGTAAGTCTTGGAACTTGGGGCTGAGTAATACTAAGCTTACCTACTACGATGGGATGATCCAGCTGAGCTACAAGAATGGCACACCCTATAACAATGAAAAGCACACCCCGAGAGCCACACTAATCACCTTCCTCTGTGACCGTGACGCTGGAGTGGGCTTCCCAGAGTATCAGGTGGGATTCTATTGCGTTATTTCCCTGGCCACACCCGGGCCAGTTGCCCACCCTTTCTGTAGGAACAGAGCTAGTATTAGTCTGGGTTTCTTGCCCAACCATCATATAATCATTCCCCTTGCAGTTCCCAGGGTGCTTAGGCAGTGTGTAGTTACTGGGCAAGCTGCTTATTCAGAGGCCCATTTATCTTAATGCTAGTCCACAGCCCTGCTGGTTGTGTTAGAAAACATGCAGGAGATACATCCCTTGCCCGTGGACAGGTTCCATCATAGTTCTGATATTAAGCTAGTTTTGCTTGTGGGTCTTTGGGGATGTTACAGATGTAGGTGCTTGTACTATCCTTTCCTGTCTTTTCCTTGTCTTGGGATTAGGAAGAGGACAACTCTACCTACAACTTCCGGTGGTACACCAGTTATGCCTGCCCAGAAGAGCCCCTGGAGTGCATGGTGACAGACCCCTCCATGATGGAACAGTATGACCTCTCCAGGTGAGCACTTGGCTTAGCTGACAGCAGTAGGTTTGTGGTGGCCCCAGGGTGCAGGACTAGGGACACAGAAATAGAAAGGAGGTGGATGTGATCTGATCTCATCACATCTGTGGCATCAGTTGATCTTTGTCATAGCAAACACTCGTGTAACTTCATTGTTTAAAACAGTAACTCAGTGTAAGGTGAGTGTGTTGAGGGAAATATGGCCGCGTCCTCTGCATGTGGAGCTTCAGACTGTCAAAATGTTATGACATGTCCTGTGAGTCAGTCACCATATATATAGCTTGATTCATTATCCATTGATAATGTCTTCATTTCTCTACTGACTAAGCATTAACTGCTGGCTTTCACTAGTTCACCTTTGTAAAAGCATACTTTTGTGTTAAAACTAGTCTAGTGAAGTCTGAAGGTACCAGTGGAGGAAACTGGTATGCTATGGAAAACTCCCGTGAGCATGTCACACGGAGGAAATACTACCTCAACGTGTGTCGGCCTCTGAATCCTGTGCCAGGCTGCGATCGCTATGCATCTGCTTGCCAGATGAAATATGAAAATAATGAGGTATGTCTGGTTTTCTCTTGTTTTTTCTCTTGACTCTGAGGCCTGGTGTGTGAAGGTAGTTGTTCTGGAACTCTTAATCAGAACAGTCCCGCTGCCCAGGTGAAGCCTCTGAAGATGTGCCTCTTGCACAGACACACATCACATTGAATCTGTTCAGATTTAAGACGTCCACTGGCCATTGGCCATTGTTGATCCAATACTTCGCAGAGAAAGCTCTTAGTGGTTATGCTGGCCCAAGTTCAGGTGCCTGAGTGATTCTGCAGACGTCCATAGCTCAGAGCCTCTGGGACCCCAGAGTCGGATGTGACAGTGTTGCTCAGAGTGACCCAGATGCATGTGGTAATGCCACTCTGGGTGCTGAATGCTTCATCATCTACTGGCAGAACATTTGCAACTTTCCTGTGGTCCTTATATGTGGTGCGCTTTGAAGTTCCACACAGACCCCAGAAATTGACTTCTGCAAAAACAGTGTGAGCATTTGCTTTCGTTGCACATGCTCTTGGTGTGCTCTGGTGCCTCAGAGGCCTTTGAGGCTGTACTACATGAATGTGTGTTCTCTACCACAATAGCAGCTTCCGGGTACAGCCAGCCCCCACTCAGAGCTTCCCCCCACTCAAGGCTTCTGCATTTTGTTTGCATGCTTACACAGTTGTTAGCAGTGGCTTCATCGGCAGTAACTACTATGAGTAGCAAGTTGACTTCCTAAGGAAGGAAGCCAAATCCACACTCTGTTGCAGGGCTCCTTGGCAGAGACTGTATCCATCAGTAACTTGGGAGTTGCAAAGGCAGGCCCTATGGTGGAGGAGAGTGGCAGCCTCCTCTTAGAGTATGTGAACGGCTCTGCTTGCACCACCAGCGATGGCCGGCTAACCACCTACAGCACCAGGATCCATCTTGTCTGCGGTCGAGGAAGTATGGTAGGTGCTGCACCCAAGAGTGGCAAGGACTGTGACAGAGCACCAGGGCCAGCGTGTGCAGTTCTGTGCTCTGTTTTAAACTGCAGCAAAGTCTCTAGGCCTGAAATGGGTCATTTTAGGCATTGCCGAGTTACCAAGAACATTGCGTTTATCATGAGTGTTGTGCACTTGTCACCACAATCCATGTTGACAACTTTTTGGGGGTCATTTTTTTGCTTGTTTGAGATTTGAGTCTCACTGCGTGGCCCTGGCTAGTCTGGAACTTGCTATGTAGACCAGACTGGCCTTGAACTGGTGTAGCTCTGCCTCTTGAATGTTGGGCTATGGCACCTGCCTTATATCTAGAATTTTTATTTCCCCTACCTAGTTGCTGTTGCCACCCCTTTCCTCCCCCCCCTTTTTTTTTCTCGTGTATGTTTGTGTGCGTTTTTGGGGGACAAGATCTCAGGCTGGTCTGAAGCTCACTATGTAAACCTCAAATCCAGAGTGGGGATTAAAGGTTTGTGCCATTGTTCTTTGTAGACTTTCTGGATTCTCCTGGGACTCAGTGTCCAGTGGGTGTGAGGCGTGGTGTCCAGGCACCCTGCAGACATGAAATTTGTTTTGTCTTTTGCTCAGTTCTCTGAGGTTATGAATGACGAGGACAGTGCCCATCTGCTGCAGACATACTCCTCACCTACACGGTCCTAGGCTGCTGGGTGTTTGTTAGTTCATTTTGTTTTGTTTTTTTCCTGCGTCCAGAAAGAATGCTGGCCCCTTAGGTTGGTCTCATCATCAGCTGTGCCTAGGTGTGTGGAGCCCTGTCATAGGTCATTCTTTTCTTTACCCTTTTTGCTGTCATTTAGAAAATGCATTTAGTTCCAGAAAATTCTTTGAGATGCTTCTTAGTTTTCCAAGTATTTTCCCACAGTAGCTGAACTGGTTTTGCCTCTGGGCCTGGTGTACAGTGTGGGCCCTGGTAAGACTCCTGAGGGAGAGTAGGGGAGGTCAGGTTTACAGAGTACACCACAGCCTGGAGCCCGGGTCTTTCTTACCCTTGGGGAGTCAGGGTCCTTGGTTGATGAGGAGAGTGTGTGGGGCATACAGGTAGAAACTGTGGGCTGTGGGCTGAGACCAGCTGAATAATGCCAGTCCAGTCTTGGTGTGCTGTCCAGTTAGCTAACCGTGAGCCACTGCTATCTGTGATGGAGACAGCACTCACGGAATGGAATGTGACTTTTGTGGGGAGACTTTTTGTTGAACCTCCATGTATTATAAGCCAATAATACTCAACAAATTAGCACATCTGTGTAATCGGAACCTGAGTCACAAAACAAGATACTTGCCCCACATAGACACTCTCCTTGTGCTCCTTCCTGTTGGCTCAGCCCTTTTCCTGACACACAAGCCATTTTTTTAGAAGATTTAATTTTTTTGTGTGCGTTAGTGTTCTGCCTGCATGTCTGTACAAGGTACAGACTCCAGTCACAGACAGTGAGCTTCCATGTGGGTGCTGGAATTGAAACCCGCATCTCTCCAGCCCATACAAGTCAGTTTTGCCTTATTCCAGCTGCTGTCTACAACTATGCATTGTAACTTTTTGGTTGCTTTTGTTAGACTGTGGGTGCACAGGCTTGGATTCAAGCTGACCTTTTCCATGTACTGCTGGCTTGAGCTCAGATGTGCTAATATCTGTGCATATGAGGTCCCCCTGCCCCCAGGTGTAATGAGAACAGTGTGGTATAGGAGGGAGGTTCACATCAGGTGCTGGCCCACTGCAGACTGTCAGTGGGTTCTAGCCCGACACACCGATCGATGTTCGACTGCTGTGCTGACGTCTTGCTGATTTCTCTCTGCTCCTTTCAGAACGCCCATCCCATATTCACTTTCAACTGGGAATGTGTGGTCAGTTTCTTGTGGAACACGGAGGCTGCCTGCCCTATCCAGACGATCACAGAAACAGACCAGGTATGTTTTATCACATTGCCCATGCTCATGGTGGTTTCGAATTGCTTCCTACCCTCCTTTCTGACACACATGTGTTACCACGCTCTGCCTCTTTCCCTGCCGCTGGTACTGAGATCTCCAGGACCTTCCATTTTACTCCTTGCTCACTACAGCCATCTTCAGCTGTCCCTTCCCGATGCTCATGCATCCTAGTGAGCTTTCCGTCACTGCCAGAGTCTGATGGATTCACATTGCTCCATTCCAGAACATTCCAGTATCTGATATAGTGATACTCCTGAAGTCTATGACCTTCTCCACAAGATGGATCCCAGTGCTTCATGTGATGTCACTGACAGAGTAGCGTAGAGCCACATATCTGCTGTGACCATCCTATTAGGTGGAACCCAGTGCTTCATGGGATTTTCCCCGTAGAGCAAAGCTCACGTGTCTGCTGTGGTCTTCCTTACCTCCACTGTGTAGCCGAGTGCCCCATGCTGATGGCTGTATGCTCGATACCTTACCCTCTGCTCAATGCCACACACTTTGTTCCCAGTATCTCTCTGCTGCTGGCTGCTCTTGTCTGGGCAGCTTCTTCTGGCTGCGTCTGTGCAGTGCAAGAGGACAGCAGTGCACTGCTCTCTGAGTTCTTTGCTACCCTCTTGGGCCAGGAAGTTGTTTTATGGTACTGTATGTGCCCTTCTTTATGGTGGGACATGTTTCTTTTACCAGACTAGAGTCTGGAAGAGACAGCTGGCCTGATGCCCATGATGATGACCTCAGCTCTGGGCTAGTAGTCATCTTAGCACCCTGTCCATGGCTAGGGCCATGACTGCTCCCCTGATCTTGGTGGACTTTGGAGGCTGACGGCAAACTTAGAGGAAGGGAGGGACTGTCTTCGAGTTAACCTGGTTATACTCCCATAGGTACACTCATAGCATCGAGAGGTGATTGTTCAGTTTTATTTTTTAACGTAAAAATCATTGCTGAGTCACTCTAGCTCCACCTACCCTGCCCTTTCCCCTTAGGAATTAGTGATAGCCTTACTCTGCTGTGTAGTAGCTTAGCAGCCATCGGGTGAGTTCCATTCCTCTGCACATACATCCCACATTGATACAGCCAAGGGGCTGTGCGTGAGCACACTGCTGCGGCCATAGAGACATAGCTTGTCATAAGTGCAGATGTGGGTTTCTAGAGGGCTTTTGTAGAATTGATTTGAATGTATTTCCATTCTTGTTTCTGATAGGCTTGCTCCATAAGGGACCCCAGCACTGGATTTGTGTTTAATCTTAGCCCACTCTACCGTTCTCAAGGATACGTGGTCTTAGGCATTGGAAAGACTTTTGTGGTAAGTGCGATACCTTTCTAGTTTGCTTTAAACAAGGCTCGCTGTGTTCAAGTCACTTGGGCTGTGGGTTTGGAAATCAGGCATCCTTAGTGCTTCGAGGACAGCTGCTTCACCAGAAGAGGGAGGATCCAGGTGGGGAGGGTAATGAGATACAGTCGACACCACAGTCCTCATGCAGTTAGATGCCGGTTCCCCTCCTTACCTGCTGCTGTGTGTCCAGAAGTTTCCAAGAAGCATGGTGACAGTTAGGATAGGAACTACATAAAGAGTCCACCAGAAGCAAACCAGAGAGGCCCTGCCTTGTGCACTAACCAAACTGTGAGGAGCCAGCGTGCTGCTGCACTGCGCCTCTTGGTGGCAGGGGACAGGTTGCCAGAGACAGACCAATGGGTAATAAAGTAGAGATGGAGCTGCCTGGAAGACCACCTGAGCTCGCGTGTTTCAGGAGAACGGCTTGTCTGCTGGGGCGGCACTGCCCACCAGCCATCTCTTGGCATCACAGCAAGACTTTTGCTCCTTCCTGTCCAACCCTGTCTCCCACCCTGCTGGCTTCAGCTGCCCTACACTTTTGGTGGCCTCTCCCACAGAGCTGCTTCTTACATAACTACAGCAGACATACCTGCTTTTTAAATAGAATCACCATCTTTAAGAAATTAGGATCCTGGCTTTGTTTTCAATCAAACTCCAACTGCATACCATGCTCTGCACGATTAAAGACACAATAAAGTGATTTGTTTTGCTCCCTAGTGTATGCTTTATAATTACGTGCAGTAATTATATCTACAGATAGAAGGCTGTAAAGTAAGGGTATAAAACCCTGTGCACTAACCCTTAGAGGAGCTTGTGTGGGTGGTGGTATTTGGATCTGTGTTTTTTGCCTTTGTGACTTAAGGACCTCAATGCCCTGAAGTTGATAAACCGCTAGTGAGAACCAGATACTTAGCCCATTGTTGTTTGTTCTAGGGATCTTGTCTGTGGTAAGTCTTGGAATCTAAATATGCCTGCACAATTTTTTTTTTTTTTTTCTGTTTGGCTTTCAGTTCAATATCTGTGGTGCGATGCCTGCCTGTGGAACCATGGCGGGGAAGCCAGCCCTTGGCTGCGAGGCAGGAACTCAGATAGATGACATTAAGGACCTGAGGCCAGAAAGACCAATCGGGATGGATAAGAGCCTCCAGCTGTCTGCAGAGGGATTCCTCACTCTGACCTACAAAGGCTCCTCCTCCTCTGACCGAGGTGAGCCAGTCACTTAGACATGCACCGATTTCCCTTCTTTTTATCTTGCACCTCCAATTCTTCAGAGGTGGGTATTGATTGCACTTCTCTAGATGCTAAAGAGGTGTTGGGTGCTAATTATGTCACTCTTTTTTTCTCCCTAAGTTTATTCCTTTCCTCTGTTATTTTCACTTGGTGGTATGGTTTCTTGTGTAACACTTTGGGTATGTTAAGCTTTTTAATACATATTTTGTTAGTGAAAGGTCAATTCTGAGCCCTCCATCGTGGCAGCAGCCGTGTCAGTGGATAGCGCCCGCAGGTGAAGTGTACCACCGATGCTGTGTGTGTTGTCTGGGGAATTCCCATGCCAACTCTGAGTCTTCCCTTTTTCTTTTGTCCTTTTGAGACAGGCTCTTACTGTGTGGCCCTGGCTTTTCTGACTGGCTATGTAGTCCAGGCTGTCATCAAACTCAGAGATCCATTTGCTGGGATCAAAGGCTTGGACGACCACACCTGGCTTATCCTTCTTTTGTGTTCAATTACTGCTGCACTGTACACATGCAGTACTGGAATGCAGAAAGGTCTTGTACTGAGGGTAGAGCCTGTGCTTCATGAGGGATAGCTTCAGAGTGAGATCCAGGGGTCTTGGATTCTGTTCTAGGTTCTGCTATCGGTTGACTTTGTTTTATAGATGAGGAAATGGGCTCCAGGGTGAGGTTACTTCTCAGGCCACACTGTTGATAGGCAGCAAAGTGACCCTCTGACCCCAGTAAGTGCCACTGAACCATTGGAGTCTCAGTGGTGTGTGCGATTTGCACCAACACTGTAGTCTTCTTACTTTTTCTGCTTCACATCTCCAGTTAGCAGATCCTGGAAATGCAACACTCTAATAAACAACTGTGTGCCAACAACCAGATGGAATGATGCCTGCATATTGTATCTTTATAATAAAATCCCCTAAAATAGAAATACAGGCAGGTCATGACCACACCATATGGAATGGAAAACTGAAATTGTTTGCTCTAAATTCAGAAGTAAGACAGAATATCAAGAGTTAACACCACTCAGTTATAGAGGTCAGATACGAATTTAGAGCAAAACCTAAAACATAGGCAATAAAGGAAAGTTCTTTGAATTTATGATATCAGAGTTATGCAGATTTTATGCAACAAAGACAGTTGAGTGAGGAGAACCAATGGGGTAGCAGGGAGCACTTTCAGTTACTTTTGAACATAGAAGTAACTCAGCAGCAGAAACATCAATTTGATTGAAAATGGGCAAGGGTCAGAATAATAGCACATTAAATGACACCCCCCCATATATATATATTTACACGCGCGCATACACACACACACACACACACACACACACACACACACACACACACACACTGCAAATCTAACAGCACAGAGATGGATTCTGGATTCTCTCATCAGCCAGGACTGCTACTCCGGACAGAAAAGCAGGCGATGCAGGGAAAGGGCTGTGTAGTGCAGCAGCTAGGGAAACAGCCACAGCACCATGCATGGTTGCAATGCCCAGTGCTTGTGAGATGGAGAGGTGTAGTTCAAGTCAGAGGCCAGCCTGGAATATGTGTAAGGCCTTGTCTTGATAAGTACCTTGAGCCAATGAGATGGTTGGCTCAGTAAAAGCAATTAACTGCTAGATGCTGATGACATGAGTTTGGCACCTGGAGCCTGTGAACATGTGGAAGGAGAAAACTAATGCCATAAAGTTGTCCTCTGCCCTCCACATGTGCACCATGGCTAGCACACATACACACAGAGATACATACAAATAATAAAAAAGGAAAACTCAAGACCAAAAATCAAGAAAAACAATTATGTAGAAACATTGTCTAAATGATATAGCAGCCCCAGTGTGGTATATATATCCAGATTGGACGCAATACATCAGATACAGTACACATATTTATTGCAGCCTTGTTCACAGCAGCCCATGTATAAAATCAACTAAGTTTTCCTTAAATGATGGGTGGATACATAGAGAAAATGTGCACACAGCTGTCAATTACTAAAAACGAGTGAAAACCTCTCATTAGAAGTAATTTGCATGGCTAGAAGCCATGTTTAGTGAAGTAAGCCAGACACACAGATCCTCCTGTTGTTGAATACTGAAAGCTATGGTAAGTACTTGATCTCAGAGCAGACAGTGGAGTAATAGATGTTAGAGTCTGGGGTAGGGAGGTGTGGAGTTTGAATGGCAGGGTTAGTGGTGTGCAGGGTCGGAGGAGTAATGTTCTGTACAGCACAGACTGATGACACTGACTGTGGTCCTAAGTAGCTAGTAGAGAGGAGTGTTGAGCTTGGTTTGGGGATGTGATGAGGGTCTCCAGTTATTCTGTGATGACTGCCTATTGGATGCTTGGGCTGAAATGTAATCACACAGCCCATGAATATCTAGTTACTGTGTGGCAGTTAGAAATGAAAATAAATTAAAAACTAATTGAAAGTGTTTTGAATAAACCTTTGAGAATGTAAATATAGGTTAGGAGTGCCTCCTGTGGGAGGGGTTCCACTGGAGGTGGAAGTGAGGTTCCTCGTGACAAGTATCTCCAGTGCGCCATTTCTAGGCATGAACTGGCAGCTAGAGTTGGGAGGGACCATTATAGTTGGCTAAAGAATTAACCAAAGTTCATGAATATGTTTGCTGCCTTGAGAGTGATCAGGCCAGCCATCAGTGTCTTCCACGTGGGTGTTCTAAAGGTCTATGTGAGCACATGACTTCACAGTGAGCACTGCTTCAGTGCCTCCTGAGAGGCACTCTTGCAACCCTTTCCTTGAGTAGAGGGCCCAGTGCTAGAGCCTAGGACGGTTTTCTGGGAGGGAAGCTCAGTTAGTAAGTACAGAGGGATCATGGGTCTTCTTTTCAGAGTGGACACTCTTGGCAAGCTGCTAGTGTGTACGCAACTGCTCCGTCTCAGTATACAAAGCAGTTACTTTGCAGTTGCCAACCACTGGCTTAAAATAAGAATGTTTAATCATTTTCCTATCATGTTCTTTTAAGGCTTGAGTTTTGGAAGCATTTCCCACCCAGCTCTATTAACATTGGGGAACATTTAATGACTTGGGCTAGCGCCGGGGCTCAGTCCACTCACCTGTGCCTCCTTAGTTTGTTCTTACTGCTTTAATCCCGTAAATTGGGGGCGGGAGTAGGTGTGTAGAGTTTGCTGAAATAAACAAAAAAGTCAGAAAACAAAAGTTGCTCTATCTGATGAAATGCTAAGCTGATATGAGATGTGAATTCATTCTGATAGGAAGAGCGGTAAGGTAAGATCGCATCCCCTGGCCTAACCTCGTCACACAGTCAGTGGTGCTGGGTCAGTCCCCCTGGGCTAACCTTGTCACACAGTCAGTGGTGCTGGGTCAGTCCTTGCACTATTTAGATCAGGCTTCTTGCCGACCAACTACCCTGCTTTGTGATCACCCCAGGATGGCTGTGAGGCCTCCTGCTGTCCTAAGTCTGAGACACCTTCTGATTGGTGACTTTTTTGTTCCACAGGCACAGCATTCATCATCCGTTTCATTTGCAATGGTGACATTTACCCAGGAACTGCCAAATTCCTGCATCAGGACATTGACTCTACACGAGGGATCCGGAACACTTACTTTGAGTTTGAAACTGCATTGGCTTGTGCTCCTTCTGTAGTGGATTGTCAAGTAACTGGTGAGGCCTAGGAGTTAGTAGGCTGGGTTTCAATGAGGGAGTGTGTGTGTGTGTGTGGTCTGTCTGTCTGCATTTATTTACCTATGAGTCTCTACATGCTTACATGCTTCAATGTGAGATAACCATTTGTAAATGTGGCACATATGCTTTGCTCCATAGGAAATATGGCAATTAAAGTGATTATTGCCCGTTTTTTAATGACGCTTAGTGATAAAAATGCCTCTTTGAAGAGACCCGTTCCCCCATACAGTCAAGGGTTTTAATAGTGGTTTGTGGGTCAAAAAGAAAATCAAATACAGATACATGTCCGAAGTTCATATGAGGAAGAAAAAAGACATAAGACCTAAGAGCTCCTCAGTTGTGCCCTGAGGTGGCTGTGTCCTCTGCTTAGTGTCTGTGCTGTTCTGTGATGGTTTTTACGGAGGGACAGTTTGGACAGCAGGGGCCAGGGGTATGTTTCTGCAGTTCAGGCTTCCTGTGGATTTCTTTGTGTCTTGCACAGCATGTTGTCTGAATCCTGGCAGTCTTTACTCAGCAGCGGGGAAATCAGTCCCAGAACAAACAGGATAGCATGCTTTCTGTTGTGTTTCCTTCCAACCCAGACCCAGCTGGGAATGAGTACGACCTGAGTGCCTTGAGCTTGGTCAGGAAGCCGTGGATGGCCGTGGACACGTCTGTTCAGGGGAAGAAGAGAAGATTCTACCTGAGCGTCTGCAACCCCCTGCCTTACATCCCTGGCTGCCATGGTGCGCTGGGGCCTTGTTCTGCTGCTTCTCTGGAGTCTGACTAGAACCAAAGTCAGCCTTTCCTCATTCACCATTCTTGTCTGTTCAGGCATTGCCGTGGGGTCCTGCATGGTGTCAGAAGACAACAGTTTAAACTTGGGTGTGGTGCAGATCAGTCCTCAGGCGACTGGAAACGGATCTCTCAGCATCCTGTATGTGAACGGTGACAGGTGTGGAAACCAGCGCTTCTCCACCAGGATAGTGTTCGAATGTGCCCAGACATCGGTAAGTGTGCACCTCAGCAGGAGACACTTGGTTGGTAGTTACTTCCAGTCCCATTTCCCCGCAATCTCAGAGTCTTCCGTGTTGTTTAAAGTCTGTGTTTTTATAGAAATTGGGGGCATGGCTAGTATTTGACTAGAGTATACTGTTTTCCTCAGGCTTGAAATATTCCATCAGTACTGAACACTTAGCTTAAGCGAGTGAGAGACTGGATACTTACTGCTTACTTGCTTGTTTTTGCAAAGTAGCAAACAAACTGTTGGCATGTGTTGCAGGGGTCACCTATGTTCCAGTTCCTGAACAACTGTGAGTACGTGTTCGTGTGGCGAACAGTGGAGGCCTGTCCTGTGGTCAGAGAGGAAGGTAATCCACGGGCTGCTGCCCCTGAGTTGCTGTACATATCTAGTGTAATGTATGTGCTAAGCCCAGGATGCCTAACATAGGGAGCCCTGTGCTGGCGGCTGCCTGCAGGATCAGGAGGAGCCAGTAGCTGGGTCACCCTTATTCTCGAGGGCTTTACTAAGCCACTTGTTCATTTTCACCACCAGCCTTTCTCTTAATATACTTAGATTGGATTTTGTTTTTTCTTGAAACCAGTAAAGCAGTCAGGATGGGCTTGTTGGTTTATTAAAATCTGCTGGTGTACCTGAACTCCCTCTAAAACTGTCTGTCCTACACATAAAGAAAGCAACAACATGGAGGCAGCCTACTTTCTGATCATCATTGCTTGAGTAAAAATTGTAAAACTTGCCTGGTCTGGTGGTGCAAGCCTATAACCTCAGCTTTGCAGGAGGCTGAAGCAGGAGGAACCTAAGTTCAAGGCCTACCCTGGGCTGTGAGTGAGTTTGAGGCCAGTCTCCAATCAGTCACCAGAGCTAATACTGTAGCTCAGTGATAGGATATTTGCATAGGGTGTGCTGTGTCCTAGCTTCTCAGTATTGCAAAGTAAATAAGACATTTTATCTAAAAAGTTGTTCCCATTTGGAACTACGAATGCCTGTGTGATAGCATTTGCTCTTGGCTCTTGTATGTTCCTGAAGGAGACAACTGCCAGGTGAAGGACCCCAGGCATGGCAGTCTATATGACCTGAAGCCCCTGACCCTCAATGACACCATCATCACTTCTGGCGAGTACACCTACTACTTCCGGGTCTGCGGGAAGCTGTCCTCAGATGTCTGCTCTGCCCATGATGGGTCCAAGGCAGTCTCGTCATGCCAAGAAAAGAAAGGACCACAGGGATTCCAAAAAGTGGCAGGTACTGTTGTTTTCTGTCTTCAGGTATAAAATGTCAAGATGTGATACCAAGGGTCACATTTCTCTAACTTGGGAGGAACACATGGTAAATGACCCAAGGAAGCAAGCTTCCATCCGTCTGTCCATCTGTCCTTCTGTTTATGCTTATGGGCAAGTTATTTTATATGGAGGCAAGGTGGAGATCACTGAGCACAAGTGCAGGTCAGGGAACGATTTGCAGGAGTTATTCTCTCCTTCCACCATGGGGCTCCTGGGAATGAAACGTAGGTCAACAGATTTGTCAGCAAGTGCCCTTACCTACTGAGCTATCCTGCCAAGTTACTGAGGACAATTTGATTATAGAGTTTAGAAAAAAAACAACAGGGCAAGGCAGTTGGAAATCACGGCGGTTGCCAGGAGAAGCTATGCTTTTTGCGTTACGCTGGCCTTTTCAGTGGGGGACTTAAGAAACAGCCATAAGGCAGACAGGCAGCTCCACGTAGCAAGTGGGAGTGAGGCTTCAGAGGAGTGAGGAAGCCCAGAGTGCCAGGGAAATCAGGGAAAGAAGGAAAAGGGAAAGTTAGGCCTCAGCTGGGTGGGCTATGAACTGCAAGGCCACAGAGTGTTTCTAACCCTAAGCCCATAGGTTTTTCTTGAGGCCAGCTACGAGACACACTGCACTCGGTGATGATGGGTATCTGCAGGCAGTCTGTCTCAGAGCTGCGTCAAAGGGGTGTGTGTGCACGGTAGAAGGTTAACTGGAAAACTGACAAAGCTGTACAGTTAAGAGTACTGCCTGCTTTTGCAGAGAACTGGGATTCCATTCCCAGCACCCACATGGTGGCCAGCAACCATCTGTAACTATAGTCCCAGGGGATCTGACAACCTTTTCTGACCTTCAAGGGCAGACGTACATGGTGCATAGACATACATGCAGCCAAACACACAAACACACATAAAATAATAAACCTAAAACTGATAGTCGATTGGCATGGTGGTACTTGTTTGCCATTCCAGCCCTCAGCTGACACGGTGTAAGCATCTAGAATTGGAGGCCAGTTTGAGCTTCATAGTGAGATCCTGTCTCAATTAATAAAACACCCAGCCCTGCTTGACAACTGATAAATCATTTAAGCTGTCTCAGCAGATAGATGAGATTTATATCTGCTCTAGACTGTTAAAGAGGCAGGAATGGCTACTGTGGGAAACACATGGTGAAGGTGGCATGAGTTAGGCTACACCTATGGCTGGCCATCTTCAATCCTCCTGCCATCTAATGTGGAGAGGATGAGTAGTCCAGCACTATGGGCATGTGCCATGTGCCACGTGACAGGTCTTGGAATAGCACCACAGCCTAGGAACACTTGTCAGGAGCCTTACACATGTGCTTTTCTTGAGCAGGACTCCTTAATCAGAAGCTGACATTCGAAAATGGAATATTGAAAATGAACTACACCGGGGGGACACCTGCCATAAGGTGTATCAGCGCTCCACAACCATCTTTTTCTACTGTGACCGTACTACTCAGAAGGTAAACCTGCGTGGCACTCCCACTGCCGTCCCCACTTCCGCTGCTATTCTTTCAGGCCTAGTCTACCCTCAACATCTATAAAACGCGTTACTTACTGAGCACCTGTTTGCATGGCCATCCTTCCCCTGGGCTCCCATGTTTACATATGTTCACCTTAACCTTTTCAGCCGGTGTTTCTGAGGGAAACCTTGGACTGCTCCTATTTGTTTGAGTGGCGAACACGGTATGCCTGCCCACCTTTCAATGTGACAGAGTGTTCTATCCAGTAAGTTCAAATGTCTATTGGCTTTTTGAGTCCTTCCTTGGTAAAATTTTGCTTCACAAGTAGTGTCTGGGTTAGTCCACCCACTTCTTTTCACACTGGGTAGATGGGCTCCAGATAGCCACATGTGGGGTTGGTGCATCAGATGTACATGGAGAGGAGTCAGGGACAGAAACAGAGCTTCATAGCCTTCCTGGTTTGTAAGGACGGAGTGGCCTCAGGTCAGGGAGCAGGAGGCTTGGTGAGACAGCTTCTGGAAATGGCTCTGAGTGCCTGTGTGTGGGCAGACATTTCCAGACTTGCCTTTTCAGATAGTTCATTCTGTTGGAGTGAACATTGACTCATCAAAGTCTTGCTCACTCTGCATGTGGAAAGTTATGTTCTGCAGTAAGGCTTGATTCACAGGATATCAGGAGCACACTGATGCTTGAGCCCTCTGAGGAGGGTGCCAGACGTGTTACTGGAGCTAACTGGACCCTGATCGTGGTGTTTTGTCCCCTGCAGGGATGGGGCTGGCAACTCCATTGACCTCTCCTCACTGTCAAAATACAGTGACAACTGGGAGGCTGTGACTAGGACAGGGGCCACTGAACATTACCTCATCAACGTATGCAAGTCTCTGTCTCCACAGGCTGGCACAGGTGAGACGCGATCCTCTCCTTGTAGGGTGGTGGTCCAGGATGAGCCTTCTGGGACAGAGCAGGAGAGGCCTCAGTGGAAGGCGTTTGGCCGAGGAGCAGCAGGGGAAGGGCCTGAGGGTCTTGGTGATTGATTCCCATGTGGCCCAGGCTCCGTTGATGCTGAGGCCATGCAGGGAACATGTTAACCTCTCTGATCATGAGGCCATGGCTGTGGGTAGAAAGAGAGCAGGATGAGACACAGGAAGGGGTTAGAGATCCTTAGGTGGCCCACTGTTGATCCTGGGATGAGAGTGGAGACTAGAAGACACATGGTGGTCAGCAGTTTTCCAGGGAATTTCTTGGAATGCTCAAGGTGAAAGTCACCTATTGGGGGTAGGGTAGGTACAGTCCCACCTCAGGGTAATGCATGGTTTTTATCTTCATCCTCAGCATGAATGGGGGCCTTGCTGTTGTTCAGGCAGCCTGTTACTCTGGTCCTATACTGGTGCAGGGCTGCCTCTCCTTCAGGGCATATGGCACAAGAGCTTGGAGAACCGGGAATCAGCAGAGTATTGACTAATGTATTGAAGAGTGAGAATGTAGGCCCTAACGGTGTTCCATTGCATTGAGGACTTACCATACACAGTGTTTAGAAATGATGACGCAGGGTGGGGGTGGAGGGGTTGGTTGGATAATACCATACCTTAAGCTTCGCTTTGCACTGCAGGAGACTGCAGTCACCCCAGGAGACTCTGATTGTATCTTGTGTTGCAGAGCCATGCCCTCCAGAGGCAGCTGTTTGTCTGCTGGATGGCTCCAAGCCTGTGAACCTTGGCAAGGTGAGGGATGGTCCTCAGTGGACAGGTGGTGTGATTGTCCTGAAGTATGTGGATGGTGACTTGTGCCCAGACAAAATTCGGAAAAGGTCAACCATTATTCGCTTCACCTGCAGTGACAACCAAGTGGTGAGTTAATGGCACCCAGTAGAGTGTGGGACCCTGAGCCAGTGACAGTGCTGGGCTGCCTTTGGGCGCAAGCTGAAGAGGTCAGGGTGGTATGGTTGTGGTGCATGCTGGTTGCGAAGGTCTGTGATTTAGGGCACATGGATCCCCTTGCTGACTCCTTGAGCACATAATTGGATACTTCCAGGTGCAGGGTTAGTTGATTCTTCTGAGTCTACTTTGGATCCTTAAAGAACAGAAGGGCAGCTAACACTTGGCTGCTTGTCCCTTGTTTGTCCGAAAGATGTAGAGAGGAGACTGGAAGTTCCCCTGTGACTTGTGCAGGTGTTATGAATGCCTATCTGGGCTGCTCTCCTTCTGAGTTGCCTCCTTCCCTGATTGTTGGTGTTGGCATCTAGCAGGTGTAGATAGCATGGGTGACTTCTCTTTGGCACAGGGGAACTTCTGTGCTTCTATTTATGATGGGGCACATCTGTACTGGGGAAGCAGGGTCATCTCTGAGGGAGCAGATGCCTTATGGGCCAGGATACAAGCTGTCTGACATACTGGACGGTGGTGGGCCTCTGTCTATGCCTTAGCGCTAAGAAGTATGCAGGAAGGAGGTAGAGTTGGGCAGTGGTTTTCACTCCATAATGGTGGGAAGTACCTGAGGTCAGGAGTGAGCTAGTGTCCAGAAGAGTTAATATTAGTGGCCCACTCTTTTGGTGGGTCCTTTTGTTTTGACTGTAACAGGAATTCTCTAACTAAGCATTTGACCAGTGATTTGCTCATGGAGTTCTTTGTCTGGGCTATCCCTGGGGCTATCATTAGAAAATGTCTGGCTCCCTTAGCTAGCTTTTGTGGTGGTCCCTGGATTATTTTGCTGACTTACTTGTGTGAGGCCCACAGGTACCTTACTTACCTTTGATTTTCTTGACCTGTGCTTACCTCATAGAGATACCCCAAGACTTGCTGTGCTTGGCTTTGCCAAGCAGTGTTCTGGGGCATGAGTGAGTACCCCCTAGGCATAGGTGGGCACCCCACCTTGTATCAGTTATTCTGAAGTGGGTTTTCTATGCTTGCCCTAGAACTCCAGGCCTCTGTTCATCAGTGCTGTGCAGGACTGTGAGTACACCTTCTCCTGGCCCACACCTGCTGCCTGTCCTGTGGAGAACAGCATACACGATGACTGCCAAGTCACCAACCCCAGCACAGGTGAGAGAGAGACAGACAACCACAGCCCTGCACAGGGAGGGGCCTAAGAGATGCATCTGTTGGTGTTTGGGCATCTTTGGTCTTTTCTGAGTGTGTGTTCATCCTATGGAGGCAGCTACCTTGTACCTCTGAAGGCCAGTCTCCACCTTGTTTTGTACTGTGCTCCTGGCTGAGTTGGCCGAGGCCATCAGCTGCATCAGTGCTAAGGTCTACAGAGCTGGCCACCGTCAGAGCTAACAGGCCAGCTAAGAAGACTTCTGACCTTCCTCTTTGCTGAGCACCAGGAGGAATGTGGGTGGCAGGCTGCTGACTGTTGGTGAGCATCAGGCCTCAGGAGTGACAGTGGCAGCTGTGGTACAGAGGACTGAGACTCTGGCCCAGTGACAGGCACTGCTAGTTGGGGTATTCTAGGGCCCTTGATTAGTGTGAAGAGTCAGAGCCCCCACTGGTTGGTTGATGTGAGCTGCCTGGTGACAGCCCTCCCGGGTCTCAGCACCCTCTTCCCTTTCACTCGGCAGGCCACCTGTTTGACCTGAGCTCCCTAAGTGGCAAAGATGGTATCACAGCCTCCTACAGCGAGAAGGGGCAGGTCTTCATGAGCATCTGTGAGGAGAATAAGAACTGCGAACCTGGAGTAGGTGAGTGCCATAGCTTCCTGTGCCTGGCTGCCGTCCCTGCTGTCCCTAGGGCTGGCCTCAGCCCCATCCCCTCTTCCAAGACCCCTGCTTCCGGCCCTTGCAGTAGTTAGGAGATACTCTGTTCTTCTAGGAAATTAATTAGTCACTGACCCCTTACCGGTGCTTTCTTTGTCGCTCCTTCTGTGTGCTGCAGGGGCCTGCTTTGGACAGACCAGGATCAGTGTGGGCAAGGCCAGCAAGAGGCTGAGCTACAAGGATCAGGTCTTGCAGCTGGTGTATGAGAACGGGTCCCCATGCCCCTCCAAGTCAGGCCTGAGGTACAAGAGCGTCATCAGCTTCGTGTGCCGGCACGAGGTCGGACCCACCAATAGGCCCATGCTCATCTCCTTGGACAAGCAGACGTGCGCACTCTTCTTCTCCTGGCACACGCCCCTGGCCTGTGAGCAAGCGGTGAGTGTGCTGCGACTGCTGGGGCAGTGCCTGGGTCACGCGGCTGCACTCGCTCATCAGTTCGCTGGCTCCTAGCAGTCCAAGGCTGCGTAGCCTTGGTCAGTCTTCCTTAGGTTTTTATCTCTATTTTATTTTATTTTTATTTTAATACTTCTTCTTTTTTCCTTCTTTTGGGAATGGCGTTCTTACACTATATCCAAAGCTGGCCTTCAACTCACTGTGTAGTCCAGGCTAGCCTTGAACTCTGGCAGTTCTCCTGCCTCAGCCCATTGAGTGCTGCTGGGACTGTAGACATATTCTGTCATACCCGAGTTTAGCTTTTTAAGCTTACTGTCCTGTTCACTAGAAAAAATGTTATTTGCAAACTCAAATATAGTCTTTTCTTTTGAACAGACGGAGTGTACTGTGCGAAATGGAAGCTCGATTATTGACCTGTCCCCTCTCATCCACCGCACCGGTGGCTATGAAGCATACGACGAAAGTGAGGACGACACCTCAGACACCACCCCTGACTTCTACATCAATATCTGCCAGCCACTGAATCCCATGCACGGAGTGCCCTGCCCTGCAGGTGCCTCAGTATGCAAAGTTCCTGTGGATGGGCCCCCTATAGTAAGTGTGAATGGGCAGGGTTGGGGGTCTTTTGAAGTTTCTAGTCATAGCCTGTGTGCTGTGCTTTGTGCTTCCAAGAGAGGATAGAGAGTGCAGGCTCAGATGGCTAAGAGGAGAGAGCATGGAGCTGCCAACCAATAGTGCTGGCCAGGACGTCTGAGCTGCTTGAAAATTGAATAGTTGCTTTGACTTGCTTTTTAAAAAACACATGTATCTGTGTGAGTGGGTGCTGTACATGTGTTTAGCGCGTAGAGGCTAGAGCAGGGTTTGTGTGACTGTGTGCTATACATGTGTTTAGCGCGTGGAGGCTAGAGCATGGGTTTTGATCCCTTGGGGTTGGAGTTACAGGCACTTGTGAGCTGCTTGATGTTGGTGCTAGGATGGGAACTTGAGCATCCTCTGGAAGAAAGTACAGGCAGCCCTCTCATACATTCGGACATTGGTGGTCACATGACAGGCATTAACTGTTTCAGGGTACTTTTGATTAGTGTGGACATCTCTCCATAACTCCCAGATACACTTTGTATTTTAAGACTTTTATTTTGTTTCTGATTACATGTATATGTTTCTGCATGAGTATGTGCAAGTAGGTACAGGTGTCCTGCAGCCATTGGACCCCAAGCTGTAGTTACAGGTGATTGTGAGCTGCCTGATGTGGGTGCTGGGAACTGAACCCCGGTCCTGTGCTACAGCAATGAGCACTTTTAACCATTGAGCCGTCTCCCCAGCTTCCCAGATATGCTTTCTCTGTATTATGTTAGGAGCCTCAGAGTTAAACCTGACCAGGAGAGGTGCTAACACCAAGCAGACATCAACAGCGCTGGCATAGTGTGTGCTTCTGTTTCAAGTACTTGTGTAATTAAAAGGCTTAAGTGACACAAGCTCTTTCTAGAATGTGTGACAATTAAAGCAAAAACAATTACAGTAATAATTAAATACTCTACCCGGAAAACTTATGGTGTAGACTCGGGTGTGTGTAGGTGTATTTGTGGTTCGCCAAGCCCTTGTGAAGTTTTAAACTTTAAATCCCCTCTGTTGTGAGTTGTGTTGCGGGACATTAGGTGTCCTTTTAAACGTTATGTGAAGTGCAGTATTACGCAGAGGAGGGCCAAGGTATGAGCTACATGTTAATAGGAAGTTCTTCAGTAGCATCCTGACATGGCACTCTGCCTGGCAATCATTTCCCAGAAGACTGGTCTGCTGAGTTTTCCTGCTTGGCCATCCTTTGTCAGATTAAATTTCTGTTTAAGTTCTTTGATTGGTGAAGGTATCATTTCATATGCTCTCAACATGCCCCATAGCAATGATCCACACAATAGACATGTTCATACGTGCTCTCATGCTCATTCTGGTATGAACATACTGTCACACAGCACTTACACACACATGCAGGCATGGTTCCTGTCCACCTGCCTTTTATTCACTCATTTATTCAAAGGACTGAAGAGGTACTGTGTCTATCTGCCACTGTCCTAAGCAACAACATGGAGTGAGTGAGTGTTGTCTCCTCTGGACGTTCCAACAGGCACTGCTGAGCTGAGAAAGGGGCACTCTCAGGGCAGTATAGATATCAGAACACTAGGAGGCCATCGCCAGGCTCCTGCCTTCCTCTTTCTGGGCCCAGGACTGTGGATGAGGATATAAGTCCCCAGTGCTCAGTGTCTGAAAGCTCAATATGAGTAGGAACACCTTTGGTTTCTATCCATGTGTCTCTGGTATCTCTGTATGCTGGCGACCTATTTGCATGCCAGTCACAGAGCAGTACAGGTATATCTTTAAAGACTAACAGTGTAGAACTGCTGCAGTTCCATGTGAGTTCCTACTCTGCTGACCTTGGGATGGCTATGAAGCACCGTCTGCTTCCTCTGTTCTAGGATATTGGTAGAGTCACAGGCCCTCCAATATTCAATCCTGTGGCGAATGAAGTCTACCTGAACTTTGAGAGCAGCACTCCTTGCTTAGCGGACAAATACATGAACTATACCTCACTCATCGCGTTCCACTGCAAGCGTGGAGTCAGCATGGTGAGTGCCCGCTCCTGTCAGCTTCACTCAGAACACCTGCTGTGGGCAGTGTGCTGAAACCACCTAGAACATGACTTGTGGCGTGAGCAAGTCTGAGTTAACATGGATGCTTCATGTTGTTCAGAATCAGGGGAGCTTTGAGAATAGAAGTCACATTTAGTGAGCACTGATTCTGAACAAAAGGTTGAAATATCTTTATTTGTTTAAACTATAAGGTGATCAGTTTTCTGATTAAACTTTTTTGGGCATGTGCCATCATTCATTGTATAGCTTTAATATTTCTCAGGACCTGATGAGCAGGTGATCTGTTTTCTGCTCTGACCTGCTGACATCTGGGATGCACTGAGGGGCTTGCCATTCCCAGGGCAGCAGTGCCCTGAGCAGCGGATGCTTTGTCCTTCCCAGTGTTTGCCATTTATAATAGAAGCTCTTTTTCCAATATGACTCAGTAAAGAGCTCACCAGCAAGTGTATATGGAATTCCCAACTACCTGGCTGCTCTCTTCTGCTGTTGAGTGAGCGAGAGCTATGCTTCGATTCAGAGGTCATGGCCTGTGGAGAATAATGGCTGCAGTAGTTTTTGTTCCCATGAGTATTCCTGGTGTCCAGCAGGATGCAGACCTGCTCTTTGGTTCCGCTGTGCTTGCTTGTGTAGTGTGTGGCAGGGATGTATGTTCCCAGTGTTCCCAGGAGAGAATATGGTGGATCTTATTCTCACACTGTGGTTTTTAAGACTTATGTTTTTCTTGGCCACAGGGAACTCCTAAGCTGATAAGGACCAATGACTGTGACTTTGTGTTTGAGTGGGAGACTCCAATTGTCTGTCCTGACGAAGTGAAGACCCAGGGCTGTGCTGTAACAGACGAGCAGCTGCTCTATAGCTTCAACCTGACCAGCCTTTCCACAAGCACTTTCAAGGTAAGACTGCCTTCCCATAGTCTTGGCAGCCTCCAGAGGCCTGAGGCGCTCTGACATAGGGCTGGACAAAAATCAATAACCCGTGAGGCAGGTAGTGGAATTCTGTGACACAGGTGAACAATGGACAGAGTGACTTGAGGACATGCATTGGAACACATACCCCTGAGCCAGGGCAAGGTTAGTATGGTTACAGTGAGCCACAGAGAGAAGTAAGCTGCCAATCTAAGCTCAAGGTAAAGAGATGCAGTCCACCAACCACAGAGACGAGTGAGGCGGCATTGTGCAGTCTTTCATGCATGAGTCTGTGGGCTGGGGGGCTTTCAGTGAGCCTGGTGAGTGCTGAGTTCTGAGCTTTCAGGGGTAGTTTTCTGCACGAGTGCAGTGAGTGAGGAAAGCAAGGCCCATGTTCACATGTGGGTTGTGTGCTCTATGTCCCAGCTGAGGGATTGCTGGATTCTAGAAGGTAGGAGGAAGCGGGACTCAGAGCAGCAAAGTCTGGCTGGAGAGAACTATTGACTATTGACTATCATCATGTTCTATTAACTGCCTGGGCCACCAGGGAGAGAACAAGGTAGAAAAGAGACTGGCCCAGGATGACTTCTAGAGGCTGCCTAGAGGGTCAGCTGGGCATTCCTGGTTGCCTCTGGAGGTGGCCTTAATCCAGGAAAACAACAGGGAGTCATGGTTCTGTTCAACTACAGAAATGTGAACTGTAGATGCCCATGCTCTGTTCACATCTATCCATAGCCAGCTTGCTATTTCTCTGTGTAGGTTACTCGGGATGCTCGCACATACAGTATAGGGGTGTGCACAACGGCAGCTGGCTTAGACCAGGAAGGCTGCAAGGATGGCGGTGTCTGCCTGCTCTCTGGGAGCAAAGGAGCTTCTTTTGGGCGCCTAGCATCGATGCAGCTGGATTACAGGCACCAGGATGAAGCAGTCATTCTGAGTTATGTGAATGGTGATCCTTGCCCTCCAGGTAAGTCTTCACAGTATGGTCAGTTTCAAATTTCTTGTAAACAGATTAGACTTAGCAGGAGAATACTTGAGGAATGAAGCTTCCAACTCTGTGAGCACTGTACCCGGCCACATCACCTTCCCTGGTATGAGTGCCTGTGCCTAGAACATGATGTTGTCGTTGTTTGTCTGTCTGGGTGAGTCCTGGCTAGCAGGGCCGGGACACAGCTCCTCAGGGAGCCCTTGGGTGACGGCAGCAGTAAGGCACAGCTGACGATGCACTGATGCATTTGTATGACCCACGCCTCCTTCCTTCCAGAGACGGATGACGGGGAGCCCTGTGTCTTCCCCTTCATTTACAAAGGGAAGAGCTATGAAGAATGTGTATTGGAGGGCCGAGCGAAACTGTGGTGTAGCAAAACTGCAGATTACGATCGCGACCATGAGTGGGGCTTCTGCAGACCGAGTGAGTGGGAGCTGAGTCTAGGGGAGGGGAGCAGGTATCGTATGGGTGGCCAAGCTAATTGAGGCGGAGACATAAGTTTTGTTCTGGTTAGCTACAGCAAGCATGTTGTCGCAGCCGTGCATGACAAGGCAGACGCGTATGTAAAGCACAGCGCAGCTGCGGTGAAAGTGGCGTGCTGGAGGCTGATCTGGGCACTGCTCACACCAGCATTCAGCTCCGGTTGACAGTCACCCCTCAGTCTGACCACTCTCTGCTGGGTCTGCAGGGTGGCTGCTGAGTGCTTAGTCGCTGACACTTTGCTATGTAGCAGGCGTCGGGCTTGCGGGGCAAGGGTGATGGCCATGGAGACCCAAACATGAGCACCATGGCTCCTCTGCAGCTCAGGGGCAGGAGAGTGGTACAAAGGCCTGACACTCTGTAAGTTCTCTAAGTGATCGACCAAGGACAAGCATTGGACTCGTGAGAGATGACTAGCTCCAAGTCTTCTATGGGAGGCCCTGAACATTTTAAGTTGTTACAGATGCTTGGCTGATTCTTTAAATTCTTGTAGTTATCAGTGTGTACTTAAGTATTGAATGCTTTCCCAGGAGCTATCTTGGTGAGGTCTGAGGGAACTGAGTCTGTACTGGATAGGTCTTCAGGAGTGAGACAAACTATGGCCAGGGCTGCACTTGGGGAAATGGCCAGGAGGAATAGGAGGTGGAGAAGTCAAGGTATATGGTCTGACCTTTGCACGCTATTGCTCCCCAGCCAACAGCCACCGCATGTCTGCGATCATATTTACATGTGATGAAAATGAAGACATTGGGAGGCCAGAAGTGTTCAGTGAAGATCGTGGGTGTGAAGTGACATTTGAATGGAAGACAAAAGTTGTCTGCCCTCCGAAGAAGATGGAGTGCAAGTTTGTTCAGAAGCATAAGACCTATGACTTACGACTGCTCTCATCCCTCACGGGGTCCTGGGACTTTGTGCATGAAGGATCCTCGTGAGTATGCCACTGCCTGTAGTCCCTCAAGTTTGCCAAGACGGGAATATCACATACCTGTGGGTTTGCGGCTCTCAATGAGACACAGCCTAGATTGTCAGTGTGTGAGTCTGAAATCATAGTGTATGGGGAGTTCTGGTGAGCACCGTGGAGACTGGAGCCCTGGTTGGTCAGGTTTGAGGGCAGGATAGGTTTTCTAAGACTTTTGCCAGCTTTTAGCTCTGCCTTTGCCTTTTGAACTAATTACCCTGACTGTTCCATGTGGGGAGCGCCTGCTCTCAGGCGCCCTGAGCCTTACAGGTCCTGCTGCAAATCAGGGCTGTGAACTGGGGGACTTAGGTGAGTGCCTGCTCCACCTCCACAGCCTTCTCTCCTGTGCACACTATGTCAGGGCTGCGTGGGGACATGTCACTGCATGTGAGCCTGTTGAGTCAGCTACTCTGTATGGCTGCTTCCCTCTCCATTTCTTCTGCACCCCCAAGGCTGTCAGGGAGTCAGTCACCTTCCAAGGTAGCATGGAGTGTACAGGTTCCTCCAGTGTCACAGAGTAGAAATCTCACTTGCCCTTTCTCTGCACCCTTTGTGTCATTCTGTAGGTACTTTATCAATCTGTGCCAAAGAGTATATAAAGGTCCTCTGGACTGCTCTGAAAGAGCCAGCATTTGCAAGAAGAGTGCCACTGGTCAAGTCCAGGTTTTGGGGCTTGTTCATACACAAAAACTGGAAGTCATAGGTAAGGCTCTGGGGTTTGTACTTGGTTCAGTTGCGGCATCAAGATTGGCAAGGTGAAGCTGTCCCTGGTGTGATGGAGAAAGTGCCAGAGCCACGGTGGAAACTTCAAGGCTGCTCCCGGTGACTAGTTAAAGCATTTCTGTTCACTTCCTGGAACATGAAGTACATGCTATTGTGTATACTCCGAGGCATAGGTAGCCTGTTTAAAGCACCTTTGGTGATCTGGCTGCACATTGGCTTCTTTTGGGAAAGGGGTGGCGTTTGAGACAGGGTTTCTCTGTATAGCCCTGGCTGTCCTGGAACTCACTCTGTAGACCCAGGCTGGCCTCGAACGCAGAAATCTGCCTGCCTCTGCCTCCCAAGTGCTGGGATTAAAGGTGTGCCACCACTGCCCGGCTGCACGTTGGCTTCTAATTGTGCATCTACACACATCTAAGAAAGCCATGGTCACACAGGATGCAGTACAGATTGCCATGTATTTCCTCAAGCACTTGGATAGTAATCATGGCACTCTGCAGTAGTTTACATACAAACTCTCCAAGGGGAAGGTGTCTGTTGTTACAGGACAGGCATTCCCGGCTAAGGGAAGACACAGTGACAAGTGTTAGGTGTTGGACATTCTACCCTGCCTCTAAGGTTAGAGTAGGATTCTGATTGTGCTGATTGAACTACAAGGTGACATGGGTACTGAAATGGAGAGGGAATTCTCACGGCCTTTAATCACAGACTCAGTTTCTGCAGGTTGGTAGAGTCCTAAGATAAGAAAGTGAACTCCCTTTGAGAATTAAATTCCCAACACATGAACCAGGTGGGCAAACTCACATCTTAGGAATCCCGTATTCCCGAAACTCCTGACTATTGCAGAGTTGGATGCTAGTCATATAGATGTGGTCATGGAGGTTTAGCCTTAGGTTCCCAAGGATCCAGGAAGCTCATGGATTTGCTGTTGCCTTGGTAATGGTGGTATGGGTGTATGGGCCAGTGACTGCCATTGAATATGGAGGACACCTTTAGAGAGCTGACACTCACCTTTGCCATAGATTTTAAGCCTTGACATTGTTTTGCAGTGCACTAGAAATAACGCCAGCTCATTGTCTCATGTTTCAGATGAAACAGTCATTGTCACATACTCAAAAGGCTATCCTTGTGGTGGGAATAAGACTGCATCCTCTGTAATCGAATTGACTTGTGCGAAGACTGTTGGCAGGCCTGCATTCAAGAGGTGAGCCACTTGCGAGCACACTGTGGCTCTTTGCCTCCGGCATTTTCACGTGGAGTTGGGAATGTGCACACAGATGAGAGAGTGAGACTGTCACTGTGGCAGAAATGCCCACTGAGACTGAGGACTTAGAGGACAGATTGTCTTGTCCTATGCAGTATTTATCCCACAGGGGCTGTCCCTACCCCCACCCAAGCGAGGGCTAAGGTACACCATAACAGAACCACCTCAGCTGGTTTGCCTTAAGAAACCCACTCCTGAACCAGCTTTGGAGCTGCTGACGCTAGCCTGAGCAGTGCAGAGCTGCCTGCTGCCCCTCGGTTCATGGCATAATTACGGGGATGCTGGTTGCACCACCACCAAGCAGGTTCTGGCACAGTGTGCTCCAGGCAGTTGTTGGGTGGTGTTAGAGGGATTGTGGCCAACAGGGGAGCATTGAGCTGCACTTTTGGAAACTGCTTTGAAAAGGGCTTTTAAACTTCTGAGACTTAAGATACCACTTGTAAAAGTCTAGGTGCAGAATTTCCAGCTTTATATGTTAAGACATTTTTATTGAGTTTGGTTTTTCTATACCAGGGTGAGGGTTGAACCTAGGGCTTCATGCAAACCAGGCACGTGTTCTGCTCTTGGGCAGTATTTCCAGCTGTCTTATTATTTTGAGACAGGATGACACTAAAGTGTCCAGGTTGGCCTTGGATTTGTTCTGTAGCTGTGATAGGCACTTGACACCTCTTAACTCTGCCTCCTGAGTGCCTGGAATCACAGGTTTGTGACCCCAGGGTCAGCAGACACTGAATCCATGTCTGCTTTTCCATGCTGTTGATGTCATCCTCGTTACTGTGTGGAAGCACAGTGACCAAGACAGTTGTCCTGGCTCAGAGCTGTCACTCACATAGTGCCCTGTGGGGACCAATAGCTGTGGCTCCCAAGGACCCTTCAAGAACCCAGACTATTACATCTTCCAGGCCTCTCCAGCTGTGTCTTGAAACCTTTTTACGTGTGGCCCGGTGGTAACCATGTCTGCTCCCTGTCAGGTTTGATAGTAACAGCTGCACCTACTACTTTTACTGGTATTCCCGCGCTGCCTGCGCTGTGCGGCCTCAGGAGGTGAACATGGTAAACGGAACACTTACCAACCCCGTGACCGGCAAGAGCTTCAGCCTCGGGGAGATTTATTTTAAGTAAGTGGAAGACTGCCTCTCTGGCATTGACGCACACTCAGAGTGAACAAAAATGTAAGTCTTGCCCTCGCAGGCATGCCGCCAGGTAAGCAGTCTGAGCTTCAGTTACAGTGGGGAGGATCAAGTTCAGCTTAAACCAAGCAAAAGTCGTCTGATACTAAGTGATGAATTCCTTATAAAAAGCAGTTGCCCTCTCCCCTCACTGCTGGGAAGCTCAGGGGCTGGAGCCAAGGTTATCGGAATATAGAACAAGGAATCTTCTGGGCTGACCAGCATGTTAGGTAAAAGTAACGGTCCATTTCTTAGCAGTGTCATGGGCTGTTTTGGGGCAGAGTACACTGCATGTGTTGTCCACAGTGTGTGAGACAGTGCAGTCATTCCAGGAGGAGACTCTGGGCAGGCAGATGACTAAAGCCTTGCCTGGCTGGAGCATGTAGGGGGAAGGAAGCATGCGGCTGCTCTGTGAAGGAGTATGACCACTGTACTCTCCTGCCTCAGGCTGTTCAGCGCCTCTGGGGACATGAGAACCAATGGGGACAACTACCTGTATGAAATCCAGCTCTCCTCCATCACCAGCTCTTCTAACCCTGCATGCTCTGGTGCCAGCATCTGCCAAGTGAAGCCCAATGACCAGCATTTCAGCAGGAAAGTGGGCACCTCTGACATGACCAAGTACTACGTCCAAGGTAATGTGCTGTTTCCTGTTAGTGGGTCAGTACAGCTTTTCTTTCTTTTTTCAGAACTGAGGACTAACCCAGGGCCTTGTGCTTGCTAGGCAAGCGCTTTACCACTGAGCTAAATCCCAACCCCATGTACAGCTTTTCAAAGGGAGAGCTTGCTTGCTCATCACAATCCCACTGCATGGAAATCTCAACTGATTTCAGCTCCCTTTATGAGCTGGTGCTACCCTGGTGGGCAAAGGCAGAAGGAGACAGTCCCAGGTCACAGTCTCACTGTGGCTTGGCATTAACATGCTACTTCCTCATTTAGAAACTGCAAGGAGTGTTAGAGAAGGAAAGAGGGAGCTGGCTCAGTGGGTAAGGGTCCCTCTGCCAAGCCTGAAGACATGAGTGTCATTCCTGGGACCCACATGATAGAGGGACAGAACTGACTCCCATAAGTCTCTGATCTCGAGATATCAGCCATGATAGGCGCTCACGCGCACAAAAATGGAAGAATCCTGGCAAGCTGAGTGAGAATGGGTGTGCGAAGGTTGTCGTTGGCACCAGTCATTCTTGTGCTCATGCAACTGTGTTCCTCACAGGTTACATGTGTGTTTTGTATTTAAAAAAAAAAACTTATCTTTCACCATATAATTCTTGTAATTTGTTTTTTTAAATTGCGTGACCCTATTAACTTTTAAAATAGCATTTCCAGATGATCAAGAGAACATGGGCTGATAGAATGAGGTTAGATCAGGGTCCCTTTATTTCTGACACCAAGGACGAGGTGGTGGATTCCCACTTCAATCCCATTTAGAAATGTGATTTGGGCACACTTGGATTAACTGGAAGCTGTTGTCTTCACTCGTGCATTGATTACAGTAGATGCTTAGACGTTAGTCACTCATGACAAGATGCTCGTGGAGGGGGAGGGGTCAGATACAGAGCTTCCTCTGGCCTCTCCTGTGGAATTAGGATGTGTTGAAGCCGTCTTCACGGTGATGTGTGATGTCTTGTATGTATTGCTGGCCAGATATGTTGGCTAAGCCTCAGAACTCAGGACCTTGTTGGATTCAAGGGTTTAGGCACAATTAGTTGGTGTCCTGGTGGTCAGTCTCGCTCTCCAGGTAGAATAAGACTTCCTGGCCAGCCACCATAAATCCTGCTAGCAGCCAAGGATAAGGGCCAGCCCTCATGCTAGATGAGGTTAGAGTCGTCACTTGCTTAGGACTCTGTGTAAAGCCATGAAGGCAGAGTGCATGGACGGGGCCTTTGAAGGGTTTGCATCTTTAACACTAAGCGCGTGCCCACTTTGACAGACCATGAAAGCATCCACTTGGTGGGTGCTAATGGTGCTGTGGTGTCTCCTTTCCCGTGGACAGACGGTGATCTGGATGTGGTGTTCACCTCTTCCTCCAAGTGTGGGAAAGACAAGACCAAGTCTGTTTCTCTACCATCTTCTTCCACTGTGACCCTATGGTAAAGGATGGAATCCCAGAGTTCAGCCACGAGACTGCTGACTGCCAGTACCTGTTCTCCTGGTATACTTCAGCTGTGTGTCCTCTGGGGTAAGTGTGATGCCCATGTCCTTCTCACATGACTGTTGAAGAGTAAGCATGTGTGTGTCTCCTAGGTGTGACACGGGGGGTGGGGGGTGGATGTGCCCAGAAGATGAACTTGCTACTATCTGGTCTGTGGCATTGTTACCATTGCTCTTTGTCCCAAGTCGTATTGACTGTGCTTCCCTCGCTGTAGGGGAGCAGGGCTGGCTGTGCCTTCTCCAGCATTCTCTGTGTGCTCTAGTGTGCACTTGGCATGGCAAAGCCTCGGTTCATTTGGAACAATCGCCTTTTCTATGTCAGGATAAATGAGAAACTCCCTCCAGATGCCTTTAGAGCCACCCTAGTGGCTGGGTTTGGTGGGCAGCAAAGGGAATGTGCTTCCACTCTGAGGCCTTCAGGCCACACAGGGGGAAACTGTGACAGTCTTATGTCCGAGGCCATACTGCATGTGGAAACTAAAACCCATTTATTTGTAAGTAATCCTTAGTTTCAATGAGAAATCAAAGGTAGAATCTGAAGAAATTTTAGAGCCAACCTGTCTTAGATATACCCTCTACCCAGAAGCCCTGGGGCTAGGTCCTAAGGTGGCCCAGTATAGGAGACGCCCTGCTGTTTCCTGGCCCATAGGGTTTCTCAGGGCTGGGCGGACCTACAGGAAGTGATGTCCTTGGTTGGTCCATGTCTTCAGCTCCTGGCATTTGTTTCCTGACCCCTAAAGCAGCACCATCTGCCAGTCGGCCTGTTGCTAACAGCTATAAATGCAGTCTCAGGGCATTCCACACGGTACTTCTATGCCTAGTGGATCACGTATCCTGCGCTGGGCTGGGCTGACTCGCCTGGTGTGTCTTCATTAGGGGCAGGTTCCCGGGCCCTGGGTTCCTGGGAGTGGTGTTGTTACACAGTTCCTGACTTCGCTTCCTCTCCTTCCTTGTGATTGTCTTCTAGTGTGGACTTCGATGATGAGAATGCTGGGCCAGAGTATAAAGGACTCTCAGAGCGGAGGTCAGGCCGTTGGGGCAGTCCTCAGTCTTCTCCTGGTGGCACTGACTGGCTGTCTGCTGGCCTTGTTGCTTCATAAGAAAGAGAGAAGGTAAGGTGGGCAGCACAGTAGGAGGGCAGGGCCAGGCAGGGCCAGGCTAAATATCGCATCAAATCTTGGCCACAGGCTTGGGTTTTGAGCTTGACATAGCAAGCACCGAGATTCAGAATTCCAAAACATAGTCACTATTGCCTTGTAATGTCTTTATTTCCATGATGTGGCATGAGATTGCCCAGAACTTTGACATTGTTCATAGGTGCTGGTGTGGTTCTAGTTCACACTGAGTGTGCACGCCATAAGCTTCTTTCTCACTGGTTCTGGTGGGTCTAAGACACTTGGGCTTTGTGTGAAGTCCAAAAACGGATAAGAAATCAAGTGAGCAGACTTTCATACTGATCAGCTGGCCCTCCTCCACATCACAAAAAGTGAACATTTATTAAGCACCTGCTGTATGTCAGGCATGCTAGCCTGTTGACCTTGCTTTGCTAGGTGAAGGCTTGTTGTATGACTGCATTTTTTTTTTAATCAGATTTTTTATGTCACAAGTTAGGCACTTAGGAAGTGGTTGAGGGTACTGACCAGAGCCAACCACACTCAAAAATGAACTCAGAGGCAGGGGTGGGGCTCAGGCAGAGCCATGGGTGTGCATTGTAGGAGCCAACGTCAGAGCAGTCTGGGCAAGTGGAAGTGTGTTCCTGCTGCCGACCCTGTGAATCTTGAGGTGCAGCAAGACTCACTCCTCTGCCTTGTACTGAGCCCTGGGGTTCTGGTCGTGCCTTCACAGTTACTTGTTATTCATCCCAAATGCCCTGCCCCGGGAGGGCTGTGTTGGTGGCACATAGCCCTCAGGAGTTGCACAGACTAGACTCAGGGCCAGCCAGCTGGGTCCCTTGTCTCTGCTCATTCCGCTGTGGATTTACTGTGGTCTCCATTTGGACAGGGAAACTGTGATAAACAAGCTGACCAACTGCTGCAGAAGAAGCTCAGCCGTGTCCTACAAGTACTCAAAGGTACTGTCCCCGAGCGCTGCCCGAGCCTGTCCGCACGCTGGGAGCAGTGTGTCGGTGGCTTGGCACTGGGAAGAAACCTCTTACCCTGACACCACTTCTGTGGGCTTTCTGCCTTCAAGTTTCTCACAGTACAGTTGCAGCTGATTTCCTTTAGATCATCTGATATCTAGTCTGTTCCCAAGCTTTGGGTAACTCTTTTTTTAAGGAAAAAAAAAAAAAAAGCTACAGTGATGGAATTTATATACTCCCGGCATTTGGGTAATTTCAGATAAACTTTGATAAACGTTGAAAAGAGGCCAGTCAGAGGACACAGATGTGCTGCTAACTTTGATACATACTGCCAAATCACTTCTTACACTAAATTGAGGCTGGAAGATGGCTTGGTAAAGTGCTTGAAAAGGGCCAGAGTTCAGGTTTTAAAAGCAAAACAACGAAAAACACACATGCTAGAATCCCAGCAGTAGGGAATTCAAAACTGCTGGAGCTCTGGGGCCTGTGTGGCAGCTAGCCAGTCTCACCTGCTTGTTGAGCTCTAGGCCCGTCTGAGACCTTATCTCAAAACCAAAGCAAAACAGAAGCAAGGTGGATGGACACCCAAACCTTTCCTATCTCATGTGCGCCTGCACACATTTGGCATATACATAGATAAATAACATTTAAAAGTTAAGCACCCTGATGTAAGCACCTCCCGTGGCTTCTCCTACACACTGGGTACTCTGTCCCCAGCACACAGTGGTCCAGAAGAGTCCCTCTGCCAGCACTCCTGGACAGTCACAAGCCCTGTCAGGTCCCATCTGCCGGACCTGCTCATTTGGCTGTCAGGCTCTCATCTCATCATGCCCCAGAGAGAGGCCCTGGCTTGGCCTGTATCAGGAGAACTCTCCTGCAGCAGACAGGTATCTTTGCTGAGTCTCATGGTCTCTGCATTTGTTCCCTGTCAGGTGAGCAAGGAGGAGGAGACCGATGAGAATGAGACAGAATGGCTGATGGAAGAGATCCAGGTGCCAGCCCCAAGACTAGGCAAGGACGGGCAGGAGAACGGCCACATCACCACCAAGGCCGTGAAAGCAGATGCTCTCACTTCCCTGCATGGGGACGACCAAGACAGTGAGGATGAGGTCCTGACCATCCCAGAGGTGAAAGTTCACTCTGGCAGAGGAGCCGAAGTGGAAAGCTCACAGCCCCTGAGAAACCCACAGCGCAGGGTCCTGAAGGAAAGGGAGGGTGAGAGGATGGGGCTGGTCCGAGGTGAGAAGGCCAGAAAAGGGAAGTTCAGACCCGGACAGCGCAAGCCAGCAGCCCCTGCCAAGCTGGTGTCCTTCCATGACGACAGCGACGAAGACCTCCTACACATCTAACTCCGTGGTGCCTGCAGGAGAAGGTGGAGCCATGGACAGCCAAGCACCTCCAACCAAATAAGACTTCAGCTCGATGATGCGTCTGTCATTTTGCCTTTAACAAAACTGCTTCAAAGGGAAGAGTTTCTGTAATGGGGGAGAGGATGGGGGAGGTGGGCACCACTCCTTCATGATCGTTTACAGTCAGTGGATCAAGGTGTTGCTTGAATCAGCCAAAGGGCGGTACTTTGTGCCCAGGGTTTGCCCCAAGTCCTCACTTACAATCATAGTTGCTGTGTGCTTCCAACAGGTGCCCAGGCCACATGCATCTCACAACAGAGGGCTGTGTTTGAAAAAAACCCTTGCTGCTTTAGACCCTATGGGGTGACCATTTATATTTTTAGCATTGTAATTCTCTCCCCTATTTATTGACTTTGACAATTACTACTCAGGTTTGCGAAAAAGGAAAAAAAAAACAAAACAAAACCAGTTTCTTCTGCCAGCAAGGGTGAAGCTGGCAGTCTGCTGGAGCCGTTGTACGTGGCTCCTGAACTGGTCCTTGATGCACACTTCAGTGGGCTGCAGTATTCTATTCTTCGCTTTGCATTTTGTAAGGGCACACACACATGCACAGGTCCCTGAGTGCCTAGGATTGGGAAGGCCCACCTGCTCCGTGCCCTACCTCATCTCTGTAGCTGCAGCTGTCTGCACGAATCCTTCTGGGTGTTGCTTTTGCCAGCTGGTGACCCAGCAGCTCACCCCGAGGTGGGTGTTTGTGCATGCGATGGAGTAGAGGCTCTCTGGGAGGAGCTGCACTTCAGGTTTGGGCAGTAGATCTCATCTCTTCAGGTTCTCATAATGACACCTTTACTGTGCTTTTTTGCTTTTTTTTTTTTTTTTTTTTTAAGGGGGGAAATGTTTATCACCCATTCAACCTATAAGAAGCCTTAATTTGCACAGGGTGACTTACAGACCCCGTGAAACACGGTGGGCCAGTGTTGTGTTTGGGGTTGTGCTAGGGCAGTGTCCCAGGATGGAAGGGCAGGCCCAGTCCACTGGCTGTGGACTCTTTGTCTTGACGTGTTCAGTGACTTCTACATTATAGAGTTGTATATAGGTGGTATTTACATACCCAAAAGCAAAGTACCCCGCAGAATTTCTTGGTTTATGCCTGATTTTGCTAGCTTATTTGATTTCACATTGAGTGTATTTTTAAAAATTGATTTTTCTCTTCATTTTTTAATCAACTTTACTGTAATATGAAGTATTCAATTTCAATAAAAATAAATTATTAACTAGGTGTAAGTGATTCACCCCACCCTACCCCCTGATTATGGTAGCTTGCTAAGCGAGTGACCATTCTGAGTGCTTGACATTTGGATTTGGATTTTACCGGAGTGTCCTGTAAAGCTACTCCTTACTTTTCCTTGGAGTCGGCTAGGTCTGTCTTCGCTTTACCTGGATCTCAGGGCTAGGCTCTCCCCAGGCCTCTGCTTCTTGGCTCTTCCTGTCTGCCAAAGCAAAACTGCCATTCGTTTCCAGTGACAAAAAAAGCCCGAGTGAACGCATGATTTGCCACCCTAACTCCACCCCGAGAGCTGACTCAGAAGCAGAAAGCTCCCAAAATTCATCCCCGTAGTCACTGTTTGCTATCTGAAGTTTCCGTTGACCAGTTAAAGATACCAGACACAATTCATGTGTGCCTGCATGCCTAGGGTGTGAACTGTCTGTGTCCAGTGTGTGTGCTCTGTACACTGCCAGCCCACCTTGTAGTCAGTAGTCGTGTGAGTTGTCAGATCAACTCCACTGTGGTGCATATATACAGACTGGTCCCCTGACACACACACACACACCCTTTGAGACGGTGACCTACCTAGTGGAGCCTAGAACTTGTCCTTGCTCTGTAGCCACAGATGACCTTGAGCTTGTGCTGCCTTTGGATCCTACCTTCATCTGAGCACTGGGAGTATACATGTATGTTACCATGCCCGTGTCTTGTGTTTTGATAAGACACAAGCTCTGGCATTCTCTTTGGGGGCTGCTGTTCCAGCCATTCTCCCTGTCCATACACGGGAGCGTTTGCAGAGGCCTGTTGCCACTTGGTAAGCTCAGTGGCAGAGTAAGGTGCTGGCTCCTGCCCTGTGGGCTTAGCTCTGGCCCTCAGCAGGGAAGAGGGGGTGATAGAAGATGGATGTTTTAGCCCTGACTCCTCCAGCCTCTTGAGAATATAGACCAATGACCCTTGTCAGCTGTTGGTACAGGATCTTTTAGCCAGGCCTGCCTGATAGCAAATAGGAGAAACCAGAATCTTTTGCTTTTTTTTTTTTCTTTCTTTTAGCCATGTTTTCTGTGCTTCCCTTTTGAGTGTTGAATGCTGAGATGGACTGAGTGGGGAGGTTGATGCAATCCCTTGCCAAGAAAATCATGGAGGAGTGGAAATGAGGCCTTTATCAGGGGCATTGTAAAGCACCTGAAAGCCCCAGTTTCACCCACTATACAGCACTACGCAGTCAAGCCCTTAGGAAGGGCTGCAGCCAGCCTGTTAGATTACCTGCAGATAATGGTCAAGAACCCATGGCCTATTGCTCCCTTCTGCCCCCATAGGAATCACCGCCCCCGGAGCCTGTTGGGAATGTGGCATAGAAGACACAGACTTCCTAGAAATCCTACTTCAGCCTCTCAGGGGCACTGGATCTTAGGCTGCCCATGCCCTGTGTTGTGTGTATCTGGTCCAGGCTCTTCCGTGCTGACCCCACTCTGGCTGAGTTGCTTGTAGGTTCCAGATACAGTTCTTCCAGAGCAAGCTTACATCGTCCTGTGGTTCCAGGGAGCAGACAAGGCACAGAGGCACGGTGCTCACACTGGTATGTAGACAGTAGAGCTGCCATTGTGCATAGCCCAGAGAGGGCCAAGTATCTGCTGAACCAGTCTCAGCAGAAGTTAAGTTTCAGAAGCTGCCTAGCATGGAAGGGGAAAGTAGATGCTAGAGCCAGTGACACCCGACATGTGAGGAAAGAGAAGCATCGGCCCTTGCCTCTGGCCTATGGTCATATAGGCAATGTGATCACACAGGATAAAGAATGTCTTCTGAGTCCTTTGATGAAGTTTCACCCCTGACTGCCATCACTGGGCACCTGAGCCTTGTCATTCATACAGATCAGGACCCTCTCTATGACTACAGTGCCACACCCAATGTGAATGTGGACACATCACACTGCAAGCACTAAGGCCAGGGCCCTGCTAGGGGTGGAGGTTAGTGAGGAGGTTTGGCCTTTGGCGCAGTGAAAGAGCTGAGACAGTGCTCACTGCTGCATCCGGATGCCTTATCTCTTGAGTTGCCTCAGTCTGGAATGTCCTTAAACTCTTAGGATCTTGTCCCATGAGTTCTCCTCCGTACCCTGCTCAGATTCCATCTACCCACTTGTAGAAGAGGGATCCCACTGCACTTGGGGCTTGCTGCTGAGCCGATCTGAGTTCACAGAGACACCCTACCTGTCTAGCTGAGAGTGACGGAACACATGCACTGTGGACCTCTGGTCCCCCACATGTGCATGTGTGGAAGAACACACTTGTGCACATGGGTCCAACAAACTGTAGAAACAATGTGTGGTGATGCATATTTGTCATCGAGCACTTGACTGAGGGACGAGGTTCAGAAGTTCTAGGTCAACCTCAGTTGCATTTATAGCAAGTCTGTCTTCGTTAGGGTGTCATTGCTGTGAAGAGACACCATGACCAAGGCAAAACTTATAAGGAAAACATCTCATTGGGACTTGCTTGCAGTTTCAGAGGTTCAGTCCATTATCACGGTGGGGAGCATGGCAGTGTGCAGGCAGACATGGTGCTGGAGAAGGAGCTGAGAGTTCTATATCTTGATTCAAAGGCAACCAGGAGAGACGGAATCTCTCCTGCAGGTGGCCAGGATGAGGTTCTTTTAAAGCCTTCCCCCACAGTGACACACTTCCTCCAACAAGGCCACACCTCCTAATAGTGCCACTTCCCATGGGCCAAGCGTATTAAAAACCACAGTCTAGATTACATTAGGCTATCTCAAAAAAACCAGCAGCAATAACAACAAAGCCGTGGAGGGAAATGACAGGACAGAGGGAAACTGCTCCAACAGTAACTTCTCACCTGGGAACCACTGGGTGCACCAGACGCCTGACTCTCATCGCTTTCCTGCTGAGTCATGGCTGATTCTTTCCTTAATGTGGATTTTCCCCAAACCCTACTCAGTTCTGCAGGACTATGTCAGCCCCATTTTACTGATGGCCCCTGGGAAGGTCACCTGGATTTCTGGGTCACACCTAGAGCACCCTGGGAAGCCAGTACTTTGTAGGACCCAGGCTTGCCCTCGAAGCTGGCTTCTCCCTTTCCAGATGAGCCCAGCTTCTATTCTTGTTCCTGTAGCTACTTCAAACCCTGCCTCCCTACTGCTAATACCCCTGACTCACATTCCCATCCCTTCCTTGACTCCAGGAGGTACCAGAACCTGGGGGCCACTTTCTAAAAGTGGGGAAGGCACCTATATGGAATTTGTGTCTAGCTGGATATTAGGTGAGTTGAGCTGATGCATAGGAAGTTTTGGGAAGCAGGTCACTGGTGTCTTGCTAATTAGTGAAGTGATTCACTGAGAGATGACATGACTCAAGGCAGGTGACCTGTGATCTTTGTGTATAACAAAACACTGCAGACTAGGTATGTCTAAAAGAAGTAGGTTAATTTGGGCTCACAGTAGAGGCTGTAAAGTCCAAGAATATGGAGCTAATGTGGTCCCATGTTGCTCACTCATGCCAGAAATAAGAGCCAATGGGCACACATGAAAGAGAGGGACAAAGGGTACTGGATGCTACATAGTAGCTTATTCTTGTAACTAAGCCTGTCTCTTGGGAATAACCATAATCTAAAGGGGCCCGAATGAGCCTTTCACAGGGTTAGCCTAAGACCATTGGAAACATATTTACATTATAGTTCATAACAATAGCAAAATTGCAGTTATGAAGTGGCAACAACAATAATTTTATGGTTGGGGGGGTCAGCACAACATGATGGACTATAAAGAGGCACAGCATTAGGAAAGTTGTGAATCACTGCCTTAATCCCTTTATGAGGGCGGAACAGCATTACCCAGTATCTCTTAAAGGTCTTGCCACACCTCAATACCATTCCATTAACAGTTAAATTTCAACCTGAGTTTTGGCAGAAAAAACACATCCAAACTGTAGCATCAGCCCTTCTGGCTTTGGGTTCTCACCTACAATGTGGTGTTAACCCGGGAATTCATAAGAGCATGGGTCCCTCTCAGGAAGGTGTCGTGCAGTTTAAATTGCCTGGGATATCTGGCCATTTGCATGTGGACTGGAACTATAGACCTGGGTAAAGATAAAGGGAACCACATAGGCTAAGAAAGACACATTCCCTTCCCAGTCCCTGGTCCAAACAAAAGAAAGAAGGTCTGAGCATAGCTCCTTTCCAGACCAGGGCAGCTGTATTCTGCAAGGAGAAGTCAGAAGTGGGATGGGGCCCTGTGTGGTGAGAGGGGACTTGGGGAGAGTGAGGGATGCTGGTTTCTATTCTTGTCTTCTAGTGTGTGTTCAAAGTGGGACCTTTGCACCTTGGCAGGTCTGCAGATATACACAGGACACCTCTCAGGGAAGTGGATATCTTGGGGGCTCAGAAAAGACAAGTATCCTGCTCAGAGTTAATTCCTTGACTGCTCTTTGGGGTGGGGCTTTGCATATGTCCTCCTTCTGTTGTTCTTATCCTATCCCTCATGCCTACCATCCTACTTTCCTGTCTTTCCCTGATCTCCCAGGATGTGCTTAGCCATTCCAGCAGAGACCCATAGGCTGAGCTCTTATGCAGAGGAAGAAAGCTGGTGAGGGAGGAGCTTCAGCACTGCCTTATGTGGGGTATGCTCTGAGTATATGAGAGAGAGAGAGAGAGAGAGAGAGAGGAGAGAGAGAGAGAGAGAACAAAGCAAGCATATACAAACACACAGGAAGTGGGGTACGACTATAGACCCCTCAAAACCTGCTCCCAGTAATGATGTTTTCTCTCTCTCTCTCTCTCTCTCTCTCTCTCTCTCTCTCTCTCTCTCTCTCTCTCTCTCTCTCTCTCTCTCTCCCCTACCTCCTAAAGTTTCCATAGCTTCCCCAAACAGAATCACCAACAGGGAACCAAGTAATACATGCCCATATGGGAGAGATTTCTCCTTTCAGCCTCTTTCATATTTAGCCTCTTTCACCCAGGGATTTGTGGTCACATCATAATGCAAAATAATTATAATTCAACTTCAAAAGTCCACATAGTCATTAATAATCTCAACACTTCAAAAGTCCAATGTCTCTGCTGACACTTAAGGTAATTTCTTAATAGCGATCCCCATATAAGAGAAAAAACCCCCAGCAACAACAAATCATATACTTCCAATATACAGTGGCATGAATATACATGGATATACACTGGGGAGAAATGGGGCATAGTAAGGAAAGATTAGACCAAAGCTAAAAACAAACAACAAAACAAAAACCAGAGCAAACCCCAAATCCTGTGTGTCCACTATCTGGGGTTTCAGTTTCAAAGGGTTCACATGGCTCTTTCCCAAAGCTGCCTGTAACATACTTGTCTCTCAGATTGGTTCCACTTCCTGTATCAAGCTCTGATTGACAAATATCTCATAGCTCTGGCATTTCCAACATCTTGGGGTCTTTACCACAATCTAGGCTTCAACTTACAACTTCAGTGAGTGCCTTCTTGAAGAGATTCAGACCCAGCCACAAGCTGCCTTGGCCACCCAAAACCATGGGAGAAAAGCCCACAGCTCCCTAAACTTGCCTGTCATTCTTTCTCTCTCTCTCTCTCTCTCTCTCCTTTCTTTCTTTCTTTCTTTCTTTCTTTCTTTCTTTCTTTCTTTCTTTCTTTCTTCTTTCTTTCTTTCTTTCTTTCTTTCTTTCTTTCTTCCTCTCTTTCTTTTCTCTCTTCTTTCTTTCTTTTTCTTCCTTCCTTCCTTCCTTCCTTCTTTCCCCCCTTCTTCCTTCCCTTCCTCCCTCTCTCCCTCCATCCTTCCTTCCTTACTTTTCTTCTTCCAAAACTGGTCCTACGTGGACAACACTGCCAGGTTCAGCTGCCAGCTTGGGCTTTGGACCATGGTTGCATGAACTTTTGTGCTCAATTGCTTTGTAGTCAAAGCCTGGAAGACAGTAGTGCAGACAATAGAGCTTTCATGAGATTGCAGAGTGGGGAAAGGAATGTTCTAGAAACCATTCCTATGATATTTTGGTAAAGAATCTGGCTTCACCCTACCCATACTCTGAGAACTGAGATGGAGCTGAGTGAGCGAGCAATGGGCAGATCTCTTCGACAGAGGAATTTCAGGGTAGCATAGCGCTGTGACTTGGCTATTACCGATGATCCTTCTGCAGCTCCACAGATAGAAACAAGAGCAACAAGTGGGGCTGAAAGAAAGGAAAGATGTGCAGTTCGGAGATGAACAGAGCACCTAAGACTCTAGTGAAGTCAAAGGCTGAGGGAGAGGCCATGACTGTTCACAGACCAGCAGCATTGGGGAGAGGCCAGAGACCGATCATTCAAAAACATTTCTCACTTAAACCATCTCACTTAAACAAAAACGTTTCTCACTTAAACCATCACAGGAACCTGTTCCTACTGTCATGTGCCCTCCTAGAGTCCAAAATGTATGTGTATGGCATGTATGTATGTATGTATGTATGTATGTATGTATGTAGTATACACACACACATATACACACATGATTTTTAAACTTTACTTACATTTTAAGCTTGGTTTAATCGGTTTTCTCTTTTTGAGGCAAGGCCTTATGTATGTACCCCAGGTTGGCCTCAGACCTGGTAGCAGATGGCTTTGAATTTCTGATCACCTGCCTTCATCTCCACCTCTCAGTTCTGGGATTGCCACCCTTAGTTTGTGAGGTACCGGGCATGGAACCCATGACTCCTCAAATCCTCTGCAAGCTCTCAGCCAGCTGAGGCACATCCCAATCCTAAGGTTTAGTTAGTCTTCCAGTCTTGTAAGTTACATACTTTGAACAATGTATGCTGGTTAATTTCATATCAACTTGACACAAGCTGGAGTCGTCTGAAAGGACAGAGCCTCCATTGAGAAAAAAATTGCCTGCATAATACCAGGCAATACTAGTGCGTTTTCTTAATCAGTGAGTAATGTTGGAGGCCCAGCCCATTGTGAGTGCGGCCACTCAAGGCTAGTGGTCCTGGGTTCTACAAGAAAGCAGACTGAGCAAGCCATGTTGAGCAAGTCAATAATCAGCATTCCTCTATGGCCTCAACATCAGCTTCTGCCTCTAGGTTTGAATTCTTGTCTTAGCTTCCTTTAGTGTTGGACTATGGATGTGGAAGTGTAAGGCAAATAAACCCTTTCCTCTTCAACTTTTTTTTTTTTTTTTGGCATGAATGGGTTTCTTTGCAGCAATAGTAACCCTGACTAATACAAGTTGGTACCAGGATAGTGGGGTATTGCAGTGACAGACCTGAACATGGTTTTGGGAGGATTGTGGAAGAGCTTTGGAGCTTTGGTCTAGAAAACTCTGTGAGGGTTGAGCACTGAGTGGGCTGTTCTGTGGGAGCTTGGGAGTTAGGAATGTTGAGAGCAGTGCAGAGGATGCAGGCATGGCTTTGGAAGTTTCAGAGTGAAGCAAAGATTCTACTGGCCTATTTGAGTTAATAATTTGTAGTTCTGCTCAGCTGGGGCCGATAAAATCTGCTGTGATTAGCAAGAGACCAGAATCACTAAAGTAAAACTTTTGCTTTGCTGGGACACTTGATGTTGGTCAGCCGGAGCACCAATGAGGTGAAATCTTCTGAGATGTGTTTCCTCAGAATCAACACACAGAAGCTGTGTCCCAGAAGTGGCCAAGATTGTACCTTGTGTTTGCAGCCAAACTTGGTGATATAAGAAACAAGAACAATATTCAAGTACAATATAGTCGTAGCAGGCATCACCCAGATAGTACTGGTTTTGAAGGCATGAAGGGGTCAGGGAGAGCAGCTGAGGCTTGGCAGTGTGAAAGGCCAGGAGAGGCCGTTGGTGAAGGTGCAGCCTCAGTAGCAGTTGATGCCCTAGAATTGAAGGGGCCATGCAGAGAAGTTGAGGCGAGGCACCATGAAGAGTCCAGGAAAAGCCCAGTTGTAGCAGAAGACCTCAGTGCTTTGGAGATGCCAGGACCATGGGATGACCAAGGACAGCTGCCGTAGTGGAGTGGAGCCAGCTGGAGTAGTATGTGCTGCGGAGGGTAGAGCCAGAGAATTGATCCAAGTTCTTTGGAAGAGTCCAGAAGATCATGAGTGGATTTCAGACATTTGACACTGAGTTCTTTACAGGTGGAGTTTGATTTTGATTTGTTCAGACTGTGACTGTGCCCTAGTTCTTCCCTCTTGAAGTAAGAAAGTCTTTAACTCATTGTTTTTTCATTTTATTGGAGCCTACAATTGAGAGACATTGGATTTTTTTTAAAGAGACTGGATATTTTAAAGAGGCTGAGCTTTTAGGTGCTTGAACTTTTAAAGACTATGGGACAAACCTAATGGCGAGGCTTGTTTAAAGGGAGATGAGGTGCTGAGCTGACCCGACTGCTGGCAGGATTCAGTCCCTGTGGTTGAAGGCTGAGGGTCTCAGCTGCTCACTGGTCATCATCTATGTTCCCTTAGTCCCTACCTCCTTGCTGCATGGGCTTCTCAGCAAGGTCGCTTGCTACATCAGATCCACAAAGGAAAGCGAATCCTAGAAGGTGGAATAGCCAATCCGTGTGGGGTGACCACAGAGGCACATCCTTGGCATTTGCCATTTGGTCTATTATAATCACTGGTCTTGCTCAAGACTACCTAACAGTGGCCTGCCATCCCTGCAAAATGATGGTCATGAGTCTCTTAGCTTTTGAGACTATTATCTCATTAGCCCAGGCTAATCCCAAACTTAGCCATGAATGACCTTGAACGTCAGATATTTCTGTCTCCACCTCCTGGCTGATGGGATTAAGGTGTGAACTACCATGTCTGCTTTGTGTACTGCTGGGGATTGAACTCAGAGCTTCGTGCATGCCAGGCAAGCTGTCATACCTAGCCCACAGAAGACTCAGTAATAGAAATGTTCTTCAGAAGGTCCTGAGAGATTGTGTGTGTGTGTGTGTCAGATTTTGCACACTCAAGCCTGTTTGCCTGCTTCCTTCTCCCAGGCCAGAGCTTTGGCTCACTTCCCAGAAAGGCAAACAAGGCTTCAGGTGAGCCTAGTGTATTCCCTGGCCCTCACACTGGTATCATGGGGCAAAAGGTTACTTCTGGTTGGTTGCCTTCCAGATGCTTCAACAGCAGCTTGATTTCAAGCCGCCGCAGTTCCAAGAACTTTAAATGAGACGCCGCATGCACCCCCAGTGGCAGTCCAGAGCAGGCCCTACCCAGCCATGCCCACCGTGGATGATGTCCTGGAGCAAGTTGGAGAGTTTGGCTGGTTCCAAAAGCAAGCCTTCCTGTTGCTATGCCTGATCTCAGCTTCTTTAGCCCCCATCTATGTGGGCATCGTGTTCCTGGGATTTACCCCCGACCACCACTGCTGGAGTCCTGGAGTGGCCGAGCTGAGCCAGCGCTGTGGCTGGAGCCCAGCAGAGGAGCTGAACTACACCGTGCCGGGCCTGGGTCTGCGGGTGAGGCCTCCTTCCTCAGCCAGTGCATGAGGTACGAGGTGGACTGGAACCAGAGCACCCTTGGTTGTGTGGACCCACTGGCCAGCCTGGCTGCCAACAGGAGTCAGTTGCCCTGAGCCCCTGCGAGCACGGCTGGGTGTATGACACTCCCGGCTCCTCCATCGTCACTGAGGTACTAATGGGTAATATAGACATTGAAAGCAAATCCTGAGTGGTTCAGTGTCTTTCTGGGGCAGGAAGGAGAGGCCCAACTTCCTGTATGCTGATCAGGGAGCAGGCTGTTCCCTGGGCCTCTTCTGTTTTCCTCACCAATTGATGACACTGCTATGTGGGGGACCTGGTTGTTTGTGTTTTTTTTTTTTTTTTTTTTTTTTTTTTTTTTAAGGATATTTTACATTTACTTATAAATATATATATATGTATATGAGTGTGGGTATCTGCATGTCACAGTGTGTGTATGTGCAAGTATGTTTGTGTGTGTGTTTATCAAGGTCATAAAACAGCTTGTAGGAGTTCTCTCTTTCCTTCCATCCTGTGCGTCCCAGGGGCTGAACTCTGGTCATCAGGTTTGGCAGCAGGCACCTTTACCTTCTGAACATCTCACTGCTTTCTCCCAGCATCCCCTTCCCTCCTTGAACTGACACATCTCAGAATCTACAGTCTTCCCCGTACCTGCTTCCCTGTGGTCAATACTGTGGAATCCCCTCATCCCCTCAGGCGGTCACAAGTGGCCCAAACAGTGGCCAGAAAGATAGTATGGGAATTGCCTCGACTTGCCCCGTCAGGTTTAGTGATACCAGCCAGGCCTCCTATTAGCTGGATAGTAGTTGGGTAAGTGCCTCAGTTTCTCTGAGCCTTGACTTCTCCGTAGGCAAGAAGTATTACAATATTTTCACCTCCTGTGTTGTAAGGATCAGCTGTAAACTGGGAAGATGATCCCCAAACGTAAATACGATTGTACTATTTATGGCCTAGAGGAGCCATGAAGACATCCAAGGGGCTCAACTCCACCATCAAGTTACCTATTTGTGCACTTGACTTTGAGCATCTTTTTTTGTTTTATTTTTGAGACAAAGTCTCACTATGTAGTCCTGACTGGCCTGGAACTCCCTCTGTAGATCAGGATGAGCTTGAATTTATAGTGATCCTCCTGCCTCTGCCTCCAGAGTGTTGGGATTAAAGGCTTTGCCACCATACCCAGAGAGAGAGAGAGAGAGAGAGAGTTTAGTAGAAAGTGCCAGTAGATGTTTCCCCTCTTCATGGACTCACAGTGAGGGTTTGTCCCATGGGCAGGCCTCAGGCCCAGGCTCAGAAGCTGTGTTAGCAATATCTTGGCTGTGGCCAGGGCACAGCTCACGTGGGCCATGGTCCTCCCCAGCCAACCCTGCCCCCACACATGCACATAGGACTTCTTAGGATCCCTTCCTCCTTTCTTCCCTTTTCCTTAAAGGTTTTAACTTCAATACTGGCAGGGGTGCAGCAGGGAGGAAGCCCAGTATCTCTTCCCCCTGGCCTGCTCAGCTTCTGGTTGACTGCAGAATGAATGCTAGACACCTTGATTTATAAGACATCGGCTCTCAGGCTTCTTCCAGTGACAGACACCGAGTTAAGATGGCTTACCTTGCAGGGATGCTCTGCCGGAAAAATGTAGGAGCTGACCAACACTGTCTCCTTGGTCCCAGGATACCTTTTGCTTGAGTTCAGACTAGTCTCCAATGCACCATGTAGTCAAAGAGGACCTTGAACTTGTGAGCTTCCTGTCTCGTCTCTACTTCCTGAATGCTCAGATTACAGGTGTTTGTGTATCACTTCATAGTTTATGCAGTCCTGGACTGGAACTCAGGGCCTCATGTATACTAGGCAAATGCTCTACCAATTGAGTTACATTCCCCAGGCCCACCTGAGTTCTTTCTTGGCCACCTTGTCACCTCCCACCTCTTGTGAAGTCTTCAACCCTGTCACCAACTTGACTCAGAGCCACCCACCAGGCTTAGATGGGACTGTCCCTCTGGCTAAACAAGACCACTTACATTGGGGAGTAGGGTAGGCTTGCTGTAAAATAGAGCATGCCTGGCTGAAGTTGAGATAACCAACAACTGTTTCTATGTAACATAGGCTAGCCTCAAACTCACAATGACCCCTCTTGGGAATTAAGGTATGAACTGCCATAGCTGGATAACATCTCTTAATATATATTATATATTGTATATTATACATATTATATAAATAAAAATACTGCAAGGGATGTAGTGTAATAATTGTTGTGCAATAAAATTATGTAATAAAATTATATTATATATTATGTAACTTAAAAATTCCATGTAATATTTGTATTTCCAACATCAATTATCAGAAGAAAATATCATATACTATCTGCAACCTCATTGTTCATTAGCCCAGTCTGGGTGATATGAGAGTCTATCTTAAAAAAAAAAAAACAAACCCACAAAAAGCTAAAAAGCTAAAGTAATTTGAGAAACAATATTCAACACAGATGTTGTGGCACAGAAAGACAGGATGTAAGAGGTCCAGGTGCTTCATGGGATTTCCGGGTCATGTCTAATTAAAGGGTTCTGGCTTAGGGGAGTGGGATAGGAAACTGGGGAGCAGGGATGGAGGCCAGAGGAAGTGGACGCCTGGTGGGTGGAGATGGTGCTGTGTAAGGTTGGGGTAGAGGGGAGGGGAGAGATTGAAGAGGACAGAAAGTGTCTTTGGAAGATTTGACTGTCCCCACACAGGAAGACTCGAGCTTGGTGATATGCTGACTTATGTAGGGGTATATGGAGGGACAGTGAGGGCCTGGCTTTGGAGGAAAGAGCACTGTGCTGGGCTGAGTTTGAAAGCCAAGAGTATCCATCTGGAAACATTCAAGGGTAATAAGAAACACAGATGTGAGGGCCAGGAAGTGGCTCATTTGGTAAAGTGCTTTACTGTGTAATCACAAGACCCACCATGTACACACAGGATCTGCGTTCAGACATCCAGAATGCCTGTTAAAAAAGTCAGGTATGGCAGCACATAGCTGTAACCCCATTGCTCCTCTAGTGAGATGGGAGGTGGAAAGAGCAAAGTCCCTCTAACCTTGGGTGCCGGCTAGCCTGGTATACATAACGGCAAACCAACAAAGGGTTGGTGAGATGGCTCAGCCGTAAAGGTCCTTGCCACCAAGCCTAACCACCTGAGTTCAGTCCCTGGAACTGAAGGAGAAAACCAACTCCTGAAAATTGTCCTCTGATGTGTACACCCATGTACACACCCATGTACACACACATGCGCACGTGCACGCACACACACACATACACACACACACACACACAGAGAGAGAGAGAGAGAGAGAGAGAGAGAGAGAGAGAGAGAGAGAGAGAGAGAGAAAATAAAAAAAGAGAGATTCTATCGTAAACAAGGTGGAGGGAGGGTAAGGCTAGCACTCAAGATTGTCCTATGACTTCCACATGTATATCATGGCATGTGCATACCTGTAGTCTCACACATGTGCACACGCCATGCACACAGCTACACACCTAGACACAGACACAGCATATACACATAAACACATTTCACACACAAAAAGAAAGATGAGGTGGAAATTGATAGAGGAAGACAATGGTCACCTCTGGCCTCTGTGTGCAAGCATGCACACACACACACATGAGCACACACGCAACACACGTACATGTAAGGCAAAGCAGGAGGCCGGTGGAGACTGATCTGGATGGGTGCTACCTCCTATTTGTTTTTCCCTTCCAACTGCTTTCCAACTCCCCTCCCTTCACTTCTAATCCCAAACCAGAGAGATCGGAAGCTAAGTGTAGTTACTCATTTCTGCAGAACTAATTTTTAACTCATCGTTGCCTTGGACGTTGGAACTTGCTTTAGGAAGGAAGACAAATGACCTTTGTTTAGGTCCCACCCCAAGACTGAGGGACTGGGATCATAAGGCTTCCTGGGGGAAGGAATTAGATGTTCCTTAACTTTTGCTGCCCTTCTGTGCTCTGTGGGCCCTGGCTTCACCTCAGCCCACATAGCAGGCTAGAGAGAGCCACTGGCCCCACCAGTTGTAGGCATTGAGCAATAGAGAACAGCCTTTGGACAGAGGTGAGCTGAGGTGGCCACGTTGGTACTTCCCAAACTTACTTGTGGTTGTGATCCCCTGAGGTAGACCTACAGAGGATGGGTGTTTGAACAGGGGTCTCGGGTGACTCTGATAAGGCAAACTGTGAAGGATGTTTTGTATACTGGAAAAGCTGCCTAGCCCTGGTGCAACCCCAGCAGGCACAGCAGACAGGCCTGGGAAGCCCCCTCCCCTCTATCCTTCCCTTCTGTGTAGGCCTGGCCTCACTGCAGGGGCACAGATGTGTCTAGGGTACAGTGGATGGGTGGAGTTTGGGAGCACGGGCTCTAGATGTTGATAGTGGACATGGCTTGGGGAGTGTTGGTTCTCAGGGAGTCGTGGCATTATGGGGTGAGACTGAGTCAAGACAGGCAGGCTTTCTCTGGCTGTGGCATCTATCTGGAGCCACACGCAGCCCCAGGGTAGAGTGGCCACCTCTACCTTTGAGGAAGGGGATAGAACATCCTAGAGCAATGGTAACTTGCAAAGATCAGATTGAGAACTAACAATGGCCAAGAAGGGATCATACCGGGGCCAAAGGGCAGCAGTCCCACAGGTTTCTGTGCCCTGGTGGCTTTAGTGACAGACAGAACATTGTCATGGGACAATTGTGTGGATGAATATCTAGGGTCCAGGATGCCCAGGATACCCAGGACTGTCTGTCCCAGTGTGTCCTATTGGCAGAACACAGGACAAAGAGGAAACCTGGAGAGGTTTGGGGCCTCAGAAGGACATGTTGAGTGTGGATGTGAGACATGCACCCCATGAAGGTGTGTGTTAGACTGGGATGGGCAGAGAGAAGCCAAGTGACACTGTTCAGGGGCTTATCACCCCCCAGAGTGACAGCAGGGTCTGGGTACAGGTTGGTGGGGGGCAAGTTTGCTACTACTTCCTGGTGTTGAGTGGCAATGCGTGACCTTGTGTATCTTTTAGAAAAACTGGGGGTTTTCAGAAAAATCTGGGGGTTGTGTCAAAGACTACACAGGCTAGTCACAGCGACCTCAGCCAGTTGAATGTAGTGTCTCTTTGAAGTGTTTGATCTTGTGGTGGGACAAGGGTGTAGTTCATAGGCTAACTTTAGAATCACCAGATGAGCTACTACGATCTTAGCATTTGAATTAAAATGGTGTGTCATTTACCAGTTTCCTACCCCCAGAGCTCACAGCAAACCAGGAGGGACACAGCATAAATGCCTTCCACTGGGAAACTGGGGCCTCAAGCTGCTTAGCAATCCAATCTGTTGCTCTCATACCTCAAGTGTTGCTCCAGGCTGTTCGAGCCATGGATCCATAGCACAGAGCAGAGGGACAGAGAGGACAGGAGGGTAGGAAGAGCAGTGCCAACCCTAGGGAGGGCAAGAGGCCCCATTCGGCACTAATGCCCAGTGTCCCGGAGTCTGACCAGTCTGTTTCCCTCAGCTCTCAAGAGAAAGTGAGCCGGCTGTGCACAGGTTCAAGCCCTGCTCAGAACCTGCCCTGTCACCCTGTGCTTTGGGCCAGTGTAGAGGGCAAACGAAGGCCTTGTGCACAGAGATAAGCACCAGAGAAGCCAGGAAAGTTAAACACACAGCTGAGCTCTTCAATAGGGGGTGTGGGGGTGCCCAGATGCTCTTCCTGGAATGCCAGGAAAGATATGGTTTTACAAGCTGGTGATCCTTTGATGTCTGATGAGAAAGGCCCTGCTTGTATCTTCCAGAATTCTTGTTTTTACTTATCCCAGACCCTTTTTCCCTAAATCGCTATTAACTGCCTTTAGGCCGTAAAACTCATTTCTGTGAGTGATGTCACTTGTGTTTACAGAAGCCTAAGTGACTCTGTGTTATCTCTGGGCCCAGACAATCTGGACCCCTCCAGACATTTTGTTTACCTCAGTCAAGCTCCCTAGACCTTGGGCTAAATCTTGGGCACTATCTCTGAGTCAACATTACCCATTCTTGTGAAAGAAACCAGATGTACTTCATAAAGAATCTCAGTGTAAACATGTCTTAAATTGTTGTGCGCATGGGACTGAGTTAATTGTTATCTGAATACCTTTTTTTTTTTTTTTTAAAGCTCTGGTTATAATAAAATCAGGCTGTTTCATTTCTTTATTTTTTCCCCTAAACCCCCTTAATTTATTTATTTATTTATTTTATATCCGATTGCTGTCCCCCTCCTCGGTCCCCCCCTCACACAGTCTCTCCTTCCCTCCCCTTCCTCTTATCCTCTGAGAGGGTGGGGGCCCCCAGGGGTATCCCCCAACCCTGGCACCTCAATCTCTGAAGGGCTAGGCACATCCTCTCCCACTGAGGCCAGACAAGGCAGCCCAGTTAGGGGACTGGATTCCACAGACAGGAAACAGATTTAGGGACAGCCCCTATGGAAGAGTTGGGGGAAGGATTGAGGGCCCTGGAAGGGGATAGGAACTCCACAGGAAGACCAACAGAGCCAAGTAACCTGGACCCCTGGGAGCTCTCAGAGACAGAATCAACCAAAGAACTTACATGGGCTAGACTGAGCAGACCCCCCACCCCCAGTCTCCCACATATGTAGCAGCTGGGCAATTCAGTCTTCATGTGGGTCCCTCAACAACTGAGTTTCATTTTCATCTCACACTGATCGTTTGCTTTTCCCTGCCTGTTGTAAAGCCTGCAGGAGAATTACCACAGCCTAGGAAGGCCCTTCCCCAGCCTTTCTCATTCCAGGCCTCTAAACAGAGGTGCACATCTAGGGCTGTCCTTTGTCCCTTAATTCTTTCCCTAGCTTTTCACATGCAGGAGCCCCCCCCCACCCCTCACACTCTACCCCATGAAGCTGGCTCCCTGTGTCTTGCCTCGGTCTGGCCCCTTCTGATTTATTGCTCCTTTAGTACTAGAGTTCAATTAAGCATATACTATCTACATGCTCTGACAAACAAGACTTTTTTTTTTCTTTTTGACATAGGGTCTTACAGAGCCCAGACTGGCCTTGAACTTACTTTGTAGCTGAGGATACCCTTGAACTTCTGATCTTCCTGCCTCTACTTTCCTGTCTATACTAGTATCATAGGCATGGGCTACCATGCCTAGCCTTGTAGTACCTTTGTTACATGTCTTTGCATGTGGCTCTGTTTCTGTGTGTGTGTGTGTGTGTGTGTGTGGTGTGTGTTACACATAGGTGTTTGCCTATGGAGCCTAGAGGTTGACCATGAGTGTCTTCCTCTAGTGCCTTTCATCTTATTTTATGAGTTAGGGTCTGCCACTGCATGTAGAGCTCCATATTTTGGCTAGCCTGGCTTGCTCAGTCCCTGGGAACTGCTCATCTCCTCTGCCAGATTATGGCTACAGACATATACTGCTGCACCCAGCTCTTTACGTGGGTGCTGGGGATTTGAACTCTGGTTTTCATGCTTGCACACTTCACCCCCTGAGCCATCTCCGTGGACCTTGGTTGTATTTCCCTGTGGAGAGCTATCCTGGCAGCCCTAACTCTTCTGAGCATGTTTATCTATTCTTGCTCTTTTTAGAATGATGTTTTGTCCAATGATGGCCAACTATGAATGGCAAAGCCAACAGCAGCTGTCTTCACAGACACAAAGGTTTTGGGAAGAAGCTGGGCCTGTGCTAGCCTATGCTGATGTTTTAGCCACAACTGATCCCGTCTGGGGAGATGAACTTCCATGTGGCAGTCTGGTGGAGGATGGGAGTGGGCTTTCCCATGATTCTCAGTTGTGTTCTCTCTCTGTTGCTTCAGTTTAACCTGGTGTGTGGAGATGCCTGGAAAGTGGACCTTTTTCAGTCCTGTGTGAACTTGGGCTTCTTCCTGGGCTCCCTGGTTGTGGGTTACATAGCAGACAGGTATGTGAAGGCAATCCACTTGAGCTAGGCTTTGGAGAGTGGACAGGGGTGAGGGGTGTGGCTGGCCAGGATCTATTGTGGAGGCGGCACAGACAAGATGTGACAGTTGGGGCTTTAGGCTGCTGGGACTGTCTGCAGAGAGGCTGTGCAGTTGTGCAAGGGGCATGCAGATTGGACAGAGGAGTGGGGCTGAGAGAAATGAAATGTTGTGCTTTGAGCAGGGTGGTGGACATGGGGCATTTGGGTTTGCAAGCAGCCAAGTCTTAGCTCTTTGTGGGCCTGGGCTTATGCTAGGGGTAGATCATCCTAACTTAGACAAGTGGAGTTTGAAAATGTGTTAAATTGGGCAAGAAGGCTGTCAGGTAGGCAAGGGACTATATAAATGCTTGACCCTGGATTCTTAATTCCTTTCACATACCTCTTTGTCTCTGCAGGTTTGGCCGTAAGCTCTGCCTCCTGGCAACCACTCTGGTCACCTCCCTGTCAGGCGTGTTAACAGCGGTGGCCCCAGACTATACATCCATGTTGCTCTTTCGGCTGCTGCAGGGCTTGGTCAGCAAGGGCAGCTGGGTGTCTGGCTACACCTTGAGTAATTACACAAGGGCTGGGGGGTGGGGGTCCCTGGGTCCATGGCAGTGGGGATGAGGGAGTAGTGGGGTATATCATCGGGGGTGAGTCAATGTGGATGTGGAGGTTTGGGGAACAGGGGAGATTTGTAGAAAGGGAGGGAGGGAAGGAGGGAGGGAGGGAGGGAGGGAGAGAGAGAGAAAACTAGGTCTGTTATTATATAGGTATGAGATCCCTTTCTCTCATTTGTCATATTTGGTAAGGAGTGTGCAGGAAATGAGGTAGGTAGAAGACTATTTTACTGTTGTAGAGAGAACTAACAACCTCCCCCTGACAACAACAACAACAACAACCCAAGCCAGGCTACAGGTATAACTGACTTGATAAAACCTAGGAGGACGTGAGATAGCCAGATACAGAAACAAAAGGAGGTTCTGCCTTGAGGAATAGCACCTCACTAGTGAGGGTCAGGTAGTGCAGGTTAGCCCATGACACCTGTATGTTGATGATGAGCAATGGATTAAGAAGGACAACTGGGATGATCACATTCCAGGTCTGAGAAGCTGTAGGATATGGGGCAAGACCCATCATCCCTCTGTGCCTTAGTATCTTAGAAATGCAGATAATAGTGTCACTATCATCCTGTGGGTTGTTTTGAGAAGTAGGTGTGTTGCTGGGTATCCAGCTGGCCTGGAGCAGTGCCAGGGATGTAACCTCCTCTGTGAACATTGCTGGTGCTGCCTGTAGGCACGGTGGTAGGGGATGGGGCACTGAGGTAGACAAGATGTCCCTCTGCCTCCTTGGTTCTCAAGGCTAGAGAGGGGCCTATAGACAGATGCCAAAGTGGATTTAGCTGGATATGGTAGGAGTCTCAGAAGATCTCTGTCCCCTGATGCTTCTGTTGGCTCCATGGCACTCTGCTCCATCCCCTCTTGCTCACTGGCGGCTGTTTCTCAGTCTCCTTTCTAGACAACTTAACAGCAGGACCTCAGGACGGTGCCCTCCTGCAACTCCAAGCCGGTTCATCTGTGGACCTTCCTTAGTGACACACCAATCTCCTGCCAGCTGCTCAGGCCACGCACCTCATGACTCCACCACCACCACCACCACCACCTTGTATCCCCATATTCCTACAGTGAATCTTGTTACCGGCTTTTGTTTCAAAATATACCCATAGGAACCCCCTCGTTCCCCACCCTTGACTGGTCCTCACCCCACCATTGCCTCATCTCCATGTGCACCTCCCAGCTGTAATCGTATATTCAATACATACATTCAGTTCTCAACTCCTCAGCATAGGGAGCCTTTGTGAACATAAAGTCATTATAGCTCTCTGCAGTCTACAGCACCACGCCAACCGAGAGAGAGGCTCTCCTAGTGCCCTGCAAGCCCCAGGATTTCCTGTTGACCCCTAACTCTGCCTTACTCCTCTGCCTTTGCACCTGACTCTCTCCACCACCTGGTTCTTCACACAGTCCCTTCACCAGACAATCATGGCATCCTGGCCACCAGTTTACGCTCCTACGGTGTCTGTGAGGCTAAGCTGCTCCCTTCCTCTCTGGCTGTGTTCCATCCACTCACTACCTACTGATCCTGTGTAAAACGGCAGTCCCTCTGCCTCGGAGCCACCAATTACCCTCCCTTGCCATCCCATGTCTTTGTATGGGAGTCAGCAAGTGTCATGTTCCTGTTATATATCTCCCATTGGGAGGGAGAGTGCCTTCCACCTGGGAACAAAACTTGTCTTCCAACGCCCAGAGCAGAGCCAGGTTCCCGCAAGGCATGCTAAGGGACTTGTAGAGTTACGAGCCAGAACTGTAAGAGAATTTTCTAACTCAGCTCGGAGTTTCTATGAATATTTGGGAAGGAGATGCTTAAGCCTTCAAGTGCAGCAGGGGAGACATAAATAGCAGTAAGAAGTCAGTAAGAGAGGCAGCAAGAGAAAAACCTAGCAACAAACTGTCCTGGTAACTCTAGGAGCCCAGGTTGAGTGACATCAGGTCTGGGAGAGGCCAGCAATGTAGACTTTTATGGGAAGGAGAAAATGTAAAGACATAGACAGGAGCAGAGGTGGGTGAGGTGTAGCCTGTCTTTCTTCTCTGGGGATGCCCTCTGACCACCATTTCTTTCTCAGTCACAGAGTTTGTTGGTTCCGGCTACAGGAGAACGACGGCCATCTTGTACCAGGTGGCCTTCACAGTGGGGCTAGTGGGGCTTGCCGGGGTGGCCTACGCCATCCCAAACTGGCGCTGGCTCCAGCTGGCGGTGTCTGTGCCCACCTTCCTCTTCCTGCTGTATTACTGGTAATACATCTCTGCCAGAGATGAGGTGGCTCGCTCTGCGTGACCTTTCTGCTCCATGCTGTGTCTGCTTGCAGGGCTGGGCTCTGGGGTCACAGAGGGCTGTGTGCTGACCTCTGCCACTACACAGGCCACCTTCCAAGAGGCATGAGTCTGCACTATCAGTCCTGCACGGTCATAGCTATGCATCTCATTCTTATGATGTGCCCAGGGCCCCTCATAGTGAGGGCTGCATTCCTTACACAGAGCACTCCACCTCAGATACAAGATGGATATCACAGGGAAGCCCGCAGGCAGCCTGCCTATCTCAAAGGGTGTGTACCTTCTTCTAGAAGCACAAGGTCAAGCCAACCACAGGGAGACAGGCTTCAGGGAGTCAGCTCTGGACCAGTATCTAGCAGTATCTACTCAGAGGCCCTGGGAAACCTTGGAGATAGTCTTCATGAGCTATCTAGCACAGAGATGACAGATAAAAGGATTCATTACTGTCATAGCTGCTACATCCTGCAGTCCCCAGAGCCCCTTGAGCAACACTGCTTTAAGTCAGGTCATCTCTCTTTGTCACCTGCTTTCCCTCCCTGCCTCCTTCTCCCCCCACCCCCCACTCCCGCCCTGCCCCCTTCCGGTCTCACTTCATGTTTCACAATGGGCTCTGTTAGTCAGGCTCGCCCCTGCCTGCCATCTAGTTACACGGCAGGCACTTAGTCTTAGTTAAGAGAGCTTATGAGTAAAGAGATGACTATCCACATGATCTTAGCCTAAAACTCAGAAGCAGTAAGATCCTGTTTCAAAACAAAAAACAGAAAAAGAAAAATAAATATGAGGGGAGAAAGAAAGAAATGGCATGTTATCCATCTAATCTCGTGGCAGGTGAATCCTTTGTTTGGGAAATAGCATGGGCATTGTCCAGCTGCCCTACTATATGCATGATATATGCAGGGCAGTGGATGTAAAGCTCCTATGCAGTGTATGTTTTCTCTGGAAGAGGACTCCCAACTTCTAAGAGAGGTGGGACCCCCACTTCACAGAAAGAAGGCTGAAGGGATAGGGGTGAGGGGGAACCTCCCCACTTCTTCTTTGTGAATCTTAGCCAGTGGATCCAAGCAGCAGTGACCTACAGAAAGCATGCATGGGCTACACAGCGTGAGTGACAACTACACTCCACAGCAGGGGCCTTTGTTCACAAGCATCTTGGGGAATCACAGTCTTCCTTGAGGATCTTGGGCTGCTCCTAGCTGTGCACCGGACCGCTCTTGTCAAGGGTCAGGTGGGGCAACGTCTCAGGGAAAGGCCTGCAGTTTATGTGCTATGTCTGCAGGTTTGTCCCAGAATCCCCCCGGTGGTTGTTGTCCCAGAAGAGAACCACTCAAGCGGTAAGGATCATGGAGCAGATTGCACAGAAGAACGGGAAGGCACCCCCCGCTGACCTGAAGGTACGGAAGTCCAGACGGGGTTCTCCTCTTGGTGGGGTTGGGGCATGATCTACATGGACCCCATCTCTGGGGACTGTCATGTGCATACAGACCAGGTGTAGTGATGCCCGAGTCTCTCCCAGATGCTCTCCGTTGAGGAGGATGCCTCGGAGAAGCTGAGTCCTTCGTTTGCCGACCTGTTCCGCACTCCCAACCTGAGGAAGCACACCCTCATCCTGATGTATCTATGGTGAGCATCTTTCCTACACATCCCCTGGGGCTGCTCTGCTACTCTCCAAATGCTGGTACCAGTGAGCTCTTGCACAGAGAGGAGCTGAGCACAGTCCTTGGGTCTTCAAAAGGCCTTTTGGCTCCTTTGTTTTTAAGAATGATTGAGAGACTAACACTGAAAAAAGGTGAAGAAGCACAAAGAATGTCTGAGGCTACCCCAGTCTAAGCATCTGAGGCTACCCCAGTCTAAGTATCTTATTTTCTGGGCCAGCTGAATCTTGATGTGATGTGGGATGGGGGTGAAGGTTTCAGTAGCTTTGTGCCTTTATATACCCTTCCCCACGTCTGAGAACCTTGTGATCCACTTCTGGGTCCTCATGCACCCTTGGTTCATGGGTAAGGACCTTGTAGCATGCAGATATACTTCCTCCTATGCCTGCTAGGGGCAGTTTGTGGGCTCCTACCTGCTTTCATGAGGAAGAAATTCTAGAATTCTACCTGTTACCCCAGGACATCAGACAGTTCTCAATACATGGCTGTCTTCTCAAAACACATTGAGTCTTAAGCTACTCTCTTAGTGACTAAGGCCAAGCTGCCGGGCTCTGGGCCTCCTTTCTTACGCAGGAACTGCCCTGCACCCCTGTTTGCTTTTCTGTGTTACGTTTTAGTGGAACAAAGAGCCAAGCTAGTAGGGTATTACCTGGCACATAGTAGGCCTGTGGTAAATATTTGCTTAATGAGTAATCATTGTTTCATGGATTCCTCTGATCTTTTTAGACACCGGGCTCCCCACTCTTCCACTCCTTGGTGTCCTTTATCTCTCTTACTGGGGTCCTATGTCCAGCCATGGGTGTTACAGCTGTTCACGTGACTACTCTATGTTTGACTCAAGAGTGTGTCTCCTCCATGTAGCACCTGTGACCCACTGCAAATAGGAACAGTGGCTTGCTCTGCTGTCCTGCCCATCTGCATCCCAAACACACTTCCCACAGAAAGGCGGCTCCATTTCCTTGCTCCCCTCACACGGCCCCTCAGCAAGCTCTGTATAAACTTGGCCTCGAAAGTGCATCAGGATCTGCCGTTTCTCGTGTGTGCATACTTTCCATCCCATGGGGAACATTGAGAACGGCTATCTCATGTTCCACGGCAGCCTGCATCTACCCCACCTCCCCCGGGGCGGTGCACAGCAAGGCAGTTATGCTTTCTTAAAGTTTCCCATGCTTTCCATTGGCTTCTGAACCCGTCAGAATGGAGCTGTATTCCTTCTTGTGACCTATTTGGCCTCCTGTGGTCAGACCCAGGGTGACTGCCACTATCTCTCTTCCATCCTCTCTACCTGCTTAGTGTGTGTGTGTGTGTGTATGTGTGTGTGTGTGTGTTGTGTGTCTGTCTGTCTGTCTGTCTGTGACTATGGAGGCTCAGGGTCAATATTAGATATCTTCTATCATTCCTCATCTTATTTTTTGAGGCAAAGTCGCTCACTGAACCTGGAGCTTGACAATTCATCTAGACTGTCTGGCCAGTTGGTGCCTCCCCAGCTCTGAGGTTGCAGAATGCACGTCACACTGGCTTTTGACAATAGTGCTGAGTCTCTGAACTCACCTTGTACAGAAAGCACTTTGGCAGTGGAGCCATCTCCCTAGCCCACACCTGCTTCTTTATTACTGCAACCCAGCGGGCTGCTTCGACATCTTGGTCATGTGACCATATGAGTGTACCAGTCTGTGACACAGGGACCTCATCGGTAGTGTGAGAAATAGCATGCCTAGCTCACAGGCATCTGGAAGCAAGTGAGACAATCGGTGTAAAGCATTTTAATATATGTGCAATTCCAGGTTTTGCCAAAAGATGGCAGCACTTATTCACTGACCGCTTGACCCGTTATACAGTTTTTTTTTTTTTTTTCCCCTTAACTGTGATGGTGTGGGGCTGAAAGCCATTCTTTATGCAGGGATAAAACAGTAGTTTCTTATGGATTAAAATCTTACTATGCAAGGCCAAGTTGTATACAATGGTGACAGTTTCCACAATAGTGAGTTTGGACTTGAGCAGCTGGTTTAAGTCTTCATTGACTAGGCAAACATGACATAGGCAGGATTTCCTCAATGTGGATGGGGTCGATGTGGTGAGAGAAGAGAGAACATGAACAGTGCCTGATATATCAGCTCTGCGAAGCCAAGAGACCTAGCTAACCGGGGATCTTTGACTTTGGAAGGGTGGTACTGATGGCCATGGTAATACAGCAACCTTTGTTGTGTGACAGGAGCTATACTAGTCTCATTTGTCTATTATCTCAGTAAATATTCACAACGGAGCAATATCCTATATGCCATTACTATCCTACTCACAGATGAGAAGTTATACAAAGTATACAGAGTATACAATGCAACCTGTTGCCAGGTCCTGTGTGCTTGCTTGTCGCCTGCACCTGCTCTCGACTCCGTGGTCCCTATGAGTGTTAGAGATCACTCTGTCTGGGGCTCATAAGTCACGACACCTGAACCTGAAGCAAGTAGGAGTATCCAGCTGCAATCTCTCCCTGTCTTCCTGTTTCAGAGATGGGGGGTGGGGTGAGGGAGGAGTTTTAAAAGTAGGTGTATTGGGGATGGCTGTGTGACACACTGTCACGTCTGTGGGGACACAATTTTCTATCAAGGTACAATAGAGTACAATAGAGTACTCTTCATGTTACTCCAGGGCGCCTTGTACCATGTGACCTGTCTAGTCCAGCTGGCTGGGTTCTTTGGAGCTGCTTGTGACTTGTGGTCTCTCTGCAGGTTCTCTTGTGCTGTGCTGTACCAGGGCCTCATCATGCACGTGGGGGCCACAGGGGCCAACCTCTACCTGGACTTCTTGTACTCTTCTCTGGTGGAATTCCCTGCGGCCCTCATCATCCTTGTCACCATTGACCGCATCGGCCGCATCTACCCAATAGCGGCATCAAATCTGGTGACGGGAGCAGCCTGTCTCCTCATGATCTTTATCCCACATGGTAAGTTGTCTGTTTTCGTCGCTTCCCAGGTGACCGAATTGTGGGGACAGTGTCGTAACCCTCTGATAAGCTTCTGGAACAAGAACAAAAGCAGGGCGTTACCTTGGCTAGACTTTAAACGGTTTTAGATTGAGGTATAGCAAACATATAATGAGCACGTTCTAAGTGAATAAATGACTCAATTTGTTCAACATTCAGATATCTGGGTTGCAGACCTCATGATCAATACCATTGATCTGCCAACCACCTTTCCTGACCTCTTGCCACAGATTAGTCCAGGAACATAAGTGGGGCCGCTTCGAGTGTGCCCTTCCCCCGCTGCCTATATCCACTATACCAGAGAGGCTTCTCTATGCTGTCACATGACTGTAGAGACTTTTTTTTTTTAAATATTGTATTGCTTTTTATATAAACATCACATGTGTGGTCTCCCCCAGTGATCAACTGGTCATTGCTTGTCCTTTTGTCCACTGGGAGTAGAACTGTGCTATGTTTCTTCTTGGTAGATGTGGGTCCTTTGTTCCCTTGGGGACATGTTTGTGAGCACACCAGCAGAATTCACAGGGACACCTGAGTTTAGCTTTAGTGGACGCCTGAGAGCTTTCTAAAGATGGCCAGGCCACTGTCTGCCTCCCCCCCCCCGCCACATGGGAGTGTTCCAGTTGTCCAAACCCTCTGTAGCTCTTGTCCTGCAAGTCTCCAATGGCGTCAAGGGTGAGTGTGAGCACTGCTTCATAATTCTTACAACCCAGGACAAACACTCTGCATAGAGGGTCCAGGCAACGTTACTTGGGTAGCTTTAGTTTGAGCACATACATTGCCTTCCATGTTGGAAGCTATAGGTCCCTATGAAGGCAGAGCTGCTATCCCTCCTCCTCACACCCTTTTATTGTTGGGTCCTGCACTGTGAGCCTGCTGAGTCACTTTGGCTCTCTCTCATGCAGGGAGTTATGGAAAAGATCTGGGCATCTCAGATTTTCTCAAGAGTCATCCTGGTCAGGACAGGAAAGTTGTGTGTGTGTGTGTGTGTGTATGAAGGGAAGTCTCTGTAGTGCCTCTGAAATAAGACCTCCTCTCTTCTCTCTCATTTCCTTATTCCTAGAATCCCAACTAAGATTTTTAAACTGCATAGTATTGAAGCCAGGAAGAAGAGTTCAGAAGGTGGAGGCCATTCTTCCCTGCTGGTCCGAACTAGGGCATTGCTGGTCCCAGGTTCCTCTTGGCCTTAGCACCTCCACTGGTTCTCTCCTAGGTTCACCTGCTGTGGTGGTCCTTTTTGGCCTCTATAAAGCATCTTAGGCATTTCTAGATGGGTTCTAGAGCCTCATCAGTAAGAAGAATAGAGTAGGCTCCTGCTGTGGGCTGACTCCCAGAGAAGGGTGAGGAAGGATGGGTATTGATTCCATCGGGATCAGGGGACCTTGATAAACCTAAGCAGAATGGGATGGTCCATGTGGGAGTCTAGGACAGGGCTGCAGACTTCAGAGGGCAGAGCTTGGCCTTAAAGGAACAGTTCACATCTGAGCACCTCATGTTGGACATTTCAGGGAACAGGTGGCATGAGGCCCAAAGTTCACTGCAGACAGCAACTGTAGCCCAATAGTGGGAGCAAAACGCTAGTGGCCTTGGCAGGAATGACTTAGCTAACCGTCAGTGTACGTGGATCTTGGCTGCCCCAGACTGAAGTACAGAGTTATCTGTACTCTGAGGGCAGGGATGCCAGCATGTCCCCGTGGCCTAATTGGTATAGACCTTCCATGGGCAGAGCAGTGGAGCCAAGATCATGTTGTGCCCATGGGCAAGAAGTCTCCATTCTCTTTGGGACACACCAGTGAAGTCAGTGTCTGGGGACAGGGCCAAGATGGCATGTGTGTAAATACAGAGACTTTCTTAGAGAGGGGACCTGGGTCAGAGCCATGGATGCTTGAGCTTTGGTGGCAAGGCAGGCCAAGCAGTGCGTGATGAATCGAAATACTCTCTCTATGCAAAACCTCCCATTCTTTGCTTGGAAATGAAGACTAGGTTGCGGCTTAGTTCAAGGGCTATGTTTACACCACACCGACTGTGCCTCAGGTACTGAGCTAGCAACATCTTCCCGTGTAATAACTACAAGCCAGGATTTCATTGATGTGGCCAGACTGGGTATTTGTGTCTCACGCTGCCTGCAAGCTCTGTAGGCTCATTCCACGGGGGCTCAGCAAGCTAAGGTGCAGAGAAAGACATAGCTCGTTTCTGTTTGGCACTGTTGGCGGAGGCAGAACTGATTTAAACACTTCAGTCTTTCTTCTGCACGATGGAACCTTCCAGGATCTGTCATTAGCATGTCCCCAAGTCACTTGGACATCTGTTGACTTATCTAAGCGAAGATATAGCCAAGTGAAGTTTTCAGTGGTCCTAAGTAGCCCAGGCCAGCCCAGTCAGGCTTCTCCTCTGTCAGCTCCAGTTCATTCAGGGAGTTTCCTTGCTCCAACTACCTTCCTGTTTCTTCCTAGAGCTGCACTGGTTGAATGTTACCCTTGCTTGTCTTGGCCGTATGGGAGCCACCATCGTGCTTCAGATGGTCTGCCTGGTGAACGCTGAGCTGTACCCTACCTTCATCAGGTGAGGCCACAAATGGGGTTGGACACGGAAATAGCCACCTGATAGCCAGGCAGAGAGCAACATTTCTAAGGTGTTTCTGTAAGAAGCCTCCAAGCATGGGTCACTATATTAGTTCCTTTCTTTGCTGAGACAGAATACTTGACCAAAGCAACTTAAGGAAGGAAACGTCTATTCTGGCTCACAGTTCAAGGAAGTACAGTTTAGCATGGTGGGGAAAACATAGTTTGTCAGCGTGGGAGGCTAGCTGGTCACTCTGCCTTGGCAGCCAGGAAGTAGTAAACAGGAAGTGAGGTCAGACTATAAAACCAAGGCCTGCTCCTAGTAACGCAGTCTCTTGTTTGTAGAGAGATGACCAGTGAGGTAATTTCCGTTATTGGGCCATCTTTGCTGTTGTTGGGTTGTGGTTCTTTATATATTCTGCGTATCAGGCCCTCATCAGACACTGGTCTTGAATGTAATCACCTTCCACTCAGGAGGTTGCCACTCTGTGGTCTGCAGCCCTGATGAACACACGTTTTACATTTTACATAGTCCAACATCTTTTTTTTTTACTCTTGTTGTCCTGCTTTGGTATTGAAGAACCCACTTTTTTCCTTAAAGTCTCAGATTCATAGAGTGAAATTGGCTTTTTCTGAAATACAGCTGCATGAATTTGGGTGACGTGTGGATCACACACACATATACATTTACATGTATTACTCTTCAATGCTTGGCTGTGTTTGCATAGCTTTGCCTTCTCCAGATCGTCAGCAAATGAAAGGCCATGACATGTAGACCTGTGTTTGACTTCTGTCACTGATTGTGATGGGCTATATTCACCTTACTGCATTTGTCAATGCCGTGTTCTTTCCTGAAAAGTCCTCCAGAATGTGAGTGTCCTAGTATCTGCTTCTCCATCCTAGCTGCCAACAGAGGATGGCAGGTCAGCCACTATCAACATCCTGCAGCCTTTGGACATGTGTTTGAATCGGGGGAACACTGGAGTGGGATTGGAGGGTCAGAGTTAGATGAGCATGTATTTATTTTATTTTCAAGACAAGGTTTCTCTGTGAACTTTTTCTGTAGACCAGGCTGGCCTCGAACTCAGAGGTCCACTTGCCTCTGCCTCCCAAGTGCTGGGATTAAAGGCATGCGCACCAGCACTGGACTGTGTTTAATTTTATATTTACAGAAATTATTTTTACAAAGATGCAGTTACAAAAATTAGTTTTACAAAGATTATTTTTTGGATCCTCCAGGGACCCAAAAAGAGGATGGCGGTCAGTGTTTAGTGGGGCCATTTTGAGGTCCTCCTGGGAGGTAGAGGCATCACGGTACGCTCTGCTTCTCCTCCTGGGGCCCCCGGTGACGTCCACGGTCTGTGCGTGAGCTTACTGCCACCAGTAGTTTAGGAACTTACTTAAAACGTGTGTGCGTGCGCGTGTGTGCCGTGCGCGTGCGTGTATGTGTTGTATGTGAGTGCCCGCGTGTGTGGTTTGCGTGAGTATGTGAGGATGTGTGTGTGTGTGTGTGTATGTGTGTGTGTGTGCGTGTGTGGTGTGTGTGTGTTGTATGTGAGTGCCCGCGTGTGTGGTTTGCTGTGAGTATGTGAGGATGTGTGTGTGTGTGTTGTGTGTTGTATGTGAGTGCCCGCGTGTGTGGTTTGCGTGAGTGTGTGGGTGTGGTGTGTGTGTGTTGTATGTGAGTGCGCGTGTTGCTGTTGTGCGTGTGTGTGTGTTGTATGTGAGTGCCCGCTGTTGTTGGTGGTGTGTGTTGGTGTGTTGTATGTGAGTGCCCGGGTGTGTTGTGCGTGTATGGAGATGTGTGTGTGTGTGTGGTGCGTGTGTGTTGTGTTGTATGTGAGTGCCCGCGTGTGTGGTTTGCGTGTGAGTATGTGAGGATGTGTGTGTGTGTGTGTGTGTGTGTGTGTGTGTGTGTGTGTGTGTGTGTTGTATGTGAGTGCCCGCATGTGTGGTTTGCGTGAGTATGTGAGGATGTGTGTGTGTGGTGTGTGTGTGTGTTGTGTGTCCCGCGTGGGTGCGGGGTGTGTGTGTGTGTGTGTTGTGTGTTGTATGTGAGTGCCCGCGTGTGTGGTTTGCGTGAGTATGTGAGGATGTGTGTGTGTGTGTGTGCGGTGTGCGTGTGCGTGCGCGTGCCGTGCGCGTGCGTGTGCGTGTGTGTGGTAGAAGTCAGACGTCATCTTGCAGAAGGCTGTTCTCTCTCCTTCCACCTTCTCCTTCCTCAGTTCTTGGGCTCGGCAGCAAGCACCTTTGCCTGCTGATCCTTGTCTCCAGCCCTCAGCTCTTAGCGTGAAGTGAAGATTATTTTAATTGTGAAAGCAACTACTTTATTTGAAGTAAAAAAAAAAAAATGGCTTTTATCATAACCTGCCCTTGGTTAGAATTTTGCTTATTGCTTTAAATTCTCCTCCCCATGAATAAACTATTTCTTCTTCATTTGTTCTTGTGAAAATGTCTAAGAAAGACTCCAGCTCCCTAGTTTTGTCTAACGCCTGCGACTCAGTGAGCCAGAAGACACAGATGATGGCAGCCTACTCTTTGCTTTCTTCTGCCAATTCCTTTATTAGTAGAACACAGTTTAGACTCCTGCTTGTAAAGAAGTTGCTTGGTCTGAGCACAAGGAGATGAAGGAAAATTAAGGAGAAAATTTTCCCAGACCTTCCAGGGCTATGAAGTGAGACCCTGTCTCAAAAATCAAATCAAACAAACAAAGCATCAAACCAAGCAAACAACAAAAAACTCAGAGAGATAGAGATGGATATACACACACACACACACACACACACACACACATATATATACATATATGTGATCTTCTATGTTGATATTTTTGAGCCCTGAGTCTAAAATGAAATAACCAAGGCAAACAAGTCTACTGTCATAGCTACCAGATTCAAAGAAATGATCAAATGTGCTATGTGTCACTGTGACAAAATATCTGAAGTAATCAACTTTTAAGAAGGAAAGTCTGTCTTGACTCCTTCTTTTAGAGTTTCAGCCTATACTGGCTTGACCCTGTTGCTCTGGGCTTGGGGCTTGCGATCTTGAGATAGTACAAAGCATTATGAGCAGAATGTGTGGCTAGAAAGAAAAACAGAGAGAAAGGACCAGAAAGGACTGGGTTCCCCATCTCCTACTTCAAGGCATTCTCCTGATAACCAATCTTCTTACAATTAGACCCTACCTCTTAAAGCAGTGGTTCTCAACTGCCCCGGCCCGCGGGTATTTGACAGAACTTAGGGAAGGGGGCAAAGAATGAAAGGACAAGAGACACAAGAAATGAGAGCAAGTCTGGAGTTCTGATCAAGCTCTGAAACTTTAATTTTGGGTGCAGGTTATAAAGACACAGCAAACTGGGAAGTTTGGGTGAGGGTCATTGCTTAGGGCTATCCCACTATTGAATGCTTACTGCCCTAGACTATCCCACTGTCATATCCTTATTGCCCTAGACCATCCCACTGTCGTAACCAGCTCCCAGGAAATGCCAGACATTCTTTAAGTTCCTGGGACCTGAGACCCGTGAATGTCCTTTCTTAACCTTGTACTGACTAGCAGGTAGTTTCCTGGGTTTGCCTCCCGGCACTCAACCTTCCTAGTGCTGTGACCCTTTAAAACAGTTCCTCGTGTTGTGGTGACCCCCAACCATAAAATTATCTCATTACTGATTTATAACTATAATTTTGCTAATGTCATGGATTGTAGTGTAAATATCTGATATGCATGATATCTGATATACAACTCACAAAGGGGTCATGACCCACAGATTGAGAACTGCTGTCCTAATGGCTTTATCAGGCAGTAACTAACTGTGTAACACACAGGTTTATCCAAACACTTCCCTAAATAATAGCAGTTACCAAGCCTGGTCCTTTATGGAGGTAGCTATTGCTACTTCCTTAATGACCCTTCTCACTGTGCATAGAATGATGAGCATTCACAGAACGTAGGAGAGGAAGCTGGATAGCCAGGAACCACCACGCACAGCCATGCGAGTTCCAGTATTGATAGTCAATTGAATCAAATGCATACAGCAAGAGACATTCATTTTGGCTGCTGCACTGGCTGGTTTTTGTGTCAACTTGACACAAGCTGGAGTTATCATAGAGAAAGGAGCCTCCCTTGAGGAAATGCCTCCATGAGATCCAGCTATAAGGCATTTTCTCAATTAGTGATCAAGGAGGGAGGGCCCAGCCCATTGTGGGTGGTGCCATCCCTGGACTGGAAGTCCTGGGTTCTATAAGAAAGCAAGCTGAGCAAGCCAGGGGAAGCAAGCCAGTAAGCAGGCATTCTTCCATAGGCCTCTGCATCAGCTCCTGCCTCCAGGTTCCTGCCCTGTGTGAGTCCCTGTCCTGACTTCTTTTGGTGATGAATAGCAATGTGGAAGTGTAAGCTGAATAAACCCTTTCCTCCCCAGCTTGCTTCTTGGTCAGGATGTTTTGTGCAAGAATACAATCCTGACTAAGACAGCTGCCCATTACTCTGTAAGCACTCCTGATTCAAAGAAATAGTGTTTGAGCCACACAGACCCCTTCTCATTCACAACGATGTCTGTACTGAGTAGCTCTCTTCTTCACACACACCAGACTCATTTGTGTTGATGGCAGGCATTGCCTGGTATCACTAAACTTAGCCACACAGAGATACTGTGTTCTCTTCCCGAGTGATAACATATCGCAGCTCTGGGACAGGAGTGGGGTGCAGACACAGTTTAAGTCATAGAACATGTGTGCTTGCTCATCTCCATTGGCTGTGAGCTGCCTCTAGGAGTGTGAGGGCCAAGCTCCCGAGAGTACAATTCCAGAGGCAGACTTTTTCAGCCATTTGAACCGTGATCAGTCTGTATGCATCTCCACTCTAGCCTGCCGCCTTCTCTGCACACAGCTCTTCTCACTCCTATGGTTTTGGGGTGCTGAACACTCACCCCTGCTGATCTCGTACCTGCTCTAGGATGCTGTGTTCACACCTTGAAGGTGAAGCATGCATGTGATCTGTCTGCCGTCTGTCTTCCCAGGAATCTCGGGATGATGGTGTGCTCTGCCTGTGTGACCTGGGTGGGATCTTCACCCCCTTCATGGTGTTCAGGCTGATGGAAGTTTGGCAAGCCCTGCCTCTCATTTTGTTTGGTAAGACTTCACGGGCTATTTCTTCATTTCATTTGGTGGAGGGCAATTGTGTGAGCACTTGGCAGTTGCTTGTAGACTGAGTGTCAAGGATGGACATGGGCTTCCGCTGTCCCCTGGCTCATTCTGCCTCGTGTTTCAGGAACCAGTAAGATGAGATTCCATGTAGTGGCCAGAGATTTTCATCCTGTGGCTCCAGAATCAATCCATCATGCACTGCATGGGCGGATGATCTTTTGACATAATCAGCCACTTTCTAATGCATTTGTATGTCCTGAGTATGTCATTGCTAGGGGTATGATGTGTTTAATGATTATTTCTTTCCGGATGTGTGGTGACACCCATCCACCATCCCAGCACACTCGAGGCTGAGAGAGGACAACCCAGAATCAAGGGCCTACAAGGGCTGTGCTTGAGATACCGTCTCAGAGAACCCAGTGGGGAAGGATACAAAGAGACACATGGGAGTCAACAGTGTTCTGTGTCCTCTTTGCTGGTAAAGCTGGACTACTGAGAGAAGATGGAAATACTGTTTCTGTCCACAACCTAGAGCAGGAGGGGTCTAAGACCTGCTCACCCAGCAGCAAAAGGATAAATGTCTGGTTGTAGGAAGAGAAATGCCAGGCCTGGCACACGCCAATGCATGAGAAAAGCAAGGAGGGAGGAAGTTAGAGAGTGAATGGAAGAGAGAAAAGGGAATAGAATAAGAAAGAGGCAGAGAAGGAAGGAAGGAAGGGCAGAGGGAAGAAAGAGAGAAGGAGAGAGTAATTATGAAGGGTTTATCCATGCACAGGTTGGTCTTACTCTCTAGCCCTGCCTGAATCCCTATCTCTTTAATTATGCACCTATGTATCTGTCATCTCTATATCTATATATGCATATGCCTATCATCTATGTAGGCTTCTATTGTCTATCTTTCATCTTTTGTGTATGTATTTGCCATCTGTTTGTGTATCTATCTCATTATCTATTATCTATCATCTGACTTTGTATATCCATCCATCATCCATCCATCCATCCATGTGTGTATATGTATGTATGTATGTATGTATGTATCTATCCATCTATCCATCTACCCATCTATCTATCTATCCATCTACCATCTATCTATCTATCTATCTATCTATCTATCTATCTATCTATCTATCTGATCATCTATCACCTCGCTATCTACCAATGCATACATCCTTCTATTTATCTACCATCTATTTATCCATCATCTATTGCCATCTGTCTATCTATAATAACTACTTAAAACTGATGTTTACATTTTTCATGAGGCACTCAACTTCAAATATCCTCTAATACTCAAATATCAGCTACTTTGGAATCCTGCGCTTCCATAGTGACGCTATGAAGATGAATACTGCTATGTCTTATTCTTGGATTTCTCTAATTATTCAATGGCCTCCAGCTCTTGCCTAAATTTTCCTGATAATTTTCAGAGATAAGCAGCATTCCTTCCTGCACTCTGGCTGACTGCACTCATTTCTGTAAGGGGCACGAGCCTGTTCTAACAGACTTCCTTGGACTTTGTTTCTTTCGTAGGGGTTTTGGGCCTGACTGCTGGGGCCATGACTCTTCTTCTTCCAGAGACCAAGGGTGTGTCTTTGCCTGAGACTATTGAAGAAGCAGAGAATCTGGGGAAGAGGTGAGGGTTGTGGTGGTGAGAAGGGAGGGTATGGTTGTGTCCTTAGTAAGGGGTCACAGCATTGGAGCACATTCTCATTTACCCCACCTTAACGGTGGAGAGAGCTTTTCAGATGTGTGAGAGATTAGAATGACTTCCAGAGATGCTGGGGATGGGATTGGAGCTCAGCCACTGAATGCAAAGAAAGCAGAGAACCAGAACCCACTTCTTAGCATACAGTTATTCCAAACTACATCAGGGACACTGCATCAGGGACAGTGGACAGTTGTCCCATGTTATATCAGGGACGTGGACAGTTGTCCCACACTGCATCAGGGATATAGTGGACAGTTGTCCCATGCTGCATCAGGGACAGTGGACAGTTGTCCCATGTTATATCAGGGACAGTAGACAGTTGTCCCATGTTATATCAGGGACAGTAGACAGTTGTCCCATGATACACCAGGGACAGTGGACAGTTAGAAAGTTATGACACAGAAGGATAACAAATGAATTTTGGGAAAAGGAAGTTTCTTTTTATTGTTATTATTATTTTTGAGTTAATCTGTCTATGTCATCCTGGCTGGCCTCAGACTCACTATGTAGGCTTGGCTGGCCTCAAACTCATAGAGGTCCGCCTGCCACTGCCCCTCCGGGGTGCTGGGATTAAAGGTGTGTAGCCACACCCAGTGATTCTTTCACTTAGAAAGTGAGCCCAGGAATTAGTCTAAGTTCTGTCAATGTACCCAGGAAGCAGGCGCCCTCTGAGCCTCACCAGGAGACATTCTGAGGCTCTGAGCACCAGTTTAATCCGGTGCATGGCTTCTGCTTGGTGATGACCTCGTAGTTCTTTTGGTCACAAGTGACAGGAATGTACAGTTAATGATCTGTCACCTGGCTCCAGCCTGTTTCTTCATGAATTATTAGTAGCACATGCTCATTTTTTAAAACCTTTGTGGACCTCTTCAGTCCGTCCACTCCTGTCTGTAGGTGCAGGGAAGGCTGTACACTTTTGGTCTGAGTCTAATGTAGGCAGCCTTTGTTCTATCATTAACTTAAAGGCCATACCAAAAGCAGGATGAGAGCCATCTTTATCTATTGCCGGCTCTCCTGCTCTCTCCATTTTGAGACACTCCTGCATTTGTTTTTCTTTTCTTAAAACAGAACATCTCTCTTTTTTTAAATTTGTTGACAGTTTTATACCTGTAAACAACACATTTTGATCCTATCTACCTACAACTGTCCCCAACACTTCCCAGACACTGTCCCCCAACACTTCCCCAACACTCTGTCCCCCAACACTTTCCCCAGACACTCTGTCCCCCAACACTTTCCCCAGGTACTCTGTCCCCCTCCAATGCTTCCCCCAGGTACTGTCTCCCCAACACTTCTTCGAGGTGCTCTCTCCCCCCAACATTTCCCCCAGTTACTTGCAATGTATTCCTCTCCCCTCTTCATGTCTTATTCTGTTCTTTTTGCTTGCTTGTTTGTTTTTGTTTTGGTACTCCATTTTTTTGAGATTTTTTTCCCTGGGCAAGGAAACTAGACAATGTATTTCCCTACTCCTTCTAAGGTTCCAGTGACAAACTAAGGTTTGATTCTATCAGAGTTACTCCCGGGAAACCAATAAGTATGTTGCAATTACTTACAGATCCTGGGTCAGGGGTTATAAGTAATATCATGGGTGATCCAAAAGCAGCAGCATTGGAAAGTCATCCCCTCGTATGGATGGAGGATATCTTATAGGTTTCCTCAGTTTACATACCCTAGCATCTCCCTGAGACCCTAAGTCATATGTGGTTAGGGCAGAACTGCATATACCTGACTGGGAGGAGGGACTGCATACTTAGTAGAGTCTAACAATCCTCCCCACATCCTCCTCTTAGGAGGGAATGTCAACAGTCCAGCTGTGGTGATTTTTTCACAGACACAGCTGTCTGAAGAAAAGGGTGGTTGTTCTGCTCAGAGCATAGTACCGTCCCACACCCACTAAATCCAACCAGTGCTGCCTGTTGGAATCTGGACTGAGCTTATTGGCTTGATCTTGTACAGGTCTCATGTAGGTAACCATAGTTACGGTAAGCTCATGGGTGTGATGGCCATGTCATGTCCAGGAGACAGCGGTACATAGCACCTGTACCCATCCCCTGGCTCTTTCTTCCTTCTGCCCCATCTTATGAAATGTTCCCCATGTCTCAACTTTGCAAGTTTCATTGTCAAGATTGTTAAGTCAAGCATGATGGTTTTGTTACTGTCATTCCAATACTTGGGACACTGAGGCAGCCTAATCTATATAGTGACTTTGAGACCAGCGTTTCCAGTGAGTGACAGGCCAGCAAGGGCTATATTACAAGACCCTCTTTCAAAATCAGACAAACAAGGTGTTGACTGTTCATTAACTTTATTTATTTATTTATTATGGTTGCTACAGGAAATCAAAGGCCAAAGAAAACATGATTTACCTTCAGGTCCAAACAGGCAAATCCCCAGGTACCTGACAAGGATGCTGTGCCAGGGGCTGAGTGGCAGAGACGAAGGAGGACTCGCTACTTGGAGCATTCCCAGAAGCCTTTGCCTTCCCAGACTCTTATATATATTCACCATGTTCCAAATGAATTACCAACCTTAAAGACTTTTCTGAAAGTCCATTGTCTTGTTTCTTTTGACTCCCCAGATGCCCCTGTTGTCTTTGGTTTGTCTGTCTGTCACTGGTACTTTTGGTGCGGGCGTTTCATACCTTATAGCAATGGTTTGCAACATGTGGGTTGTGACCCCCCAAAGACTGTTGGAAAACACAGATATCACATTACAGTTCAGAGCTGGTGCAAAATTACAGTTATGAAGTAGCAACGGAAATAATTTTATGTTGGGAGAGTCGCCACAACACTAGAACTGTATTAAGCATTAAGAAGGTTGAGAACCACTGCACTGAGTATTATACTCATCCCTGAAGGAAAACACCTCTACACACGTGAGTATTTGCATTGTCCAAAGCATTTCAGTACATACAATGGAGACAAACATGACCCATGTTCCCAGACCGGAATCACTATGACCCTTTTAGAAAGACATCTCTCCTACCTAAGTTTTGGGAATATGTTATTCTGTATCATTCCAGTTTTTGGTTTTTAGTGATGAATCCAGAAGGCACACTTCCACGTCTACTGTACAACATTACAGTGAAAAGTGATTCATTTTGTCAGGATATTTGAGTCTGGGTATTATTACATGAGCTAACTGGGCTGGGGGTTAAGAGGTCCAATGGGCTTTGGAGCTGGAGATCATGTCTGTGGTAGATAATGCCAGAGACATCAGGTAGAGACCAAGGAGGTTGGGTGAGCTCTCTGGAAGGAAAAGAGATTAGGAGTTAGGATTAAATTCAGGATGAGTGTAACAGCCCATGCTGCCCCACGTTTGGGGGCCACTATGTACCAGCCTGAGCTGCTACTCCGGTCTGCAGGTCAGGGTCTAGCAAGAGAGAGAGTGGGGAATGGAGACAAAAGAGAGTCTGATCAAGTCTTGTCCCTTTTTTGAAAGGAAATCCTGGGTATATATAAGCACAAGCAGGGGCCTGCAGCTGAAAACACTTTACCACGTGCACCTTGCAGCTGGGGGCACTAAACAGCAAAACAAGTATAGGAGAAAAACAAGATGTTTATCAGAGTGTGCTCAGCTGTTTCGGGCTGTTGAAAACAAGTCTCTTGTCAGGGTATATGGCTCGAGATGGCTGCAAAGATGATAGCCGCTTTCTGCTAGGAGTTGGCTCCCAACAGATGAGGAGAAAGAACAAGTAATCCTCAAATATGAAGAACTGGGAAATTGCTGGCAAAAAGGCAACTATGGGCCCTATGGGAGCTACTCCTCACTGGGATGCTCGCAAGAGGAAACTGTTTCCGGTCCTCCAACTTACAGATCTGGTAGGAGAGATACCTACACTGAGGGGAGCTCGACAATTCAGTTGCTTCATGTGTCAAGTACCTGAAGCCTGTCATCTGAAGAGCTGTGTTGTGCTTCCATTTTGGTGTGTGGGGGAAGAGCTGAGGAGGGATTTATTATCATTATATAAAAAGGAGGAAATTTCTATCTCATTCCCAAGAGGGAAAAGCATTGGAAGACATAGCCTAGCTTCTCATGACCATGGCATGACCTAGCATGTATGCTCATTCATGTTCTCTTATGCGTATGCATAAGTCAGCATTGGCAACAGTTTGTGGAAACTTATTTTTGTTATCTTGCTGGGCACATAGCTATCAGTGTCTCCTGATGGTGAGTTCCCGGCATCCTTAGACTGTTGAGTTGTCCATGGCCTCTATCATGATTGGCCATCTAAAAATGTGTATTCATTATTTGGAGGTAGAGTCTTACGTAGATCAGGCTGGCCCTGAACTTGCTACAAAATGTGTATTTATTTACTTACTTACCTTGAGATAGAGCCATAAGTAGATCAGGCTGGTCCTGAACTTGCTACAAAATGTCTATTTACTTGTTTGTTTAGTTATTTTGAGATGGAATCTTAAGTAGGTGAGGGTGGCCCTGAACTTACTATGTAGCTGAAAATGAACTTGGATTCCAGCTCTATCCTTTCTTCCCTCACCTCCCATCTGCCGGAATTGCTAGCCTCACTACCATGCTTGGTTTTAAATGGTAGTGGGGGTGAAACCCAGAGCTTCCTGCAAGCACTCTAGCACTAGAACTACATTCCCAGCTCATGACTGGGCATCTTAAAATCTCTGGCTGTGGGGCTGGAGAGATGGCTCCACGATTTAAAACACTTGCAGAGGACAGAAGACTTGGGTTCAAGTCCCAGCACCTACATGATTCCAGTTCCAGGGGACCTGACAACCTGTTTTGGACTCTGCAGGCACTAGGCATGTACATGGTACACATATACACATGTAATTATACACATTACTATTTATTTATTTAATTTTCCATATTAATTAATTAATTTTGCTTTACATCCCAATCTCAAAACCCCCTCCTCACAAGTCCATCCTCATGCAGCCCTCCCTTGCGTTTCCCCTTTTCTCTGAGAAGGGGGAGGCCTCCCCTGGATACCAACCTACCCTGGCACATCAAGTCACTGCAGGACTAGGCACATCCTCTCCCACAGAGGTCAGACAAGGAAGTCCAGTTAGGAGAACGGGATCCACAGGCTGGCAGCAGAGTCAGGGCCAGCCCACGCTCCAGTTGTTGGGGGATCCACATGAAGACCAAACTGCACATCTGCTACGTATGTGTCGCATGGGTGTGAGATCCAGCCCCTGAAAACTCTTTGGTTGGTGGTTCAGTCTCTGGGAGCCCCCAAGCGTTAGGGGTCTTCTGTTGGTCTTCCTATAAGTTTCTATCTCCTCCGGGTTCCCCAACTCTTCCACAGGACACTCCAAGCTACATCTAATGTTTGTGGATCTCTGCATCTGTTTCAGTAAGCTGCTGGATGGAGCCTCTCAGGGGACAGTTATACTAGGTTCCTGTCAGCGAACATAACAGAGTATCATTAACAGTGTCAGGGATTTTTCTTGCCCATGGATGGGTCTCAAGTTGGGCCAGTTATTGGTTGGCCATTCCCTAGTCTCTGCTCCATCTTTGCCCCTGCAGATTTGTAAGCAGGGCAAATTTTGGGTGGAAGGTTTTGTGGATGAGTTGTCCTTTCCACTGGGAGTCCTGTCTGGCTACAGGAGGTGCCACTTCAAGCTCCATATCCCCCATGGCTAGGAATCTCAGCTAGAGTCACCCCCATAGAGTCTCTGGAGCCTCCCCCATTCCAGGTGTCTGGCACATCCTAGAGATACTCCCCCACCCTCAGCTGCTGACTTCTAGTCATTCTCCTGGCCCTCTTCCCAGGCTCTTCCCACACCTGACCCCCAGCCCCAATATGTAAAAATTGCTGTCTGGAACTATTTTCTTAAAAGAAAAAAAAAAAAAGATTTATAAAGCTTTTGATGATATCGTAATTTATGATGTCGTTTGGTGGGAGGCAAGCAAACTTAATAAAAAAGGTCTTTTCATCTGAGAGAATTGCAAGGGTGAGACGGAAGTCAGCAGTTAAATGAAGAAACATGTTTTCACACAAGATCCCAATACCACAGGGCAAACCATAATTTGCTAAAATGGGATTCTAAGAAGAGATATTGTGACTAGACTTAAAGGGACACACACACACACACACACACACACACACACACACACACACAAAGGCAAAGGTCACGAAGGCAGGCAAGTGTTTTTGCCAAAGAGCAAGGCCAGGGCAATGTTAAAAAGACAAAGATGCCTAAATAAGGAGGGATCCAGATGGCCAAGCAGAGACGATTTCAACATTGCAAAGACAGTAATTATGGTCACTTGGAATAAGTTTGGCTCTATAAAAAGAGCCCCAGCACTTACAGAGAACAAATAATAGAATTTGCGCCAAAGAAAAGGCACCCATGAGATTCTATAAAGTTTACAAACTGTTCTGTCTACTCAATACAACCAACACGCGCCCTGTGTTGGAGGATTAACAGGGCAGCTAGTAAGCTTCCCCCGTGAACACGTGGATGAAGGGAGGACAACTAAAGCATGCTGAAAATAGAAACATCTGTGGCTTGATCATTTTATAAACCGTGTTGGCTGCCCAGAGCTTCAGTTACCTAAGGGACAAGGTGAAAACTTTCAGGGTCTCAATCTGGATTGAAACGGATAGTTTTGGAATCGAAACTATAAACTGCTTCATCTGTAGGCTGAGGTCCTGGAAGGTAGAGGGACAAACCACCACTATGCATGGTAATCCACACTCATCTACTAACTCATAAATCATAGAATGTCACATGGTGTCAGTGTTAACTATCAATGACAGAATTTGGGATGCTTTGGAGGGCGGGCCATGGGCATGCCTGTGAGGGGTTATCTTGTTTACACTGAGTAGGGAGACCTGTTTTTATTCTGGGTGTGCTTTTCTCTAGGCAGATAAGCTGGACTGTATAACACCGAGTGCCTAGTGTTGGCGTTCCTTTCTGTCAGAGTTTTACTGCTGTGAAGAGACACCATGACCAAGGCAACTCTTATAAGGACAACATTTAATTGGGCTGTCTTACAGGTTCAGAGGTTCGGTCCATTATCATCAAGGCAGGAACATGGCAGCATCCGGGCAGGAGGAGCTGAGAGTTCTACATCTTCATCTGAAGGCAAACAGGAGAAGACTGGCTTCCAGGCAGCTAGGATGAGGGTCTTAAAGCCCACACCCACAGTGACACACTTATTCCAACAGGGCCACACCTTCTGATATGTGCCACTCCCTAGGCCAAGGTATGCAAACCATGACACTTTCTCTTGGTTCCTGACTATGGATGTGATGTCACCAGCTGCTTCAAGCTCTTCCTGCCTCAACTTCCCCATCATGATGGACAGAACCTTGAACCATAAACCAGAATAAAAGCTTTCCTCCCTTAACTTGTATTTATCTCCTCCAAGTTTGTCCTCTGTAACCCTAACAGTCGTCACAGCTGGCACACAGTCTTCACAAAGGGTTCCTTCTGTAACCTCCTCCCCTTTTCTGGATACCCAGACCTGCAGATTCTCAAGACCCTAGGAGGACACAGTATTTGCATATGATTACTGTAGTCTAGATTACTCAATGCATAATGTAATTTAAGCATTTTGTAAGTAGTTACTAGATGGTCTGTTTAGGAAATATTGACAAGCCTGTACATGTTCAACGTGCACACACCACAGGCTTTTAACTACACAAGACACGTCAGCAGCCATTTATGGGTGGTCAGTTCCTCAGATGGAAAGTGGCTTCCTAGAATGGGCCAGCTGCACCATCCATCCTTCCAAATGATGGAACTGTTGAAACTTGAACCCTGAATCCCTAGAGTCACAGTCCCTCCCCCCATTTCACTTCCCCCAGTTCAGAGAGAGTCACATCAGGTGACTATGCAGAAGTGAACCAGCTCTAGCTCTGACATACCCAGAGAAGCCTGACCGGAAGGACTGACAGCATGTCACTGAGGAAGTAAAAACAGTGACCTTAACCATCGAACTAGGAAATTTTATTCAGACACTTAAGACCACCCTGTCTCTGTGTCTCTCTGTGTCTTGTCTCTTTGTGTATTGGTATGCAGGTCATATGTATGAACATGTGTCTATGTGTTGTTCGTCAGGTGTTGTCTACCTCCTGCCCCTTTCTTCTTTCATGTATATGTGTGTGGTGATGGTGGGTTGTGGGTGGTGTGGTGCGTGGTATGTTCATGTTCAAATATGGATGGTATGTGTATTCAAATTGGAATGCGTGTGTGTGTGTGTTGTGTGTGTGGTGTGTATGTGAGTGAGCCTGTGCACGTGTGTTCATATGGAGGCCAGCAGTTGTTAAGAATTTTCCTTGACACCTGTTTCACTTTATTCTGTGAGGTAGTGTCTCTCAGTCAAACTCAGAGCTGTTTCAACAGCCAGCTCCAAGGCTGCAATCACAGGCATGCTAGCATGCCCACCAACATTTCCATGGGTTCTCGGGGTCCAGACTCTGGTCTTCTTGTTTGTGGAGCAAGCACTTAGTGTGCTGAGCCGTCTTCCTGGACACTGCCTTAGTTTTCAATCCCTCACTGGCCTAGCGCTTGCCAGTGAGTCTCAGGGGTCTGGCGGTTACCACATCTCCAGAACTGAGATTACAAGCGTGTGCTGCCTTTCCTGCTCTTCATGTGGCTTCTGGGGATTGAACTAGGTTTTTCATATTTTAAGGCATGTGTTATATTGACTGGGATAGCTTTCTAGCCGATGTATTCTTTTTGCTTAAGCAAATAGAAATGATCTTTTGACGTCTCTCTACTGATTACACTTAGCCATAAAAGTTAAGGAGAAGGTAAAACTCCTTCAACCCAGAGGCTGAGAAGGAGGGAATGGAAGTAATATGAAGGTGGAGTCCCTGCCACCAAAACCAAAGGCACAGAGGAGCGCTGCCTGGGGATTTGAGAGAGCTTTGGACCTCCAGCCAGAAGAAGTTAGAGAATGCTAGGCGATTTTTTCTCTTACAGTTTGATTACTTGGACCAGCTGCTTTTGTTCAAAGTTGAAGACACAGCCATTGTATCTGTGCTAGGCTTCCCCCTTGTTCGCAGGGGACCAGGCTAAAGGCTGTCCCTTTTCTGGATGACGGAGAAGTGGGACTGGAGCCATGCCCTTTCCTCATGCTGATGTGAGATCCATGAGAGGTATTGGAACTGATGTCCTCTGAAGTCTCTGCCCTGAGGACAGTGGTGTGACTGCCACAGCAAATACAATTGAAGTAGCCTAGTTTTGGCCACAGCCCATGTAGGAGTCACAGTGATAGTGGGTATAGAGACTTCAGCGAATGGCAGGACAGAGTACATGGGGCCTTGGTAAAGACAGCTATTAACCAGGCCAATGCAATCAATGAATCAGTGACTCCTTTAAGAAGACTGGATGGAGGTTTCTCAAGAACAACAGTGAAAAATACTCTTGCCTATAACTTTGAGCTTTTACAGAACTAATCATCACTGTGGGCTCGCAGGCTAGCTCCCCGCCTCCTTCTCTATTTCTTATTGAGGAAAGGCCAAAATGAAAGAATATTCTGCCTTAGGGAATATGTCTTAGATTTATTTTGTGTTGCATATGTATCTGTGTATGAGCATATGCCAAGTGTGTGAGAGTCTGTGGAGGCCACAAGGGGGCGCCAGATTCTTCTGAGGCTGAATTTGCCGGCATTTGTGAGGCGTCAGATGTGGGTGCTGGGACTGAACTTGGGTTCTCTGGAAGACCTCCTCACTGCTGAGCCATCACCTCTCCAGTCTCACCAAGAGATCTTTTATCTGCGTATACCCTCTGATATATCACCTAACCACACACCATGCTGAGTTCGGCTCTTATTAGTCAATCATCTGTTGTGGGCCAGGCACAGTCTTATATACTAGGGTTTCTGTTCCAAACAAGAAAGGCAAGGCTCTGCTCCATGGAGCTTTTGCTGAGTTATATCTGGTCTCACTGAACTTAGTGACAAACAACGACACGGTGACACTAGTCCTCTGAACTCTAGACGGCTGACCTCATTTTGCTGCAAGCCTTCACTTATATATTGTTTATATTGGAGTGTAGCAAAGCAAGCCTGCCTTCCAATAGTTGCCCAGTGCTTGTAGAAACCAGCAGAAGGCCCAGTAATGGCAGGGTAGGGGTGTATAAACACACAGCTTTCCAGGGTCTGGCTTTACCAGCGTCTTAGTTCCATCAGTTGGTAGCCACCGCTGCTTCTTTATTTTGAAGCCCAGGTTCACATCAATTCTGACTCAACTGTACAAGATGTGAGCTTAGAAGATGAAGTTGTATGTGGGTCTTGGGGAAATGCAGCCTTTGGGAGTTGCTCATTTTCCTGTGAGGTACCACTAAGGAACTCACTGACCTAGAACAGGTTTGATGTCCGTGGATTGTTCCTTGGGCTGTGGGTGTCTCTGGAAAATCAGACAACAATAATAAACAGATGACAGGAGAGACTGTCACTAAAGATGACAGAGATATGGAGCACTGATGGATTCCCTGCCCCCACCAAGTCATTGCCTAGTTGTTTCCCTGTTTCCTGGAATAGACAATATTAATATGTGTATGTCATGTCTTCTGAATGAGTTCGGGATTTGTTTTTTTCCTGCTGAGGAAGAATCAATAAGCAAAGCAGCTTATCTGAAAGTCTTCCCTTAGGGGCCTTTTGAGCTCTCAGCCTATTCAAGAAGATAATTGTGTCTCAGTATGAAACCCCCTATCTTTTCAGTGAGATGTACTGATGCTTAATTCTAGCTGAGTACAAGTAAGTTCCTGTTTTCACCAGGTTGCAGCTTCTGTATCCTTAACCTTCATTTGCTAGGTTATAGTGGCCCCCAAACCTGCAAAAGAATCTCAGGTGGGGGTGAATTATCCCGTTCTGCCTGCAACAGGAATAGAGGCTCACAGGCTCAAAATGCCCAGATGCTTGACTTTCTAGTCCCCATGTGGAAGCTGCGGGGGATACAGATCACATGAAGAGAACATCTAGGCTCTGCATTCAGTCAGGAAAATGAGTGGATGGGATCTTGCAGCCCACCCTTAGTGCTAGCACACGTCCCGTCACTGTGAGGGAATCAAAGAGCAGAGTGACCCATGAGCAGGCACCAAATCTCATCTGCCACAGGCCTCAAGACCCACAGCAAAGGAAAAAATTGGCAGATCTAAACTTTTGTCTTCTCTACAGGTCTATGCCCACATGACAGGAAGAGTGACCCACATAGTCTATGACAGCACCACACTATGGTGGTGGGCTTTCTGCTCAACAGATGCTTTGTAGATTTGGTACCTGTAAAGAAGAAATGAGCAGAGAAAAGAGAATCAAACATAAAAATGTTTCCTTCTGAAAGAGTGTCACTCCTGACCCCTGCAGAGAAGCAAATGGTAGCAAAATCGCAAAGTGCTTTCTCCGACAAGTGCTAAGATGATATAGTCAGGCAACAAGAATCTTTGGATGTACATAATTCGTTTAGAGGAAAAGAAACTTTGGAAAAGCCACAGAGATGACAAAGAACAGTTCAAATATTACAGAAAACCAGAATCCGGAGTCAGAAGAGGGTAGGCCCGAGAAATTGCAGGAATGCGGAGAAGATGCAAAGTGGGTGTGACCAATACCAACAGAAGAGACAGGAAAAGCCGACATGACATGCTAGATACAGCAAGCTCAGGCAGGGGGCTGAAACGTAGAATTAAATTTCTCCTTACCTCCAATTCTGGGTTGAGCCTGAACGATGAATCAGAGGGGAAGTGAGCCAGGGATGGGAATCCAGAGAAGTTGGGGGTATGGCAGAGAGGCGGAGCTGAGCAAGGAGTATGGGCAGAGGGGGCGGAGCTGAGCCAGGGGTATGGAAAGAGGGCGGAGCTGAGCCTGGGATATGGCAAGGGGGTGAGAGCTGAGTTAGGAGTATGGGCAGAGAGGCAGAGCTGAGCCAGGAGTATGGGCAGAGGGGGCAGAGCTGAGCCAGGGGTATGGGTAGAGGGCAGAGCTGAGCCAGGGGTATGGAAATGGGGCAGAGCTGAGCCAAGAGTATGGGCAGAGGGGGCAGAGCTGAGAGAGGGGTATGGAAAGAGGGGGCGGAGCTGAGCCAGGGGTATGGGTAGAGGTGCAGAGCTGAGCCAGGGGTATGGAAATGGGGCAGAGCTGAGCCAAGAGTATGGGCAGAGGGGGCAGAGCTGAGAGAGGGGTATGGAAAGAGGGGGCGGAGCTGAGCCAGGAGTATGGGCAGAGGGGGCAGAGCTGAGCCAGGGGTATGGGTAGAGGTGCAGAGCTGAGCCAGGGGTATGGAAATGGGCGGAGCTGAGCCAAGAGTATGGGCAGAGGGGGCGGAGCTGAGAGAGGGGTATGGGCAGAGGGGCGGAGCTGAGCAGGGTATGGGCAGAGGGGCGAGCTGAGCCAGGGGTATGCAGAGAGGCGGAGCTGAGCCAGGAGTATGGGCAGAGGGGGCGGAGCTAGTGGAGTATGGGCAGAGGAGGCGGAGCTGAGCAAGGAGTATGGGCAGAGAGGCGGAGCTGAGCCAGGGGTATGGGCAGAGAGGCGGAGCTGAGCCAGGGTGGGCAGAGAGGCAGAGCTGAGCCAGGGTATGGGAGAGGTGGAGCGAGCTAGGGTATGGCAGGGGGAGTGAGCCAGGTATGGGCAGAGGGGCAGAGCTGAGCCAGGGGTATGGGAGAGGGGCGAGCTGAGCCAGGGGTATGGGCAGAGGGGGCGGAGCTGAGCCAGGGGTATGGGCAGAGGGGCGGAGCTGAGCAGGGGTATGGGCAGAGGGGCGGAGCTGAGCAGGGGTATGGGCAGAGGGGTGGAGCTGAGCCAGGGGTATGGGCAGAGGGGGCGGAGCTGAGTTAGGAGTATGGGCAGAGGGGTGGAGATGAGCCAGGGGTATGGGCAGAGGGGCGGAGCTGAGCCAGGGGTATAGGTAGAGGTGCAGAGCTGAGCCAGGGGTATGGGCAGAGGGGCAGAGCTGAGTTTGAATAGAGACGCATCATTCTGGACTCTCCACAGGAGTTTTATCAAGACCAGTCACCCTTGAGAACTAGCCCTCCTAAAAGTTGGAGTCGTCTATCAGTGTCTTCCAGGTTCCATCCAAGCCCATTCTGGTTAGATTATTTAATGTGAGAAATGATTTCAAACCCTAGGATTCTGCACCAGTCAACAACTCTGCGATTTAGGCTCAGGCAAAACCAGCTCAGAGGAAGTCTCATTACAAAAGAAAGATGAAAGAAAACAAGGACAGACCCACCCACTGACTTCAAAAACATTGAAACTTCAGGGCTGGAGAGATGGCTCAGTGGTTAGGAATACTGGTGGCTCTTCCAGAGAACCTGGGTTCATATCCAGCACTTACATGGTGACAATTGACCTCCCTGATCATTAGGCATGCATGTGGTACATAACATACACACAGGCAAAATGTCCACATGCATAAAGAAATAAACGAATCTAAACTCTGTATAGAAAACGATTTAAGAGACCCTTAAAAAGACTAACGAGCAACTTAAACAATTAAAGATAGTATGTTAGTCAATACTATCAAATAGTCCTTCTATGTAAAGGCTCTCCCTACTGTGGTCTGAATAAAATCAGTCCATAGGCTTGTGTGTTTGATGCTTGGGGTTCACTAGTGGAACTGTTTTGGGATGATTAGGAGATGTGGTCTTGTTGGAAGAGGCATGTCCCTGGGGGCTGGCTTTGAGGTTTCAATAGACTGGAGTCATTTAAATGTGTGTGTGTGTGTGTGTGTGTGTGTGTGTATGTGTGTGAAGGAGAGAGAAAGAGAGAGGGGAGGGAGGGAGAGAGAGGTGGTTGTGGAGAAGAGTGCACATTGCACATGCCGTGTGTAGGAATGAGGCTCTTGAGTAACTGTGTACTGTGCTCTGAAGGACTATTTGAGAGACACAACAGAAGCCCAAAAGTAAATGGAGAAACTCTCTACAGTGTCCACGTGCCTAAGCCACTCCTGCCTTGTTGCCTCAGCAATGAATTTCAAGTGGAAACTCAAGAGTAACTGAAGTTAGGACTATTGAGTCCTCTCCTCCCCTTTCTACAGACCCTCGTTAATTTCTACTTACATATCCACATAGCACAAAGACTCACCACTTTAAGAGTCTTGCTTGATCATTTATTGAGCTTTATTGAATTGGGACCACTTGGCTGTAGCAGCTTCCCATTCTGGGATGCCTGAATCACTCCCCTAGAGGAAGCTGGTGTCAAATTTAATGGGGTCTTTGGAGTAGCCCTTTGTCCTTAAGTTAATCTCCAGACTTCCAGAGAGATTCCATGTATCACATGGGAAGACTTTTTTTTTTTTCTTTTTTTTGTTTGAGCAGTTTTCTATACTGCTGTCCTGATCCGTAGCATGGCTCGATGAAATCACCTGCTTCTCATCTATTAAATGCAACTGGGAATTATTTTAGAAGATGAGAGAGGTACCCATTCCATGCCTGGCCTTTTCTAGAAATACTGTTCTACACTCATGTCTGTTTAGTAAGCACTTTGCTGACAGAGCATCTCCCAGCCGTGTATTTTCTTACAGCACCCTTTCATTTCCAAGCGATGCCTCCTGCAGAAGAGATGCCAGCATCCCAGACTTGGTAGATATCAGTCTAAATCAAGACATCATAGCTGGGTGCCCCTCCCCACCCCACGCAATTGAATGTTGGAGTCTTTTCTTGGAAGAGTGAAGGGGATTGTAGGGAAATACCTGGGAAGACAGGGTCTGGTGAACCTCCACACAATGGAACAGACACCTTCCATTCTGCTGGAAGTTCATGCTACAGCCAGACTGGTCCCAGCACAGCAAACAATGTTACTGCAGCGTCCATCCCAGAACCAGATGTTAGAGAGTTTCAGAATGTACAAAATTAACAGTGGCACTTCAACACTTGGCAAATACTTGCTTTAAAAATTGTCATTTCTAGGCTAGCAGAATTCTGTCATCTTTGTCAGCCTCTCAGATGTGGTTGGGTTGCAGCCTGAGCAGGTCATGACCCCTTCTCTTCTCCTCTCCTCTCTTTTCTTTTTAAAGGGAACCCTGTTTCTCCAGAGGAAGCTAGGGAAGTTACATGCCACACATACATCCACTCCCATGGATGAAAAACACACGGTCCATTTAATTCATTTGCTTTCCAGTTTTGGATGATTATTGGATTATTGGGTCAACTGTTTCCCAATATTGCTCAACAACTCGAGTTTTCAACAAGCAAAGAACCCTTGAGTTTCTTTTTCCAGATAGACATTTAAGTTATCATGGTTCATAGCTGTCATCTGATGAGAACTTGGAAGATCTTTTCTTGGATACTAGTCATGTTGTTCTCTGTTAAGGAAAAGTAGTTTCCTTCTGCAAAAATGTGCTGGTAAATACTTGCTCCAGTTACTGGGCAAAGTATGGGGGAGAAAGAGTCAGAGTTACACATAAAGACAACGGCATGGAGCTATAATGTGTGTCCTTCAAAAATGGTGCTCCATATGTCTGAAATCCCAGGCAAGATGTCATAGAAAGGCATTTTGTAAATGACAGACATTGAGCCAAATCCCCAATCTCTTCCTTTCATTTTAAGTGTGTCGTTTCTGCGTGTAGATTAATGAAACAGGAGGAATCACACACGTGGCAGCATGGGCTAGAAATGGAAATGAACTCTACAACAAGAACAGAAAGGGCGTCTGGAGACTGCCCTACCTGGGGATCCAGCCCATGTGCAGTCACCATATGCAGGCACGGTTATGGATGCCAGGAAATGCATGTTGACCAGGGCCTGATATACCTGTCTCCTGACAGGCTCTGCCAGCTTGCAGCTAACCATTGAACTGATCATAGGGTCCCCATGGAGGAGTGAGAGAGAAGACTGAAGGGGCTGAAGGGGCTTGCAGCCCCATTGGAAGAGTGACAATACCAACCAACCAGAGCTTCTAGGGTCTAAACCACCAGCCTGGGACCATGCTTGGAGGGACCCATGACTCCAGCTGTATATGTAGGGGAGGATGACCTTGTCAGGCATTGGTAGGAGAGAGGTCCTTGGTCCCGTGAAGGCTGGATGCCCCAGTGTAGGGGAATTCAAGGGCGGGGAGGAGGGAGTGGGTGATGGGTGGGGGCACATCCTCATAGAAGTAGCAGGAGGGGGGATGGGATAAGGGGTTTCGGGAGGAGAATGGGGAAAGGGGATAACATCTGAAATGTAAATAAGTAAAATATCCAATAATAAAAAAAAAGAACAGAAAGGGATAAAATGCAAGGGCAAAGGACCAAAGTTGAATCCAGAGAAGGCTATGAACCAGACGGAATCCTGCTGAGATTATTGAGTAAAAACAGAAAAGTCACAAGGTGATAAAGTCCCATTGAAAATGGGTAAAATCACACTGCTGGGAGAGACTGAAAAGATAAAGATCATTCACACAGCGATGCATCAGAATAACAGAACAGACGAATTCTCAGGGACTCCGTCAAAATTAGGAGAAAGTTTAAGCCACAAATAGTGATAAGTAATATGCATGCACGAGTGGATGTTTCTGAAAATGCAAGAAAATACTGATGGGTCAGGCATAGTGTGACAATGTGCCCCAAAGGTTTATGGGTGGAAGGTTTACCCAGTGTGATAATGTTTTCTTCCTCTTCCTCATCCTTGTTCTCTCTTCCTCCTCCTTTTTCCTCCTCCCTCTCCTCCTCCCCCCCTCCTCTTCCTCCCCTTCTTCTCCCCTTCTCTTCCTCCTCATTGTCCTCCTCCTCATCCCTCTTGTCCTCCTCCTCCCCTCCTCTTCCTCCCCCTCCTCTTCCTCCTCATCTCCTTAACCCCACTCCTCTCCTTTCCTCCCCCTATGCCTCTTCCTCCTCCTTAAGACAGATTCTTGCCTCCAATTGTACCACCACTGGGCAACTCAGCCCCTAAGAAATACTTTTTAAAAAATATGTGCATTACAGAAAATTGAGAAAGCACCACAACTACAAAACTGAAAAATTAAAAATGAGCCTTTTCTACAATTTTAAGCTTATTTCTTTTTTAACCATTTGGATGAAATGGCTTCTAAAATGTCTTTTGTTTTTCTTGCTCTCTTGAGTTCTTTGAATACATTCAGACTTGCTGGTGTGCTCATGTTTCTTTCTTGAACAGATGTGCATTTTGAGATAGGAGAGCTGACAGTGATAGGACAGATAGAGACGGTACGGGATGTCGCTTCTTACTGAGTATCTCTGGGCTGTAAGTGTTTGGGCTCACTTCTGGTTTGTCTTCTGACAGATGCTTTTGAAATCACTCTCACTGGGGATGCTTGCCTTGGAGTCTCCTTTCACCTCTGCCAAACATCTAATTAGCGGCCATTCTTCTTCCTCAAATCTCTTTCCTATCTATCCAGTCCTCTTCACCGCCCACGCTGGCCCTGGTCCAGGCGCCTCGCTGGCAAATCTTAAGAATTTTTAGTAGTGTCTGCTCTTCAGGGAGCCTTGTCCCAGCTTTGCATGCAGGACCCAGCTTTGACATTATGAGTCCTGGGCCCTCTTCCTTATCCAGGGAGCTTTGATCACACTGTGTTATCATTGCTTGCTCATTTATTTCCTGTCTCTGTCTCCAGCAGAGACAAAACCCATACCTAAATTGTTCATCTTGTCTCAGTGTCAAGTGTGATGCAGCCTTATTATTTAATAGCAAGGATTACTCTGTAGGAAAGGTCAACATAACCCAGCCCTAGGCTGTGGTTGTGGTGTAGTGTTACAAAGCATTGTGCACATAGCACAGTTCTGGTCCAGCATCATGCTTTGCTGGGGTGTCACTGGTCCCTGCAATTGTGAGACCTGGGAGCCAGGACTCTGCCTCACTTCCCTTAGCATCCCTGAGGCTGACAGTCACCGAACATCTCATTTTGGGTGCTTGTAACCTTCCTGAGAATGGGAGGGAACTTAGAAAACGGGCAAGCAAAATACGATTGCAGATTTTCTCAGACCCTTTTTCCCAACACACACAGGCAAGGAAACATTGCCCTCATTGGTAGTAAAACCCTGAGATGGAAATATTATAAGCAGAAAACTTTTAGAAGGGGATTGGATTGTGGCTTAGTTGGTAGCTGCTTGACTAGCATATATCAACCCTTGGGGTTATTAAATCAGGTGTGGAGGCACATGGCTGCAGCCCCAGTACTAGGGCAGGTGGAGACCAGAGCATCACGAGTTCACCCCATCCTCAGCTACATAGTGAGTTCTGGTCCAGCCTGGGCTTCAAAAGCAAAGCAGAAACAAAACAAAACGAATCTCCCAGGATACCTGGTGAAGTTGGATCCTGGGAAGAGAGTTCTGAGTGCTAACTACACATGACAGGGACCTCATGTTGAATGCCCATTGCTATTTAGGAGCCTCTGGGAACAGATCCTAAGGTCACTTAAAGCGACCTGAACTTTGTATAATGACAACCAGTTTCACAGCACAGTTGTGTCATTTAGAAGGTCAGTGCCTCACCCTGCACGTCACTCTCAGCCGTCCTGCAGGCCCACACATCACCACAGCAGTGTCTTCCAGGCCTCATGTCCCTCACAGCAGAGTCCTCGGATTCTGGGTCATAGGTTGTGAATTTCTTGATGAGGGACCAGAGGGAGCTTGGTTGGTGTCCCAGGGGAAAAGCCACGGATTAGCTGGGGCAGGTGGGAATGGGGAGAGAGGATTGGTGGCCAGGACTGGGCAGCTGGAACCAGAGCAGACATGTCAGTCTTTTTGAGACCCAGAGCTTTCAGGAGGCTGTGCTGGGAAAGGTCCTCTGGTGAACGATTTGTCATGAACCAGACAAGCCAGGAGAAGGGTAAAATGAGGGGCTATGGCTACCAAACAGGGCTAAAGGCTACCCAGCTGGAGTGACAGTGGCCATGGACTGACTTATGTCCAACCTCCTGCCTCAAGGGAACATGGCAGAGACATCTGAAGATCCAGATGAACTCAAGATCCATTAATCTACTGATCTCAGTGGGAAGCGTCAGGGCTCAATGGAGGTCTCCCTGGCTGACCTAAGTTGTTTTAAAGTCTTTGGGGAACAGGGGTCTTTGCAAGACCTACCAATTGAGCAAAGGGAAACAGGTTTGAATATGTTATCGTTGTCACTGAGGTGTATGGTGGGTCAATTCTATCTTACTTACAATATTGGCATTGGGTTTAGAGAAACCCACACCACTATCCTGGACTTCATTGTTCCTAGGATGCACGTTCTGTAAAATCAGTGGTCAGTGGGCAAGGCAGCATCTCCTAGTCAAGTGGCCTCATGATAGTTCTCTTTCCACCTCCAGGCTGCCGAGAGACATCTGGAGTCACTCCAGAATCAATTTCTCTCATGTGTTTGGAAATTAAATCACCTGCTCTAATGTGTTCTGTAAGTGAATAGATCTACCATGCACGTTCCACTTTTGTGACAATTTAAATATTTTTAAGACATGAAGTAGATGTAACTTAATAGAAATGAGTAATTAAACAGAGATGCATAAGACCCAAGCTTTTTCCAGGGTCTTCTCTTACGATGGACATGACTGGCTGGTAAGAGCTTTGTGCTCCAGGTATAGGCTGGACCTGGTATCCTGAACTCCAGGAGAGCCTTTCTTCTCTAAGTTGTCCTTTGTCACACATTTTATACAGCAGTAGAAATGAAACCAGGGCACACATGAACACACAGAATGCAATCATTACAAAAATATAGAGAATCTTGCCTTGTCTTCTCCGTGGGCCCCCACGTAAGTGAGCATTCTTGATCTCCATATTACTTGTCTATTACTGTTCCTGCCCTTGTACTGAAACTTTCTCAACAGGGCATCTATTGGTCTTCTCTTGCCCTGTTTAACTGTTAAATGGTGGTACCATGGCTTATGCAAGCATTCTTCATAGATGTAAACTTGAGTCATGTCTTAGTTTTGTCATCACCCATAAACGATGCAGCAAATACTTCTCAAATGCCTCTTCTGTGCAGTTTTGTTTATCAAAGTTAATAACAGAGGAGTGACTATGAAGTCAGACACACCTGTGGTATGGACAGATAACTGTGTCCCTAAAAGAATCTACCATTGGTGATTGTCTATGGTAATTGCTAACGTCATTTTATTGATTTGATAAGTAAAAATGTCATTTCAGTTTGAATTTGTGTTTCTTCAAAATGAAGATGCACATTTCGTAACTGGCCATTTCTATGTTATCATTTTTGTGAGGAAATGTTTTAGAAGTTATTTGATGTGCATGGGTATTTTGCTTCCATTTCTATGTACAAAGTGCATGCCTGACACTTGTGGAGGCCAGAAGAAGGGCGTTTGATTTGCAGGGACTGAAGTTAGAGATGGTTGTGAGTTGCCATGGATATGTGGGGGGATCAAACCAGGGTCTTTACAAGATCAAACAATACTCTTAACCTCGGAGCAATCACTCTAGCCCCTTTGTATTGTTTTTTTCTTTCTTTAGATGGTATCTCTTCTAGACTTGAAATTTACGAAGTAAGTTAGGCTAGTTGACTGCTGAGGCCCAAGGACCTGCCTGTCCTCACCTCCCCAACAGAGATGGCAGGAGCTTAGTACCTCCTTCCTCCTCCACCCCTTTCTTGCATTGGCCTGGGGATTAAGCATAGGTCTTCATGCTTGCATACTAAGCATTTTATCAACTGAGCCACCTCCCCAGGCCTAATATTTGTCTTTTAAAAATGTATTTACTATATTACTTTGCCTTTTCAAGAGCCATTCATTTTGAGAAAAAAATTATCAAACTGAAAAACTGTCATGACTGAGTCAGTAATGCTAGGAGTGCCCCTTGCTTGTACTTTTACAGAAGGCATGTACTTGTGGCAATCCACTGTGAGTATAGGCAGGCCTGGTGATTTCTCAACTTGTATCCCTATTTTTGTGTTCCGGGTCCTTTTCAACTGTGATTTACATAGTAAACAACATATTTTGAAATTTCATCACACTTATGATACCGAAAGTCTTCATTCCAAGTCCCTGATGTACATTCTGAGAGTTTTATTTCCTAAAAAATAAAATTTCTTCTATCACATTTATTGTTTTTTTCAGGTTTCTTAAATTTTTAATAGTTGGTTATCCTGGCCCACAACTCCCTTGTGTATTTTGGTTTGATGTCCTGGTGGAGAAAGAAACCAAATAAAGAAATGCAAAGATGGAAAAAAAAAAAAAAAAAAAAACAACGAAGTCCAGTAAAGCAGTGGCCATTTCCTGGGACTGCAGAGAACAGAGTAAGGTAGAAGATCCTGGCTGGGAGGAAGAGCTTGACACATCAGTGCAACAAACTGTGCAGTCTACAGCTCTCGTTGATAGAGTTCAGGGGTAAGTGAGGTTAGGTTGTGTGGGTTTCGGGGTAGGGGAGAGAAGCTCTGACTCTGGCCTCAGAGAGACCAAAGTCAGCTCCAGCAGCTACAGTGCTCTTTCTCCTTAGCTTAGTGGAAGGTCTGCTTTCTTGACTTGGAGGTAAATTCTCTTTTCTTTCTTTTTTCTTGGCCTGCAATAAGAAGTCAAATTAGACTGGTGAGAAAAAAGTTATGAGGAGCTGAAAAGGAGCATCAAGTGGGTAACAAAAAAATGAAATGAAAAAAAGAAAGAAAAAAACAAAAATCCAAGTGTAGGCTTTGGCCAAGATCATTATTTCAGTGTCTTCTGAATGATGGTCTTCATGAAGAAAATGGAAGAGTTTGGAGAATAAATCATTGGAGAGGGTGTTCCTAAATTCCCTTCCTGGTGTCCCACATTCCTTCATAACAGAGAATGTATTGAGGACTGAATATAACTCTATATTGGTTAAATATAATGATTGCAGAATCCAGACACTTTGGTCAGTTCTCACACAGAATTTAAGAAGTTTTTTCACCAAGTCTTTCTTAACTATTTCAGGAGTGAAGACTGATTAGAACATCGCTCAGCCAGTACGTTCTGTTAGTATCTTCTCTATGAATATATGGATACTGCTGATAGTCTTGGGAGAGGACTACTCTCCTTCCTATGCTGCTCCCATCCCTGCCCTTTGCACATGTTCCTGTTTGCACTGCATCAGGTGTGGGCTGCCCCAGCCTCACGACATTTCCCTCGGTTTCCCCACATGGTTTCAGTTTCTGGACCAGTCCACTCTGATGTGATAACAGAATCTTATCAAGTCAGCCGGTGGTGCTGTAGGCCTCCAGGGTCCAGGCAGGGGGACAAGCAAATCTACTGAGCTCCCTGAGTCTCCAGGGCCAACTACAGAGCATCAATGACAGCAATAGCAATGGTGGTGGGAGCATGAACAGCAGAAACAGCAGCAATGTCAGCAAGAGTTTCAGTGTCAACAACAGCAACAATGTCAGCAGCAGCAACAATGTCAGTCGCAACAATGTCATCAGCAATGACAACAACAGCATTAAGAGCAGTACCAATGTCATCAGTGGCAATAATAACAGCACCAAGAGCAGCACTGTCAGCAACACCATGAACAACAACTGTAGCAATAGTAGCAGTAGCAGCAGTGACTGCATTGGTAGTGCAAACATGGATGAAAATAGCAGCAGCAGTAGTAAAAATGACAGCAGGAGAAGTTACAATAATACCAATAACAGCAGCAGTTACAGGAACAACAGCAACAGTCACAGTACCAGAAACACCAGCAGCAGTAAAAACAGAAACACCAGCAGCTGTAAAAGCAAAACCAGCACCAGTAACTGCAGTAACAGCAACAACAACAGCAGCAATAGCAGTAACAGCAATAATGACAGCAGCAACAGCAACAGTAACATAAACAACAACAATAGTAATTGCAGTAACATCGATAGTAACTACAGCAACAACAATAACTGTAGCAACAGCAGCAATAGAAGCAACAATAGCAACAGTGACAGAAGCTACAGGAACAGTAGCAACAGCAACTGGAACAGCATCAAGAATAGTAACTGCAGCAACAGGAACAGTAATGACAGCAACAGTAACAGCAGAAATAACAGTAACAGCAGAAACAGTAACAGCAACAATAGCAACTGCAACAACAACAAAGGTAACTGCATCAGTAGTAATAGTAATAGCAACAACAGTAACAGTACCAACAGTAACAGCAGCAACACAGTAACTGTAGCAACAATTATAGCAACAATAGCAAGGGTGATATTAGCAACAACAACAGCAGAAACAGCAACATCGACAGTAACAACAGCAGCAATAACAACAGCATCACCAACAGTGACAGCAGCAACAACAGTTTCAACAGCAACAGTAGCAATGGCACCAGTAACAGTAGCAACAACAATAGTGACAGCAGCAACAGCAACATTTTCAGCAGCAACAGCAGCAACAGTAGCAACAGCAGCAACATCAGAAACAGTGTCAACAATATCAATAACAATAACTACAGCAACCACCACAGTAACAGCTATAACAACAACTGTAATAGCAACAATAGTAATTACAGCAACAGAAATAGTGACAACATCAACAGCAGCAGTAACAATAACAGTAACAGCAGCAAAAAGAATAACTGCAGCAACAGCAAAAATAACAGGAACAATGGTAACTGCAGCAACAGCCACAGTGAGAGCAGCAGCAACAACAGTGACAACAGCATCAACAGCAGTAACTACAACAACTGCCACAGTAACTGCAGCAACAACAGTAACAGCATCAACAATAGTAACTACAATAATAGCAACAGTAATGGCAGCAGCAGGAAGAATAACCAGAACAACAGCAACAACTGCAACAGCCACAGTTTCAGGAACAACACAAATAGCAGCAACAGTAGCAGTGACAGCAGCAGCAGCAACAGTGACAATAGCAGCAACAACAGTAAATGTAACAACAGCAACATTAAGAGCAACAACAGCAACAGTGATAGCAGCAACAGTAAGAATAACAAGAACAACAACAGTTACAGCAGCAACAACAGTTTCAGCAGCAACAGCAGTGGTAACAATAGCAATAACAACAATAAACGCAACAACAGTAACAGTGACAGAAACAACAACAACAGTGACAGCAGCAATAGCAACAGCAACAGTTTCAGTAGCAACACCAACATCAGCAACAGCAATAGTAGCAATGACAACAATAGTGTCAATAGTGGCAATGACAACAGCAGCAACAATAGCAATATAGTCAGTAACAGCAGTGACAGCAACAATGACAGTAGTGACAACATAACTGTGGCAACAGAAACAGCAGCAATGACAACAATGACAGCAGTAAAAGCATCAATAAGAGGAGGAACAGCTACAGCAGTGATAGCAACAGTGACAGCAACAACAACAGTAACAGCAGCAACAGTAACTACAGAAACAGCAACAGAAACAGCAGAAATAGTAAACACACATCAGCAACAGTAACAGTGGAAATAACAGTAACTGTAGCAATGACAATAGTAACTGCAGTAACAATAATGACAGCAAGAGCAACAGTAACAGCAGCAATAGTAACAGCAACAACAGCATAATGACAGCAACAATAGCAACTGCAGCAGCAACAGTACAGTAACAGTAACAGTAACAGCAACAAAAATAACTTCAGCAACCATAACATGATCAATGATAACTGTAGCAACAGAAACAGTGACAAAATCAGCAGCAGCAGTAACTATAGCAACTGCCACAATAACTGCAGCAACAACAATAGCAGAAACATCAACAGTGACAACAGCAGCAAAAACAGTTTCAGCAGTAACAACAGCAATAGTGACAACAGCAGCAACAACAGTAAGTGCAGCAATAGCGACAGTGACAACAGCAACAGTAACAATGAAAGCATCAGCAACTACAACAACTACAGCAACAGTAACAGCAGCACATAGCAACAGTGGCAACACTAACAGTAACAGTGAAAGTAGCAACTGCAACAGTGACAACAGCAACACTAACAGCAGCAACAGCAACAATGACAACAGTAGCAACAACAGTAAATGCAGCAACAGCAACAGTGACAATAGCAGCAGTAACAGTGACAGCAGCAACAACAATCATTTTAGCAGCAACAGCAACACCAGCAACAGTGACAATGACAACAGCAGCAACAACAGTAAGGCAACAACAACAACAGTGACAGCAGCTACAGGAGCAGTAGCAAGGTCACCAGTAGGAACAGCAACAACAACACCAACAGTGGCACCAGCAGAAGCAACAACAAGAACAACAGTCACAGCAGTAACAGCAACAGTAAGAGCAACAACAGCTACAAAGCAACATTACCAGTAACAGCAGCAACAATGGCAGCAGCAGCAACAGTAACTGCAGCAACAGTAATAGCAGCAATAGCAACAGTCACAGCAGCAAAAGTAGCAGTAAGAGGAGCAACAGCAACAGCAGTGACAGCAACAGTAACAGCAGAAACAAAAGTAACAGCAGAAGCAATAGTAACAGCAGCAACAACAGCATCAGCAGCAGTAACAGTAACGATAATAGCAACAGTAACAGCAACAAGAATAACTGCAGCAACAGTAACAGGAACAATGGTAACTTTAGAAATAGCAACAGAAACTGTAGCAACAACTACAGTGTCAGCAGCAGCAACAGCATTAACCTCAGCAACCACCACAGTAACTGCAGCAACAACAGTAGCAGCAGTAGCAACAACAATAATAGCAGCAACAGTAACAATAACAGCAGCAACAACAATGGTTTCAGCAGCAATGGCAACAGTGACAACAGCAGCAACAACAGCAACTGTAGCAACAGCAATGGTGACAGAAGCAACAGCAATGGTGACAGAAGCAACAGCAATAGTTTCAACAGCAACAGCAGCAGTGACAATGACAACAGCAGGGACAACAGTAACTGCAACCACAGCATTAACAGCAGCAGCAACAGTGACAGCATCATAAGCAACAGTATCAGCAGCAACATCACCAGTAATAGCAGAAATGGCAACAATGACAGCAGCAGTAACAGGAACTGCAGCAACAGTAAGAGGAGCAACGGCAACAGTGACAGCAGCAAAAGCAACAGTAAGAGGAACAACAGCAACAGCAGTGACAGCAACAGTAAGAGCAGTAACAACAGTACCAGCAGAAACAGTGACTACAACAACAGCGACAGTAACAACAGAAACAGTAACAGCAGCATCAGCAACAGTAACAGCAACAATAGCAACTGCAGCAACAACAGCAGCAGCAGCAATAGTAATAGTAATGGCAATAGTAATAGCAATAGTAGTAACAGCAACAACAAGAATAACTTCAGCAACAGTAACGATAACTGAAACAACAACTGCAGCAAGCATCACAGTAACTGTAGCAATAGTAACAGTGACAACAGTAGCAACAGTGACAACAGCAACAGTTTCAGCAATAACAACAGCAACAATGACAATAGCAGCAACAACTGTAAATGCAGAAATAGTAACAGAAGTAGCAACAACAGTAAATACAGCAATATCAACAGCAGCAACAGGCAACAATGACAGCAGTAACAATGACAGCAGCAACAATGACAGCAGCAACAACAGTAACCACAGCAATGGTAACAGAGACAGTAGCAAAAGCAGCAGGAAGAGAACAACAGCAACATCTTGACAGCAACAGTAACAGCAGCAACAACAATAAAGGCAGAAACAACAGTAATAGCAGCAACAGTAACAGTAACAATAATAGCAACAGTAACAGCAACAACAAGGATAACTGCAGCAACAGCAACAGGAACAGGAACAACGGTAACTTTAGAAAGAGCAACAGAAACTGTAGCAACAACTACAGTGTCAGCAGCAGCAACAGCATTAACCTCAGCAACCACCACAGTAACTGCAGCAACAACAGTAATTGCAACAACAGCTACAATGTCAGCAGGAACAGTTTCAGCAGCAGCAACTACAGTTAGGACAACAACAGTGACTATAGTAACTGCAACAGTAACAGAAACAGAAGCAACAGCAACAGCAGCAGAAACAGTAACTGCAACAGTAGCAGCACTAACAACAATAAGCACCAAAAGCATTACTAGCAATGATAACCTCAACAGTACTAAAAATGGCCTCAGCAGAAACAATATTATTTTCAGCAACTGCGGCAACATCAGTAACTGCTGTATTAGCAACAGAAGCAATAACAACAGCCGCAGCAACAGTAACTTGGTTATAACAGAGTGGAAGGAACAACAGCAATTAACAGCAACATTAGTAATGATAACATCAACTGTAGCAGCAGCAACAATGATAGTAATAACTGTACCGGCTGCATTAGCAACAGCAACAATAACATCAGCATCATCAGCTGCAGAAATCATATCAACAGTTGCAGCGACAGCATCATCACCAACAATAGTAGCAGCAAAAGAAATAGCTGTGTTACCATCCATAACAATAGGACCTACAGCATCAATAATAGCAGCGATGATAGCAATATCAAGAGCAATAACTGCATTTAACTAGTCATAGTGATATTAGCAGTAGCAGTAACAGCAGCAACGACAGTAACAGCCACAGCTGCAACAAGAGCAGCAGTAGCAGTAGCAATGATAACACCAACAACAGTAGCAACAGCGACAGCAATCACAGCAGCAATTGCAGCAACAAGAGCAATAGCCGCATTAGCGCCAGCAATAACAACAGCATTATCATTAACAGCAATGACAACAACATTAACATCAGCAACAGCAGGAGCAAAAACACTAGTGTTGTTAACACAGTAACAACAGGAGCGGTAGTAACAATACCAATTGCTGCTGCTGCTGCGCCGGCTGCAGCAATGACCTAGATCAGTAACAATAGCACTGCCAGCAATAGCAACAGTACCATTAGCAACAAGAGTATCAGCAGCAATGGTAGCAGCTTCAGCAGGAACAACAGCAACTGTTGCAGTAGCAACTGCAGTGGTGATATCATCAATTACACCAGTGACAGATATAGAGGCATTAATACCAGCAACACCAATGGCAGCAACTACAGTATCAAAGCTGCAGCAGTGTCAGTCGTAATCTCAATGGCATGGGAGCACCAAGAAAAATGGCACTAATAGCATCAACAACAAATAGTACAATGTAAGGAAGCCCGAGCAACTGCAGCCTCTACACCAGAAGCAGCAAGAACAGCAGCAAGCAGATTGACTGACACAGTCTAAATGCCTAGCCTTGCACACAGGTGGAGATGTCTTATCCTAGGTATGAACAGTCCTCTTATGATAAGCAGAGGCTATGGTCATGGAACCTGGCTGGCCCAATTGGCACCATGGCTTTGTTGATTACTGGTTATGTGACAGAGTTTATCTCTGTGCCTGTGTTCTTTTCAGTTGTCAACGGGGTTAATGGTAAGACCCATTTCGTAAGCATTTGATGAGAGAAGGCACGGACATGCTTTGGAAAGTAGTAATTGAGAGTCCCAGAAAATGTTTGCTCCCACCACACCTCATTTACGGAAAAGGAAGCAGGCTAGGGCGAAGGGCAACAGGTCACACAAGTCAGACAGGTTGTGTTTATAACTTGGTAGACTGAAAGCCATGGCTGGCAGGGAAGGGACTCCTTCTTGGTTCTGTTTTTTTCTGTCTGGGACACATAACAGGTGTGTGCTCTCAGTACCAACTTTGTGGTCTGCTGTCCTGCTTATGAACATCCTGCCTCTTGCCCCTCTTTGCAGGACCCTTAGCCTAATAGCTCAGCTTCCTCTTTACTTCCCATGAAATCCCAAAGTCTGAGGCCATCTGGATAGCTTGTGTGACTCTACGCCCGTGTTCCTCACCTTCATGTAGGACTGCCCACCTGTTGTGGGAGCTAGCTGAGGAAAAACCTGGAGGGACTTTGACTAGTATATGGAACTTATTCTGGGATTTATTCTGACTAGTAGTCTGGGACTAATTCTGCTCGATGTGACAGCTGTAGGTATGTGACTATGCTCAGGATGGAGTCTCTGTCCTCCAGGGGAGAGGGTAACGTGCATAGGAAGATGCTTTCAGATAAGAGGGTCTGCTATAGCTTAGGTGCTTCAAATACAAGTAGTCATGGGAACCAGACAGTAATAGAAGTGAACCAGGCCCAGGGCAATAGGAAATGGGGACTGTGGTCTACAAAAGATTTATTCTCTAAAGGGAAGAGCCACCATCCAGTGGCTCCCATAAATTGCCAACAAGAGGAGATGCCTGTCTGGTTCCCACATCCGGCTTTGTCCCAGATCCTGGGAGCTGAGCTCATGTGCCCCTTCTCACTGTAGAAAAGAGCTATGGGACCACAGGTTCTATTTCATAACCAGAGGCTATAGAAAGAATGGAAATAAAAACCTTAGATAAGGGGGCTACTTGAATATTTCTATACTTTTGTCATTTTATTTTCAATACTATTTAATATTTGTATGCCTATTACTGTGCTGTATTTGCCCAAATTTTAGAATGAATGCTTTCCTATGCTTTTTTTTCCCCAATAACAATGTATTTTTGAGGACTTTTCTTATCAATGATATAAAGAGCTGTATCATTCTTTTTAGTGGCTATATACTGCTTTGGTTTATGGCATACAATAATTTGCTCAACTGGGTTCCCAACTGAAGGGCATTTATGTTCTTCTAACCTTGTGTTGCATTCAAAGATCCTTTAACAGATAGTCCTACCCACACATTTCACACACAAAATTTCAAGAGGTGGAGCCTGGGTAAAAGGACAAATACACAATCATCCTGTTTCTGTGGTTGGGTTGACCATCATGAAGGGTTCAGAGTGTTACCCACAGTCACATGGGGGCTGCTGGGTCCTGCACATTCTTCCCAAGGACAGTGTGCTCTGGGTAGTTTGATCTCTGATGACACAGAGGAGTACCTGTGCTGCGTCAGCTCACATATCTCTGGTTAGAAAGAGGTGGGACTTACTTTCATGTACGTATGAGCAATTCACTTTCCTTTCTGCTGAGTCAGGGCCCCAGACAAGTTCTTTTGGAGAGAGGTAGTTCTATTGGTTTTTTGTTTGTTTGTTTTTTGGTTTTTTTTTTTTTTTTTCAAGACAGGGTTCCTTCGTGTAGCCCTTGGTGTCCTGAAACTCACTCTGTAGACCAGACTGGCCACAAACTCACAGAGACCCACCTGCCTCTGCCTCTGGAGTATTTGGATTTAAGGCATGCATTACCATTGCCCAGCTCCGTCGATTTTCTTAGGGCCCTCCATATACATTCAGAAAGCCAGCCTTTGTATAGTACTAAACACTTTATCAGGTTAACCAGTGATGACAGTGTTGTAATTCAACTCTGAATTTTTGTGATGATGCATACAGACTAATCTTTCTCCCTTGGCTCTGAACTTATTTTTTTTTTCACATTTAGACTGACCTTGCCCATTATGAAGTGGTGAATTATAACCAATTCTCCTATGGCATTTTCACAAATTTCTTGTCTCTGTTTGATGTTTAATGCTTTGATGTAGTTTGCTTTGATCCATGATATGAGATATGGAATTCAACTAGTCTTTCTCCCCATCGGGTCCAGAAGTGTCTCTAAACGTCTGTGGAGTTCATTCGGGGAGCCCAGGTTCCTACCTCTGCATATTCTCTGCATCCTCGATGGTCTCAGGCAGAGCCTTCCCTTTGGTCTCAGGTAGCAACAGCACAAGTCCCCCAGCCACAAGGCCGACCACAGCTGAGACACAGATGAAAATCACATCAAGAGCCGAAATTAGGCAGTCTCTATAATTAGGGTCCCCTCGTTTCCCTCTCTCTTTTGGGGGGTATGTTTTCCCATTCTTATTTATAGACTTCCTTGCCACCTTTCAACACCCTGTTTTCCATCATAAATAATACACTCAATGCCCAGTACCATTGGGCTACAATTCCTTTTAGGGAAATGAAATACTTAACATTTTGAGTCAAGGTTATTCTAGGATACGGGACATTGCCACAGAGTTAAGAAATTTCAGAGTTAGAAAATAACTCTGAAAAAAAAAAAAAAAAACCCTAACCATACAAAGAAGAACCCAACTCTGCCAATATAAAGCATTTAGCATTGGGAACAAGTCAGAAACTTGGACCATTGCTAGCCAACAAGAGTAACTGCATGAGGGCTGGTAAGGTGGCTCAGTGGGGTCAAGAAGCTTTCTGCTAAGCTTGGGTTTAAGCCCAGGAGCCACCCACAAGGTAGGAGGAGAGAACATAACTCTCATCCATGAACACACAAAACACACACACCACACACACACATTACACACACCCCATGAGTGAATATAATCAAGTCCTTTTGTTAAAGGAACAATGCATTGTGCATTAATGCATATATAATACTATCCCATGCCCAGATGCTCAGAGCCTTGAGAATGGTGGTGCTCACCTGTAATTCTAGCATTTGGGAGAGTAAGGTGGGAGAACTGTGAATTCAAGGTCAGTATGACCTACATAATGAGGCACTGTCTCTGTGCTGTTTCATTCAAATAAACATTTTATTTTATGTGTATGAGTGTTTGCTTGCATGTATGTTGGTGTACCACATGGTAGAGTACTGCTGAGCCCAGAAGAGGACATTAGACCCTCTAGTCAGTTATTAATTGCTATATGGCTACTGAGAACCAATTCTGGGTCCTCTGCAAGAGCATCCAATGCCCCTAATCACTGAAGAATCACTCAGCCCCTTGGTTAGTTTTTTATTATAAATTTGGCACTACCTAGAGTCACTCTGGAAGCAGGAACCTCATTTGAGTAACTGCCCAGATCAGATTAGCCTGTGGCCATCTCTATGAGAGATTTTCTCCATTGATGGTTGACGTGGGAGGGCCCAGTCCACTGTGGGTGGTGCCATTCCTAAGCAAGTGGGCCTGGGCTAAGCTAACAGAGGAAACCAGAGAGTGAGTCAGAAAGCGGGGTTCCTCTGGGGTTCCTGTCACTGAGTTCCTACCTTGAGTTCTTCAGTGGTGGACTGTGATCTGGAAGTGTAAGTAAATCCTAAGCTGCTTTTGGCCAGAGAATATATATTTTTTTAATCACAAGTAACAGAAAGGTATCTAGAACAGTCTTAAACACCCCCAAGGTGTATATTAGTGGTATAGAGCTTGCTTAGCATGTACAAGGCCCTAGGTTCAATCCCCTAGTATGGAAACAATGCAGGCCCAACTCAGGGGTAGACACTGGGCTCAGGTGGCCACACAACTTCCTTTGTTCCTTTGTTTTAGTCTCTAGTTGTAATTGTTAATAACAACCACACTAATATTTTTGGCTTTTAAATTTAAATTGGAGATATATTACTTTAAGAGGTGTGCTTTGGGTCCTCCCCATAACAGAGTGTAGCAAACGTGATGCTAATTCTTCATTAGTTGGGGTTTCAAAGAACTGAGTGCTGGACTCCAATTCTCTTTAGAAATAGTAGAAATGAACCCATGGGCACAGAGCACAGCCAGTGCTGGGTGTCTGACTCTGCCTCCTGGCTGGTCTGAGGACCTGGCACCGGCTTGAGAGGACTCTGATTTTCTGCCATTTGTCAAGTGACATAATCTACCTCACTGGCTTGCTCTGATGGAGGTGATCAAATGCTTGTCAAGTCCTTTAGGATAAGGCCAATCCATGGTATGAACTGTGATCATGGGTGAGCATAGTTAACTTCTCTGGACCTCTCAAACCTCTTAGGATGGTCTATACTGTAATGAGCAACAAATACAAGCAAGACTCAGCTACTTAGCTGACTTAGTCTTTTCCTAGAGGTTTCACTACATAGCTGTGATGATTTGCTTTTATTGCCATCTTGATATAACCTAGAATCAGGGAAGAGACTTTAAGTGAGTCTCTGAGTCTATTGTCTACATTGGGTTGGCCTGTGGGTGTGTCTATGAGGGTTGTCTTAACTTAGTTCATGTGGGAAGACCCTGCCCACTGTTGGTGGTATCATTCCCTAGGCAAGGCAGTTGTATAAGGGCTAAAAAAATCATGTGAGCATAAGCAAGCAAGTGAGCATGCATGCATTTATCTCTGCTGACTGTGGGTGTGATGGGACTAGTTGCTTGAAGTTACAACCATGACTCCCACACACTGTGGGTTGTGACCTGAAATTGTAAACTAAGACAAACACCTTTTCTTGTCCTTTTGTCAGGATGTTTTGCCACAGCAACAGAAATGAAACTAGGCCAGCAGCCCAGATTCTCCTGTACTTGCTTCCCCAAGTGCTGAGATCACAGGTGCCCTAACACATCTCTCTAGCTCTGAGTCTGAAGACAGTGAAGTCTAGTGAATAGTAGATCACAAGATTATCATTTTATACATGCAAGAATCAGTTCCTGCTAACCAGGATAGCACTGCCCACTTTCCATGTTTTGTTATCTGTTTTGTTCTGCTGCTGTGCATGGCAACTGGGGCTGTGCCTGTGCTGAGTAAATGCTGTGTTACTGAGCCACACCTGGCCGTCCAGGGAGGTCTTAGCCAGTAATTCTAGGCTTCTTAGATGAAATAGCTCATGAGAGGGAGAGAGAGAGAGAGAGAGAGAGAGAGAGAGAGAGAGAGAGAGAGAGAGAGAAAGGAAGAAGAGGAGGAGGAGGAGGAAGAGGAGGAGGGGAGGGGAGGAAGAAGAAGAAGAAGAAGAAGAAGAAGAAGAAGAAGAAGAAGAAGAAGAAGAAGAAAAGAAGAGAAGAGAAAGAGAAGAAGACAAAGAAGAAGAAGGAGGAGGAGGAAGAAGAGGAGGAGGAGGAAGGAAGAAGAAGAGGAGGAGGAGAGGAGGAGGAAGGAGAAGAGAGGAAGAGGAGGAGGAGGAAAAGAAGAAGAGATGAGGGAGGAAGGAAAGAATAATCTTAGTTACCTTCTTGCCACCAGGTTAAAGATAGGCAAAGGAAGTTGACAAAAAGCCTTGCAGAGGTGAACTTGGGACTGACTTTGAGTTCGTTATAGTCCTTTGAAATACAGTCTTTTTTGTCCTCCAGTAGAAGGTGAAATGGGGCAAGGGACCATACCACTTCATATTGACCTAGACTTTTCTTAGACATGCTAAGTAGTGGTGGTTACAGAAATATGGAGCTCCTATTTGATGTCAAGAAATGTCCTGCTGACCCCCCAGCCAGTGCTTGGGAGTCAGAATTTTGAGGCCTGTACCTCTTGTCAGTGGGCCTGGTAACTCTGGTTATCTCAGGGTAAAGAGCCCATGTGCTATCAGTGTTGGCCATCTTGTTAATAAGATGGAATGTGGAAAAATGCACTGGGTCTGTTTTGATGGAGAATCGTAGCAACAGCTTGAAATTTTCCCTAGTAGGCCTTCCAGGGGGAAAACTTCCTGCTCACAAATCAAGAACAAGGTAAGGGGAGAAACAAACCAAGGTAAGTGTAGGGGCCAACAGGTAGCTCCAAGAGAGCAATAGTGGGTGCATTTGCCAGGGAATCCAGGGGAATAGTCAGTGTGTGTCCTGGGAAAGGGGTAGCATTAATTAAGTCTAAAAGCCTCTCAGAGTGGATCTGAAAGTAGACTAAAGTGGTGCACCAAGGCGAGGTGCTCGAGTTATCCTGAGCAGGTGAATGTGAGCCTGGATCTGAATCCAGTCATCCCTGTGGGCACATGTAGGCAGGCAGCTGCCCCATAGTCTGCAGCAGGGCAAGAGGCAGTGCACAGTGATTGGATGGGGGTGCCCAGGTCCCTGGGATCCTTTTAGGGTTTTCTGATCAACATCTATAGAAGCTAACATATTATATCCACTAGCAAGGAGGGTGAGAGAGGGTTAGGAAGCAGCTGGGTGATTCCTATTAGCTCCTGAGTCCCCTGGCAGTAGCAGAAGGGACCATGCCATGCCACATCCTGAACTCTATTGGGGGAAAGGTAGAGGTAGGGTGAGTATCAGAGCATGGGCTCCGTCCTGCTGACATATGTTATTAGTTGTGAATTCCATACTATCTGGGTATTGATGTCAAAAGTATCCCCTCTCCAGGAAAAAGACATCGGGATGGGTATGGCCCTCATGCCTCACTGGACAACGACAGGAGGACCGGAGCCATTACAAGGTCCCCTTCAATTATTGGAGGTCAGGCCTCTATCCCCGCCTTCACAAGAATAGAATCGCCAAGGCCTTCTATACTCAGAGAAGGGAGATGTCAGGAGCAGCCCTGTATATACACTAAAGGCTTAAAATCAGCCATAGGCCTAAAATCAGCAATAGGCCTGACATACATGCATGCTAACACAAAGTCTTGGGTCTCTGTGGAAAAACACTGAAACAGAAGGCTATAAGCTATTGTAAACAGGCAGCTTCTGTGGAAATTTACCAGACCGAGTAGTCATAGGTCTTATAAATAGGCAGCCTCGGTGGACAGTACCAACTTAGATAAGGACAAGTGAATCATAGGCAGAGCCATAGTGATCTGTCCCCTGAACCTACACCCAGCTGATACCCTGTTCTGAAAGGTATCTGTACTCCCCCTGAACACCTATGCTCCGGTGCCATTCCCTTCCCCACATCCTGCCTTTTTGTGTTTAAAACCTCTGTGTAAATAAGTAACTTACGATGTGATTTAAATAACTAAAGAAAGAAAGAAAGAAAGAAGAAAGAAAGAAAGAAAGAAAGAAAGAAAGAAAGAAAAAGTTTAAACATCTGTCTTTGAAGTAATGAAGTAAGAGTGCTTTGGGAACGGAGGCAGGAAGGATTCTTTCTTTGCCAGAGATGAGAGGAATGGATGTCACTGGAGAGGGGAGTGGGGGTGCCTCAGGGAAATGTCTCTTTCTTCTCATGCCTTCAATTTGTGCTTCTGAGGTCTCAGTTCCATAGCTCAGTGTTGGTACTAACGTGAGAGCATTAAAATAACACCGCTAATGTCGCTGATCACTAGTAACTAAAGCTATGGTGAGTTCTCACCAAATACAACCAATGGGAACTCCAGCCAGATGTCGGTGAGACGGTAGACCAGGAAAGGTGTGATGATGCCGCCGATGTCACACATGGAGGAGCAGACGAGGACACCGAGATTCCTAAGTCACAGAAAACCAACTTAACTTTTAACTTCTTGTAGGAGGTACCTACCCCTGCACTCCCCAAGCTGTTAAATGTCTGAGAACAGATAAGCATTGACTGTTCATTTCAACATGCAGAAATGATAGGTGGGCATAATCCCACCCACAGTCTGTTGTTTCCTTTGTTATAAGCCTTCAGGCCGGAAAGAGAGTGATGTTCACTTTTTCTTTCCATCACGTGACTCATGCCATGTCTGTGGTTGTCATAAACCACTCAGCTGTTCTGGTCACTCTCTACATTGTGGTCGTGCTCCTGACCCTGTGGCTTCTGGGTGTCATTCAGCCTGTAATCCTGAGTGTGAAGTGTTGGCTACTGCTTTTGACCACCTATCTATTGACTCACTGTGCTTGAGCAGAAAGGCTCTCTAACCCAAACCCCAGTGTTCTCACTCACCTGATGTATGTGGGGTAGAGCTCGGCGTTGACCAGACAGACCATTTCATAGGCCATGGTGATGCCCATTCTACCCAAGCACGCGATGGTAATTTTCAGCCACTGTAGATCTGAGGGAAAAGCCCAACACTCATCCACTGTTCATATGATCAATTTTCCTCACACAGTGCTCGGGAGTGGGCTTGAAAGGACAAACTCCACATTGCAGAATGAGATGGGGAAGCAAGAATAGTTCTCTAAGGATTCGAGACAAATGTAGCAACCTCTGCAGATCTGTATGCTCTAACCATAGACGCAGTTCTAATGTTTTGTGTGTGTGTGTGTGCATGTGCACGCTGGTCAGAGTTTGATGTCAAGGGTCTTCCTCCATCAACCTGCCCCTTATATAAGGAGGCAGGATCTTTCACTTGAACAGAGATCACCAATAGAGACAGTCTAACCAGCCAACTTACTCTAGGGTCCTATGTCTTTGCCAGGACTTATATGGGTTCTGAGGATCTGAATGTGGGTCCTCATGCTTGCATAGGAACTGTTCTACATGTAGAGTCATCTCTCCAGGGCCAAGGGTCTCTCTTTAAAAAAAATGTGAAACTAGAGAAATGACTCTCTGGTTAAGAACACTTGCTCCTCTTACAAAAGACCCAGGTTTGGTTCCCAGTACTCACAGCAGACTTCTGACAACTGACTGCAACTCCAGCTCCAGGGGATCAGACATGCCTTTATATATCCATGTGCACATACATACATACATACATACATACATACATGATAGAAGTCACATGATGGAAGGAAAAGCAAACATGACTCTCTTTCCAGTCTAATGGCTTATAGCAAATAACAGACTGTGGGTGAGATTATGCCCGTTTGTTTGTGTGTGTGTGTGTGTGTGTGTATGTTAAAATATGTATGTAAAATACATACAGACATGCATGGAATATACATATAACAAACATATTTTAAAGTATAGCTTAGGGGCTGGAGAGATGGCTCAGCAGTTAAGACTGTTCTTCCAGAGGTCCTGAGTTCAATTCCCAGCAACCACATGGTGGCTCACAACCATCTGTAACGGGATCCGATGCCCTCTTCTGGTGTGTCTGAAGCTCCAGCGTACTCATCGTAGTATACATAAGACAAATAAATAAAATCTTTTAAAAAGATCAACCAACCAAACAGCAGACAGACACCACAAAACACAAAATAAAACAAAAATTATCTGAAACCTAAAGTATAGCTCAGGTTCATAAGTACAGACTTCCCACATCTGCCCCACTGGCTTGCGTATAACCTCCTCCATTATCAATATTCTTCCCGGAGTAGACACCTATACCAGCTGATGAATCTGCACTGATAAAGCATGGGCATCCAGAGTCCATCACTGACCCAAGGAGTGACTCTAAGTGGATCTGGACCCATACACACAGAGAATTTTCTTGTCCTAAATGTCTTCTGCCCTTCCCCCTCCACTCCTGAACATTCATGATCTTTCTATTGTCTCCATAGTTCTATCTCTAAGAGATTTGTAATGTTACATCTCAGCCTTTATAATAGCAGTAAGATGCCAGTTTCCAAAGCTGGGATACTCCATAGAGGTTGTCCCAGAGAAACAGTAAGCTGTGGGCATATTTGCAAGTAATTGCTCGTCTAGGATAACCTCAAATGAAGCCCCACGTCACTAAAAGGATTGTCTTATGGCTTTTTGTCCCTTTTCTCAAACAAACATTTCAAAAGGAAAGACACAAGATAGTTGCTGACGGTATGGGATTTTCCTCATTTACAGGGCAGGATTATACAGAGGTCAAGGGAGTTGCTGGAATGTTCTAGCAAGGCTTTGTGCTGGGCCTGCTCTCCTCAAGCCACCTCTCTCTGAACTTACCATCAGGGATAAAAACCGAAGCTAGACAGGCTGCTCCTGCCACCATATTTGATGCAGCCCAGGGATAGCGGCGACCAACCCGGTCTATGGTCAGGATGATAATGAAGGCAGCTGGGAATTCCACCAGGGCAGAGTAGAAGAAATCCAGGTAGATGTTGTCCCCTGCGAGACCCATGTGCATGATGAGGCCCTGGTAGAGAACAGAGCTCGTGAACCTGAGCAAAGAGGAGAGCCAAAGTCAAGCTGAGTAGTGAGCACACAATCCTGCCAGGAGAGCCTTGGGGAAGAGGAAGAGTCAGTGGCAGTGACCTTTGCCCGTGACCTTTTCTCTGTCTTCCCAAATGTGGCATTGCTTTTATACCCACTGTTTTACTGTGGCTGGAGGGACCTGAGAAGCAGAAGCCTGGAAACAGTTGGGAAACTTCCTATTCATTGGCCCAGTGAGGAGATGAGAAGTCCTGATGGAGTGACTTAATGGAATGATAGCCAGTGGCTCCTGCTGTCAATCAACTCTCTCTTTGTTTTATATGTATATATATGTACATGTATGATGATATATGTATATATGTAATATACATATGTATATATATGTATACATACATATGTGTTTATGTATACATGTATATATAGGAACATGCATGTATATGTATGTGTAATATATACACATGTATATATATATATTATATATTATATATTATATATTATAAATTATATATATATATTATATATTATTATATATATTATATATTATATATTATATATTATATATTATATATTTATTATATAATGTGCCATATATTTATACATATTTAATATAATGTTAATATATATTATGTACATATATATGTATATATATGTGTATTATGATGTATTTATGGTTAATACATGTATATATAGGAACATGTATGTATATGTATGTATAATATAATATACACATGTATATATTATATAAGTGCCATATATTTATACATATTTAATATAATGTTATATATATTATGTGTGTATGTGTGTGGTATCTGTGTAATTGTTCCTGTGTAAAGGTATATGTGTAGGTCAGAAATTGATGTCCTGCCTTTCCTCTATTTCTCACCGCCTCACCTTTGAGACAGAGTCTCTCACTGAACCCGGAGCATCCTGATTGTCTAGACTGTCTGTCCATCAAGCCCTGGGGATCCGTCTGTCTCACCTCCCCAGCACTCGGATCACAGGCACATGCCTTCTCCTCCAGCTTTTTAGAGAGCTGGGTCCTTCTCTGCGGTGGCAAGTCCTTCCCGAGCAGCCTCTGAGCCTCTTGTGTCCTCTAGAGCAGTTTGGATGCAGACTGACTATTTAATTCAAACTCCATGACCTGAAAACCCAGTGTATGTAGCTCCCTTCACATGCTTTCTTCTCTGACTGTCGCAGCTGGCCTTCCGACATGTTTCTTTTTTTTTTTTTGGTTTTTTTGAGACAGGTTTCTCTGTGTATCCTGGCTGTCCTGGAACTCACTTGTAACCAGGCTGGCCTCGAACTCAGAAATCCACCTGCCTCTGCCTCCCAAGTGCTGGATTAAAGGCGTGCGCCACCACTGCCCGGCCCCGACAATGTTTCTAATGTTGTTAACTTAAAATAATGGGACATCTGAGGCTAACAGGAAAGGGAAAGGAGACCGTGGCCAAAAGTCAACACACACAGGACTGTGAGAAATACGGCTTTTGCCAGCGAGGACAGGTCTTTTTCTGCAGCCAGGATGAAGGGCAGTGCTCACTGTGGGGAATTTGGCTCCTCAGAATGTCCTCATACTGACACCCATGGTTCTGATCATGCCCGAGCACAGCCAACCCTGAGGAGCTGGTCCCTGCATTGCAGAGTCAGGGCTGTCTAATCCAGGCATCCCTGGGTGGGGTTTTGTTTGTTTTCCGTTCCAAGTCAAAAAGGGGGACAAAGCCTTTCTTCACTAGCTTTACATATGTGTGGAGAGCTATACCCAGGATCAAATAATCTATATTAATACTTCTCAATTTGGATTATGTATTAGAACCACTTGGAGAGTTACAAAAATAAACCCAAACCAACCAACCAATCAACAAACAAAAAACCCTACTGGTTGCTGGGCCACAGGCCAGTGCACCTTAAATATTTTTATACTCCCAGCTGCTTTTTGCTGAAGATATTTTTATGAGACTCTTAACATTAGGCATATGAAATAGGCAAATAGGCGTATAAATCTACCATTTACTGATAATCATAAAGAAATTTATTTTAAAAAACAATTCTTTGGTACATACATACTTTTATCATTTATTAAGATGAAATCAAATTTGTATGTTAATGGTATAGATATGCATGCTCATTTTTAAAAATATTTGTTTATTTTCAGTTTGAATGTATTAGTGTTTTACCTGCATGTAAGTGCACCATATACGTTTCTGATGGCCGTGGGGACCAGAGATGGTGACCAATCCTTTGAAACTGGAGCTACAGACAATGTGAACCACAGGGCAGGCACTGAGAACTGAACCCAGGTCCTCTTAAGAGCCACAAGTACTTTTAACCATTGAGCCATCTCTCTAGCTCCATATTTATTTTATGTAAATAATTAAATATTGATTATTTGATGCAGCAAGACAAACTACATCTTCAATATTTTTCAGAACTGACTGGTACTTTTGTAATTCTCAATTCAGAGAATACCACTTCATATACATACAGAGTAAAAAACAACAACAACAACAAAAAAAACAGCAGAATTATGCCGAGGACCACTTTATAAATTGTTGGAAATTCTGCCCTGATTCCAAACCAAGACTCACATTTGTCTGAAGAAAATGTTATCAGGCGAAACTGCTGTCCGTGAGCTACACGTCAACATCCTCCGGTGATGCTATTTTTGGGGTGATCGTTTAAGGGTTGCTTTTTCCTCTCTTTAATGAGGGTGACTGTGATTGTATGAATGCAGAAGAATTTGAAGTTAAGACAAAGGACTTCCTTACCAATTGTACATCAGGATCAATGTATGTTTTCTTATCTGAGGGGTTCTGACCAAGTCCAGGAACGAAGGGTTCAGTTTCTTGCCAATGTCCTCATCTGCCTTCAGGCTCTAAGAGAAGAGCAAGAAGGGGTTTTCTGTTAGAAGGGGTCTCTGGGTCCTAAAGAGAAGAGCAGTTGTACTTAACTACTGAGTATCCATCATGGGCTCAGTCTTCTGTTGGCCACGGAGCACACTGTCTTATTTAGTGTTTGCTCTAGAAGTTAGGGTCTGTTTTTCACTCCATTGTACAGAAGAGAGCCATAGATCAATTATGTTGCTCATGGCATGTGCTCTGTAAGGTACACTGGGGTACCATGGAGACCCAGCTCTGTACTCCTGAGGAACCCATCTGGATTCCTCTGTGGCTGAGGAGAAGGAAGCTCAGGTTTGAGACTGTGACACTGGGACAGTAACACCATCGCTTGGAGCTCAGTAGGAATAAAGTACCAAGAGGCTGAGGAGAAGGCTCAGCAGTTTAAGCACTTGTCGTATGGATGTGAGGACTAGAGTTCAGATCCTAACAATCAATCTAAATGCTGGGTGGGGGTGGTCACAAGCCTATAATTCCCAGAGCAAGTTGGCTAGCAAGACTAGCCTCATCAGATTGAGAGACCTTGCTTTAATTAATAAGGTGGAAGAATGATCAAACATGATCACTGACATCAACTTAAGGGCTAATGCACACACACACACACACACACACACACACACACACACACACACACGGTCTCTGAGTCTTTCAAATCAAGTCACGTAAATGTCAACATCTTACAGTTAACTTACTAACCTATGCTACAGTCTCAATCAGAAATGATTCACTCTTATCTAGACAGAACTTTCTTTTTATTGTTTTCTTTTGGAACACCATCTCTGCCTGGGGTAGCCTTGAACTCACTACGTAGCCAAGGATATCTTCAACTGCGGAGCCTCCTGCCTCTACCACCTCCGAAGTGCAGGAATTATTGGTGTGCACACACAAAGGTTTTGTGCAGCACTGGGAATTGAACCCAGGACTTCATGCATGCTAGGCAAGTACCTTATCAACTGAGCTACATCCTAACCCTAGACACACCTTTCTATTACAACCCATTTCTCCTTTCTAGTCCCACAGATGAACAGGTTTGAGTTCAGAGGACTGAGAACTACCAATGGTAAAATCTGAAACACAGATCAAATGGCTGCATCCAAAGTGATCTATGAAATGATTGTGTTCAGAACTCTGCTTTATGGAGATAGACCCTGTCCTGGGGAAGCTGGGTTTGTAGGAAACGGAGTAGCATTTGCTGAGGTGAAGCAGCCAGGAAAACCTCGAGCTGCACAGGATAGAAACAGCTCCTTCTCTGGCTTGTTTTAAAAAATCTCGTTTTATTTTGAGTCTGATGTTTGCCGTCTGTTTATTCTCCCAGGGAACATGAGTCTTGTGTATGACATATTCTACTGTATTTTCCTATAGTGTGGCCAAAATGCAAGGAGGCAGGCCCCATGCCTCTCTGCTGGGATTGCTAGCACACGTGGTATGTTTACTGTGCTCTCCTTTCTCAGCACCCCACACTTGACACCCAAGGCCTCAACTCACCTGAAGAGAGACTGGCACTGATTTTCCATTTTTCTTAGCAATATGCTTAATTATCTTCATGGCTTTTGCATTCCTGTTCTGGGAGATCAGCCATCTTGGAGATTCCGGTATGCACCTAGGGTATAAGACCAGGGGAGGGGTACCATGCTGCCTGTCCACTGCCAATCCACACAGTTGAGTTTCTGGGAGCACTTGGCATGGGGAGGTTCAGTTGGATCTACTGAGGAGGACAAGAATACTGTGCAGAGCGTGTGGGGCTCTGTCTTCCCTTAAATACTGACTTGTAGTCAGCCCATGTCTGGGAAGCCTTCAGGGCTCTTCCGCTGAGACTCCTAACCTGAACAGCAGCACATGAGCTGCGAAGCAGGGAGCAGCTGAATGTGCAGTTTGTGTTTCTACAAGGAGGGATGAGGAAGGGTGAGGAAGGACAGGGAAGGGTGAGGAGGGCAGGAGGGTGAGGAAGAGCTAGGAGGGGTGAGGAGGGATGAGGAAGGTGGAAGGAAGGAAGGGTGGGAGGGATAGGTAGGGGTGGGGGAGGGGTGGGGAAGGTAAGGAGGGTTAGGGAGGGGTAGTGAAGGGTGGGGAGGGGTGAAGAAGAGCTAGGAGGGGTGAGGAGGAGTGGGGAGGGATGAGGAGGGATGAGGAGGATGAGGAGGGATGAGGAAGGGTGAGGAAGGACGGGAAGGGTGGGGAGGGATAGGGTATGGGTAAGGAGGAGTGGGGAGGGGTGGGAAGGGGTGGGAGGGATGAGGAGGGTGAGGAAGGACAGGGAAGGGTGGGGAGGGGCAGGGAGGGGTGAGGGGGATGAGGAGGGGTGAGGAGGAGTGGGGAGGGAGTTTCTGGGGAGATGAAGATTAATCAGAACTGCCTGTGGCCCCAACCCCTACATCTGCCCTGTAAGGCCCCCCTTTCCTACAGTGGTACCAGTTTGCTCCTTTTGTTTCAGGTTTTCCTCTCTAAGATTGGTGATTCATCTCTTTCCGTTTGTTTCGGATGTGTGTGTTTGTATATGTGTGATTGGATATGTGTGTGTGTGTGTGTGTGTGTGTGTGTGTGTACCTGTATGTGGAGGTTTCAGGCTGGTGCTAGGAGACCCTCTCTTGCTCTTCACCTGGCTCAATGGGGGCAGAATGCCAGAATCTTTCAATGGAACCCAGAACTTGCCAATCTGGCTAGTCCAGGAAGCCATCCTGCTTTAGGGATCCCCTGACTCTGAAATTACAGGCGGGCTGCCTTCTGTTCGGCAGTTACATGGGTGCTGGGAATCTGAACTCGGATGTGCAACCAAGATATACACCCAATTTACTTGAATTCCAGATCCTTACATTTCACAGGTCCTGGATATCTGTACATGACTTCCTTTTGGCATCTCAAGTGTGACAGATCTACAGCTCAACTCATATACTACAGAGAGCCCTTCAAACCTCCACATTCTTATGAATGACTCCTCACCAACTTGCTGGTCTATATGTGTTTCCCTTGGGTAGGAATGATAAATATGTTTTACTAGCGTGGGTAACTTGGATTTATCAGTACGGTCTTTCTGGACTGCCATGTTGGCCTTTTTTGGGATAATTACTGTTGCCGCTGATTAGAGATGTCTGCCTTGGTCAGGCCTATAGGAATGTAGTGATAGAAACATTTGTGACTCTGCCTGTTCATCTTAGAGTCTTTGTAAAGGAGTAACTGGAAAACAAAGGAAACACAGTTGACTTTTTAAAAGGGTGTGCCATCCAAATTGGTCACCAGCTGCTGGGAGCAAAACAGCAAATAAATACCAGGAAATAAAAGAAACAGGACACAAATGTCTTAGACCCTAATCTAAAGGATACTGGATTTCCAGCAGGGAACTGTGTGGTTTTTATGGCTTCCTGTGACACAGGCCTAGAGAACAAAGCTTTGCCATTTACAAGCAGGGTGTTTATGGGGAAGGAAGACTTGGACAGAGTAGATTATTCTGATGCATCTTCTGTTTGTTCCCAACAGACTTACCAGAAATAGAGCAGGAAGCAGAAGTTGGGCAAAGTCACAGCAAATTGCAGCCACCTCCAGTTGGGAAGTGCATAGGCTACCCCAGCCAGGATCAGGAGCCCAACAGTAAAGGCGACTTGGTAACAAATCCCCACTGTTCTTCGATAGCCCAGCCCAACAAATTCTGTAACTAGAGAAAAGAATCCATGTGGTCAGCAAGATGAACCAAAGCTGGCTCCCAACCTCTACGCAACCAGCTTAAAAAATACAGGCTTAATTTAGGATTTTCTATACAGCTCTCCAAACAATTTAAAATGTGGGGGTGTGGAGTGGGGGCTAGAGGGTGGTGTTTGTGTGGTATGTATGTGATGTGTGTGGTGTGTATGTAGTGGTAGTGGGCATTTTGTTGCAGTTATTGCTATTGTGTTAATTATAAACTTGCATTAACTGGACCATGTTAACAAAATGAGCAAATCGTTTTGACTTTTAGAATAATTTCAGTGCAAAGCTAGGTATGGTACCTCATGCCTATAGTCTCAGTACTCAGGAGGCAGAGGCAGAGGTAGAGGAGGAGGACTCTTGTAAATTCAAGGCCATTCTGAATCACATACATGTTTTTCTGTCAAAAGATAAAGTTAAAAAATAGCAACAATAATAACAAAAGAATCTCAGGGCTGAGAGATGGCTCAGTGGCTTAGAGCACTTGCTGCTTTTGCAGACGACCTGGTTTGGTTCCCAGCACCTCTGATAGGTAGCTCACAACAACCTCTAACTCCAGTCTTAGGGGATCTGATGGCCTCTTCTGTCCTCCACAGGTACCTGCTTATGTGTGGCATGTACACATATACACACAAAAATAACATAAAATAATAGTTTTTTAAATTTCAGGGATGAATGTAATTGTATTTCACACAAAAACCAGGCAGAGATAACTCAAAGCATGAATAAATGAATTAAGAGCTGAGTTTGGGTCATGGATGTTTCATGTATAAGTGGACATTTACATACAAGTTGCTCTTTTACACAGATAAATACTTACTTTGTAATTCTGTTATTTTGCGTAATGGACGTAGAAACCCGTGGTGGGCAGGGCAGGAATCAGCTACAACTAGCTTGCAAAATACTCATTTAAAAAATTTCAGAACCGTTGCAAATGAGTTGTTAAATACATGTCTGTTGGAAACCTTTATGGTGGGAGTGGTTAAGGTAAGCCTTTCTAAGGAAAGTGGAAAACATACAAGTCAGGACTATTATATGCTTTGAGAAGCAAGTCCCAGCCACAGCTGCACATGAAGACATAATCAGCTCTGTTCATGACCTCATGTCTGCATCACGGCAGACATATGAGGTCTATATGCGGGGAGCTAGGAGATAAGTTGTTTTCATATGAAAGACATACTGAAATTAGAATCCACATGTCCCACAAGCCTTAGTCTTTGCTTTAAATGTCTTGCAAATCTGTTAAGGATTTAAACAATTTCTAACTCAGCAGACATACATGCTAAACCTATTTGTATAAGTTACTGAAATCCATATTTTAAAATGGCTGATTTGATTAAATAAAATGGTATGGGAGTTCAACAAATGCCAGTGTCTGTCTTTCAAAGTGGCTGGGGTCCTGGCTGGGGCTTGGGAGATGTGGTGGGGTGGGGGTGGGAGGAGTCACCAGGTGGGTACCAAGAACTTGAGGAGTGGTCAGAGGTTGAGATTAATGACAAAGTGTACATTGGAATAATTGATTTCTATACAATATGTTCTAGAAACCAAATTACTAGACAAATAGCTGGATGCATTAAGGTCTTCATTTACCAAGCATTTATTATTTGTCTTTTGTGGAGGGAATAATGTTCTCTTTCTGCCTTGAAGTTCCCCCAGATTCATGTTACCAGGTAAAATTATATGTTAACTAGGTGGTGATTTTACCCAAGTGCTAGATAGATGCTGTGCTATAGAATTAAGCAAGCATTCGTACCTCAGGGACCTTAACTGTAACTCTGGCTACTAGTGAGTAAATTATAGCCCAGATTTTATAGTTCACTCTCTTCTTCTAGTCCAGGATCCCAGCTCATAGAATGGGGCCCCCACAGTTAAGGCGGTCTTCCTGTGTCAGTTAGCTTTATATAGATAATCCCCCAAGGGAATGCCAAAGCCTGTCTCCTAGCCATTTCTAGATCTTGTTGAATAACAAAAAAATCCACAGCCACACTTGGGTCCTCAGCTTCCCCGTGTGTAAGTCCAAGTGGTCTATTAAAACAGATTGAGTACGGTGAGAATTTGCTCACATCCCACACACATCTCCTTTCTTAGAATCATCTGTCTGAATAGGTTTGGTAAGCTAGGCTTTCTCTCCATATAACACCCCAGGGTTCAGAAAACACATATTCTAAAAAATTATTTTGTTAGGGAAACTGATTTTCAGGACGGGGCTCCTCTCTGTAGCCCTGGCTGTTCTGGAACTCCATCTACAGACCAGGCTGGCCTCGAACTAAGAAATCAATCCGTCTTTGCCTCTCCAGTGCTCATTAAAGGCTTGTGCCACCACCACCTGGCTAAAAAATTCTTTAGGTACAGAATAAAAGTCAGGCTGTCTTTCTGCCCAGGTTCCACTGACTAAAAGTCCCTGTGTGTACCCAACAGCACTTCAAAACTTCTTACTCAGGATGTAGCCAATTAACCAGCCCGCTTTGCTGACCAGTCCCTGGAGAAAGCGAAACACCAGCATCCAGGCATAGTTGGGGGAAATCGCCATGAGAATCCCAGAGGTAGCATTGATGAGGATGGTGACCAAGAGGCAGAACTTCCGGCCAAACCTAGGGACAAGCACCAAGACAGGGCAGTGGAATTAGTTGGTGTATTAGTTATTTCTTCTAGCACCGTGGTGACAAAGTATCTGGTAAAAGCAGCTTATGGACCCAGAAAAGGCTTTATTTTGACTGACAGTTGTAGGGGAGGGGCAGTCAGCTGGAAGAGCTTGAGGATGCTGGTTACGTTGTATCTGTGAATGCTGGTGCTTAACTCACGCTGTCCATTTAGTGCAGCCAGGACTTCAGCTCATAGAACTGTGATGTCTCCGGTCAAGGTGGATCTTCTACCTAGTCTGTATAATCCCTCAAAGGACTCTCCCACACTTTTGTCTTCTAGGTGATTCTATATCCCAACAAGTTGACAATACCATCCATCACAGTTGGATTCATGAAAAGTTGGAGAAGATTCACAGACATTATAAAGATGTGGTCAAAATCTGAGGTCAGTTCTCAATTCTGGAGGTATGGATTGATACCTCCTCCCAACATACACACACACACACACACACACCACCACTACACACAAACACCACCCACACACCACACATTCATACACACATCACATACACACACATACAACACATACCACACACACCACATACATACACACCACACACACATAACACACATACCACACATAGACACGCATACACACACATAACATACACACACCATACATACACATAATACACCTATACATGACACACACACCATACCACACACTATACACACATACCACAATACACCACACCACACCACACACTACACACACATCACACACACCACACAATACACCATGCCCCCCCACACCACACATACACACACACATATAGACCACACATACACACCACTCCCACACTCACACCACACACACACACCATACACACATACACTACCCACCACACACATACACACCACACACACCACTCATACAGATCCCTGACTTCAGCTCTGTTTAGTAACATTTGTGAGGCTACACCTGATAAATCTAGAGCTTGTAGAGCCCCCTTCACTCAGGTACTGTGGCTATTCAAGGAGAACATTTCTCCTTCCAGACCTCCCAGGGATGGATGACTTATAAGTCTAGTCAGATCATAGAGCAATCCATGAGTCGGGGGTTTGGTACTAAATTCCCAGCCAACTGCCTATCTAAGAAAATTTCCTCGTTGGTTTCCCACAGTTATCATTCTACTTGTTATGAAGCATCTTGGTGGGATGGCTTCTATATTTTTATTTGAAGAACTCAAGTTTCATCAGTCTGGAGACTGGGAGAGTTGTCCAAGGACACAGAATGGAGGGGAATGCTGGATAAATTATTCAACGTTATGGCATTTCTTTACATTGAAAACAAAATACTGAATATTTGGAAAGGATTCCATGAGGTATTGGATATAGAGAGCTCAGGGCTTTATCTTAGGTGCCCTCAGGGCTGACGCTAAGGTTGTCCCCCAGGGACCTCATGTATCAGTGTGGCAATGTTTGGAACTAGTGAATTCTGAAGCGGTGAAGACTGATGATAGGTGCCTAGATCTTTGGGTACCCTTCCCTCAGAAAGGACTAAAGCAGTGCTCTAGGGTTCTCAATTGATTCTTTGTCTGTTTGTCTGTGTATGTGTGTGCATATGTGTGTGTTGTATGTGTGTGTAGGCACACGCACACATGTGGAAAACAGACCAAGTTCAGCATCATTCCTCAGATGTTGTTTTGCTTTTTGAGATAGGCTCTCTACCTGACCTGAGACACAGTAGGTTGGATGGCCAGCTATTGAGTCCCAGGGTTTCTGCCTCCCTATATTGGAATCCAAGAATACATAACCATGCTTGGTTTATTATTTTTTTTGATATATGTGTTTTATATGTATGAGAATTTTACCTGCATGTGTGTCTGTGAATCACATACATGCTGGATGCCCACAGAAGCCCCAAGAAGGCATTGGATCCCCTCGAACTGGAGTTGTGGATCCTTGTGAGCCACCATGTTAGCGCTGGACATTGAACCCAGGTCTCCTCCAGAGCAAACATAGCTTGTGACTGCTGACTCACCCTGCCACTTCTCCACACCACTGCTTTTAAAGCATGTGCTCTGGGATAGAGCTCAGAGCCTGGTGCTCACATGCAAGAACTTTATGGATGTAGTGCTCCAGCCCCTGAAATGGATCTCAAGAGAGTAAGTTCTTATGAGTGAGTCTGGCCACCAAATGGTATTCTGGATCTATCTCGTGATGTGATTTTTTTGTCTCCTACACATGATCCCTCACCATCTTGTTACCTGTCACGAGTGCCTCAGCAGAGCTGAGCTGATGCCAGCGTCATCCTCTTGGGCATTCAGAACTATAAGCTGACAACACCACTTCCTTTACGAAGTCACTCAGCCTGAAGGATTACATCATAGTAACAGAAAGGAGCTGGCTCTCGGAGAATGGACTTGGGGCTTGTCACTACTTTCCACCATGGCCTCCTGGTTGTGTCTAATTCACCGTTAGTGAATATTATTTAGTAGTTCATAGACAACAGTGCTATATCTAATATACATATAGTGTTTGTTTGACTAAAGTCAGTCTTTATCAGCATGTTCTCATGGTAACTCAGTATTCAGTAGCTACTTCTCCTATTATTGGACAGCTGCTTCCAGAGAGCTGTTCAGATATTAACTAACCATCTGAAAATGACCCACGGCATTATTAATAATTACCCTAGGCTGTTAATGTTTTCAGGCTGAAATATAAAGTTTAAGTTGTCTCTGTAGTCAAGTTGTCCCAGTAGTCAACTACTGATCTGAAAGGGGTTTTTTAATTCCAAGTTCTCCATCGTGACTCCCACTGTAACAGGTAACCCTGCAGTGTTTCAGGCCAAGCTTGCCAAAGGGACACTTTCATACTGTTCCTTCCTGTTTCCACCAGACAGACTTCTCTAACCTTCTGATACTGTGACATGACATTGCCATCTACAGACTTTATGCTCAAGATCCAATTAATCAAGATTTTATAAAAAGATCTCCGCAGACACTGAGCCACTAGCATACAGCAGCTGATATGAGGCCCCCGACACAGATACAGCAGAGGAGTCTGGCCTCAGTGAGAGAAGACACACCTAACCCTCGAGAGGCTTGAGGCCCCAGGGAGTGGGGAGGTCTTGGTGGGGTGGGGGTGGAGGGGTGGGGACATCCTCTTGGAGATGGGGCGGGGGAAGGAGGTATGGAATGAGGAGTGGTCGGGGGTGGACTGGGATGGGGATAAAGATTGGACTGTAAAAAAGGATTGGAGAATAAAACCAAATCTCATCGTAGGGCTGAGGAGATGCTTAGGAAGTGATGTTCTCGCTGTGAAGGATGAGCACCTGAGTTTGGATGTCCAGTATCTACACAAAAGTCCAGATATAGTGGCATTGCTGGGCTGCACACACAGGGTCCCCAGAAGTTACTGGCTAGCCTGTCTAGTTCAAACATAAAAAATAAGCAATAAATGACGTGCTCCATATTGATCTCTCGACTACACACACAGACACACATGCACACACATATACAGACACACATACACACACATACAGACACACACACATATACAGACACACACACACATACAAACACACACACAACATACATGCACCACACACATACAACACACACACAGAACATACACACATACAAGACACACATACACACACAGATACATACACACATACAGAGACACACATACACACATGCACACACATATACAGACACACACACATACAGACACATACACATATACAAACACACACAACACAACACACAGAGACACATACACACATACAGATACACAGAAAGACACATACAGACACACACACACAACACAAATACAGAGACACATACACACAGATTCACACACAGATACATACACAGACACACACAGAGACACACACACAGACACATACAGACACACATAAAGAGACATATACACACAGACACACACAGACACACACACACACGCATGTGTGTTTGCGTGCAGGAATGCACTCACACAGGAATGCATGTACGCACATGCCCATAAATGCACACATAAAAATCTCAATGTTTTCCGTAAATCTGTGGTTCTATGCTGGACTGCATCTCTGGCTGTCCTTGACTACATGAGGTATATGGGCTATGGTCTGAGCAACCTACAATGATTTTCTTAGAGTTTACAATCTGTAATATTTACTCAGGTGATAATCTCTTAGCACCAAGTGGATTTAGGTACCCAGTAAAGCCACGGTGACATGGCTGGAGAAGAACAAAACCCTTTGACTGGAAGAGGGAAATACATTATTGGAGACTCCAAGCAGGGAAAGTAAGTCCATGTTGCAGAGAGACTACATCTGTCCCAATAAAAGAGACAGTGCTTTTCTTTTTTCTAAGAAATGTTGGAATTCTGAGTTAGTAGCTTGAGATACCCCTTCCTCCACTGCCGCACACACCCCAGAATAATTTGAATTATTTAATGAAATCAGACAGACCCAGGTAGCTGAGCACCAGTTTGGAGTGTCCTTTAGCTGTCTACTATTCAGTATAGGAATCAGGACCTCCTGTTCCAGAGGAAGAGTGAAGAGCATCACTTGGAAACTGGATAAAGATGCAGAGGAGCCTCAGGCTCACCCAATCAGCGGGAGCCAGTCTGACTTATAACAAAGTCTGGCCTGACTCTTATGTTCATTAATATCTGAGAAGCCGTGCTTCATTCCATCCTGCCTCAGTTTTCTTCTCTGTAAATGGTAGGTAGTAAAATCTACTTTTACAAGGCTGTCATGATCCTACGTGAGATCAAATGAGGGTGCCTAGCCAAACAACTCCTCTGTGTGGTTGGTGGAGAATTGGTTTCTTATGATTCTAAACATTTGATTACCACTAACCCTATCCCACAGACTGTGCCCTGGGCTGATTCCACTGGGGCACCAAACCTAGACTCCAGGAATAAGAGTCGCAAATCAATTGGTAAACACAGCTATTGTTAAAGATCAAGTGATACATACTGACAACTTAAATAAGTTACATTCAAACAAGAGGAAAACAGGTATAACATACATGCTACTTGCTTATTACCACCTCTCACCAGGCTTCAGTGGAGGAAATGTTTCTAGACACCTCTGATGGACACATTTCCTCTAGAAAGTTTGCTGTTAAATGCCTGCAAGCGCAACACTAAATACAACTCTCATTATTCCTTATTAGAGTACAATGCTTGCAACCGAGGAAAGACAGCTTTCATGTGTATTAGGCGACATTCCAAAACCTCCCTCAGAAACTGTGAGTGAAGAAATAAGTCAGATGTTTTAGGAAACAACTAATCTCAAAATCTACATCACAAAGTGACCCTGGAAAAGTTGACTTCCTGCAAGACAATTTTTTTTCCTTCCTTCCTTCCTTCCTTCTTTCCTTCCTTCTTTCCTTCCTTCCTTCCTTCCTCTCTTACCCCTTCCCTCCCTCCCCCTTCCTTCTTTTTCTCCCTCCCTCCTTTCTTCCTTTCTCCTTTCCTCCTTCTCTCCTTTTCCTTAACCCTCCCCACTTTTTTCAATATTCTTATCTGGATAATTTCAAAATACCCTCCTGGCTTTTTTCTAAACCCTATGCCGAATCAGTTATTAGGTATTAAAGAATGTTTTAAATTAATTTTTTGCGGGGGAGGACAATATATTTTACTTTGATGTTGGTTACAATTTGTGGATAAAATGTGTTTCCATGACCTTTCTGAGGTCTAAATTAGCTTGTAGTGGGCATTGAGTATGTAGAAGAGAAATGCACATCTTTTGTTCCTAGTTATGCATTGCTCTCTTGCTCACTCACAGGATGGAAGAAAGAGCAATAGCCAGCAAAATTTCAGTCGGCTTTGAGAAAAGAACTGAAGGGACGTTGGAAGCCTCCAGGGGAGCACTAGGGAATAGCAGCTTTCTAGAGATGACCTGTATAGGAACAGAATAGATGAGCTCATTTGAGGAGGAGGAGGGGAGCTGGTGGGATCCTTTCTGAGAGCGTGCTGTGAGGAGGGATTGGACCTGGCCTACTTGAGTGGGCTGAGAATAATTAACAGACTTTGGCAGCCCGAGTGAGACTGTCACCTGCGTGTGTGACGCTCCCTAGAGATCTGGTGTTAATGTCCACCTCGACGTACCAAGGAGTGGATGAACTGGAGCTGCCTGACCAGTGGCCAGCGAGTGAGTTTGGACCCTGGACCTCCTCACTAACGTGTCTGTCTTGACTTCACGAGCAGTTTGCAAAAAGCTACCCTCGGTTGTGTGTAATCACAACAAAAACTAATGACCTCCCCTCCACCTCACAGCCTCCCACAGCTGGTCCAGGAGGAAGCCAGCCAGGGAGGCTGAGCAGACAGTTACAAATGCATTGTGACTTTTGGCACAGTGCCTCCGCCTCCATCCATCCTCCCTCCTGCTGCCAACGGGGCCTCAGGCACTTGTAAAGTCAGTATGTTCTTGTGAGCCTTTAGTTCCTTTGCAATTTTGATGCCAACTTGATGTATAATCAAAGAAAGCTGTCTTTATAATTTAGATTATATTCACAGTGTAGAAAGAGAGTGTGTTAGGGAGGTCCAAGAAGGCAGTGAGCACAGGACACAGTTGCCATATGTTTCTGAGTCAAATATGCATTTTTGCAGGCTGATCATTTTTAATATTTTTAATTTCATTATTAAAAGGTATATACACTTTAAATTTCATTAAAAATAAACATGTAAAGCCTATCATTTCTACTTGTGTTGTTGTATCTGATCATATGAGGCTATTTGCACCAGACTGCATTTATGTGATACGAATGCTATTTCTAGCCATGTCTCTCTGTATAAACACTCATAGACTATACAAGGTATCATCATAGTGTGTGTTATGCACATAAATACACAGGTACACAGCACTACATATTAGGTACTGGCAGTTAGAGCGGTACTATCCAGGCCACAGAGTTCAGTGCCTGGCTTATGGGAGGCACTCTGCCCATGGGGGCATTATTGACCTCGATACCCAGGCGTCTACAGTGCTTCTTAATCTCACTTCTCTCTCTGTTGAGGACTTCCCTTCCTTGCTTACGTCATCTACAGAGCAAAGATGTCTGTCCCTTAACTGCGTTCTAAGTCTTATCCTTATACCCAACAGGTAAATGTAGCCACCACTCTTCACTAAAGGGAAGCATCTCTCTACAGCAAAGGCGACCATCACAGGAAACTGTAACTGGACACAATGCAAAGATCAATGACTTATGGGGCACCCATCCCAGTGAATACACCTGTAGCATAGCTCCTACCTCTGTGGCTCAGGGAACATCGTGGAAGAGGCCTGGAAAGATTGTGAGGGCCAGAGGACCAGGAAGTCTAAAGTCTGCTATGGGACTGCCTCTTTTAGAAACAGCTGCATAAACAAGACATAGACACTGACAATACCAATAGACATGATGAGGCAGGAGGGGGGAAATCTCTCAGGGCCCCGCCCCTAGAACTACAGGCAGCTAATGATTGCTAAGAGAGTAAGAACTAGCCCCTCCCAGCCATGGGCTCCTTGATTGGTTATCCTGGTCAGCCCTGAAACCGAATACCCAACAACAACAGACATAGCAGGTTGTAGATACGTATTTGTCCACATATATGTGCGTAACAGCAACAGTCAAAGAAAAAGAGGCTGTAGATTTGAGAGTTGTGGGGGGCACTGAACTGGAAGGAGGGAAGGGAACAGGGATGGTGAAATAAAATAATATTTTAATTAAAAAGGTAAAAATAAATGAAGAAATAAAAGGCTTAAAAAATGAAAATTAAAAAAAAAAAAAAAAAAAAAAAAAAAGACCAAACCTTTTTGTACAGTGAGGGAGCAGGAATCCACAATGGTAGCAACCAGAGCCAGGAGGCACAGCTTGGCCAGTGCCAAGACTGAATATGGATGGACAGAGGCATAGAGCCTGCCTGGTATTAGGGCTTCTGATATATGAGAATTAGCCGGCCTGTATAGATGGAGCTCACAGCTCCTGAAAGCTCGTGACCACATGGGTGACAGTGAGGACAAAGAATAGACTGAGAATCACAAGAGAGGGTAAATCATTGGTGGCCTCCTCTTCTAGCCTGGAACTGGTGGAAAGTCCATAAATAAGAAAATCCTGCCTGGTGGTTGACACCTCCTTCCCTGACCCCAGGGGATCTGAGAGTCAACATGAGTCATTGTTATCAAAGCAGCTGAGGAAAATCCGAGATTATTAAAGCAACCACCATTAAGGCGGTGGGAGCAAGTGGGCTGTCTGTGTGTTTGGGGCGAAGAAGGATTCGTGCAGGGTGGGTGAGCCCGAGTACTGTCTGAACCTGTGGGTTATTTTAAAAGCCCTGCAGGTGTTTCACCTACCTGTCTGCTAGGTAGCCAATCCCCACAGCACCGATGAAAAACCCCACGTTCACTACCGACTGAAACAGGTCCAGCATCCAGGAGTGAGCACACACTAGGTTAAACTGTCCAGATGTGCAGTGTCATCCAAGCCGGAGGAGGAGAAGAGGGGGAAGGGGGGAGAGAGGGAGAAAACGCTATTAGAATCTCCTTAGACACATTCATCTCAGAGTTCTTTGAATACTTCTAACAGGGAGTTCCTGGGAGCCCCAGAGGTTCAGCTGACTACTGTGTGGTAATTAATTGAATATTGAACTGAGTGCCAATAATCCAGCTGCTTTGTAACCCATGCTAACTTTTTATACATTGCCAAAGGATTTCCCCTGGCATTTGGCATTCCCTCCGACAGTGTGAGTCGGGCATTTGGCTAAAGAGTTGGCTCTATCAGCTAAAAGCAGGTAGTGGCTTGACTTACAGACGTAAGACTTACAGACAAATTCATCTACTCCTTACTATTCATAAGACACAAAGGTGAGTGGAGGCAGACACTTGATACACATGTACAGCTAGAGGGAAGCAAGCTTTGAACAACTCTTAGCTGCCTTAAAAAAAAAAAATAGGGAGATTCAAAGTATCCTTGGTGTATTTGTTACATTTGGACTGTGACATTTGTTACATTTCGAGCAGATAAGAGACAGTCAGTCTTCTAACATCCATTCTGCTATTTCTAATTTTGCAGCCTGGTGCACAAGCAAGTTCTTCTGCTGTGGCCTCAGTTCCCTGATCTCCGTACAGAGGGATGAGGTGAGTGACTCTGCAGAGCTGTTTTAGAGTGGTGTGGTGTCCATTGTAGGAGCCTTGGTGTGACATGAAGCCCATTTCAGGTCCCCCCATAACCCCCATGAGGCTCCTCCACTAAAGGTCAGGATATCCCTCCAGGACCCAGGCTGTCCTTTCCAACTAGCTGCTTAACAGCTCCCTCTGTGCTTGCAGGACAATTTCACAGTAAGTTTCCATGCTTGCTTTTCTCTTCACGGAGTGAGGCTTCACAATCAGATCGTGTGTGTGTGTGTGTGTGTGTGTGTGTGCATGAATGTGAGTGTTCATGTGTGCATAGGTGTGTACACATGCACACGGGTCTAGAGAACAGCCCTTACCGCCATTTCTCAAGAGCCAGCTTTACTTACTTACTTTATTTATTTTTGAAATAGGGCCTCTCATTGGCCGAAATATAGCCAACTAGGTTCAGCTGGGTGCCTAGCAAGCCTTGCAAATCCACCTGTCTTTGGTTCCCTGGTGCTGGCATTACATTCATGTGCCCATACCTGGATTTTTTTTCCTCTGGGTTCTGGAGTCTGAACTCTGATTCTTACAAGAAAGTGCTTTACCTACTGAGCCATACCCTCAGCCCATGATTATCTTTTCTGTTTAAAACACTTTTATCATCATGGTATATGTGTGTATGATGCATGTGAGTAGGTGTGTCCATGTTACTGCACGCATATGGAAGTTTTCAGGCTTGCTTTGCAACTGCCTTGACCCTCTAAACCGTCTTGCCTGTCTCTGTGACTATACTTCTTAATAAAAATAATTGTGTCATGGTCTAAGCTACAGCCTCAAAGTTTCCTGTGGGCATTTTAGCCATGACAAAGAGGAACAAATATCTCTGGAGAAAAGAGTACATCTTATAATACTCCTTAGCAGAACACAGGAGTCATGGGAGGATCACACTCCTTCTGCTGACACTAGTGTGGTGTTGGAATAGAAGGGCTTCCAGCATGTGACTCCCAGAGGCATGGCCACATCTGGCATCATTTTCGGGCACCCCATGTGCGCTTGCTTGTTGCTCATGGCTGAGTCCTGCACATACCAGCACCATGCCCGCCAGCATCAGCAGAGAGTTCTCCCTAACTACCTCAGACAAGTGAGAGGCTGCATGTTTTTTACCAGGAAGCTAGGATTTTATAAGGCATATGGGTCCAAAAGAGCATGTCTGGACGAGTATAAGAACCATGCATTTCCTGGTTCTTCCTTAGACAGACTCAGCTATTTGCTTCTTTTGCATCCTAATTCCTGACTCACTTACCTCAGTGACGATGGAGGAGCCGGGAGTGTCATACACCCAGCCGTGCTCACAGGGGCTCAGGGGCAACTGGCTCCTGTTGGCAGCCAGGCTGGCCAGTGGGTCCACACAGCCAAGGGTGCTCTGGTTCCAGTCCACCTCGTACCTCATGCACTGGCTGAGGAAGGAGGCCTCACCCGCAGACCCCAGGCCCGGCACGGTGTAGTTCAGCTCCTCTGCTGGGCTCCAGCCACAGCGCTGGCTCAGCTCAGCCACTCCAGGACTCCAGCAGTGGTGGTCGGGGGTAAATCCCAGGAAAACGATACCCACATAGATGGGGGTGAAGGCACCGGAGAGCAGAGCTAAGAGGAAAAATGTTTGTTTCTGGAAAAGGTGGAACTCCCCTATATGTTCTAGAATATCATCCACGGTCGGCATGGTCCCTGGAGCAGCTGTTCCTGAGGCTTCCTTCACCTACAGGGTTCCAAATGCTGCTGAAGGCAGCTGCGGTCGGTCAGGACGACTCTTGACCAAGAGTCAAAGGGTGAGCATTAGCTTATTTAGAGAGGGGCCAGCCTTCGGGTCAGACTTCCCTCGGACAGGCCAACTTCCAATCGCACCTCTCCAATGGGGGAAGATCTTGCTGCCCGGAAATGCCCAGAGCAGGCCCCGGAGTGTGATGTGTTTATTGTAACCTCATTCTCTGTGAGTTCGTCTCTCCCTCACAGCAGCATTACAAACAATCCCTTCTCTGTATCCCACAGGGAGAAATCTGAGTCTCTTAGCATATCAGAGCTGGTTAATCTTTCCCTAGCACGTTAAGTGGCCAGAAAATTAATATATCCTCGTCACCTACACAGCCGGCCTCTCCTGTAGGTGTGACAGAGACACCCATGTGCTTGGTTGTACATGTCTGACACTATGTGCACCAGGCTCTGGGGTCGCCTCCCAGCCCCCAGACCCCCTTGAAAACAATGCACTTGAGTGACATGCTGTGGCGGCTTGCTTTCATTTCCTCAGACTGATTGATTCACTCTGACTTTTGAAAGGGTTCACACCAGTTTAGCATTCTTACCTCTCAACCCCGATGTGTCCTTTCTCTTCACCCACTTGTGAGGGAAGAGGAACACATTTGTCTTATATATAAGTCAAGTGCGAACGCAGGACATGTGTGTATTTATTCCACGGTCATTCTGCTGTCCCAGGTTGTTCCATCTGTGTTAGTAATCCTAACCTAGGGATGTTCCTTCAGGATGCTGGTAAGGGTATCCAAATGCCAGGGAAACAGGCAGTCTCTCTTTCCTGCTGGACAGAAGGATCCCAGAGCAGAATGATGCTGCCAAGCCAAGCAAAGAAGGGTGGCATGCTGACAAACCTGCATGATAAAACTGGAATGTATAATCTGTCTGTCTGTCTGTCTGTCTGTCTCCCCTCTCTTCTGTGTGCTCCCCCTTCTCTTCCTCTCTCTTTCCCTCTTTCTGATTTCCTACCTTCCTTCTCCTCCTCCCCAGCCGTCCTCCTTTTTCTTCTGTCAAATAATCAGTGGGCCTAACAACTCAATCCAGAGTCAGTGACCCACAGTAATCTCCCTTCTCCCTGCAGCTGTGGGCTGGACACTGGTGAGGATGCCCATGACTGCCTGCCTGCAATGGCCTTGTCTGGCTCCCAGAGATGCTCCATTACCTGGGCCCCTGCAGCCCCTTGGTCATCTGCTTGTTGAATGGGTTCAGAGCCATTTAGGGATTTCCTCAGTCCTGTCCAGACATCCTAAGGGACTACGTCAGAAGCTGAGGCCACATCTATTATTCACTGGGCAGGCCGTGGGAGTGGGCTAGTTCAAAAGCAACTATGATTGTCAAGCCTCCCTCTACATCCAGGGACCAGACATGGTCCTCACTGCCTCCTACTAGGAAATTCACAAGCATTTGCACCTGTGACTGACTCATGGGTACAGGTCCCATATCAGGACGCCAGATCTTCATGCCCGTGAGCCAGAGGCCTCCAGGTGAGAGTCAAAGAGAGAATCCTGTGCCAAGGAACAATGTTGAAATTCATCCTGAACTAGAAAGAATGATCAGATAAGGCAAGGAGAGTGCTCAGATCACTTACAACATTGGCTCCGCGGTCATTTGACACATTTCTAGTGAGATGCTAACAAAGAAACGAAGCTCAGAGCTGAACAGTTAGTAGGTGACAGACTAGAGGACAGCTGAGCTACGGAGCAAGCAGCCCCATGGAAGAAGCCACAGCCAGGACCTCTTCCAGTGCTGGGCACTTCAATCTAGGCATCTTGTACCCTTGTCAATTTATTTGTGAGATATTCCATATTCAGAAATATGACCTGAGGATAATCTGGCACATTGATCATTTAATCCACACAAACCGATAATTTATTGCGATTAATGGCAGAAATGTTTCTCAATCTTCTATCAGGTTCCTCATAATACAAATAAATGTTGTCCAGGGTTCTGCCTTCGGTTCAGTAGTTCAGGTGTTGGTCTATAGTCACACTGGCCTTAATTTCTTAGTTTCTGTAGATTTTCTATACCATTAGGTGGGGCTAGTCAAAGAGGGAAGTTAGACTAGGCCAAAGGCACTTCAGAGACAAAAAGACAGAGGAGAGAGGAGGGCTTGGAGTCATTTGTCATGCAGGATGGCTTCATGAGATAGTGCCCATATCTGGCATTGGTGCATCCCTTAGCCAGATGGGGTCAACTGAAACAAGGTGGCGGAAGCAGATGGCCTCACAGAGACAGAGATGGGTGTTGTCAGTGCATGGGTTGACAGCAGTCGGCCAAGTAGAGCCAGGAAGGACACAATAGTCCAGCTTGGCTCTCATATGCAGCCATGTTGTCAGGCACACTCTTGATGTCTCTGGTAAACTTGGAGATTCTACCTGAGTCAGAGCTGATGTGTGTGACCACACAGGACTCAGTAGGTTGGTTGACAAGTAGACATTCAACACCATACTCTCACCTCCCTCCCTGTTCTTCCTCTCTTCTCCTGCCCTACTCTACTCCTATTCTGTCTTTCTCTTCATGGACCGCCCCACCCTTCTATGATTATCAAAGTCATGTGGGACCTGTAGATGGGCACAGCCTCTTTGACCCAGAACTATAGTCTCATTCCACTAGTGGGTGTGACTGATTGCTTGAGAAAGCTTCTTCATGGTATAGCAGGATTCATCTTCTAGAACTTTCCACTCATCAGGATACTGGTCTCCCTTTTGGATGCAGGTTAAGTTAAAGACTGTCTCATGTAGAAATTCCAGTACAGGTATTGCTGTTTCTCAGCAGTGTGGAGCCGCTGTGAGGCTGGCTGGTCAGTAAGCACCCGGAATCTGCCGGTCTCCACCTCTCCAGCATTTCGACTTCAAGTGTGCACCACCCACTGTGTGGGTTCTGAAGGTCTTCATGCTTGTACAGTGAGCATTTTACTTAGCTATCTCCCAAGCTCTTAACACACATTCTGCCAAGTGGATACAGATTGAATTAGATAAACAAAATGAAAACCACAAAACACACAGCTATCAGTGAACTCTGGAGGGCTTCCTGCCTCTCGTGCCTCTGGCAGCTTCCTTGGCCATCTTAAAAAAAATTATTTATTTACTTATTCACTTTGCATTCCAGTAACAGCCCCTCCCTCCTCTCCTCCCAGTCCCACCCTCACATCCCTTTCTTCCCCCTTCCTTTACTCTTCAGAGAAGAAGAGGCCCACCATGGGTACCAACCAGCTTTGGTACATTAATTTGCAACAGGACTAAATGCATCCTCTCCCATTGAGGCTAGACAAGGCAGTCCAGCTAGAGAAAGGGATCCAAAGGCAGATAACAGAGTCAGAGACAACCTCTATTCCAATTGTTAGGGGACCCACATGAAGACCACCTTTCACATCTGCTAAAGATGCATAGGGGGCCTTGGTCCAGCCTAAGCATGGTCTTTGGTTGGTGGTTCAGTCTCTGCGAGCCCCATGGTTCCAGGCTAGTTGACTCTCTAGGTCTTCTTGTGGAATCCTTGACCCCTCAGGCCCTCTCAATCCTTCCTCTAACTCTTCAACAAGACTCCCAAGCTCCGCCTGATGTTTGGCTGTGGGTCTCTGCATCTGTGTCCATCAGCAGCTGGATGAAGCCTCTCAGAGACAGTTTTGTTAGGCTCCTGTCTGCAAGCATAGCAGAGTATCAATAATAGTGTTAGGGATTGGCTCTTTCTCATTGAAATGGGTCTCAAGTTGGCCTGTCATTGGCTGGCCATTCCCTCAATCACTGCTCCATCTTTATCCCTGCACATCTCATAGGGAGGACAAATTTTGGGCCAAAGGTTTTGTGGGTGAATTGGTGTCTCCTTTCCTCCACTAGAAGTCCTGCCTGGCTAGAGGAGGGGGCCACTTCAGGCTCCATATCTCTTACTGGTAGGAGTCAGAGCTAGGATCACCCATATGGACTTCCCAATGCCAGGTCTCTGACTCATATTAGAGATGCCCCTCAACTGATTTTAATTCCCTCTCCTAGTCCTCCCCCACACCCAACCTGATCCCCACTCCCATTCCCCTCCCCATGCCCTCTCCCATCTAGTTCCTCTCTCCATCTCTCTCTCTGATATCTATTTTATTTCCCCTTCTGAGTGAAAATCAAGCATCCTCCCTTGGGCTCTCCTTGTTATTTGGCTTCTATGGGTCTATGGATTGTAGCATGGTTATCCTGTACTTTCTGACTAATATCCACTTATAAGTAAGTATATACCATGTGTGTCTTTCTGGGTCTTAATTACCTCACTCAGGATGATACTTTCTAGTTCCATCCATTTGCCTGCACCTGTCATGGCATCCTTGTTTTTAATAGCTTGGCCATCTTTTAATGGCTCTTTATTAATTTGAAGAGATAAATCCAGCCAGTTCCCTTTATTATTATCTCATTTTTTATAGACAGGGCTTTCCCATGGTGCAGATTGGCATGCATGAAGAAGATTTGCTAGAATGATCTTGGTCCACAGAAGCCTGTAGTTGGGGAAAGAAAAAAGAGATTGATGGTAGCCACTGGGTGGTCAGCCTGGGTACAGAACTGTAGCTGTGCTGTATGGTGGCAATTGTCAGGGAACTGATGTATGGACCAAGTTCCTGGAAGCTTGTTTCTTAGATTTATAAGCACAAGGAAACTAACAGGAAAGTATGAAATATTCAGTCCACTGGTTATTGCTCTCTACAAGATGAAAGAGCAGGCTGAGTCCAGCCCTGATATTAAACCAAGCTCTGATTTCACAACACTAACACTAGTTAGTGTTAGTGTTAGTGTTAGTGATGCGAAGTGTCCCCATAGGTGCACATACATGTTTGAATGCTTCATGACAGCTGGTGGTACTGTTTGGGAAGGTTATGAAACTTAGGACGGGAGCCTAGGTAGAAGATGTAACTTGAAAGGGATGGGTCTTGAGGCCACACTCTATCTATCTATCTAGCTGTCTGTCTGTCTATCTATCTATCTATCTATCTATCTATCTATCTATCTATCTATACTATCTATCTGAGACAGGGTTTTTTCTTTGTAACCCTGGCTGTCTTGGAACTCTCTCTGTAGACCAGGCTGGCCTTTAACTCAAGAGATCTGCCTACCTTTTTTTCCTGAGTGCTGGGACTAAAGGCGTGCATCATCATGCCTGCCTTCCCTTTTTTGTTCATATAATTTTCTGATTTTGAGTGTTATGTAACCAGCAACCATGTGTTTGCCATCATGATGGACTATAGCCATAGCCAAAATAAGCCCTTTTCCTTTAAGTTGCTCTTGTTAGCATATTTTTATCACAGCAATAGGAAAAGAATAGTAAAACATATTCAGTGATATTTGTTAAGCATAGAAAGGAAGCCTTTTGTAAAATCATCTTCATGATTGTAGGGACCAGAGCAATGGGGTTTTGCAACTCTGAATATAATAATGGATAGGTGGGAACCCCTCATCTAAGTTATTTTTTCAATTTTTAAAATTAAAATATAACTACATTGTTTCCTTCCTCCCCATCCTCTCTCCAATTCCTCCCAAACTTTCCTACTTTCTCAAATCCATGGTCTCATTTTCTTCAATTCCTATTGTTACATATATGTACATAAATGTATAGCTACAGCCTAACTATGTCTGTTTAGTGTTGATTGTATGTATATGAATTCAGGGCTGACCACTGGTACTAGATAATCACATAGGCTATCCCTGGGGAAACCTGATTCTCCCCTTAGCACCTCCAGGTTGCCTGTAGTGCCTTGTCTATGGATGGGGTCCCCTTGACCTCCCCTTCCCTCATTAACATGTCCCTTGGTGTTATCGTTGTTCAGCCATATTTAGGCAGCCATATTGTTGCGGTATTATGGGTATAGCTTCCCTGTCATTTCTCAGAGACACAATCTTGCACCAGGCTTCCTCTGGCTCTTACTATCTTTCTGTCCACCTTCCTCTGGTCTTAGGTTAGGGTTGGATTGTAGATGTATCAGTTGGGCTGGAAATCCCACAGTCAGGTGTATTCTGTGTTTTGGCCAGTTGTGGTATTCTGTAATGATCACAGCTGCAAAGAGAAGCTTTTTGATGAGGAGTTAGGGCTACACTTATCTGTGGTGATAAGGAAAAGTACTTAGGATGCAGTTAGGAATTATGCTGGCCCAGTAAAGTGGCAGGATGAGGTTCTCCTCTAAGATCCATGATCTCACTAGCCCAGGCTGCTGACATTATGTCCCTCCTATAGAGTGGGCCTTAAATCCAATTAGACAGTTGTTGGTTACTACCAAGACATATGAACCACTATTTGCATGTTTAGGGCTGTTGTCCCATGCTGGTCACAACTAGGTAGGATCATGGATTGCCTCCTTCCTTGACAGTTTACCTCACACCTTCTGGCAGTGTGAAGGAAACATGGTGGAGGGAATGGCTAGGACAGCGCTGAGAGAAGTAGTGATAAAATGAGGGCTAGTGAGGAACAGGACGGAGGACAGGTGGTAAGAGGACATGGATCATATGATGAATCCCAGGAACACACTCTGGAGACCAGCATCAGGGTATAGACCTGAGTCTATTGCCCAGCCCATAAACTTATATTAAGTGTTTGAGCCAATCCCAAGCCCTAAATCTTCATCCAATCACATCTCACCACATCATCACTGTGCCCCAATGAAAGCCCTGCCTGATGAGGTAACTCAGAAGGGGGGAAGGGCTTACATCACTAGTTAGGACTTCCACGAAGTCACGAAGCAGCCACTGCCCTGGCTTCAGTTCCTTTTGCTGTCTCACTCGTGTTCCGGAAGCCATGTTTGAGTGTAAGGCAGATCAGAACTTTTTGAGGAGTCACAGGAACCTGTGGTGCCTCGCTCTCCATCCTGCTTTTTCCTTGACAAGGTTGACTTCCACATCTCTCACAGGCTATGATTACAAATGCTGCAAGCACACCTACGGAAGACATCACAGCTTAGCGTAGAATTCCTCAGGGCCTGGTGTGGCTGTGCTGTGCTTTCAACATCATCTGGCAAAGTCTGAGCCAGTGCTGATCATGTCTAGGGTCTGTGGTGTGCACAGGTCAATAATTCTCTGCTCATGCTGGCCCTCATATCTGAATGGGAGTGGTGAATGGCAAGTCCCTGCCAGTCCAGGATCATTACCTATGGTCCAGACCAGCACACACCCTAATGACCTGGGGTCATAGCTCAGCAGTACTGTTTGCTCTTATGTAAAAAGCCTCAGATTCAATCACAAGTACTGAAAATACAATGAAGTTAAAACTAAAAGAAAGAAATGTCCACAGCAAGTGCAGGCAAAGGAATAAGTAACTGGATTTACACAAGGAGGGGACACCCCTTCAACTCCATTTTATATCACTAACACCTTAAAAATGTATCAGGGTGGGAACAGAGGGCTTGGTGGTTAAGAACAATGGCTGTTCTTCCAGAGAACCCAGGTTCAATTCCCAGCACCGACATGGCAGCTGACGACCATCTGTAATTCCAGTTCTTCAGTTGCATGGGATCCAATGCCCAAGGGATTCTGGCTCCTGTGGGTACTCCATGATGTGATATAATGTGTATATGTATGCGTATGTGTACATGTATATGTATGTAACAGTCATACATATAAAAAAATTCAGAGTCAAAGGTGGCATTGTCTCTTAACTCCATCACACTAGACACCTGAGAGGGAGAGGCTCAGATGAGTTCACATCTGTTATAGGAACACAGCAAAATTTGCCAAGGTCTGCAAACCTGTCTCACCTCAGTAGACATTTACATATGCTGTGATGGGCTGGACTGTACAAGAACTGCATGAGATTCTGATAGTGTGTTTTTCTCTCTTGAGTTGTGGATCATTTTACCATGAAGAGCCAGTGGTCTAAGATCAGGGAGTGGACTGTGATATTGTGTAAAGGGATCTCACACTGGGGAGGTGACTCCAAGAGTAAGAAGAGCTGAATGTGACTCTCCAGAACCCGTGGAGGCTCACAGCACTAAACCCCTTGCCTACCAGATCTGAGGTTAACTCCATTGATATGTTCTGCACTCTGAGAGTGAAACAGGAGCAAACAGCACATCCTCTACCATCCTGGGGATTCCCCTTTCAAACCTGATGGGCAAGGAGTGTTCCATCTCCCTTGGAGAGGACTTTTCTGTTAGAAACATAACCACCATTAAGAAAAAAAAAAATCTAGAAGGATGAGTTAACTGTTACATTCCCCCCTCCCCAAAGTCATTGAAGTTCTAACCTCCAGCACTTCAGGATGTGACCTCATTTAGAAAGGCCAGAACAGACCTAATTAGTCAAGATGAACTCATGCTAGAGTAGGCGGGCCTTTTCCAATGGAACTGGCATCCCTCCTGGAAGAGGAGAAGAGTCACAGTTGGAAGCAGAGACTACGTGCCATGGCTACCAGCCAAGGAAAACCAGGGAAGCACTGCAGAGGCAAGGAGGGTCCCCCTGCAGGTGTGAGAGGTGGCGAGGGCCTGCCAACCATGACCTCAGACTACCCCGTACAACTGGTGTTTCTGTTGGTTTTAGCTGCCCAGTTTTGGGGTTTTTGTTAAAGCAGCCACAGGAAACAAACACACCCACCACTGAAACAGAGTCAGCGGGTCCATAGCTCGTAGTCTTGGGTTTATGTTGTATAGATGAAGGGAGCTCCTTTCTGATTGTCTTCTTGTGAGAGTTTCCTATGTGTTCATAGTCTTAGCTTTCTACTCCTGAGGGTGGAGCATGTCGTGGTTGGAATGTTGGTGTCCTCCCAAACTTTACATGTTGGAAACCCATGGGGACTCTTAACTTAGGATGGGGTTGCATCCTGGGACTGTACATTTTGATTGTATATCAATGCAGCCTTTCTGAGTCTGCTTAGTGTTAAGTTAAAAATGCGTTTAAAAGCCTGGGAGAATGGCTCACTCAGTAAAGAGTGAGCATGAAGACTTTGGTCCCCAGCACCACGAGAGGAGAGAGGAGGGTCTTGGGTACTTTGTAAATGGTCAGCATAAATAACAACAACAAAACAACAACACAGTCCCTTCTGCAACAAGCTGAATGGTTCCTGAGGAGGAAGGACACCCAAGGCCATCTTCTGGTCTACACACACATGGGGGATGCACTAAGAGCACTGGACTTCTCCCTTCCTATGTGCATTTAATACTCTGATAAGCCCATCATAAAACTGAAACACTGTAAGTTGGGGCCCTCTTAAGTCAGGGGCTGCTCTGGTTGAGAGGTGAAAGCTTTGGGAACCTGCCACCTCCCGAGGACTCCACTCTTGGGACATAATGATAGAATGATAACAGTACCATGGAGAGCCACTCCTGTGTGCGTTCTTGCTCCTGCCTGCCGTGTGAGCTACACAGCAGGAAAACAACGGTGACGCCCTCCCTGGACACTGACTCTATCAGACCTTGAGATCCTGTGTCTTGGCCTCTAGACCTGTACAGGATAGCTTTCATTTCATTTCATTCATTCATTTCATTCATTTCATTCATTTCATTCATTCATTTCTTTCATTTATAATTTACACTTGGACATCTGTTATAGGAATAGAAAGTGGGCTTCTATTTCTTTATCTTTTTGTCTGTGTTCTTCTATCTCCTTATTTCTGTGCTGAAGGCTATGTATGGTTTCAACTCTCTGACTTTCTTGTTTGTCTGCTTAGCCTGCAGGTAGACTTGCCCAGGGCCTTTTACTTAGAGATTGAATTATACTTAGAGACTTGCCTATTCCCATTCATCCCTTTCCCCCCTTTAATTTTGCATTCCTGGATACACATTTAAAAACGTCCTTCAGACTTTGGAGACATTCCCAGGTGTTAGTTACTTGCCTTGTAAATGCAGCAGGATGTGTGACGAGAGCAACTTACATAAGGAAAGGTTGACTTGGGCTCACAGTTGGAGGGTATAGCCAGTCAAGGTGGTCACATCACGGTAGCAGGAGCTTGAGATAACTGGTCCTAACATCTGCAGAAGGGGAGAGAGAGAGAAGAGAGAGAGAGAGAGAGAGGAGAGAGAGAGAGGAGGAGAAGAGATGAATACTGGTGCTCACCTTTCTTCTTTCTGTTCATCTGGGACCCTAGCCCATATGCATGGTACCACCCCACATTCAGGGTGGATTGTCCCATCTCAGCTAACCCAGCCTAGAGATTCCCACCTAGAAAAGGCCACAGGCTTGCTGTCTGGTGGTTGTAGAGCCTGTCCAGATGACAATCGAGGTTAACCATCACATTTATGAAGTGAATTTCAAATCCCCTAATTTCTGTATTCCTGGGTTGGGAGGCAGGATCATCTTGCTCCTTGGCTTTGTCTGGGGGTTCAGTTTCAGCCTCTCGGAACCTACAGGCTCGAGGTTACACATCTGTTCCCCCTTGGTCATTAAGCCCCATTACCAAGAGGCTACCACACCCATGAGCCTGGAAACCCAAGAGCCACTTATCCAATTCCAAGTCTATCTATGAGCCTGGCTTCTCTGAGCCTTTTCCGTGAGGCCGGTAGCTGATGATACTCTATCCTGCATTTTTCTGCACTAGAGATAGCCTGGTCTGCTAGAGTCTGCATGGGCACCACTGTCAGCTGGATCTACAATGTACCTACTGTCTGCTCGCTGTGGCCAGACACTGAGGAGACAGAAAGAAGCAAAGCGCAGTCTCTCTCCTCAAGTCCCGAGAGCTACAGAGAAGTCGTGTGTGTGTGTGTGTGTGTGTGTGTGTGTGTGTGTGTGTGTGTAAGCATGGTAAGTTCCCAAGGAAGCCCTGGGGAGGAGCTTCTCACCCAGGCTTTGGGAGATGTCGGGAATGGGAAGTGGGGTGGTAAGGGGAGAAAATGCATATTCTTCTAGGCAAGGCTTCTACTGGAAAAGACACAAGAGCATTTTGTAGGGAGGCCCTTTCCACCTCGGTTTTCTTCTTAAGGAGTGTGTGTAGGCTCAGTACCAAGACCTCACACAGACGTTCTTCCTGTCTCCCTCCCACTGGGTGAGACTTTTGTGAGCTGACTGTTTGCTTTCAGCGCCAAAGAAATTACTATTGGATGAATCACTTGTTTGGAAAATGTAATTCCGACAACCATTAAGGTAGCTTCCCAAATATTAATGCTACTGTCGGGTATGGGTTATACCCCAGAGACCAAGGAGAGGCATATATAATTGTAAATGTTTCCTATGTGTCTGTTCCCAACGTCTCAGAAAGTTTTGTTTGTTTTTATTAAAGCTGAGTGTTTTAGCCACATATTTCTGGTAAGGTATAAGAGTTATAACGAAAGGAAATAATTTGGGACAAATTCAACCAAGGAACATTCTAGAGAAAATGCACCCTGGGTAGTCTGTGGGGCTGTTGAGTGTCTGGGTTGTATATCTCCTTGTTGAAATATCATCTGATGTGGTTAAAACTAGAGTTGTTGGGTTTTTTAAAAACCTCAGTATAACAAGTTTGGAGACGGCCAGCTCTTTGTGTCTGGGGTTGCTTTGCATACTGTAAAATGTTTTTGCAGTTTCTCTTGGTTCCAGCCAGTAGGTACCAGTTGTCTCTCCTCTATAGGCTAAATCTTTATTGTAGAGAAAACGAATGAAGGTCCAGAGAGGAAGGTCATGTGGCTTAGATGACGCAGGTCCTCTACCTGTGTCCTGAATAACAACCTAATAGCTAGTGTTTGGTTCTCTTGGAATGGAGCCCTGGGCTCGCACTCACGATGTCTTGGAAAGCCAAATGTGGTCAGCATGTGCTATTGGCCTTTTCTCCAGTTTGCTGAAGAACTGAGATTTCTTAACATCCCAGTGGTGGTTTTGGAATTGATTCCTCCCCGCTTGCCCTTTCTGTTAGGACAGTGTCTGCTTATCACCTTGTGAAAACACACCCAGTCCCTTGTTTGTGCACCTGATCCTTCTCCCTCTTATCTGATCAGGTGACCAGGTGCTGGCCAAGCAGTAAGGGGATCCATACACAGCTTTGCTTGTCTGATAACAGGGAGTAATCCTTTTGCAAGGTTAAAGGTCACTTCATGAAAACATCTGCTTCTTTTTGAGATGCTTTCTTCTGGCCAGTACATTTAGACACCTAGGGGGTATTTAAAAAAATCAATTCACTTATTTGAAACTGTGTGTTCTTGTCACTTGCCTCTAAAGCATCATGTTGCCAAACAAGTGACAGCAAGACTGGAACCAGGCTCTGGAATGTTCTTTGGGGATTGCTCTGTTGATCCCTAGGTAACTGTCTCATCTACAGGGTACTCAAGGTCACTGGGAAGGCTTGGATTCTGACACTTAGATTCTGACAGATCTGTTGTCACTGTGACTAGAGGCTTATGTGTGGGAAAGGCCTACGAGCCAGCACATAGCCAGTGACATTCGAGCTCTGTTCAATTTATGTCAGTATACCAGTGACGAAATTCACGACTCTGTTGTCCCTCAGGGCTGCTAGTGTTGTCTTCTGGGAAGGATTCTTGCAGTGCCCTGTGCCAGTGGCTTCTCCCTGCTTATTTTTGCTGATGACCAGCAGCTCCAAGAGATAACTCAGGAATGCTGCTGACGCCACAAGCGGGCTCAACACCCTGACCCACTTGTGTTAGGACCTGTGGAAGCATAAGACTCTCAGCTGTTGCCAGCCAGGAGAAGGAACCAAGTTTCCATATTGTGAGCTGCTTGTTTGTAGCCAGAGGGTGAATACAGTGTCAACTTTGGGCAGGAGCCAGAAATACCCATAGGGCAGCTGAAGATGGCATAGAAGCGAAATCACGTCTTGGCTTTCTAGTGGCAGCACAGAATTCAGATCTTTGCTCTGAAACACTGTGTTCTGCAGCCTTACTGGAATTTTTGCAGAAGCTGGGCACTTCTACTAGCTTACTGATTCTATAAAGGCACCTTTGCCTCCTGGTCCTCATGTGTAGTGCAAAGGTCCTAAGCTCTTGGTTCTATTCATGGCGCTGACTTTTTTTTTTTTTTTTTTTTAAGCTAGGACAAGTAGCTTGGCATCTGGGAGGAATCCTTACTCTCCTCATGACTCCTGAGAAGTGAGTTATGGGGTTTACCACATGTGCATGCTGTGGCTGTGCTCCGGGGCACACGTGTAAGGCGGGGCACTGAGCATGCGCACCCTCAGAGCGCTTTCTCCTCTGAGATTCTGCCCAGTGTCTCAAGCCACTCCCTCAGCTTCTAGAGCTCTGGTAAATCAGGTGGCAGTATATGACCCCTAGTTGTGATAAAGCTAATTTCTTTATGGTAGAAGGAACTGCTGTCCACAAAGGCTTAAACAATGTACCCGTTCTTGTGTGTTCTGAGAGCAGGAATCTCCATCTATGTCTTCCATTTTGACCTGTCTCCACACTGAAAGAAATGGCCAAATCAGCCTTCATAGCTAAGAAAAAACATTGAAAATATTGTTATAAAGGGGTTGGGGAGATGGCTTTGTTAGTAAAGTGACCTTCATTCAAACATGGGGGTCTGAGTTCATACGCAGACAACAGACTGATACACACAGATACACACAGAGAGATACACATAAATAGATATACAGACAGCTGCACACATGAACAGATAGATATACACACAGAGATGACACAGATACAGACACATGCACAGGCACGCACACACACACACACACACACACACACACACACACACACTGAATTTGAATGTTAATGCTGGAGAAACGGGTACATCCCTGCCTCGATCCTGTGGGTATAAGGTAGGCAGGACAGTAAGGCACCGGTGATGGTCTGAGATTCTCCCTGTGTGTCCCATGCTCTGTCTTGCTGACATTTCAGCTTGAGAGCAGCTGAACAGAGGTGCTGGGATCATGTAAGCCCACCAGGACCTGAGCACTGGTCTCTGCTGAGTACAACTGACAGCAGAAGTTTATAGACGCTTCTGGAACAACTGGAAGATTCTGCATCTGCTCTATCCAGGACAGCAGCACATGGCCACCTGTGTCTGTTGACCCTTGAAATTAGGCTGGTGTCGCTGATTCATGTGTGAGGTTACATAGCCACAGGCATTCAGTGGCTACTGCACTGGCCAACACATGATAACACATGCTTCTGTTGGGCTGTGGTGATCTGTTGTGTACGTCCTCTTGTATAGGATGAAGTGCTTGCATCTCTGGACTATGCACATTGCAGGTCTACTCTCTGCCTCCCTTTGGAGCTTAGTGTGTCTCTTCTACACTATATCCAATTCATGTGCCTATCTCCCTGGCCTCTCCTGCAATCTAGTTCCCCATGGTTGAGTCTGTAGCACTGAGGGTGGGGCTTAAGGGGCATCAAACTCTAACTTTAGGTTTTTTCACCATTTTCATGACTGAATATGAAATTAAAAGGTTTAGATTACATGCCCTCTATACTGAGCAACTTCTGTAAGAATCCATCAAGTTTTCCCTCCAAGACCCTGCTCCCAGAGACTATTTACTAATAAATACCTAGGCCATAAGCTTCAGCTCATTTTCTGACTTTCTCTTATAATCCTTCTTATTCTAACCTGGGTTCAGCTCCACAGCTGTTTCCCTCTCCTTGTTTTCTCACATCTTCTCCTCAGAGTTCCTGGGGTGAATCTCCCCTTTGTTCTACCAGGAGTCCAGCTATCTGATTTACATTAATCTCCTCAGCATTCCTGCATGCATCATCTGCACCTCTCACTGTTTCCCAGAATTCTCTCTATCCCTGCTGGATGTCCCACCTCCTATATCCTGCCTCATTTCATTGGCCCAATAAGCTTCTTCTTCTTCTTCTTTTTTTTTTTTTTTTATTGACAGGTGATGCTTATAAGAGATTTTCTACATCAAACCATGACCTCCATTGTCAACGAGTGATCTTCTGACTTCTTGCCCCCATGTACTCTTACATGAGTACCGCTCAACGTCTTTGCTCAACTGAGAATCAGCTACTGTCTACCCTGGCTTTGAAAGTGGGATTGTAGACCTTCTTTCCCAAGATCTGGCCTTACATCTACAGCACCCTAACCTAGTGGATGAAGTAAGCATCCTCAGAAGAACTTCTACAGCTCTAGACCAAGATGGTGTGGATGGCTGAAGCCTGGGTAAGTGGGCACTGGATCACAGAAGGCAGACCCTCTGAAACTGTATTCCACCCAGCACGGCACTGTCTCTGCACAAACTGGGTCCATTTTAGCCATATCAGAAAGCTGATTTTCTCCTTTCTCTCTGTTGACTGCCAGAGAGGATCTCAATTCATTTTCTTTTCTGTTGAAAACTTTATTTTTATTGTTACCAGTTTTCAAGAAAACAGCCAATCCAGGGACCTTGCTGGTTTTGTATGTATGTTTGTTATTTGTTTTGGTAAGTTTGAAATGTCTTCACCAAAAGTTTTTATGAAAAAGAAAAATTGTGTTCTGAGTTTCAATTTTTGGAGAGATGATCTTTGGAAGCAAACTTGCAAGTTGGTGTAGTTGAAATCTCCATGGCAACTCCACCCTTCCAGTAGCTCAGGCTAAAAACACCAGGGTGAACCTTGAATGTTGGGGATTGGTTCTAATGCTTTGATTTAATCCATCCTCCCAAATCAGGAGTCTGCATGTATAAACGCTGAAAGTCCTTGTCCCCAATTGGTTTTTGATAGATCAATAAAGAGCCAAGAGCCAATGGCTGGGCAGGTAGACTGAGGCAGGACCTTTAGATCTTCATGGGGTAGGAACTGGAGGAGAGGAAGGAGGGAGAGAGCATCATGTCTCGGAGGGAGATGGATCAGATTTAGAGCTGCAGAAGAAAATTAATTCAAAATGTAGGTAGAATGGAAAGCAGCCCTATGGGAGGAGCTGAACAGAATGTAATAGGGCAGCAAAGGTATCTTCAACAAAATTATAAAAGAAAACTTCCCTAACCTGAAGAAAGAGATGCCCATGGACATACAAGACGCCTACAGAACTCCAAATAGACTGGAACAGAAAAGAAATTTCTCCCATCATATAATAGTCAAAACACCAAATGCACAAAACAAAGAAAGAATATTAAAAGCAGTAAGAGAAAAAGGTCAAGTAACATATAAAGGCAGACCTAACAGAATTATACCAGACTTCTCACCAGTCTCTACAAGCCAGAAGATCCTGGGCAGATAGCATACAGGCCCTAAGAGAACACAAATGCTAGCACAGGCTGTTATACCCAGCAAAACTCTCAATTAACATAGATGGAAAAACCAAGATATTCCATGACAAAACCAAATTTACACAATATCTTTCCACAAATCCAGCCCTGAAAGGATGATAGTTGGAAAAATTCAAGACAAGGAGGGAAACTACACCCTAGAAAAAGCAAGAAGGCATTCTTCTTTCAACAAACCCAAAAGAAGATAGCCACACAAACATAATTCCACCTCTAACAACAAAAATAGCAGGAAGCAGCAATCAATTTTCCTTAATATCTCTTAACATCACTGGACTCAATTTCCCAATAAAAAGACATAGACTAACAGATTGGATAAGTAAACAGGACCCAGCATTTTCTTGCACACAGGAAATGCACCTTATGGACAAAGACAGACACTACCTCAGAGTAAAAGGCTGAAAAAAAAAATTCAAGCAAATGGTCCAAAGAAACAAGCTGGAGTAACCATTCTAATATGAAATAAAATCAACTTTCAGCCAAAAGTTATCAAAAAAGATAAGGAAAGACACTTCATATTTGTCAAAGGAAAAATCTACCAACATGAACTCTCAATTCTGAACATCTATGCTCCAGATGCAAGGACACCCACATTCATACAAGAAACTTTACTAAAACTCAAATCACACATTGCACCTCACATAATAATAGTGGGAGACTTCAACACCTCACTTTCATCAATGGGCAGATCATGGAAACAGAAACCAAACAGAGACACAGTAAAACTAACAGAAGTTATGAACCAAATGGATTTAACAGATATCTATAGAACATTTCATCCTAAAACAAAAGAATATACCTTCTTCTCAGCACCTCATGGTACCTTCTCCAAAATAGACCATATAATTGGTCACAAAACAGACCTCAAAAGGTACAAAAAGATTGAAATAATCCCTTGCATCCTATCAGATCACCATGGACTAAGGCTGGTCTTCAATAATAACAAAAACAATGGAAAGCCCACATACATGTGGAAGCTGAACAACGCTCTAGTCAATGATAACTTGGTCAAGGGAGAAATAAAGAAAGAAATTAAAGACTTCTTAGAATTTAGTGAAGATGAAGGCACAACATGCCCAAACTTATGGGACACAATGAAAGCAGTGCTAAGAAGAAAAGTCACAGCTCTGAGTGTCTACAAAAAGAAATTGGAGAGAGCATACACTAGCAACTTGACAGCACACCTGAAAGCTCTAGAACAAAAAGAAGCAAACACACCCAAGAGAAGTAGACAGCAGGAAATAATCAAACTCTGGGCTGAAATCAACCACTAGAAACAAAAAGAACTACACAAAGTATCAACAAAACCAGGAGCTGATTCTTTGAGAAAATCAACAAGAGAGATAAACCCTTAGCCAGACTAACCAGAGGGCACAGAGACAGTATCCAAATTAACAACATCAGAAATGAAAAGGGAGACATAACAGAAACTGAGGAATCATCAGATCCTACTACAAAAGCCTATACTAAACAAAACTGGAAAATCTGGATGAAATGGACAATTTTCTAGACAGATACCAGGTACTAAAGTTAGATCAGGGCAGATAAACCATCTAAACAGTTCCATAAAGAAATAGCAGCAGTCATTAAAAGTCTGCCCATCAAAAAAAGCCCAGGACCAGATGGTTTTAGTGCAGAATTCTATCAGACCTTCAAAGAAGGCCTAATATCAATATTCTTCAAACTATTCCACAAAATTGAAACATAAGGAACACTATTGAATTCATTCTATGAAGCCACAATTAAGCTTATACCTAAACCACACAAAGACCCAACAAAGAAAGAGAACTTCAGACTAATTTCTCTTATGAATATCAATGCAAAAATACTCAATAAAATTCTCACAAACCAAATCCAAGAACACATCAAAACGATCATCCATTATGATCAAGTAGGCTTTATCCCAGGAATACAGGGATGGTTCAACATTCAGAAATCCATCAATGTAATCCACTATATAAACAAACTAAAGGAAAAAAAAAGCCACATGATCATCTCACTAGATGCTGAGAAATCATTTGACAAAATTCAACATCCCTTCATGGTAAAAGTCTTGGAAAGAACAGAAATACAAGGCCCATACCTAAACATAGTAAAAGCAATATACAACAAACGAGTAGCCAACATCAAACTAAATGGAGAGAAACTTTAGCAATCCCACTAAGATCAGGGACTAGATAAGACTCCCCACTCTCTCCCTACCTATTCAATATAGTACTGGAAGTCCTAGCTAGAGCAATTAGACAAAAAGAAGTCAAAGGGATACAAGTAGGAAAGGAAGAAGTCAAAATATCACTATTTGCAGATGATATGATGGTATACTTAAGTGACCCCAAAACTTCCACCAGAGAACTCCTACAGCCAATAATATCAGCAAAGTGGCCTGATATAAGATTAACTCAAACAAATCAGTAGCCTTCCCATACTCAAAAGATAAACAGGCTGAGAAAGAAATTAGGGAAGTGACACCCTTCACAATAGTCACAAATAATAGAAATACCTTAGTGTGAATCTAACCAAGCAAGTGAAAGATCTGTATGACAAGAACTTCAAGTCTCTGAAGAAAGAAATGGAAGAAGACCTCAGACGATGGAAAGATCTCCCATGCTCATGGATTGACGGGATTAATATAGTGAAAATGGCCATTTTACCAAAAGCAATCTACAGATTCAATGCAATCCCCATTAAAGTCCCAACTCAATTCTTCACAGGGTTAGGAAGAGAAATTCTCAAATTCATTTGGAATAACAAAAAACCCAGGATAATGAAAACTATCCTCAACAATAAAAGAACTTCTGGGGTAATCACCATTCCTGACCTCAAGCTGTATTACAGGGCAATAGTGATTTAAAAAAAAAAAACAAACTGCATGGTATTGGTACAGAGACAGGCAGGAGGATCAATGGAATAGAATTGAAGACCCAGAAATGAACCCACACACCTATGGTCACTTGATCTTTGACAAAGGAGCTAAAATTGTTCAATGGAAAAAGGACAGCATTTTCAAGAAATGGTGCTGGTTCAACTGAAGGTCAGCAGGTAGAAGAATGCAAATTGATCAATTCTTATCTCCTGTACAAAGTTCAAGTCCAAGTGGATCAAGGACCTTCACATAAAACCAGATACACTAAATTTAATAGAAGAAAAAGTCGGGAAAAACCTCGAATACATGGGCATAAGGGAAATTTTCCTGAGCAGAACACCAATGGCTTTTGCTCTAAGATCAAGAATTGACAAATGGGACCTCATAAAATTACAGAGCTTCTGTGAGGCAAAGGACACTGTCAATAGGACAAAACAGCAACCAACATATTGGGAAAAGATCTTTACCAATCCTACAACCAATAGACAGTTAATATATCCAATATATACAAAGAACAGAATCAAATAATCCTGTTTCAAAAATGGGGTTAAACAAAGCTAAACAAAGAATTCTCAACTGAGGAAACTCGAATGGCTGAGAAGCACCTAAAGAAATGTTCAGCATCCTTAGTCATCAAGGAATAAATCAAAACAACCCTGAGATTCCACCTCACACCAGAATGGCTAAGATCAAAAACTCAGGTGATAGTAGATGCTGGTGAGGATATGGAGAAAGAGGAACACTTCTCCATTGTTGTGGGATTGCAAGATGGTGCAACCACTATAGAAAGCAGTGTGGCGATTCCTCAGAAAATTCGACATAGCATTATGAGGACCCAGCTATACCACTCCTGGACATATACCCAGAAGATGGTCCAACATATAACAAGGACATATGCTCCACTATGTTCATAGAAGCCTTATTTATAATAGCCAGAAGTTGGAAAGAACCCAGATGCCCTTTAACAGAAGAATGGATATAGAAAACGTGGTACATCTACACAGTAGAATACTACTTAGCTATAAAAAGTAATGACTTCATGACATTCTTAGGCAAATGGATGGAATTAGAAAATATCATCCTGAGTGAGGTAACCCAGTCACAAAAGAACACACATAATATGCACTCACTGATAAGTGGATATTAGCTCCAAAGCTCACAGTACCCAAGATACAATTCACAAACCACATGAAGCTCAAGAAGGAAGACCAAAGTGTGGATGCTTAGGTCCTTCTTAGAAATGGGAACAAAATATTCATGGGAGGAAATACGGAGACAAAGTATGGAGCAGAGACTGAAGGAAAGGCCATCCAGAGACTGCCCCACCTGGGGATATATTCCATATACTGTCACCAAATCCACACTATTGTGGATGCCAAGAAGTGCATGCTGACAGGAGTCTGATATAGCTGTCTCCTGAGAGACTCTGCCAGAGCCTGACAAATATAGAGGCGAATGCTCGCAGCCAACCATTGGACTGAGCATGGAATCCCCAATGGAGGAGTTAGAAGGAGCTAAAGGGGTTTGCAACCCTATAGGAAGAACAAAAATATCAACCATCGAGACCCTCCAGATCTCCCAGGACTAAACCCCCAACCAAAGATTACACATAGAGGTACTCATGGCTCCAGCCACATATGTAGCAGAGGATGGCCTTGTTGGACATCAATGGGAGGAGAGGCCCTTGGTCCTGTGAAGGCTCGATGCCCCAGCATAGGGGAAAGCCAGGGCGGGGAGGTGGGAGTAGGTGTGTATGTGGGGGAACACCCTCATAGAAGCAGGGGGGATGGCATAGGGGGATTTGGGGTGGGGGTGGAATCCAGGAAAGGGGATAACATTTGAAATGTAAATAAAGAAAATACCTAATTAAAAAAAGAAAGAAAAGTTAAAAAAAAACAAACAAACATAGATTTAAAAGGTGTTGAGCCAGGAGTACTGGAGGGAAATGTATGCTAGCTGGGCAGAGGATTAGAATTGCCCAGTTTTTGAGCCAGCCAAGGCATTTTAAAATTAACTGGCATGTGTGTGTTTCACTGGCGAATCCAAAGAGCTCCTGGGCCAGTGGACAGGAGAGCGACCCCCTGGGAGCCAAAGCAGTGTGGCTAAATTTGCCACACATGATTCTGTCTGTCTCATACACCACTTCAGCACCTACACAAAGTTAGACACCTCACCCCACTTTCACTGCCACCTGCTGGTCTCAGCCATCACAGTCTCTCTTGGGTCAATGTGGAGGATGCTCGCCTGATCTCTCACTTAATTCCATGTGCAGCCAAGATCTAGTTCCTAACCATCAGCCAAAGGGACTCTGCTCCTCCTTCTTAACTCTCCTATCCACTCAAAGTACAAGATATGGGCCAGCAATGTAACATGCTTGTTCTGTACAATGGACGGAGCCAAGGGACTCCTGAAATTGTCCTGTGACTCCCAGACATGCACTGTGACACAATTGTGTCTGCATACACACTCACATTCGCACACACATGTGCACATATGCACACACATGCATACATGTTCACACACATACATGTACACATGTATGCACAGGTATGTGCACATGCATTGACATCCCTATACACATGTACACACAGACCACACACACAAACACATGAAGAACCACACATACCCCATACTCCCACACACTTATATTCACACACACATGCATACACGTGCACATATGCACATACACACCTACACCCACATACACACACATACATACACATGTACCCACACCCCCATACACACACGTACACATAGACCACAAATGTACATACATGCACATATGCACACATATGCACATGCACCAATATCCCCATACACACATATACACAAAGACCTCATACACATATGTATACATACACGATCATAATAAAATTTAATGAGTAGGACTTGTAAAATTAAAAAATGTGAAAAGTAAGATTTTTACGGTCGGACTCCTTCCCCACCTCCACACTTAAGAGACTCATCTGCTGCCTCTTTTCCTGGGTG